>CM076573.1:547638782-548838782 GCA_034641835.2 Pinus albicaulis
TTGCAGGTTTAAGTTGTAGGGTTGAAGCTAGGGATCGAAGTTGCAGTTGGAAGTTGGATGATACATGATCAAGACTTGTTGATGTTATCTACTTGGAAGGGCTCTCAGAGGGCTGAGTTGGTATTAGGAGGAGGACTTGGTCTAGAGTTTGGGTACTTTTTGTCTCATTTCAAGTAGATTCTATAAGAAGAGAAGAATTTTTTTGGGTTTTCCCCTTAGAGGGGGTTTTCCTTGGATTAGAGCCTAATTTATGGGTCTAATGTATTTACTGATTTTCTCTTGATATTTGTTTTATGAAAATATCTATAAAGACACTTCAAAAGATTAATAAAGTTCAGAAGCAAATATTAAGGAATAAGGAAAATATGAATTAATAACTGCCACATTGCATTTTCAGCTTGGTATTAGAGCTAAGGTGAATAAGAAGGAAGTTGGAAGGATCATCTGATGGAAACAAGAAGGGTTTTATTGTCAAGAGGAATCATTTTCAAGGAAATAAGAATAAGACCTATTTATTTACAAGAAGGGTTTCCACATCAAGCTTTTGTTAAAGGAAGAAAGGATAAGTATTATTGAAGAATATCTATCACATCATCTTGACGAAGAGGAAGTATTAAGGGATATTGATATCACCATTCATTCTTTGAAGTTGATTGACAACATCATTGTTGAAGGCATCCTAGAAGATATTTCTAGGAAACCATTAAAGTCTCTTTGAACATTTTGAAAACATCAATATGGTTGGGGATATCATCAAAGAATAAAAGACTCTTGGTTCACAATTAAGTATCATATTGTTACTTGATGTTTGAATCAAAAGGTCATATGGGTTCTTTATACAAGGAAAGAAACAAGATCATTGGCACAACAATATTCTTAGGATGGAAGGAAAGGATTGATTAGGCACTTACAAAACATGAAGTAATGGAATATGTCCCCAATCAATTTATCGAACCTAGCAAAGACAAGACTCAAGATCTAGAAAAATAAAATAACTGAGAAGTGAGGGAACCAAGGATCATTTTTTTATCCATTAAGGATAAAATTGTTCCATTTGATGCAAATTTGAAGACTTCTAAGGATATGTATGACAAGCGAGTAAATTTCTACTCTATAATTACATCATGAAAAAAAATCGATTTGAGAAACATAATAAAGAAATCAAAGGATGAATACATGGCCTCCTAACTAATGAATATTACATAGATAAGTGATCAATTTCATGAACTTGGGGAGACAATTTTTTACTCTGAAATGACTTCTTGTGTACTAAATTCCTTGCCACCGGAATGTAGCAGTTTTACAGCTAGCATCTTTTAGAAATACTGATAGGTGAGCAAGGGGGTGAATCAATATTTCATTCCCAATATTATGGAAATTCATAATTATCATTAAAACATTACTTCATTTATCATATAAAAATGTTATATATATATATATATATATATATTATTCAATAAATCATGAGCAACAACATGTTGATGGTGTTGGACCCACAAACATTCAGGGGATATCCTCGATATGATGTCCTAATTAGACCTCATACTATTTGGTGTAGGAGTCCCATTTGGAATATTGCACGGTTACCAAAGAAATGGGTTTTAGTGATGTGCCTTGGCTGCAATAACACATAGAGTGGTGTATGCATGACTTTGGTGAACAAGTGTGTGACACTGTGAAGGTTCAAGGGGATTACATAAAGGGTTCTAATAAAATGAGGGGAAAATGAGTGAGTCCCATAGTTTTGTAATAGTAAGAAACTTGAAAGGAAAACACAAGCATAAATAAATCACAAGCTATCCTGAAAAATAGTTCACAAGTTAACTGTGATGGAAATATACAACAAGACACATTAAAAAAGATTCATACTAATGAAAATGAAATATTTTGTAAGCGTTAGCATAAGTTAAATGACATACACTTAAAATTCAGCAAGAATAGTCCTACTATATTCACAGCATATGCATGAAAACGTATCGGCTATGAGCTTTTATTGAAGTCAAATTTCCAATAATACATATACCATTTACGAACCACTAGCCCCAATAGTGGAACGTGAAGTCTACACCTGCTCCTACAAATAAAGATACTCCCTCTATGGTATGGAGAACCCAAGGCTCTCAAAAAAACTCGAAGCTCCCAATCCTAAGCTAAAAGCCTAGCCAAAAGCTTGGTTCCCCAAAATCCCTTTAAATAATTTATGAGGATATTTTTATAATAGAAGGGGTGACTATTAACTTCCCCTTTGTGACCCTTGGACTTCCCTCACGACTCTTCAAATTATTTACAAAATGGCTCTTCACATTCCACAATTGACACTTGGAATTCCACTTACAAATTAATTACAAAAGAATATTACAATATACTCATACCCATATAAGACAAAATTGAGTAGAGCTAACTAGACAACCTAATAAGAAAAAATAGGTTAAGCTTTAGTTTGGGGAAAAGCCAACTCAACAACTTCCACTTGTTATTTGTCGGTCATGAAACAGAGCCAATATTTGTAGTGCACAATGACTCTAACTAAAAGCGAACTCTAGCCTCCATGGAATATGGGTACACTGATTTGGAACTGGTCTACATTTCCTTCTTTAGCAGGATCAACATAATATTGATTTGGATAGGGCCACCAATGTTCTTCTAAATATTCTACCTCTTCACTTTAATATCTTCCTTGGTGGCGATATGTCTACACTACTCCAATTATTCTTCAATATTCTGCCTAACCTAATTCACTCATTTAGATTTAGTGAGTGAGCCAACTAATGGGATCTTGTGTGATTTCACCATGAAATCCATGTTGTTATATAATCATGCATATGAGGCATGAATTTTGGCAATGAACAAGGTGAGCTGACTATTATTCTAGCCCGAGCATCTGAACCTTTTCTTTCTCCAAATATTCCTCTTGGCTTGTTTTCTTTCCAAATTCAAGCAGTTCCGCTTTGTATTTCATTGAACATTCATGTATGGTAGCAATAGTTTTTTGAAGAACCTTAAGAGTTTTGACATGATACTTACACTTCTGTTGCAAGCCATGCAAATGAAAAACTACCTTATGCATGGTGACAAGTTATTCATAAAAGCTACACATTGTTTCTCCCAAAGTTGATACTTCTGCAAGTATGGCAACGTTCAGTTCTTTCAGATATACCTATGCGGGAGCTGTATTTTGAACTTCTGCTCAAAGTTGTTCAACCTCTTGCCTAGCAGCCTGCAATTTATTTTCCAACTATTTGTTCTTAGCCATCAAGTACTTTGTAGTTGACTTTGCTACTCCTGTGGAGTCCAAGTTAGTTGCGACAATGGAATTCAGATTCCTTCTAGTGTATGTCATAATCACCCTTTACCTGATGAATGCATGAGATGCGAGATATTCCATAAATTGTTTCTTCCTTTCTTGTACAATATTCTTCTAAAGCTCATTGAAAATCAAATTGTACATGTCCATAACCAGACCCTTATCAAGAGGAACAATTTCCTCTTTCTCGCTTGGAGCTTGATCTACTATTAGACGAGGGGGATACTGAATGGTGACTTTTTGAGTGATCAACATCATATTAGCATCTTGATTCAATGGCTCTGGTTCCACCTCCATATATTGAATCACAATTAACTCTTCAATTTCCTAAGCGAGCTACTTGTCATGCAACTATTTGTTCTCCTCTTTTGGTAATGACTTTTTCTCTTATTTCTCAGCTTGTTTCCATGTGAATTCTTCTTCTTCTACTCTTCTCCTTTCTTCTTATTCTTACTTATGCCTTTATTCCTCCATTCTCCTCTTCTTTGGTTCTTCCCTCGGCTTCTCTTCTGGTTCCTACATCCTATGTTTCCTCTTATTCTCTGCTGCTATGGACGCTTTCAAAATTACTAGATCTGATTTCATATTTCAGCTTCGCTCTCCCCATGGACTATATGAAACCTTCCTCTCACCATTTTCACATACTGGGGTTGCACTTTTCTACTGGTTCTATCTATGGAGTAAATTCCTTCTGCAAAGTAACTTGTGATGTTCCAACAAATCCTACTCGTTCACGGGACTTGGAAGCATTATAATAGTTTTACCATGATTCCTCCTCGGGTGTGTGAAAGGTCCTGCTTGGGAAATGAAAATGAATCCCCACATAGTGGTCTCAACAAACATTCCTAGGATCGTATGGATTGAACTCAAATCATTGAATGCAAAATTCTCTATTTCCTTGCCTTTGATGTTTGAAGCTTTCAAATTATTTATTTCGTACAATCCGACCTACACATATAGAGCGGGCAATGGTGCTTTATTCTTCTTGTGCAAGATTTCTTATAACTCTATGGAAATCTGGTACGTGACTTCTTGCATGACTAGCTTACTGGTAGCATACCTCAGAGGAAGGCTAATATTCTATCTCTAACACTGCTTCCATTGCGCCATGTGACATGTAAGGTGGTTATTCCTCAAAGATAAACTTGTATAACTGAATGAGGAAGTGATCAATCATCCTTTCCATTACTCCTTTGTGATTATGCTCTGAAAGCAACATGCAGTAGATGTGCATGACAAGATCTCATGGTGTCTAAATCCAATTCATGCCAGATAATTTATTGTGAGAACAAATTGCATCTAGCATATAGGAAAACATCTAAAATATATCTTGATTTCCCTTAGGAGGATTCAGGGAATTAGCTACATGGATCTTTCGTTGATAGGCCAACAAGTATGACCAGTTGAATGGTTTCCCTTTGATCAGAACCTAGTTTAGTAAGAATTCCCACCCTTCAGGGAAGGTCTCGGTACTTTGTTTACCATAGTTTCTCCAACATAGAACTATAAAGGGCTAATAGGCCCTCCTCAAATATTTTTTCTTGAAGGTGTTGGTGGGTGTCTGGCAGAAATTTATTGGCTCTTTCATTGAGATTTTGAAAATGGCATTTATACTCAAGTAGTTGGTTGTGGCATAGAAGTAAGAATCCATGAGCTATTATAGCTTTGGTAAGAGTTACATGAGATGGTAATCTAGTGCTAGAAAAGAAGAAAGCTTTTGTCCGTTGGAATTGTTCAAAGTCATAGTCTTGGAATATCTATGTGAAATTATCCACCTAAAAACGTATGCACATGGGAAATATAAATACTTGCATGCAACCTTATGTAAACCTAAATTTTGTACATTAATATACTCTTTCCAGTCCTCTAGATTTTATTTGAATATTCTTACTGAGAAAGCTTCCTTTACATTGTGCCATTTGATATATGACTCTTTTTCTACGAACAATTGAGTATCTACGAAGACTGCTAGGTTCATTGCAATACTCTCAACTGCATCTCGGGTGCTGATTTCAGTGGTATCCTTTGAAGAAAATATCTTTGGTACCATGATGACAGTGACTGATGAAGACAAGTGCTCAAAAACTATAATACTCGTGAGAGGAAAATGCACTCATGGAAAAGATGAATTAGCTTCAGCAAAATGACTCACAAAGAAAGATCGCAACAACAACCAAATGAATGAAGGGAAAAATTATACAATTCTTGAGGTGAATGGAGGGGGGATGTCTAGAGGAACTGCACATTGCACAATCTCAAAAACTAGGGGAGAAACTTGAGGCTTGAGACTATGCAATGCGCAGTCTCAGCCTGGGAAGATTGAGGGAGAGACTGTACATTGCGCAATCTCAGTGGACAAGGGAAAAAATTGAGCCATGGAGCTATGAAATTTTCAATTGGATCACCCTGGTGCTACACATTGTGCACTATCAAAGGCCAAGCAGAAAACGTGAGCCTTGGACTTGTGCAATGCCCAGCTAGACAAGGCAACTTCTAGCCAAGGGAAGGATAGATCTTCTCAGAAAGAGTATAGGGAACTAACACATTTGAATGATGATGCATGTTACAATGCATATTTGATAAAGGAAATATATATTAGTGAATATTAAGTGCAAAATATCAACATGGAAAAGGAGAAACAAACATGCATAGGAGAGTTGCCGAAACGACAAACACTGGTGGGAAAAAACAAGAAAACTAATGCAACACTTGTAAAGGGTGAATGAAGGACTGAAACAACCCTTATAAAAGATAATATAAGTTAAAAAACCAAAAAAAAATAAAATAAACAATTGAAACATGACTCACATAAATGAAACAAAAAAAAGGAAACACAAAATCGACAAAAGACAACAAAAGAAAAACTCACTTGGAAAAGCGCCACAAACTCCACCGAAGGCTCCTTGATCTCCTTGGGAGGGCTATACCTCTAAGAAATAATGAAAAAATGATTTATAGGGGCATAAATTATATACATCTAGGTTGATTAGGGTTTATGATGCACAGTCCTAAAAATAATAAAAAGCAACACTTGGCAGAAAGTTCCAAAAATAGTAACTATGTCATCCTTTGGGAAACTAATCAATGAATCCCTTTTCTAAGTATTATTTTTTGCTTTTTTTCATTTTCAAGAAATTGGGTATGCACACTTCCAAGAAATATTGCACGGTTCCCAAGTACTAGGTAAATTCTTGACTTAGTGCATTACAAAGTTTCTGAGCTCAAGGTATTCTTTGCGCAGTTTCTGAGCTTAAGGCCAAGTTGTTTCCTAGAATTATGTGGTTTCTGAGCTTAAGGCTGGGTTGTTTCCTAGAATTGTGCAGTTCCTAAGCTTAAGGTTGGCATTCTAAGAAGGATTGCATAGCTCAGATCATTAAGGCTAGATGACCTTCCAAGATTTCATAGTTTTTGGAGGGAGGACCAGGAACTTGTTGGGTATGTGTTATATTCTTTCCACGATTAGTCGCACACATGGGGGGGTTACAAGGGGGGGTGAAATACCCCCTTGTACGTTGTACCGGGTGCAACAGGGGGGTCACAAGGGGGGTAGTAGCCCCCTCTGTTTCGGGAAAAAAAATTTGGACCCTATTTTTCGGTGGGCGGACCCACCCATGGTTTTGTGCATGATTTTGCACATGGTTTTGGGGCATGATGGTTTTTGGAACCTAGTATTTTGTAGATCCAGTCAAGGGAAATACAGTTATGTTCTAATCCAGGGTTAATGGATTGGGGTTTAAGTATGCTTCGGCATGTATATATATGTGTTGTAACACTAAAAGGAATATAATGAAAAATCAAGCTGGTAGTCCCGATTTGGGATCCAGGGGAAAAAATATGTGTATATATTTTTTATGTTTTATTCTCTCGCTATTTTTATTTTGTCTTTAAGATTCGTTTGCAGATAATTTTTTTACATGGTTAAAACCTACATGTCGTATCATAGCTGTTTCAAATTCAAGGGGACACCTTTGCTGCTGAGGGGTTTTTTGCTCGGGCCCGTGGTAGACCTTGTTCAATGGGAGATCTGCGGGATTGATTCTTATGGTGAAAGAAGATGACGACCACAGGAAAGATAGAGATCGATAAATTTAATAGTTAGAGTTTTCAGTTGTGGAAGCTCAAGATGGAGGATATGCTGGTGGATAAAAATCAATGGATTGCGGTAGATCTGAGTACTAAACCAACGACAATGTCAGATGAAGACTGGAAGAAGTTGGATCAGAAGGAAAAGAGAACAATACAGTTGTGTGTCTCATATTAAGTATTTTTGAATGTATTTGGTGAAGCTACGGTGAAGTCTATGTGGGACAAGCCAGGGATTTTGTACCAATCTAAGTCTTTGGTGAAGAAATTGTTCCTGCAGAAAAATTTGTATAACCTGAGGATGAATGATGGAGACTCGGTGACAGAGCATCTGAACGCCTTCAATACTGTGGTAAGTCAACTATTATCTGTTGATATTAAAATCTCAAATGAAGATAAGTGCATTAGTTTTTTATGTTCTCTACCAAATTAGTTGGACAGTCTGGTTATTACAATAGGTAGGAATACAACTACCTTGAATTTTGATGACATTGTATCAGCCTTGTTGTCGAAGGAAATGAGACGGAGAAATATGGAGGGCCAGAATGGAGATGCCTTATCTATACGAGGAAGTTCGTAGAACAGAAACAAGAATAAGGTTTCAAGTGGGAGATATAAATCTAGAGGGAGATCTAAATCTCTAGGAAAGTTTGTAAAGGTGTGCTAGAAAAGCAGAAAGGAAGGGAAATACAAAAAGAATTGCATATCTAAAGCTCATGAGAAAGGAAAGGGATCTGATGATTCTACTTCTGCAGAGGAAAAAACCACCTCGGATGAAGGTATGGATGTGTATTTGGCTTCTTCAAATACACATGTAGATCATGAGTCATGGTTGATTGACTCGGGTGCATCCTTTCAGTTCGCTCCCCATAGGGAGTGGTTCTACGAGTATGAGAAATATGATGGCGGTAATGTCTTCTTAGGGGATGGTAGGAAGGCTAGAATCTTCATATGTGGAAAATTCAAGCTGAAGCTGCAAGGTGGAAGGATTAGAACACTTCCTGGTGTTCTAGACATTCCTACATTGGCTAGAAACCTAATTTCTGTAAGCAAGATGGATGATGCAGGTGTAAAAAAAGTGTTCAAGAAAGATACCTGTAAGATGGTTCAGGGAGCACTGTTATTAATGCGGGGAGTTCAGATTGGAACTTTGTACAAGCTTCATGGAAGCACTGCTATTGATGAGTGCAAAAGTTATGTGGTTCCTGAAAGTGGAGCAGAAAGCCTAGTGGCCTCTAGAGAAAATACCATGCTATGGCATCAAAGGCTTGGACACATTGGAGAGAAGGGCCTTTGGATACTGCATGGAAATGGTATGGTAGAAGGTATGTCTAATTTCTCTCTAGATTTATGTTTTTGTGATCATTGTGTATATGGGAAGCAGAATCGGGTGAGTTTTCCTTCTGGTGCTAAGAGGGCAAACAAGATATTAGAGCTTGTGCACAGTGATGTGTTTGGAATTGTGTTGGTTCCATCACTGGGTAAGTCTGTGTACTATGTTTCATTCATAGATGAATTCTCAAGGAATACATGGATATATTTATTGAGGAATAAATATTAAGTGTTTGACAGATTTAAAGAATTTAAGGCTCTGGTGGAAAACCATACAGACAAGAAGATAAAGGTGTTGAGGACAGATAATGGAAGAGAGTTCTGCAAGAAGGAATTTGAAGAGTTTTGTAAGAAGTGTGGTATAGCACGGAAAAATACTACTCCATACACACCTCAACAAAATTGAGTTGCAAAAAGAATGAACATAACGCTGATGGAAAAGGCAAGAAGCATGCTCAGTGGTATCGGGTTAGGACAAGAATTCTAGGAAGAGGCAGTGGAGACTGCGTGTTACCTGGTTAACGTATCACCTTCATCAAAGTTGGAGGATAAGACTCCACATGAGGCATGGACTAGTAAGAAACCCTCTCTTTCACATCCGAGGGTATTTGGATGTGATGCATATGTACATGTTCCAAAGGAGAAAACAACCAATTTGGATAATAAATATGAAAGGTGCATCTTTATTGGGTATAAGGATGGTTTAAAAGGTTACAAGCTTTGGAACCCAGAAATAAGGAAGGTTGTGTACAACCAAGATGTGGTGTTTAGAGAGGTGAAATATGTTGTTAAACATGAATTCCTACCAAAGGAACATGAGAAGATAGAGTTTTAGTGATCAGGAGATCAAGTCTCTTGTAGAAAAATGCTCAAAAATGAAGTTGCTCAGAATTGGTCCGAACCAGATCGACTGGAAAGATCTTGGAAAAAATATCCTGTAGACACGAACTACACTGAAAACCGACGCCATATGAAGAAGATATTCAGCTTTGAAGTTTGCCAATTTCAATTAAAAAATGGTCAAAATTGACTTTATAAAATTTTTTATTGAAAAAAGAATATTCCACAGAATATTCTGGGAATATTTCGTGGAATATTCCATAGAATATTCTATAGAATATTTCGCAGGGGGCCAATCAACGGGCGCCACGTGGCCAGCCCGGAGGTCGCCATGTGTCCCCAAGATCCAATTGAAATGGCGTTTAAAATTTTTGCAAGCGCGGCAGGATTTGAACATGGGTCGGTTCAATGGAAATGCAACAGACCGACCATTGGGCCAAGTTGTGGTTGTTGTTTAATCCTCAACATGAATTCATATTAAAGTGTATGTGTTGGGTGGCACGTTTAACCGTGTGGGACGTGGTCCCGTGGCTATAGCGCTTGGAGCGGATGTTTTTAAGTATTGCGGTTTAAACTTTATTATATGCGTGTTTAACTCAAAGTCTTTCGATCGGTGCGGCCACATGGGGGCTTAACCTTAGCACCCTCATTTCGGCGGAAAATTTGGCGGCTCCCTAAATTTAGCACCCGTCACCAATTTTAACTGGAGTTAACTCCAGTTCTCCACATTTAGTGGAGTTTTTCTAGGTGACACTAGGCAAACTTCAGTTAGCCATAACTTTGGCTAGGGAAGTCCTTTTGGGATGGTTTTTATTTTTATTTTTGGGTATTGAAGCATTCTGGAGATGTTGGGACAAGTTGCAGAGCCATCAAAGCGCTCTATCAGTGATTTTACCAGCGATTTTGGTTGTGGAGCCACCAGGGCCTAATGAAAGATCAACTGTGTTGGACTATACTTATCCATTGGAGGTGAATGAATAGTCGATTTATACTGATTTCAGCCTTCTGTTTCTAAATTTGCAGCTTATTTTTCCTTTTGAGGCTTTCTACATAGTTTAATTCACATTTTGAGCATTAATGAAAAAGGAAAAAGCCTAATTAGAGGCTTTTGGACCCAGCAGAGGTAGCCCAAGAGAGGGGTGAACTGCTTACACAAATTCTTACTGTTATGCTGTGCATTTTTGCTGTTATATTTCATATTCTGCTACATTAAACAGTAACTTTTCATAAGTACACTTTTCCCAAGCAGCATTATACAGTGAACAAAACTCATTAGTTCAACTTCAAACCACATTACTTCATTTGCAGAATACTTGAACTTGCTTATTCACACATAAAATTTTGATTAATGAATACTTTGCACAGAAACAAATACTTTCATTGATCGAATCTATTTCAGTGCTTACATTTTATTTCTTTAGGCAGAGCCAGTTTGTGGGCCAGGAGCTTCTGGTTTCATCCTTTCTAGTAAAGGTGAAATAACCAGTAAAAGCCCCCTACTGTCAATCTCTGTATAAGAAATACTTTGTTCTCACAATTTTAGATCATTGAGCTAAAGGAGGATGAATCAAACTCTCTGAAAAGAAGATTTAGAAGAGGAAGAGCTACAAACTCGGTGAGAATTTCGGTTCGAGAAAAAGGCAACCAGAAAGGTATAGTTCATTTGCTTTTTGTTCAAATTTTGTTTTAACTATAACTGATGATGATCCCAGAACTGTCAGGGAGGCAATAGATTCAGAGGATGGAAAACTTTAGAAGGAGGCCATGATTAATGAAATTGAATCCTTACACAAAAATGAGGCATGGGATCTGGTGTAGTTGCCAGCTGGAAGGAAGCCCATTGTGAGAAAATGGGTGTTTAAGAAGAATATGAATGTAGAAGGAAAGGTGGAGAAATACACAGCTCGATTAGTAGAAAAGGGTTATTCCCAGGTGCTGGGAATTGATTTTGGTGATATTTTTTCTCCTGTTACCATGGATACTTCTATTAAATTACTTTCGATACATTAAACGTGCCTTTGAGGCTTTCTACACGATTTTAATTCCACATTTTGAGCATTAATGAAAGAGGAAAAAGCCTAATTGAGGCTTTTGGACCCAGCTGAGAAGGCCACCCAAGAGGGTGTTGCTTAATCTCTTGCTTACTATTATCATGCATTTTTAACAGTATATTGTAGATTCTGCTACATTAAACATTAACTTTTAATAAGTACACTTTTCCCAAGAAGCCTTATATAGTGAACAAAACTCATTAGTTAAACTTCAAACCACATTACTTCATTTGCAGAATACTTGAACTTGCTTATTCACACATAAAATTTTGATTAATGAATACTTTGCACATAAACAAATACTTTCATTGATCGGATCTATTTCAGTGTTTACATTTTATTTCTTTAGGCAGAGCCAGTTTGTGGGCCAGAAGCTTATGGTTTCATCCTTTCTAGTAAAGGTGAAATAACCAGTAAAAGCCCCCTACTGTCAATCTCTGTATAAGAAATACTTTGTTCTCACAATTTTAGATCATTGAGCTAAAGGAGGATGAATCAAACTCTACAAAAAAAGAAGATTTAGAAGAGGAAGAGCTACAAACTCCAGCTGTGAGAAGTTCAGTTCGAGAAAAAAGGCAACCAGAAAGGTATAGTTCATTTTCTTTTTGTTCAAATTTTGTTTTAACTATAATTGATGATGATCCCAGAACTGTCAGGGAGGCAATAGATTTAGAGGATGGAAAACTTTAGAAGGAGGCCATGATTAATGAAATTGAATCCTTACACAAAAATGAGGCATGGGATTTGGTGTAGTTGCCAGCTGGAAGGAAGCCCATTGGGAGAAAATGGGTGTTTAAGAAGAATATGAATGTAGAAGGAAAGGTGGAGAAATACAAAGCTCGATTAGTAGAAAAAGGTTATTCCCAGGTGCTGGGAATTGATTTTGGTGATATTTTTTCTCCTGTTACCAAGGCTACTTCTATTAAATTAATTTCATCTGTTGTTGTTGCCTTTGATTTTGAGGTAGAATAAATGGATGTGAAGACAAAATTTCTTTACGGGGATTTGGAAGAGGAGATCTACATGAAGCAACCTGAAGGCTTTATGGTGAAGGGTAGGAAAGAACTGGTATTCAGGTTAAAAAAAATTTTGTATGGGTTAAAACAGTCACCAAGGATGTGGTATCAGAAATTTGATACCTGTATACAGGGACTTGGCTTCACCAGAAGAAAAGAGGATCACTTTGTATATTTTAAATTAATTGGTGACCATGTTATTTATTTGGCCTTGTATGTCGATCATATGTTGTTGATTGGAAATGACAAAGAAATTATCCAGGATTTGAAGACCCAATTGTTCTCCAAATTCAACATGAAGGATCTTGGTGCTGCAAACTATATTTTGGGCATGGAAATTAAGAGAGATTGGGCAAAGAGGAAGCTCTAGTTAAACCAGAGGAAGTGTGTTGAGACAATATTGAAGAGGTTCAATATGTAGGATAGTAAACCGATGAAGGTTCCTATTCCTGTAGGTGTAAAGCTATCCGTTGAATAGTGTCCCAAGGCACAAGAAGAAGAGGAGGATATGTCATGTGTTCCATATGCAAGTGCAATGGGTAGCTTGGTGTATGCAATGGTCTATACTAGACTAAACATTGCACATGAAGTGGGAGTATTGAGCAGGTTTATGTCAAAACCAGGGAAGGAGAATTGGACAAAATTGAAGCGGATTTTTAGATGTTTGCGTGGCACTAGTGGTTATGGTCTGTGCTACCAGGGAAGACCAGGATTGTATAGAGTTTTGAACATTCATGGTTTTTTTGATGCAGATTGGGTTGGAGATCTGGACCAAGGAAGATCTACAAGTGGGTATGTGTTTAGCCTATTTGGAGGTGCAATCAGTGGGATGAGTAAAATACAGTCTATAGTGGCTCTTTCAACTAAAGAGGCAGAATACATGGTAGCCACTCATGCAGGAAAGGAAGCAGTTTAATTGTAGAGATTGTGTTCAAGTATGGGGTTGGTGCAGCGAGCTATAAGGATAGACTGTGATAGTCAAAGTGAAATTTTCTTGGCTAAGAACCCTACTTAGCATTCAAATACAAAGCACATTGATGTTCAATATCACTTGGTGAGAGATATGGTTGAGGATAAAAGGGTGTTGCTGGTAAAGGTGGACACTATGAAGAATGTTGCAGATGCATTACCTAAGCCTTTGATTGCTCAGAATTTCTCTTGGTGTAGAGAAACAATGGGTGTTGCAGAGCTGGACTAATGAATAAGCTCTCCTCTGGCCCCCTGTGGAAAGAAAACAACAAGTGGGAGAATGTTGGGTATGTGTTATATTATTTCCACGATTAGATGCACATGCGGGGGGTTTACAAGGGGGTGACAGCACCTCCTGTACGTTGCGTCAAGCGTAGCATGGGGGACAAAGGGGGGCAGCAGTGCACTGGGAAAAATTTTTGGACCCTATTTTTCGGTGGGCGGACCCACCCATGGTTTTGTGCATTGGTTTGCACATGGTTTTGGGGCATAAAGGTTTTCGACCCCTGGTATTTTGTAGATCTGGTCAAGGGAACTACTGTTATGTTCTAATCCATGGTTAATGGATTGGTTTATGCATGCTTCGACATGTATATATATGTGTTATAACACTAAAAGGAATATAATGAAAAATCAAGCTGGTAGTCCCGATTTGGGATCCAGGGGAAAATCTCTGTGTATATATTTTTTGTGTTTTATGCTCTCGCTATTGTTTATTTTCTATATTTAAGATTCATTTTCATATAATTTTTGTACAAGGTTAAAACCTATAGAATGCTGCAAGGTGTGGGAAAAATATTACTTGTGATTGCAAAGGTTCGAATTGGGATCAAAACAAGAAATCACAAGCAAACATGAAAATATGAGTCTCGATAATAACATCAATACTTGAAAATAGTTAAATATAAGCTCCTATGGATAAAAGGAAGGCTCCAAAATCAAAGCATGGGTATATTTTGGAGGGTGGTTATAGCAGCTACAACACTTGGCAACACAATGGTAGAACTCTAGCTCTATGAATGGGTCTTGACTCGTGTAAACCAAGTCTAACTCTTCAAGAAGTATTTTTCAGTTCTCTGATCACCATATCTTGCTTACTTAGCTTAAGTTAAAGATATAGTCCCTAGTATTCTCTTCATCGGCGACACACTAACAAAGACAAGTTAATTGAGTTATTTCGATTGGGGATGGGAAGTATATAGATACACAAGTGAAGTAGGATTGTATGAGTCTTTGTTTTCATCTCTGGTGTTTCTTCACTACTAACAGGCCTGGACAGTACCGTGAAAGAGTCACTTCAGGGACACAAACGTCTCTCTGCATCTAGCGAGCCTGGAAAGTACCCCGATGGAGTCGCTTGCTTCACCTCCCTACGTAGCAAGCCTTTATCTTATTTCACCTTTTATTATTTTTTTCATTTTTGTTCAGAGAGATGTCCATAGGAACTTATTGAGTTAATGAGGAAAAAGAGGGATCCAGACTTATTAAGAGCATTAGAGGTTGTCCTTTTAGAGAAGGATGTTTATACACCTCTGAAATACAATTTTTCTTGTTAAAGTTTAATCTCCTCCTTACTCTACAGAACTTAGTTTACAAGACGAAACCAAACAATTATAACACCGATTAGAGTAGTTGGTCCTAATTATAGATTAAGCATCATGATTCCACTATGTTTTTATTTGAAAAGAACATATTTTCCTTCAGGGAATCATTGACTAGAGATGCAAGATCCACGCAAAGAGAGGGAATAAAAAGATAACCAAGTATTGATAGTTGCCCAATTTACTATTGAATTTCATCATGATTGCTTCAGGAACCAAACATGGCCTCATGCAAAAAATATCCTACAATGAAAAGGAAAGAGAGCAGGGTGGAGGTTAAAGAAAATTGAAAAAAATAAAGAAAATAAAAAACTACTCCTACTCCTAAACTAACCGAGAATAGGCCAGGCTTACATAAAATGAAACTTCTAGTGCAACCACCGATGCATAGGATGACCTATATAGGCAAGGGGATCAAATTTAAGAAATATATTCAAGAATACCATCATACAAAAAATATATTTTTGGGATGGGTTCCCTCGGGTCAATTTTTTTGGGTATAATTTTGGTTATATTTTGTCAAATACAAGCTGCGCATAGAAGTCAAGGGGATTTGGGGTGGGTAAAAGCTCCTTAATAATTGTAATGGGTAAAAAGGGGAACCATGAATCTCAAACCATGGTTTCAGACCATGGTATGTGCACATCCAAATTCATATAAATATGTAAGAAGTTGAGTCGAGTAAGGAAAATTAAGTTTAGTCATGTTATGTTTATGTTTGATTTTTTGATCGAAGCTTTGGGCTATTTTGTGTTTGGTATGGGTAGAAAGGCTCTTGTTGGCTTTTTGAGCGGAGACCTAGTCCTGAGATGTGTGCAAGGACTTTGTTGTTGTGTGTGTAGATGGAAAGGATTTTACTGAATTGAAGATATATTAGTAAAGGAAAATTTTTGCCAAACTTTGTTGCTATATCTGTGTTTATTTTTTAATATGCTAATAATTATTATAGATCTATTTATGTTTGAATACACATTTATCTGAGTTATTATATGTGAAATATATATTTTTTTGCACAATTATTTCATATGTGTTAAGGGTTTTACAGAATAAATATCTACATGATTGAGAAAGTGTTGTTTCTGCTCTGATAGGATAAACCTGGCTGAAGTATAATAATCTATTTTACGCATATCTGTTAAGTGTTTTATCTGCATTTAGATATGGGTTTCTGTGAAGCCTCCTGCATGAATATAAGTCATAGATATGATTATTAGGTTTAAATCCCACATCATACGCTCCCTTAGGGTGTGGAAAGCTGGTTCCAACACCCCCCCATACAGTTCTAGGTGAGAATTTGGTCTACGCAAGCATATCATTGCCGAAAGGGCCAGTAGTTGGAGGGTTTTGTTGGTTGCACATAAAAATTTGAACTTGGGTTAGGACCCCTCAATCCAACATATGGTTTCGTTACCGGAACATGGATCTGTTTGAGGGAGATTTGATGTTGTGGCATCCAACGAAGAACAAATTGCAATATTGGCTTGATAAGAAGGTGTGTGAATTTGTGATCTAAGAAAACTAAAACCCTAAGTTGACTACTGAGGATTGGGAGCAAAGGTATATATATACAAAGGTCCATGAATTTTTCTTTTCTTCCTTTGCAACTGAGTTACAAGAGTGGTTATCTCAGCTTGCTGAGTTTCCGACCTGTGCAAAGGACAATGCGATCACCAAGTGGATTCCTGAGTTGGTTCAACTGTTGGAGAAATCTACCAATAAAATTACCTGCATTGTAGAGTATTGGATTGATAACGTTCTAAGTGGGTTTGTGACTACATTTTCTATTGATAATTTTGTATTGTGTTTTGAATCCGAAAGGATATTTTTCAAAGGCCCTAGATGTAATTTTCCGCGCTCATTGAAATTGTGGATTAAAATGCT
This sequence comes from Pinus albicaulis, assembly GCA_034641835.2. Taxonomy (NCBI): domain Eukaryota; kingdom Viridiplantae; phylum Streptophyta; class Pinopsida; order Pinales; family Pinaceae; genus Pinus; species Pinus albicaulis. The sequence goes on from CM076573.1 coordinate 547,655,860, forward strand.
TTTATGTGAAAAGGGTACTCTGTGCAATCACATTGAGTGAATGTCCCAAAGAGGCTCACCTAGATCCACGTGCAAAGGTCTTGGTAGTACTATGCGCAGTGGGAAAACCTATAGAGTAGACCCAGAATAATTTTTGTTTACAACCCCCTCAAAGGTAAATTTGACAATGACAAGGAGTCTGAAACAAGTAGATCTGGTGAATATGTACACCCATAAGAAGAGAGATTGCAGATCAACATATTTTTGGGTCATATCTCCTGGCCATAGTTCATATTCCATCTACTCCACTCCCAAATTCATCTCACACAAACAAGCAATCCACTCCACCTCCACCTCCACCACTAGAAGTCGATATGGCTACTTCCATAAAGCTGGAGAATTTCAAGGGTATTGGAAATGAAGATGATGACAAATTCTGGTTTGTCTTAGATGTTTTGTGGATAGTGTAGTAGATCAATGACAATAATGTTAAGAAAGCACAAATTTCTACAGCATTTCAAGAATGAACTTTGGATTGGTACATGAGGATATGGAAAAAAACCCTAATGAAACAATTGATGAGCTTAAAACCACATTAAAGGAGTAGTTGAAAAAGCTAAAATCATATTCTCAATGCGTTACTGAATTAAAGGAGATCCACCAAGAAGTGAATGAATTTGTATGGGAGGCAGACCAATAATTGAAGCACACCATTAGGGATGGAGGATTTACTATCAATGACATGCAACACAAAGAATGGTTCATTGCTATGTTGTTGCCGCATCTACGGAAATCCTTAAACCAACCGAATATTGCGACACACGCTGAAGCTATGGAGATCACCATGAAGTTAGAATCCTCAATTGTACTAGCTACATAGGTCGGGGCCCAATAAATCCAAAGTCAGTTAGTTGCATTACAGTTAGAGATACAAACTTTGTGAAAAGAGGAAGAAAATTATGTGTTCGTAGGAGTATGGTGCACACGCTGTAAATATGAAGAGCATCACAGGGATCAATGTCCCATATATAATAATTATCTGGAAGTTAGAGGAACAAGTTTGATTAATAATGAGGTAGGGCCTAGTGAAGTGCCCAAACTGTGGTGCGTGATTTGTCAAGCAAATGGCATGCACATGACAGACTTATGCCCTAGGATTGGTAAATATATTCTGGAGCTCCAAAAACCTTACTGCACATTTTGTCAATCTATGGGACATGACAAGAAGAACTGTCACAACTTTGATCTAATGATTGCAGGCTGAAGGTAGAGGACCAGATTCACCTGCATCACCGTCTGGGTGTGGTGGATTTCCAGGTAGAGGACGAGGGAGAGGAGGAGGAGCTAGTTGAGGAAGGGTACAACTAATTTGTCATTAGGGGATTTTTGAGGTCTAAAATGGGCCTCCTAAGGAAATTATAAAATAATAGTGGAAATAATAAAATAATATTTGAATACATCATCAACTTTTAGAGGGAAAAAAAGAAAAAAACTACTTTTTCAACTCGTATTTCAACTTATATCCCAAAGTTTTTACTCAAATTCCAAGCAGAATTACTCGTTGGATGAAAAATTTAATTCCTCATCCAAGGAGTACCCATGTTGCATACTTTCAATGGATCCTTCTACATGAAAAATGTTATTGCGATCAAGTTTTTTCATGTATTTCTCATTTTTCATGTAGCAGAGTCCGTAAAAATTAAGCAACATGGGTATTCCTTAGAGGAGGAATTAAATTTTTCATCCAAGAAGTACTCCCACTCAAAATTTGAGTAAAAATTTTGGGAGTTAAGTTGAAAATATGAGCTGAAAAAGTAGTTTTATTATTTTATTATTTTTTAATTATTTTACCCTTTTACTTAAAAATTAGTGAATCATCCCCCATGGTTGACATCATCATCTTGAATCCTATTGCTTCTTATAAATTTTATTTTTGTTGTACATTTTTCTGAGGAGGCCCATTTTAGACCTCAAAATTCCCCTAATGTATAACTGTGGAGAGGCTAGCCATTATGTGGGCAACTGCCCGAACCCAACACAACAATATTGCAAGTATTGTAGACAATTTGATCATGTTCTTTAAGATTTCCCTGTATTTTTTGAAAAAAATGCGGGAAAATAAATCGAAGACACTCACGTAGAACATTGAAATGATGAGAGTAGAACCGCGTGCCGAAGAACCTAGCGTGAATATTGTGACCAGAAGCGGTGTAGCAACATGAGAAGATAAATCAGAAGGTAAGAGACCTATCACCGATGTTTGGGTCCAAAAAGAGCCTGAGAAAAAGGAATGGTTTAATCTACAAAGGGAGAAGGAAATCTTTGTCGAAGCAAAGAAGGACTCCATGGATCCTGGCACATCTAAAGTACTAAGCAAGACTTCCATGGATGTTGTCGAAGGGGATGAGATTGCAAAGATGAAAATTTTTTGTAAGCCTGTATCAAGCTTCTGTGCAATAATAAGGCAACTGAGAATCTTCAAGCTTTGATCAATAGCTACGTTGAGAAGGAGCAGCCTCATATAGAGCAAAAGGTTGTCAATAAAATTTAAAAGAAAAAGAGAAGGACTAGCTGAGAGATGTGCCTGACTACTCAGATAGGTGAGTTTGAAATGGACCAAGTCATTTTGGATCTAGGGTTTGATGCAAATTTCCTACCAAATCAGACTTGGCAGAAAATGGGAGAACCTAAGATGGAATGGTCTACAATTCAGTTGTGCATGGCGAATCAACAAAATATTATCCCAATGGGTAGACTATCTGGGGTAATAGTTTATATCAAAGGAGTTAAGGAACTCAATGACTTTGAAGTTATTCAAATTTTTGATGATTCAGATCCGTAACCTACATTTTTAGGTCTGGATTGGGCTATTGACATGGATGCTATCATCAACCTCAAGTGCAAAAGTATGGCATTTGAAAACAATGGAACTAGGGTTGTGGTCCCTCTGGACCCTGCAGAAGGTGAGAGATACACATAACCAGAGCTTGCATAAGAGAATGTTGATAATATCTACAAGCTAACTCCGAGGGATGAAAATTGGATCAATCCTACAACATATGTTAGGATAAGATGGGATAGGGATAGTTCATGCCACTCATAATTAGATGAGGAGTTGGAGAATTGGTAGAAACATTTGCATGAAGTCTCTACAGTACGTTGCAACCGAGTAACCAAATATCTATGATGTATATCCTCTGAGGTTCATTAATTACCCTAATATGATGGTGTAGGTAGTCTCAATTTATTTCTAGAAGAACTTGAAAAGGATGTTCCAGAGTCACAATGGTTTCATGTGCTTGAATTAGTTCTGCGCTCAACCCTAGCGTGATGGGGGTATACGCACAAGGAATTTTTTTTTGATTGGGACTAATGTACCCACATGATGCAACTTCAATTGAGACAACCCAATACGTAGTTGGAAGGAACCTATGCAAGAAAATAAGATCCACGCATGCATTTAGCTAGGTGGACTGCAGCTTGGGGAGAAGAGCCGCAACCAGGATGGGTGCATACATTCATTCATAAATTAAGTAGGATACCCATGAACTGGTATTCAGAGGTTGAGGTGTGACGTGGCATGAATAAATGGGTTGCGCTAAGGGAAAGCTTTGTTTTAACTTTTAGTTTTGAGAGCGGGTTCCCATGCATCAATACCGCCTTACACATGATTAAATATGTGGTCTTTGACATGCCAGAGAAATCAAAAGAATGAGCCTTACCAGCATGGGATGCGTAGATGAAAGATATAGTTTAATTTCAGACTGCGACAATTGAAGATAATGAGGAGGACCCAAGAAAAATTAATATCCATGAGTTTGAGGGTCAACTTGTAGTTGCTAGGCCTGTGGTTGAATTTATAGATGTGACTTGACCTATGAAGATTAGGCAAGTTAATATTGGAACAAAAGAAACAACCTAAGATTTCCAAGATATGGGATTATTGGGATGAAGATACAGTGGCTAAGGTTTTAGAGCTTATCGTTGAATATCAGGACCTGTTTCTCACAAAGTTTTTAGATTTGAAAGGGATTTTCGAGGATCTTAGTGTGACGAAGATCACTCTGAAACCATATGCCACGCCAGTCAAGAAATTCCTTATAGGTTGAATCTAAAGTATAAGAAGAAGGTCAAGGAGGAGGTGGAGAAAATGGTTACTACAGGGATCATTAAAGGGGTAGAAGAATAAGATTGGATAAGCCCTATGGTGGTCCAAGAAAATAAGACCAAAGGAGAAATCAAGATTTGTGTGGATCTGCACAAATTGAATGATGCATGTGTGCATGACCCTTTTCCAACTCCATAATATGATGAAGTATTGGACAATGTGGGTGGTCAGGAGGCCTAATGTTGTGTAGGTAAATCCCCTCTGTGGACATAGGTGATCCCTCTAGCCCTAGGGTGGGTCTAGCAGCAAGAGGACATGCTAATGTGTCGATTCCTAGTTAATGAATGAAACTGAGTCGGGATAGATGTCCTACCTTTGTTCCAACATAGTTGTCATAGCTGTGGCAACAGTCTACTGATCTTCGTCCCAACATGTCGCAGTCCTTCAGCAATGGTACTCAGGTGCCTGCACAAGTATCAGAGAATGAAAGAAACATACAAAACAATGTTTGCATTCATAAATATCTAATTGATCAAGGAGAATTAAATTTATTGCACAATATTATTCATACCAACACAAAACGGGAACCAAAACATCAGTCATGTATTAAGTAAGAGAAAGAAATAGATTACAACCAAATGGGCCTTGACATCATAGCGTCCTTCAGCGGGTCCAGTAAAAATGCGTTAAGAGCATTCGTTGGGGAATTTGGACTTGGCGAGGCAATCAACATAGTCTCTCTCTCGACAAGGGTTCTCTCTCTCTGCTCTATCTCACACTAGCTATATCAGACTGTTTCATCTATTCTCCAAAATGTTCAGCTATCCAAACCATTTAGCTAGCTGCATCTATGTGAGAGAGATGTATTTATAGAAGGAGAGGAGGAGGTTGGGATCCCTCATATGGTGGAAGGGAGGCCTTATCCTTTGGGAGGTTTCCCAAAATGTAGGAAATAAGAAGCCAAAGGAGGGTGCTCAACGTTATTCAGTCGAACCACCCATGCTGACTCACTCACGAAGTGGTTAGAGATGGAAACTTCACTTCTGTATTTAAAAAAATTTCCAAAAACACCTCGGCACGGGCAGTCCATTGAGACAAAGCACCAATGGGCAAAGGGCCCAATGCTAATTTCCTTTATTAGCGCGAGGCCATAACTTCCTGCCAGATCCAACCCAAAATCATGTGCTTTTGATGGTATGTTCTAGGAATAGTCAATAGAGGAAATGTTCTTCTCATGGCAAGGGATGCAATGACACTTTTTGTAAGGCATGACACTTCATATAAGTCACAGAAATGGTCCTCCAACATGAGAGATGGGAATTGTAGGGACAGTGATAAAAAATTGTGTAAGAGAAGCCCCCTAAAGCATGAGGTCCGAGAGAGAGGGAGGAGTGAAATGCTTTACGAGAATGCATTCTAACCAAACACCATTGTCGAAAGACCTACAAGTACAAATACAACTGATATCTCTGATACATGAACATGTGGCATGGTCACAACCATCCATAATAGAGTACATATAAACTGAGATCCGAGGTATGGATGCAACCATCCAGTAGTAAGGATCAACAAATAGACTTAGGTATGGTCACAACCATCCAGTCAAAAGAGTCATGCATATATTCATGATAGAGAAAAATATCCCACAGCCTGGATCTTATCAGACAAAACCCAAGGTATTTCACTCCATCTTGACCCTAACAAGTATAAATTCAAGCATGTGAATATGTGAGCTGAAGTCTAACATGCAAGAAAGTCACCTGATTACCATCCAATGATGTAAGCTGTTAACAGGCACGAGAGAGACCACCAATAATGACAATGGCTCTCAAGGTACAACTAGTACAATCAACGGAATATGAACAGTGATCTGGCATCGAACACTCGCATAATCACCCGATCGAAGGCCAATGATGATGACCTATCATCGAATGCGAAGAACTTGCCATTGAGGCATGCAAGCTCCAAGGTACCGGAAGGGAGTCTCTAGATCAACTTCCTAGATAATGAACTGAAGTCGACAGGAAGTGACCTGGTTGAAGGTGGGCCATAATGTTTCCCACATCATGAACACAAGAAAAATGAATATGATGATAGTGAATCAGGAAAAAAAAGAGGATCAAAGGGAGGTTGAAAAATACAAATAGAAACTTCTCTTGAACATATCAGTGACAAAAATCTGGATTTGGCAGTATTTGACATCAAGGGATCTGAGGTCATGATGATGTGGCAAAGAGCATATGAGAGGTCAAAATAGATTACCCAAACCCATGGAGGAAAAATTGACGAAGTGAGATGTCCCCAACCTGACCCGAATGTAGATGCGTGTCATGTCCAGGAGTGACATACTGCCGACACAACTGAGAATTGGTTCCATTTTCCCCCACCATTGCTGGCGAGTACCCAAATTATTTTTGGAAAATAATCTTGAAGGGGATAGCATATGCTTGTCATGTCAGTATTTCCTTCGGACAAATTCATCCTAGTAAATTTTACGAGCCCTAGGAAGGAGGAACTTGGTAACGTCATGGTGACAATTTCCGATGTCATTTAGGTTTGAACGACTCTGACAAAGGAAGAACTTTGAAAAGAAGCGGAAAAGAAAAATCTAGCAGTCCCTTTTCGTAGGTAGTCTCACATATCCAAAAAGGAAGAAAATTGTTTCTGAGAGAACCTCTTAGTCACAATAGGCTAAGGTATTCCTTTTTCATAAATAATATATCCCAGCCCGAAAAAGGGGTAAATGTATACTGGGTAGATATCATTTCAAATCCATTTAACAAGTTCAAAACAATAAGAGTCTTGGCAATCTTTTCAATTTTTAAGAGCCAGAAAAGAGCTAAAAGATGACTCCAACAGTGACTTTTTCATGTTTTTACCGAGTCCAAAAAAGTGTATAATACAGCTCGTTACTTCATCATCATCACGTCAACGGCCTGTCGCTGCACAAGAGACGCACGTAAACCCATTTTTCGAAATAAAATAGCAATATAATAAAAAAATATGTCTCAAAACCTAATTAGGGTTTTGAAAAGTTATAAAATTCCAAATATGGTAAAAAATAAATTACTTTTCACTTTTACCTCTTGTGAGAAATTTTTTACCCTTTTTCACTGTGCGTTTGCAACATTGACAATGGGCAATCTGGAAGACCAATCGTGAATCCATCCATTCCAGGTAAGAACTCACATCCTCCAATTTTTCATTACTTGCAACCCCAATTTTCTAGATCTATGGGGGGATTTTTCAAAATCTAGGGCGCGGCAGTCAGCGCAGGTATCAGGCATAGACTCGCACCAACCGGCCTAAAAAATGAACGTGGGCGCACCAACTGCGCTAACTATTCTAGCATTTAAATTCAAACAAACAAGCCCATTTTAGCCATTCAAACGCATTGGATTTAGCTAATGACAACCATATGGATGTTTTTGCACGTGTGAAAAGACAAAATGGTGATTGAATGGAAAGAATGAGAACACAGTGAAGAAGATGAGGAAGCCATGGGCAATGTGAGATGTATGGAAGCTCTCAGAGATTGCGGACTCAAAAAATTATTTATGGCACCATGTCTCAGAGCTCAACCAGAGCTATTGCAGTACTTAATCAGTGTTTGGGACATTTATCAAGAAAAATTCATTATTCACGACCAGGAACTTGAGATTGAAGTCTCAGATATTTATTTCATAACTGGATTGTCACGGAGGGGGTCAGTACCAATCCTGACTGGTACTTGGCCTACAATGGAAAAGATGGCTATGGTTATTTACAGAGTGTGTCGAGGAGCATGGAAAGGATCCAAAAGCAAGAAGGTGGATATCCAAATCATTCTTGATTTGGTACTCAGATTAGTGCTACACACCATCACACAAGCTGCAAGAGTTCAGGCTCCACATGAGGCTACAAAAAAAATTACTTCTTGCAGTGGATTGCATGGCATCGACGCTCTTCAACTGGGAAGAGGCAGTAACAATCAACATCAAACGCTAGTTGACAAAATGCAAGAATGGAAAGCTGAATTAGTTCGGATACGGGTCCATATTGGTATCGTTCATCTTGGAACGATTACCAATATTCCAGCGTCAGGAGGTAATATTTCCTACACCACCAGCCTAGGAGCCACGGATGGTCTGTTGGGCAGCTTTGATGCCAAGGTCAAGGGGTGGCCAACAGATTTACTAGAGACCGAAGTTATTTGAGTGGCTCTGCTGACAGCTGATCGTCGTGGAGGACTAGCCCTACTCTGGCACGGATTTCACTAGTGATGCAGATCTCCCACTCCTAAATGGAGAGGATTGGGATGAAGTACTGGGTAAAACTCATTTTTTATTTTGATGATTATTATGATTTTTTTTTTGTTATGCATGCTCTGACATTAATCCATGTAATTACAGATGTTGGCCCAGAGAGACATGTAGGTATGTCTCCGATAGCATGAAGGATTCCTTGTGAATTTGATGTGGCCCCTCATGGTGAGGGAGGCGAGGAGGAGGAAATCATATGCAACTTGGAGGGAATCTCCCGTGGGATCCCGGACTATGCGTGATTCGACGATGTTCCTCGTGCGTACCACAGACACACTGCAGGGGTGTCAAACCATGTTCATCGCTTACTGAGGCGACTTGTATGGGCAGTGACGTGCTATCATGAGCGTCACGCCAACTAGACACCTAGGTTTCATTTCTGCATATTTTTTGAGAGACATGATGTCTCAGGATGTAACCGAAACATATATTTTTTTTGAACTTATGATGCACATGGATGCAAACACTCAACATATATATATATATATACATACATCTATTTTCCTATATGGATTGTGTCATGTGATGATGTTTTTTACAAATTACGCAAATGTCTATCTAATACAATGCAAGCTACTATATCAGTTAATGCATTCATTCGTCTAGGAATATGTTGATATGTAATGTAATCAAAATGTCTTTCTAGTAAACAAACACGGAAATACAACCTTAAGATGTGAGGGTTTCTAACATAATAATGTCCATTGAGTTGAAGAACAACAAGTTATGAGTCTAGGTTAACAATCAATGCATGAACGTCGAGAGCAATGGCCTCGGTTAATAGTTCAATACCAACACTATATTCAGTGAAATTGTTTGTAGTTCGTCCTAGATAGATACCTTGAAAGTCTATCAACTCACCAGTCGGATCATAAATCACCCAGACTGCTGAAGACAGGTTCTGGGTACTGTGGGAAACACCATCCGCAAAACTGACACAAGGGGTAATAGACATCTGCAAAATAAGCAACAATCCAATAAGCAGGAAAACGCTCAAAGAACACACCAATCCAAAAATGTACAAAAATGAAAAGAACACCTATGTACAAAAACATGCACAAATGACTCATGCATAGTACCTATTAAGGTATAACCCATTTCTGGGATGATCCAGAGGATGAAATTCATAATCAATAAGCTCGTAAGCCCCATTCTGCAAAACACGTTTAATAATGTAGGGCCCATGCGACATGCATTGAAAATTTTCTGGCCCTAGCTTATTGTGAGCTTGTTCATACAGGAGGAAGAGGTCTCCTTCTATGAAGGAACAAGGGGAAACCAAATGGTCAAAATGAGATTTGACCTGCTTTTTCTATGCTTCAATGACCAAAGTAGCAAAGTGGCGAGTTTCATCAAGCCTCTCTAAATAGAGAAGATGCTCTTCTTCTGGTGAAGTATTCAGCACTAACTCAAAAACTAGTTGGAGCGAAAGTATTTCACATTCAATCGGAAGGGTATATTCTAGACCATAGACAAGTTGAAATGGAGTGAATCCGGTCGCATCCCTCATTGAGGTTATGTAAGCCCAAAGAGCTGAAAACAACATGAGATACCAGTTTAATTTGTGCATCCCAATCATATGTTGAAGCATAGTGACGAGAAATTTGTTCACGGCTTCAACCTGGCCATTGGCCTGAGGATAATATGTTGTTGAGCTGTCATGACATAGACCCAACTTGGAATTCAACTCCGCCACCATGTAATGTCAAAAAATGGGAACCATGTTCACTAACAATGGCTTTGAGGGAAACCAAACCTAGAAATGACATGATTGAATAGAAACTATGCTGCTGTCTTACTGTCAGCCGCAAGTGTAGGCATTACTTCGGCTCATTTGGTGAAGCAGTCCACAGCTAATATGATATAAGCATACCCCTCGGCCGAGTGAGGGTTACACATCATAAAATTGGTGTCCCACTTCGCAAAGGGACCAACGGTAATGACAGGATGAATATGGGAAGGCGACGCACAGATCTTGCGCTGATAGATCTGGCAATCATGGCACTTATGGACAACAATGATGCAGTCTGTAAAGATGGTGGACCAGAAATATTTAGCACGAAGAATCTTATGTGCAGTAGAATATCCAGACATGTGACCATCACAGGCGCCACTGTGACATTCATTCAGGGCCTTTTCAGCCTCCTCGAGAGTCAAACACCGACGGATAATGGAATCAACTCCGATGCGGTAGAGTGTATCTCCGACTATGCGATAGGGTTGCGATAGATGATGGATGCATCGTCGAGCATCCTTCGTCAACTTAGATGGGAAGGTGGAAGTCTGAAGATATACGATGATATCACCGTACCAAGGATCGAGGATGCTAAAGGATCGAAAAAGCATGTCGTCTGGTATGCATTCCTCGGAATTAGACAGAGAAAAATCGGAAGGGAGAGAGAAAATAAAATCGGCGAAGACTAATGACTTATTCAACTTGGCGTTAGTGAACTCAAAATAGAACTCTTGGAGGATGACAATCCACTTCTAGTACTTTCCTCCCAGAAATTGACGAGTCAATATTTAAGTCATAGGGTTGCAATCAGAAATCACAGTCACTGTGCACAACAGGATGTAGTGATGAAAACGTTGAACAACTTGAATGGAAACCAAATCCAAATTCTCAACATGTGCATATCACGTCTCAGTATCGAGAAGGTTGCGAGACAAATAGTAAATGACATGCTCGTCACTGCTATCATCATCTTGTACCAAAACCATGGAAGTCGTGCTAAATGCGGCAACCATATAGAGGGAGTAATCGTGATGATAATTCGGAGGACACAATAGAGGAGCATTGACAAGAAATGTCTTTAGTGCATCAAAATAATTTTTGGCGATCTCATCCCAGAGGAAAGGGACACCTTTCTTCTGTAAATGCATAAATCCTTTGGCCACTTCGGCATAGTTAGGTATAAAATGACGTAAGAAGTTAGCTTTCCCTTGCAGACAGTGCAGGTGATGTAAGGAGGAAGGAAAGGGGAGATTAATGATAGCTTCAACTTTGAGTGGTGTTAGTCATCTATAATTTTTATTATCTATACATGACTATAGATTGGTTCTATATTTCCAAAAAAAAAATTCCTGAATATTGTGAGTTTTAGAAATCTCATTGCCTTCATTATCCTTAGAGAAATTTCTCACTATTCTACTATTTTGTCACTCCATGGTCAACCTACCACTTCTAAAAACCCCTCATGGGCTTATGCCACTCAGATTCATCCTATTTTCCCACCTATAACCTCATCACTGTGTTTTTTCCTTGCCCATAACTCCATTTTCCACCTAGGGTTTCCTACAAGCTTAACTCACGCCCATGATCCCCAAGTCCCTCAAGCATTGATGGTGCCTAAACTATCTCTGTAGACTCTTTAGATGAATCAAGTATATTGGATTTTGGATCTTTAACACACCACTTTTTCAATACTTTTTTTTTACACTTGAAGATTCCAAACCAATTTTCAGTCAAAGAGAGGTCAAAAAATCCTCACTAGGTCAAATACGGTTTCATGTTTTTCAAGGTCATCACCTCCAAAAAGACTACCATTCAGCTTCAAAAGTCTGCACATAAGGTAATGGGCTATCTTGAAACTTTTTCAGAAGTAATAAGAGGCCAACCAATAGAAGAAATTGGTAAGGTAAGAGGTTTGCTACTCAATGATGGCATCTTGCAACAAGGGAGACATGAAAACTAGGGTTTTTGAAGAATTTTTTTTGGTTTCATGACCTCCATGATTAAATCATCGACAAGGCTTGTATCTTGATGCTATTACACCTCATCCTATCCTTAATATACCTTCACAAACACTCTCCATCACTCCTATCCTTCAAAATTATCATTTTTCTACAAAGCCTAGTGTATTGCCACAATTTGACATCTTTTTGAGACTAGGCCTGCGTTTTGACCTTTTGGACCCCTTCCCCTCACTCAATTCTTGAAATTTCTGTTAGGTCCCTATATCACTAGCATAGTCCCTTATTATTGTTAGTTTAAACCCCTTATTGTTATTATTGTACCCTTGTAACCCCCATTTTGTTATTATTGTGCCCTTAAATTATTATTGGTAGGTCGGCTAGGATTACATTGTGGCCCACTAGGATTACATTATGGCCCCATGGACTCCTATATATAGAAAGGAGGTTTTGTGAATTGTATCATCCAAGATTTGTTCATTTATGTAATGTATTGGAGGTTTCCCTCTTGAAGTGGCTTATTTCTAAGGCGTTGATATCTCTTTTCTTCTATTTTTGGAGCTGGTTACACAACATTTGGTATCAGAGCTTTGGATTCTAGGGTTTCGCTGATCCAAACAGGTCATCGTGGATTTTTCACTATAAATTTTTTTCTACGAAGGTTCAGAAGCTGAAATTTTTAGGGTGCGAAGCTGAAATCTTGAGGAAGATTGTCTAAAAATTTTAGAGCTTGGTTCGCAATATTTTCGGAGATATGATCTGTGGACGTTAGGTATTGTTTCAGGCTCCTAAACAGGTCATCGTGGAATTTGCGCTATAAATTTTTTTCTACTGAGGTTCAGACTCTGAAATGTTTATGGTGCAAAGCTGAAATCCTAAGGAAACTCTTCAAAAAATTTCAGAGCTTGGTTCGTAACATTTTTGGAGATATGATCTGTGGAAGGTAGTGCCTTTTCAGGCTCCTGAATTTCATCTCAAAAAGGTGATCGTGGGAAAATTTCAATAACTCTCTCTCTGAGCATCGGATTGGAGTGATGTAAAAGTTTTTCGCAAGTAAATGGACTGTATTTTCTTAGCTATCAATTTCAGAGGTTAAGGACAAAACCGTGACACGTGGCACTTTGTACAAGTTCGCTATACTGAACCAGTCCATAATTAGGTCATTGTGGGAGATTGGACATAACTTTGTCTTGGAGAATCCAAATCAAGTCATACCTGTGGAATTCAAAAGAGAATTCAGAGGGCTACTTCAGTGCCAAATTTTAGATATTTAAGAGCCGCAATCACAAATATAATACAATTTCAATATCGAGCTCCTCGAAAGCAAGTAAAAGGTGTGTATTTTTTTTTTCCGAATTGCATAAGTCTTGTTTGAAGAATCAAGTTGAATTGATTGCAAGGGAATATTGTAGAATAGATATCAGTATTGGATTATAAAATGGCCCCTAAAAAGAATTCAACACCCATTAAGGCTTTGGAAAGCTCTACTATGACTCATGAAGACGAAGAATTGCAACATGATCTATCAAAATTACAAGAGCAAGTGCAACAAATTTCACTCTTGCAAAGAGCAACAAAAAATGAAATGGAAGTTTTGAAGAAAGGTGTGGAAGCTAAGATGGATGGCGTGCAAGCTAAGATGGATGGAATGGAAGCTAAGATGGATGGCATGGAGGCTGGCATGGAATCTAAGATGGATGACATGGAAGCTAAGATCGATGAGAAAATGGAAAACATGAAGAATTTTCTAAAAGCAGACATGGAAGGTTTGACAATGTTGATACAAGAAAGGTTTCCTAATGGTGAAAAGATAGTAGAAGAACCTCATGATGAGAACAAAATAAATGTTAATTGTGATTTCATAAACTCTAATGTTGGCGGGAAGAACCACCATATTCCAAAGATGGATATGAGGAAATTTGATGGAAAGGATCCTGTAACATGGATACTACAGATGGAGCAATATTTTGATCTCCATAACGTACAAAACACACAAAAGGTACGCATTGCAACTTTACATTTAGAGAAAAATACATTTGTATGGTATCAATGGCTTTGCTCCCGTAAAAAAATTGTCACTTGGTCAATTTTTACGGAGGAAATGATAGCACATTATGAGGATACGAAGAGCAACACCTTCTTTAGCCAATTGATAAATCTCAAACAAAAGGGTTTAGTGGGGCAGCACATTGAGGACTTCCAAAAATTGAATATAAGGGTAACTGATATTCCAGAGGAACACATGATTGATCTCTTCATAGGCACTCTAAAGGATAACATCCAACATGAAGTTCATGTTTTGGAACCCGATTCATTGGAGAAGGCATTCAGGTTGGCAAGAAAAGTTGAATGTAAAATTATGGCGACAAGGAAGCCTACCACTCAATTCTATAAAGAAGGAAGTGTTGCTACGCCTAGATTTCCACAACCTACAAGGTTGACACCACAACAATTGGAAGAAAAAAGAGAAAAAGGGCTTTGCTACAGTTGTGATAGAAAACACACCAAAGGTCATAAGTGTGTTGAAAAGAAATTATTTTACATAGATTGTGAAGAAGAAGAGGAAAATGAACAAGAAGAGGATACACACCAGGAACCAGCCATAGAAGAGGAAGAAATGAATCCGACCATATCATGTAATGCACTGGCAGGAATTACCACTCCTCAAACTCTCAAGATAGCATGATAGATCAAGAAGAAAAAGGTAATAGTGTTGATTGATTCAGGTAGCACCCATAATTTTATTCATTGTAAGGTAGCCAAGGAATTAAATTGTTTCCTATACCCAGCACCAGAATGCCAAGAGATAGTTGCAAATGTAGGAACTATAAATTGCTCTGGAAAATGCCATAATATCAAGCTAACCATGGGGGAATATGTATTGACTAGTCCAATGCTTTCCATTCCTATGGGAGGTGCCGATGTTGTACTAGGAGTACAATGGTTACAATCTTTGGGGACGGTAGCTTTTAATTTTCAAGAACTTTTCTTGAAATTTTTTTCAGAAGGAAAGGAAGTTGAATTACGAGGTATTGGAGGGAAGCCAGGAAGGATAATAATCTCTAATGTCATGACAAAGCTTCTAAAGAAAGAACAACGAGGCGTAATTGCACATTTATGCTCACTAGAAGTTCCAACATCAAAATCATCTATTCCTGCAGATCTCCAACAAGTATTGGACAATCATTCCAAGGTGTTTGAAACTCCAAAAGGACTCCCACCTATTCGTGATCATGATCATGCTATTAATTTGATTCCAGGAAGTGTTCTTCCAAACATCAAGCCTTATAGATATCCTTACGTCCAAAAGAGTGAAATTGAACGTATGATTGCAGAAATGTTAGAGGCGGGTATAATTCAACCTAGTCAAAGTTCTTTCTCTACTCCTGTAGCATTGGTACACAAGAAGGATGGATGATGGCAAATGTGTCCGGATTATAGGGACCTCAATAAGCTCACCATTAAAGATAAATTTCCCATTCCTGTGATTGATGAATTATTGGATGAATTATATGGAGCAATTTATTTTATCAAGTTGGATCTTCGTTCAACATATCATCAAATTAGAATGAAGACTGAAGATATTCCAAAAACAACATTTCGAACTCATGAGGGTCATTATGAATTTTTGGTCATGCCTTTTGGCCTTACCAATGCACCTTCTACATTTCAAGGGTTGATGAATTCCATTTTCAAACCCTTCCTTAGAAAATTTGTGCTAGTATTTTCTGATGATATACTAATCTATAGCAGGTCTTGGAAGGATCATGTTGAACATGTTGACAGGGTGCTCAAACTATTGCAGGAGAAACAATTATATGCAAAAACATCCAAATGTTTCTTCGGAGTACAAGAGGTGGAATATCTGGGTCATATTGTATCTCACGAGGGTGTTAAGGTAGACCCTAACAAAATTAAAGCCATTAAGGAATGGAAAGTCCCCACAACTATAAAGGCTATGCGAGGGATTTTTAAAGAACAGGGCATTATCGCTAGTTTGTTGGAACTATGAGAATAGTAGCACCTCTAACAACATTATTGAAGAAAGATGCATTTTCATGGACTCTCACAACTAAGGCCTTTAATATCTTAAAGAGGAAGCCACCTTGCTACTGCCTTAGTTAACGTCGTACTTCACAAAACCTTTTATTTAGGAGTTGAGCCTGTGGAAATGTGAACTGGTGCTGGGAATGGATTGCAGTGGAAGGAAGACCCATTACTTTTGAAAGTCGTCCAATTGAAGGAAACTATTTACAAAAAGCTATTTATGAGAAGGAAATGTTAGCAATACTGAATGCACTAAAGAAATGGCGACCTTACCTAATGGGCAGACACTTCAAGGTAAAACCTAATCATGATAGTCTTAAAAACTTCTTAGAACAAAGATTGTCTTCAAAAGAGCAGTAAAATAATGTTGGGGAATGGTTATGACTTTGAAATAATGTACAAAAAAAGAAAGTTTAATGTTGTTGCAGATGCACACTCTAGAAAGAATGAAGAGGTGGAAGCATTGCTTTGTGCCATTTCTGTTATCCAACCAGATTGGATAACTGAAGCAAGAGATAAATGGAAGAAGGAAAAAGATGTATGGACACTCATTCAAAAGTTGTAGCAAGATCCTAGTACATCTGATACATTTAGTTGGAAAAATGATTCCTTATGGTACAAAGATCGCTTATATCTTTGTAATAATTCCCAACTAAAAAAAAAGATTCTTCTAGAATTGCACACTTCTTCTCCCTCTTTAGGAGACACTCATTTTTAAAAACTTACCACAGTAGAAGAAAAGAATTTTTTGGGATAAGGTCAACTCCCGATATTCAAAAGTTTGCATGCATCAAGCTACTTTTCTGCAGAAGTTGAGACAATTAAGACCCCAGATCTGTTACAACCTTTATCCATTCCAATTCAACATTAGGAGTATGTTTCAATGGATTTTATCACATGTTCACCCAAGTCTGAAGGAAATAATTTCATCATGGTGGTAGCTGATAGACTTACCAAGTATGCACACTTTTGTGCATTATCTCATAAATTTAAAGCCAGTATAGTTGCTACTGCATTTATGGAAACAATTCAAAAGCTACATGGAAGCCCAAGGGTTACTATGAGCGACAGAGATCCCATTTTTACTGGAAATTTTTGGACAGAGTTATTTTCTTGTTTGGGTACTCAATTAGCTCATAGCTCATCTTATCATCCTCAATACGATGGTCAAACTGAAATAGTAAATAAATGTTTGGAAGGATATCTTCGTTGTTTTGTATCTGATAAACCAACACAATGGTTCAAGTGGTTACCGTCACGAATAAAGACACTTCCTTCCATATCGTTAAACAAAAAATGACCCCATTTATGGCACTTTATGGATATCATCCACCATCCATCACATCATATTTAAGAGAAAATTCAAAGGTTCAAGCAGTGGAAGATCACATCGAGCATCAGCAAGAAGTTCTCCAACTCTTAAAGGATAACCTGACTTTGGTACAAAATCGAATGAAACAACAGGCAGATCAACATCGCAGCGAGAGAAGTTTTGATGTAGGAGATTGGGTATTTTTACGACTACAACCATACAAACAAATGTCCCTCAAGCAAGCTAAGAAGGATAACAAATTATCACCGAAGTACTATGGTCCTTACATGTTGTTGCAAAAGATTGGTACTATGGCATACAAATTGGAGCTTCCTGCTTCTTCACAAGTGCATCCAGTTTTCCATGTTTCATTCTTAAAGAAGGCTATAGGTGAAAATCTTCTCGTTCAAACAATATTGCTAGAACTTGATGAGGAATAGCAAAACTAATGGAACTGGGCGCAAAGGAAACAACTCACAGCCATTAATCTCCATCAATCTTGGAGTATCTCATCAAGTGGACAAACTTACCCACAAAATATTCTACATGGGAGGATGAGAAATTTATACAAAAGCACCCAGAGCTACTCGAGTGTTGAGGAAAACATTTTTTTGAAGGAGAGGGGCATATTAGGTCCCTATATTACTAGTTTAGTCCCTTATTGTTATTAGTGTAGCCCCCTTATTGTTATTGTTGTAAATTAACCCCCATTTTGTTATGATTGTGCCCTTAAATTATTATTGTTAGTCGGATAGGATTGCTATCAGGCCACTAGGATTGTAATGAGGTCTCAGTGAAGGAGCATAGGGAAAGGAGCTAGGAATTGGAGATTACATCCAAGATTTGTTCATTTATGTAATGTATTGGAGGTTGCCCCCTCGAAGTGGCTTATTTCGAAGGCGTTGATATCTCTTTTCTTCTATTTTTGGAGCTGATTACAAAAAAAATTCACTTTCCCCTACTCCCTATCATCTATCCCTATCCCCAAAAATTTCCCCAAGAATTTAGACAACCCTTAACCCCTTCATTCCATTCCCTCTGCAAGGCGGTCCTAAATCCCCACAACAAACCCTAATTTCCTCTTCCAACTAAGCTAGGGTTGGATATGAAAAGGAGGCACAAGAGAAAAGGATTCATTTGATAGACCATGTCAGAAATAATACTTCCATACCAGCTCATAAGCATCATGCCTCCATCATTTTACAAAGAATTCATTCCAAGAGACAAGCCATGTGTCATGCCCAGGGCCATTTTTTCTTCAAACTATGTTTCTGACCAAACAGAGATGAAATTGATGAAAGTGAGAGAGGTTTTTGTCCATAATAGGCCCAAGAAGAAAAAAATCCTTCATTTTTTACACAGGTATCATTTTTTGGGAGAAATGTTAAAAATACAGGTGTCATGGAAGAATTTCTGCACTGCTGGAGTGACCTTGGGAAAATCAGGTTTTCTCACAGCTGAAATATCCAAATGACTTTCTTGATGAGTCAAATGACAACTGGACTTTAATATATTTCCAATAAGCTATCATGAGCTCAATTTGGAAATGAGGAAGGCATCCAAAAGTTGTCTGCACTAGCACTCTGCATTTTTGCACCAACATTTCACCACTTTTTCCTAGTGTTGGTAAAATCCATTTTTGGATAGGAAAATGGACACAAAATGGAAACTAGAAAGAATTTTTGGAAAGTAGACTCAACGATATTTCCAACGAGCTATCCCAGGCCTGATTATGACACCGGGAAGACCTCCAAATTCCCTCTGCGAATTGGCGTTACGCACAGACACATCATGGAGCCTACAAACTGCCTGTTATGCTCCTGGGTCACTGTTACACACTCGGTTCTCAGTGTTACGCATAGGAGGGGTGGTTGCAGTGTTAAATAAAACTGTGTTACGCACCCAGGACCCAGTGTTACGCACAGATAGCCTATCACCCAATTTGCTCAAAAAGGCCCAAAAACTCAAAGTTCTTGCCTCCAAAGCTAAAACTTCAGTCAAAAGAGGTTGATAATTCTCTTCCTCACCTTGCAAGAAATATTTTCATAAAAACGGAAGACATTCAAAACTTAAAATGACCAAACCCAAATCTCCATGGAAGATCAATTTGTTAAACTCCTAGGACAAGGTTTGCTAACTTAAGAGGTTATCATAGGTTGTAAAGACATTCATGAAGAGAAAACCTGATTCCAAACTCTGGAGCCCTCCTTGACTTTTCACCTTGCCCCAATTTGCCAAGGTTTTCCCTCACATTACTCATTTTCCCTCCCAAACTAGAAAGTCCTCACCAAAGCTCAAGCTCATTTTATCTTGAAACAACCACCATGTCCAAAGAAGAAATCAGTAGGTTAGATGCAAAGTTAAAAGAAGAACAAGAGGCTAACAGTAGCTCTAATGAGGAGTAAACAAATGAAAATGAAGAGGAAAAGGACAGTGAGGCTGAAGCAGGGTTACAAGAAGAAGGCATTGATCAAAGCCATAGCACAAATGACAAGATAAATGGTGAAAAAATTAGCTAAAGGGACAATCATGACTGTCATGACAAAAATAAAATTATAAATGATCAAGAAATTCAAAATGATAGTGCAGGAAATTGACCAAAAGAGTACCTTATTTAAGGATAGCGACAATGAGGAGCAAGAGAAGAAAATGATGATTAGTTTGAAAGCCTGAGTGAGTAGAAGATAAAAGTGGGACAAAAGTTATGAGTTTGAGCACTAATGAAGATGATGGTAGTAGCCACGAAGAACAAACAAACAAGAGCAAAGATAAATAAGATAGTATGGCAGAAACAGAGTATGATGAAGAATACCAAGAAGGTAATGAGGAAGCAGATGAACATGGCAGCCTTGAAAGGAAAGACACTGATGAATTTGAGCAAATACAGAGATAGGGTTGACAACAATAAATTAATCCCAAGTATATAAAAGAGTTTTTAAATGAAGATCAAGATGAAAACAAAAGGATAGTGAAGAAAGTGTAGCAAGTGTAGCAAGTAACTCAAAAAGAAGACCAAAGTGACAATGAAAAAATCAGTGAAGAGGCATTGAAATTTGAGCACTCAAATAAGGTAAAGACCAAGAAAAACTTAAAGACATGACTCGAGATTTTCCACAGGCTTCTCAAACCTCTTGAGGGACCTCTCCACCAACTTTAAGGAAATTTGGACAAAATTTTGTTTTTTCCAAATTTTGACTTCTAGGAGCGCAACACCCTAGGTGTTACACACCAAATTGGTGCATCTTCAGCTCTCCAAGTTTAAATTTTTTGGTTTTTCACATCACCAACAATCGACCCACAAAATTTCAGATCAATTGAAGCATTTTTGCCCCTCAAAAGGTCAAACAACACCTCAAATTTGACCTTTTTGCCTCTTTTTTAGAGCAGGTGTTACGCACAGAGAAGTGCTGGGAGATTGAATTTTTCAGTAGGTGAATGGTATCCATTCAGCACAAATTAAGTACTATTGGAAAGTAGACTCATCAAGCTTTCCAATGAGCTATCACAGGGTGAAATATGATGCTAGGAAGGGGTCCAAAACGCAGCTACAACAAACCCTATTTTTTGTTGAAACGGTGTTACGCACAGGAGCAGCCTTTTGCCAAAAAAGTCAAAAAAACACACAGATTGATGGCAAAGGATTTTTTTAATATTTTCTTGTACAAATCACTCATGATTTTATTGGGGAGTTATGTTTTGGTGTTTTTCATTTATTTTCTTATCAACTATGTGTCTTGGGCCTTGCATGGTCATTAAGCACATTTATGGCATTTATGATTAGATTAGGGTTTTTGGAAGCCTCTTAGGGCTTCCCACCTCCTCAGCTGCTCCATAAATAGAGCCTGAGGCTCTCATGTATTGTTGTGATTTTGATAGCTTATGCTGAAGCAATACATAGTCTCTTGGAGCCTTTGAGGAGAATTTGATGTCTTGGAGCTCATGCATGCCTTGATTTGTTTACTGATGGTGGAGGACTATTTGCAAGATCCATAGGCCTGGTTGATGGTGAAGTTTTCTCTTGTTTATGTTTTATAGTTTTCCATTATGTTTTCCATCTTGCTCCGTTGCAGTAGGACAAAGAATTTAGATTAATAAATGTTTTCTAATGGCACCTTAAGTTTGTTTGTCCTTCACTGCCTCAATGTTTTCTTTTGCTGAGATATGTTAGGGAATCCATTTCTTGCTCCCTAAAAATTTCTTAGCTTGTTCATTTCTTGAATTGTTTAGATCATTTAGTGTGAAGTATGATTTATGGCTAGCCCTGCATATTGTGGCCACTGAAATACACTGTCCTTGGAATCACCTCTTTAAAGCAGCTTTGCCTAGGTTTGTCAGAAGAAGTCTGTTTGAATCACGCTCTTTGCCTTTACTTAGCTAAAATTGTTTCAAGGAACCTTCGTAGTTGTATCTTTAGATATCAAGGTTTTCTCTCCTTCTATTGATTATATTTATTTGTGCATCTTAAATATTTTCTTCTGTTGATGATGAAATGTATGAAAGTTAAATA
Organism: Pinus albicaulis; assembly: GCA_034641835.2. Classification (NCBI taxonomy): domain Eukaryota; kingdom Viridiplantae; phylum Streptophyta; class Pinopsida; order Pinales; family Pinaceae; genus Pinus; species Pinus albicaulis. The sequence goes on from CM076573.1 coordinate 547,677,807, forward strand.
AGTTTCTTGCCTTTCTATGTTTTCATATGAATGTTTGTCTTGGTTGATTATTTGCTTTCATTTTGAAATAAAATGGACTAGGTTTTGCTTATGCCTTTGATTCTCTTGCTATTCTTATAAATATTCTAACTCCCTCAGTTTACAAGTATATAAAGGATTCTGTTTTTTCCCTTTCTTAGCTTGTTGTTCTCAAGTTTAATGTCCATCTCATGATCCTTCACAACCTTAAAGATCCACCAACCAAGTTAAAATTTCCCTGCAAATGCTCTTAACACCATTGATGAACTTATCATGACCTTGTTAGAATCCATTGCCCAATGAATTAATAATCTCTCATGTTTTCTATCTAAAATCCGTCTGAGCATCATACCCAACCAAAAACAATCAAAATACCCTGCACTTAACATCTACCCTAAAATCAACCCTAATCAACAAACAAGTTCACATCTTTGCACCTACTAGAGAGATCCCTCTCTGAATCCAAGAATGCTAGGTCCTTGGATTCCAAATCTTGGTTTGATGTTACCCTTGTCCATTTGTATCTCAATCAATCTAGAAAATTACAGGGAGCTAACATAATGACGATCACGGTGTGAGTGATAAAAAAACTTAGACTTCCCTAAACCTTTCAAAAAACCCTTAAGAGTACTATCTTGTGGATTTATCCCACTGCTCACACTAACGTAATGGTGATCACGATGGGACCTCTGAGTACATAGTTTCCTAAATACCTCTTAAGACTCTTTAGACCCTTTGTTTGACTTACAAAATCCAGTGAATCTGCCACCTCATCGCCACACTAACATAATGGAAATCACGGTGGGACTTTCTGAGTTAGTGACAAACTAAGTATTCCTTAGATCTCAGAAAAATCACAAACATCCTTAGATTGGTATTTAGTTGTTGATGGTGGACAAAAAGAACATCCTTAAAATGATAAACATCATCCACCTAGTGACTCCGCTGGTCTTCAGTAGCCCTGTTGACCCCACTAGTTCTCATAAACTCCCTTGGGAACACATTAAGCAATCCAAATCCTGCTGATGGTGGACAGAAAATTTGAAACCTTCCACCTGGCGACTCCAAAAATCTCAATAGACCTAAAGACTCCACTGGTAGAGAACTCTAAGACTGGTTGAAAAGATTCAGTGACCCTTTCTGATTTACAAACATGGATCCAAGGATACAAAGGAGATATGATCCAATGAATAGAGATCACATCCCTGGGTTCCCACACAAATTGCCTCTGATAGATTGGGACAAAAACCTCCCTAGGTTTCAAGATGAAAATTTTGATGACCCTTTGTTACACCTCATCAATTTTCATATCCATGTATGGGGGTTAAAATCTAAATGGCATGAGGACTGCCTTATGAAGATTTTCATGCTAACATTAGAAGGGAAGGCAAGGGAATGGTATGAGAGTCCAAGACCTGGTAGCTTGTTTTCCTTAAAAGATATACACAAGGCATTTTATGATAATTATAAACAAAATTCCCCATCTTTATCATTGGCTGAAAATTGTTGTGATCAATCTCAGGATATCATATAGTACCTTATAGATAGTGATGAAGATTTGGAAAATTTACATCCTGAAGACATATTAACATCCATTCATGAATTTCATTCTCAAGATAACTATCATGATAGCCTAGATGAGTTAGTTAAGGAAGAAATCAATCAAGGTATAGAAGAAAACCCACAAGATACCTCTGAAGGCACAAGTGATGATTCACCATCTCTTCTAGTTGAGTCTCAAGAAAACATTCAGCCTCAAAATCAGCCTTCACAAGAAAAAGAGAACTGTTGTACTTCCATCCAAAGAAAGATAAAAATGCCTCCTCATTTGACTGAAGAGGAAATAAATCAGATGCTAAATATTTTGCCAGCCTCTAAACCTTCATATGAACACAACATTTCTATTTTTTCTCCTACTAATTCCATCTACCATAAATCAGAAAGTGAATTTGTAGATCAATTCAAAGAAGAAAAAACTGATAATCCAATATGTTTGATTGGTGACACTACTTATTTTGATGATTTTCCAAAGTTTGATCAATCTGATGATGATATCCTCCAAATAGAAACTAACCTTGTAGAGCCATCATCAGTTGGTTTGTGGGAGGAAGATCTGCTTCATCAATTTGGAAACAATAGTCATCCAATACATACCATCTTTGACATTGATGAGGAAAGCCTTGAAAGTTCAGAAGTATGTAAAGGATCTCTGACCCTTTGTTCCACTTCATATCATCCCATCAGCAATAACTTTCATGTGATTGGGAATCAACAGTTTTTCAGTTTTGATGTTGAAATTGGAGAAGAAAAATAACTTCTTGAGAAAGTTGTAAGTGAAAAACATTTTCCTAAAATGGTTGATGAAATATTTTGGGACACGAAATCTTCTTCAACTTCTAATTCGCAGCCACCAAGTCCCATTGTAATTCAAATTTTAGATGAAGGCTTGGAAATTTACAATCACATAAGAGTTGTTGCACCTCTTTCTCCAGAAGATTTATTACCTAAGAGTGCTCCTACTCATCAACATGATGGTATTCACACAAAATTCAATCCACTAAATCAGAGCATACCAGGACTTCTTGAAGACAACATTGCAATCTATGATGAGTCTACCAGTTCAAATGATCATGAGGAAAAGGATGAGTTTCTTTCCAAAAGGAGTCCTAAGCTTAGCCAAGTGAAGGAAGAAGGAGTCCTAGATCAAGCCTATCTCCAAAATCCTCTAAGCCAGGTATTGTTTCAAGATCCCTTTGCTGATTTGTTAGAGACACTTGAAGAGGGAGTAAAACATGTCAAGATCAGTTTGATGAAAAATTTCAGGAACATTTTAGGCACTACTATTCAAACACAAGTGAGGTGGGAGTGGCCTTTTGATTTTTTCACCACACCCAAAGAGCTAAACAAAGATCCCTCATGGAATCATCTGCTTGATTGGATGTATTGGAAAAAATATTTCACCAGCTGAATGTATATCATGTATAGGTTATATTAGGATAGATAGGCAAGCAAATAAGCTTAGCACTATGACCATATTTCTACCTTTAGTTTTAGATTGATTTGACCAAAAAGAGAGAAAAGGTAAAAAATAAAGAAAATGAAAACAAGGGTAGATGAAAAGAAGAGGTACAACCCCATACCCAAAAAATATTAATGCTGAAAGTGTGCAAGCCTAAATGCCACTACTTGTGCCCAAAATTCTTGTTCAATCATCTATCCTAATCATGGCTGAAAATGTTTTCAATTTATTGCCGATAAGTTAGTGAAAGAGAGCTTGTCAAAACATTCAAACTTGACTTGTAAAAAAAGGATAGATTATGGAATGAAAGATACTGGTTCCACATGCTCAAAACAGAACCAAAGAGGAAGATGAGGATGCATAACACATAATAGATCCCAGCCCTTATCTTTATATTTTTACTTTTATGCAAAATAATGTTTGTGTGCAGCTTGTTCTTATGCCACAACTCATGGTAAGTCAGATTGCCTAATCCTGATTTAAACCATGCTTTCAATTTCATGTTTATGGCTTAGAGAATGAAGTTTGTAAAATAGCTTAATCTTGACAAATGATTAGACTAGGTATAGAATAAGAGAGTTCATTAGCCTAATATGAACTCTTGGAAGAAATGAGGGTACAATTAGATAGTTTGATTTGTGTTTTCAAAAATAAAAATGTCGAGGGTTTGAAAATCCAAGTGCACCCAAGTGAAGAAAAAATGTTAGGCCAAGTAAGATGGGTAGGTAGGAAAGAGATTGAAGAAAACATGTATTTTCAGATTGTGATATCATAGCTTCAAAAGAACATCAGAAAATGAAGAAAGAAAGATCTGCAAAGTGTAAGTAAGGAACTGGTCTTCGAAGCTCAGAGATCTAAACTCTGAGGTTCTGGACACCTCCCGAAAAGGAGCTACCCTCCCCAAGTGGAGCCACTATTAGTCATCTATAATTTTTACTATCTGTAGATGACTATATATTGGTTCTAGATTTTGAAAAACAAAATTCCTGAATATTGTGAGTTTTAGAAATCTCACTACCTTCATTATCCTTAGAGAAATTTATCACTATTCTACCATTTTGTCACTCCTTGGTCAACCTACCACTTCTAAAAACCCCTCATGGGCTTATGCCATTCACCTTAATCCTATTTTACCACCTATAACCTCATCACTCTATTTTTTCCTTGCCCATAACTCCATTTTCCACCTAGGGTTTCCTACAAGCTTAACTCATGCCCATGATCCCCAAGTCCCTCAAGCATTGATGGTCCATAAACTATCTTTGTAGACTCTTTAGATGAATCAAGTATATTGGATTTTGTATCTTAAATACACCACTTTTTCAGTACTTTTTTTTTACACTTGAATATTCCAAACCAATTTTCAGTCAAAGAGAGGTCAAATAATCCTCACTAGGTCAATTAGGGTTTCATGTTTTTCAAGGTCATCATCTCCAAAAAGACTACCATTCAGCTTCAAAAGTCTGCACATAAGGTAATGGGCTATCTTGAAACTTTTTCAAAAGTAATAAGAGTCCAACCAATAGAATAAATTGGTAAGGTAAGAGGTCTGCTACTCAATGATGGCATCTTGCAGCAAGGGAGACATGAAAACTAGGGTTTTTGAAGGAATTTTTCTTGGTTTCACGACCTCCATGATTAAATCATCCACAAGGCTTGTATATTGATGCCCTTACACCTCCTCCTATCCTTAATGTACCTTCACAAACACCCCCCATCACTCCTATCCCTCAAAATCATCATTTTTCTACAAAGCCTAGTCTATTGCCACAATTTGACACCTTTTTGAGACTAGGCCTATGTTTTCACCTTTTGGACCCCTTCCCCTCACTAAATTATTGAAATTACACTTTCCCCTACTCCCTAACATCTATCCCTATCACCCAAAATTTCCCCAAGAATTTAGACAACCCTTAAGCCCTTCATTCCATTCCCTCTGCAAGGCGGTCCTAAATCCCCACAACAAACCCTAATTTCCTCTTCTAACCAAGCTAGGGTTGGATATGAAAATGAGGCACAAGAGAAAAGGATTCATTTGATAGACCATGTCAGAAATCATACTTCCATACCAGCTCATAAGCATCATGCCTCCATCATTTTACAAAGAATTCATTCCAAGAGACAAGCCATGTGTCATGCCCAGGGCTAGTTTTGCTTCAAAATGTCTTTCTGACAAAAAAGAGATGAAATTGACAAAAGTGAGAGAGGTTTTTCTCCATCATAGTCTCAAGAAGAAAAACCTCCTTTATTGTTTACATAGGTATCATATTTTTGGATAAATGTTAAAAATACAGGTGTCACAGGAGAATTTCTGCACTGCTGGAGTGACCAGTGGAAAATTAGGTTTTATCACAGCTAGAATATCCACATGACTTTCTTGATGAGTCAAATGAAAACTAGACTTGAATATATTTCCAATAATCTATCATGATCTCAATTTGGAATTGACGAAGGCATCCAAAAGTTATCTGCACCAGCACTCTGCATTTTTGCACCAACATTTCACCACTTTTGACCAGTGTTGGAAAAATCAGTTTTTGGATAGGTAAATGGACACAAAATGGAAAAAAAAAGAATTTTTGGAAAGTAGACTCAAATATATTTCCAACGAGCTATCACGGGCCCAATTCCGACATCGGGAGGGCCTCCAAATGCCCTCTGCAAATTGGCATTACGCATAGACACATCAGAGCGCCTACAAGCTGCCTGCTATGCTCCTGGGTCACTGTTACACACCTGGCTCTCAGTGTTACGCACAGGAGGGGTGGTTACAATGTTAAATAACACTGTGTTACACACCTAGGACCTAGTGTTATGCACTTGGGCTAGTGTTACGCATAGACAAACTATCACCCAGTTTGCTCAAAAAGGCCCAAAAACTCAAAATTATTGCCTCCAAAGCTATAGCTTCAGTCAAAAGAGGTTGATAATTCTCTTCCTCGCCTTGCAAGAAATATTTTCATAAACAAGGAAGACGTTCAAAACTCAAAATGATCAAACCCAAATCTCCATGAATGATCAATTTGTTAAACTCCTCGGACAGGGTTTGCCAACTTGAGATGTTATCATAGGTTGTAAAGACATTCATGAATAGAAAAATTGCTTCCAAACTTTGGAGCCCTCCTTGAATTTTCACCTTGCCCCCATTTTCCAAGGTTTGCCCTCACATCAGTCATTTTCCCTCCCAAACCAAAAATTTCTCACCAAAGCTCAAGCTCCTTTTATCTTGAAACAACCACCATGTCCAAAGAAGAAATCAGTAGGTTAGATGCAAAGTTAAAAGAAGAACAAGAGGCTGACAGTAGCTCTAATGAGGAGTAAACAAATGAAAATGAAGAGGAAAAGGACAGTGAGGTTGAAGCAGGGTTAGAAGAAGAAGGCATTGATCAAATCCATAGCACAAATAACAATATCAATGGTGAACAAAGCATTTAAAGGGATAATTATGACTATCATGACACAAATCAACTTATAAATGATCAAGAAATTCAAAATGATAGTGCAGGAAATTGACCAAAAGAGTACCTTATTGAAGGATAGAGCCAAAGAGGAGCAAGAGAAGAAAGCGATGATCAGTTTGAAAGCCTGAGTGAGGAGAAGATAAAAGTGGGACAAAAGTTATGATTTTGAGCACTAATGAAGATGATTGCAGTAGCCATGAAGAACAAAGAAACAAGAGCAAAGATAAAGAAGATAGTAGGGCAGAAACATAGTATGATGAAGAATACCAGGAAGGTAATGAGGAAGCAGATGAACATGGCAGCCTTGAAAGGAAAGACAGTGATGAATTTGAGCAAAGACAGAGATAGGGTTGAAAACAATAAAGCACTCCCAAGTATAGAAAAGAGTTTTTAAATGTAGATCAAGATGAAAGAAAAAGGATAGTGAAGAAAGTGCAGAAAGTAACTCAAAAAGAAGATCAAAGTGACAATGAAGAAATTAGTGAAGAGGCATTGAAATTTGAGCACTCAAAGAAGGTAAAGACCAAGAAAAACTTAAAGACATGGCTCGATATTTTCCACAGGCTTCTCAAACCTCTTGAGGGACCTCTCCACCAATTTTAAGGCAATTTGGAAAAAAAATTGTTTATTCCAAATTTTGACCCCTAGGAGCACATCACCCTAGGTGTTACGCACAAAATTGGTGCATCTTCAGCTCTCCAAGTTTACGTTTTTAGGTTTTTCACATCACCAATAGTCTACCCACAAAATTTCATATAAATTGAAGCATTTTTGCCCCCTCAAAAGGTCAAAAAACACCTCATGTTTGACCTTTCTGCCTCTTTTTCAGAGTAGGTGTTACACACAGAGCAGTGTTGGGAGATTTAAATTTTGGGTAGGTGGATGGCATCAATTCAGAAAATATCAAGTATTTTTGGAAATTATACTCATCAAGCTTTCCAACGAGCTATCACGGGGCCAAATCCGATGCCGGGAAGGGGTCCAAAACTCAGCTACAACAGACCCTGTTTTCTGCTGAAAAGGTGTTACACACAGGAGCAGCCTTTTGCCAAAAAAGTCAACAAAACACACGGATTGATGGAAAAGGAGTTTTTCAATATTTTCTTGGACAAGTCACTCCTGATTTGATTGGGGAGTTATGTTTTGGTGTTTTTCATTTATTTTCTTATCAACTATGTGTCTTGGGCCTTGCATGGTCATTAAGAACATTTATGGCATTTATGATTAGATTAGGGTTTCTGGAAGCCTCTTAGGGCTTCCCACCTCCTCAGTTGCTCCATAAATAGAGCCTGGGGCTCTCATGTATTGTTGGGATTTTGATATCTTAGGCTGAAGCAATACATAGTCTCTTGGAGCCTTTGATGATAATTTGATGTCTTGGAGCTCATGCATGCCTTGATTTGTTTACTGATGGTGGAGGACTATTTGCAGGATCCATAGGCCTGGTTGATGGTGAAGTTTTCTATTTTTTATGTTTTCTATTTTTCCATTATGTTTTCCATCTTTCTCTGTTGTAGTAGGAAAAATAATTTAGATTAAGAAATGTTTTCTAATGGCACCTTAAGTTTGTTTGTCCTTCATGGCCTCAATGTTTTCTTCTCGTGAGATATGTTAGGGAATCCATTTATTGCTCCCTAAAACATTCTTAGCTTGCTCATTTCTTGAATTTTTTGGATAATTTAGTGTCAAGTATGATTTATGGCTAGCCTTGCATATTGTGGCCACTGAAATACTTTGTCCTTGGAATCAGCTCTTTAAAGCAGCTTTGCCTAGGTTTGTCAAAAGAAGTCTATTTGAATCATGATATTTGCCTTTACTTAGCTAAAAAAATTTCAAGGAACCTCAATAGTTGTATCTTTAGATATCAGGGTTTTCTCTCCTTCTATTGATTATATTTATTTGTGAATCTTAAATATTTTCTGCTCTTGATGATGAAATCTATGAAAGTTAAATAAGTTTCTTTCCTTTCTATGTTTTCATCTGAATGTTTGTCTTGGTTGATTATCTGCTTTCAGTCTGAAATCAAATGGACTAGGTTTTGCTCATGCCTTTGATTCTCTTACTATGCTTATAAATCTTCTAACTCCCTCGGTTTACAAGTATATAAAGGATTCTGTTTTTGCCCTTTATTAACTTTTTGTTCTCAAGTTCAATGTCCATCTCATGATCTTTCACAACCTTAAAGATCCACCAACCAAGTTAATATTTCCCTGCAAATGCTCTTAATACCATTGATGAACTTATCATGACCTTGTTAGACTCCATTGCCCAATGACTTAACAATATTTCATGTTTTCTATCTAAAATCCATCTGAGCATCATACTTGTTGGGGTTCCTATGTTTTGGCAGATTTGGCAATACCAAAAAATAAGAAAACATCAAACCACTTTGGGGCCCTAGGATCTGGCCCTCCTTGACCCAGAGAGGGATATCTCCAATAATACAAATAATGATATATTTTTGAAGCTCAAATGAGATGTTAGGCTAGTTATGAAGCACAAAGGGGGGTTTTAAATGATTTGGTTGGTGGGTTGCTGGGTTGGTCATGAGATCATAGACTGAGAAGGTAATGGGACAAAAGGAACAAAGCAGCAGGATGTTTCAGCAAAGAGGATAGGTCAAGAAAGTGCCATCCATTGGGCTATGGATTCATGAAAGGAGAATTACTTGCAACAACTAGCCAAGGCTTTCAAAGGGCAAGTCATCTACACTAAAGGATCTTTTCAGATAGATGATGGAATGGAACATTAAGGAAAGAAGGTGAAAGAAGGAAAACAACCCAATTTCTATCTATAGATTAGGTTAGAGGTCATTTAAATCCAGATCTACTTGGACATACTCAGAGGCAACCTTCAAAGGAGAGATAAAGGGGCAACTTATAGATCGGACCAGAGGTCATTTAACTCCAGGTCAGCTTTAGCATGCTCTAAGGGAGAAAAGAGATAAGATTAACAAAGGGATCTTAGAAAGGCCAACTAGTTGCATAAGGATCCTAGTGGACAGGGCTAACTCGAATCCCCAGTGTTCCCAAATCTTCCAGCTAAATCCCAACAAGAACATCTACAAAATGATTCATTTAACTCATATATCAGCTAGCAACATAAGGAACTACTACACTGGTTAAATTAACTGAGATCAGTCCTCAGACACACATATTTAGTAGAAAAACATTGAAGGCAAGGAGAGCAGAGACATAGGGTACCTAACAAGGGTAAATCCTATGCCATGTTTTTGATGCAAGCCAGCAGAAAATGAAACAATATGAAATGTGATAAACAGAGTTAGGAAAACATCACCAATAGTAATAGACCAGGATCCTGTGAAATGTGCTTTGATTAATTGATGCAAAACCAATCATATACACTGAGCTCAATGGTTGTTACAATCCAAAATTAGCCTCCCAGCCTAATACATAACAACTACTCTTCTATTCCTCTCAAGAATATTCTAACAGTCAAAATGAATCCCTCTAACTACGACAGCAGCAACTGGGCAGCAACGGCCCAACAACAACCACCTTTTACAATTGGATCTCGGGAATTCTTATAGGAGAAAAACATAGCAGGAGTAGATGAAAACTTAAATGCATCATTAAACTCTAAAAACGTTAGGATGGCCGAGGCTCCATCCTATTTTAAATACTGAGCATTTATTTTCGGTGCTCTTTGGATGATGGAGTGATCTTTGTTTCCATTTACTCCAGGTATGTTTCTGGTGTACTGAACAAAATGCAGAACGATGATGCTAGGGTCTGCCATACTGTATAACTAATGCATTGGTAGCATAAGACTGTTGTCAAGGCATGGAAAATCTTACTTGGACACAATGTAGACTGAAACCATGATGTGCACCATGTCCTTCATGGAAGAGCGTTCCACTGATACGGAAACCCTGATAGTATTATATTCCTGCACATTGGACCTTCTGGGGATCCACGTGGTCTTCAATTCTGGTACCATGCCCTTAGAATATCTGAACATAAGGCTTTAAAGATATTTATTTGCATGCCTTAAGCTCTCAGCTGCTCTATTTATATCTCTAACTGTGCACTCTGTGTGTTAATGGCGTCGGGATAGTTTTACAGGGTCAAACCTTGTTTTTTTAATGCAAGTCTCATCGAGGCACCTCTCTAGGCCTTTTTTCATGATCTCTACCTTTGCGCATGGCCTTATCCTGTATTTTCTGTCACTGCGACAGTGTGTGCAAACCATGGTGGCCTTCACCGCCTCAAAACCCTACAAAACACGAAAATGGTCAAGAAATCATGCATAGGGAGGAGAGATGCAGTGGGGATGATGCAAAAGGCCGTGCAGGTTGGAAAAATGGTGGAACAGTGCAGGATTATGGGGGAAAAACAAAACGCATAGTGGAAGAATGGCCATAGCAAGAGGTGGCGGAATACGGAAGAAATTAACGTAAAAATGGACATTTCACCTTTGAAATGAATATATATAACGGGACGGGCGAATATGACAAAATGCCGTGGAAAGGGCGACGTGGCGGTACGGGGTCAACTGGTGGGGGCAATCAAATTTGGACCGTCCGATCTCAGGAGGAGATCGACGGCTGAGAACGCGTTGGAGGGCGATGGACAATGGGCCAGGGGTACAGAGACCATAGATTAAACCCCGCACCGCTTCATTGAGCAATGACCGTTGGATGGGACAGGGTAGATCTGACGACTGATATGCATATCGCTGTGCGTCCTGTACCAAACAATAACGCGCGATGGGCAAGCGGTTTTGGAATCGTACAAGAGCCACGTGTCGATCACTGTATGGAATCGTTGGCCGATCGAAAGAAACCGCCTACCGCCCAAAGGCGGTGCGATGTATACCACTGGGTTTTTGAATAGTGCGCGGGGACCACAGGGGTGGGTACACTCCGAACCGTCGGATCACAGTTTAAATGAACGACGATGGCGCGATTGGGGGTTATAACGGGGAAGACTACGACACTGCGGGATTTAACGATCGTCGTCCGATCTACAAAAATCAATGGCTGAAACTGCGCCTGATATGGATGAACTGCGGCCCATTGATTTGGTGAGTTAACGGACGGTGGAGATGCGACGACGGGCGAGTTGCACGGTGTAAGCTGCAGGGGCGGCGATCGCCGTCCATTCTGTGAAGATCAACTGCTGATGTTGCCGCCGATACGAAACGCGCTAAGCATTTTTTTCCTTGGCGCCTGGTCATGGCGCTGGGTCATGTGTAGGGAAGGCTGAGGGGCTAGTGGGAAGGGGCTGAGGCCTATTATAAAGTTAAAAAGTGGGTTTTGGGCCCATTTTGATGCTTTTAAGGCCAAACAAAAGGTAACGATATAAATAATGAGGGTTTATAAAACTAAACCAAGGGTGTATGCGTGGTTTAAGAGGGGCATAGGAATGATTTAGAAGGTTTAGGGGGGAATTTTGGGGGTAAGAAAGGGGGACATTGACAAAGGGAAAAAGGGAAGAAAAGGGATATTTTGCAGGGGTACAAGGGGTAGAAATAGGTCCCTTGGAGCACAATTTGTCACAATCAGAGAGGCTTCTTGTATGAATACAGGAGTGGGGATTTCATCACAGGGCCAAGGCATAGGAGACTTCAAGGATGATGTGTCTCCAGGGGAGATGCATTCATTGAAGGTATCAAAAACAATTTAGCCCCCTACTTTTCCTGTCAAAAATTTACAGGGGGCTAACAATACCCAACCAAAAACAATCAAAATACCTTGCACTTAACATCTAGCCTAAAATAAACCCTAATCAGCAAACAAGTTCACATCTTTACACCTATTAGAGAGATCCATCTCTGAATCTAGGAAGGATAGGTCCTTGGATTCCAAAGCTTGGTTTGATGTTACCCTTGTCCATTTGTATCTCAATCAATCTAGCAAATTATGGGGAGATAGCAAGTGGATTGAGACGAATCCCATCTTTGGAAATGATACACCCTAAGAGTCTATTGGAGTCAACGCAGAAGACACACTTATGCGGATTGAGACGAATTTTATAGTGTCGAAAACGAAGAAAAATCTGACGAAGGTGATCAGGATGGTCTTTACGCTTAGCTGAATGAGCCAGAAGGTCATCTAGATAAGGCTGAACAATTCGCTTGATATCATGAAAAGAATATGACATTGCTCGCTGAAATGTATCCCCAACATTTTTCAAACCGAAAGGGGGATTTTTATAAGCGAAATTACCCCAAGGAAAGATAAAGGTGGTCTTATGTTGATCATTTGGAAGAATATTAATCTGGTTGTACCTAGAAAACCTGTCCATAAGGGAAAAAACCTCACTCCCGGCACAGTCATCAATGATCTTATCAATAAAATGAGTGGGATAATTATCCTTAGGGCAAGCATGGTTAATGTCACGATAATCAACACAAGAATGAATGATAACTTGTTTCTTATATACAGGAACAATATTGGAAACCCATTCTGTCAAGGGAATCAGATAGATAAAACCAGCTTTAAGAAGTTTTTCAACTTCTCCCTTAATAGCGGTAACCTTTCTAGGGTGCACAGGGCGAAGATGCTGGCGAATAGAATTCGCACCAGGATAGGTAGGAATCTCATGCACCACTATACTTGGATAGATGTAGGGCATTTATTCATAAGACCATGTGAAAACGTCATGAAACTAGTGGAAGAGACTAGTATAGACCTGAACCTCATCGGGAGAACAAGTCACCCCAATATGGATGTTCTCGACAACCCCTAGTTTAACAGAGATGTCGATAGGCATCATCTGTGTAATGTTGCTCAAGTTACCTTCCACAAATAATTCATGTGTGAGGATAGGCATTTGAAGCGAAGGAGAAGGAACCTGAGAAACAAACCTATCAAGACACGTAGACATGGCCCCAAGGCGAGGCATGAATGAGGAATGATGATGACTGTCGTCCCAAGGAGGGTCCTCAAGAGATAGTTTCCACGATGGCCTCATCGAAAGGAAATATATCTCTCAAGGGATCGGCTGAATCTGAATCGTCAAGCCAAGGGGATCGAGAATAACTATCAAGAGACATGCCCAAAGGAGAATGATAAGGAGGTGGAGGATCCGAAGCCGAAATAAGTTCATAATAATCATTCTCAATCAGAATTAACAACATCAAATATCCAAATAAATCAATCTTCTCGGGTGAAGGGATGACCCATGGATTAGAAGACCTAGATATCATATTAAACTGAAAAAGTGTTGGGTGGAGGAAGAGGAAAAATACCCATGAGGGCAGGATATTTGAAGAGACCTGGCCCTACACTCTCGTAAGGCATAGGAATTTGATCTACGTATGTAACGTTGCTCTCGGAAGATGAAGAAGTGAATAAAGACAATTGATCGACACTGATGATATTTCGTTCGTGTGGAAATTGGAAAACACAAAAGAGAGTGGATAGATTGCACAACATGGCGTGAGTCCAACTGCGACTGAGGAGAAGATTGTAATTGAGCTTGGCATCAACTGCTTCAACCTCGAAGTTGACTATTTTCCCTTCTAGAGTAATCGGTAAACTAGCGAGAACACCAAGAGGTTTAGATTCCCTTCCATCAAATGATTCTAGAGCATTTGGAGATCAATTTAGTGCTGGAGAACCGATGGATTTCTAGTAGGAAAATGACATGATGCATGTAGACGCACCCTCGTCCATCACTTCTCGATGCACATTCATCCCATTAATCCCAACTTGGATAATGAGCGCAAGCTAGTGAGGGAGACGTGGGATGAAATTCTCCAAGTCGAAAGTGATAAGGCTCAAATCAGTAAGATCAACCCCACCGATGGCAGATAGAAAAGCCTTCCGTGGAGATGAAAAACTCTGAAGTACTTCTAATGCAGAAAAAGAAGATGGCATCTGAGCCAAATCCTCAAAAATACTGTAATGTTGAGTAGCACGGGCGTTAGGAACGTAAGAAGACTTACGGAGTACACCTTTGGAAGGTGGCCATACAATGGGCTTAGTACTGGGCCTTTCAATTTGAAGAGGGCTAGAAGTAGGTGTAGGAGGAGGATCATGAGCGATCTATTTCCCTATTGCTTGACATGGTTCAGTATAATAATTCGACTGGGTAGCTATGGAAACGGATGGAAAACATTTCATCATGAAAACTTGAGAGCCAAATGGGGCAGAGGACTAAGGATTCTCTACCAACTAAGTCTGATGTGATGGAAACTGTTCTTTGAGAATAGCCATTGCTCCGTGGGTGCCTTTGAGCAATCGACTCACTTCGGCCCGTCGAGGAAAGTCCTTGGTGTAGTGATCTTCATCACAAATCAAGAAAGGATACTTCAGTTTACACTGTGAACATCATCAGCATGAGATTTCTAAGAATCCTATTTCGGGTATCGGCTTTGGCCTTACCTTTACGCTTCTTTTTACCCTTGGAAATTTTATCCGCCGGATTGGCCTGAACGACGGTCACTTCCGCAGTTTTACTAGAACTTGGGGTTGGCTAAGAAGCAATATTATTGGAAGGAATATATTTTTTCTTCCCAGGATTTGGAGGAGGAGACTTCTGAGAAGTCCGAGACACAGAACCAATGATGTCGTTGGAAAATGGCTTCGCCGGTGCTTTGGAAGTTCCAAGTCTAGGAAAATCAGGTAAGAGATCATACAATGTGACAAAATGGGAGTGCAGAAGATCAATATACAGGGCACGAGAAATTTCTTGTTCATCAGTAACGCATGCCCCCATAGCAATGTCCTTAGCAATCGAAATAATGAAGGAGGTAGTAAACAATCAACTAGAAGCTTATTAGGAATTTAAAACTTGATCAAGTGACAATGTCACCTCCATTCATGAATATGATCTGAGATATGAGTAGCTTAATCTTGTTACAAGGATGTGAGGAGGTGTGTCCCAGTTTCATATCGAACAGGTAACTGAAAGTTCGTGAGAAATTCCATGGCTAAAGAGTTGAAATATTAGAAGATGTGATGAGACAACTCTATGTACCACTTAGCAGTGGCACCAGTAAGAGTCAGTTGGAAAAGACGGAGTCAGATAGAATATTCAACACAAGAGTTAGAGGAACACCAAAGATGGTAAGTAATAACATGCACTTGTGGGTATTCTTCGGATTTGCCCTCAAAATTGGGACAATCACCAGGAATTTTGGTTGGAACTGGAGGCCAATACAGGTTATGAAGGATTGGATCATTCATCAACTTTGACACATCAGGTAGTTCCAACGTAGTGAGAAACAGTAAAAAAGGCATCGCAGGTCGTTGACAAAGACCAGTGTTAACATTCCACCTAGGTTGAGAGAAATTCTTCCCCCATATGTTTTTTCCTGGAGGATTCTTTCCATAGGGGTTATAAGTGTGATAGTTCTACCCATACAAGGGTTGAGGACCAGGATACTGATTCTGAGCATACCACTGGGGTCCTTGATGTGCAACATATGGATTTTGCTACAAAATGTAAGCATTGCCTTGAGGTGGATTATACACCATCTGGGATTGGCCTTGAGGATAATAAGTGAAACATTGGGGCGCACTATATACTTCCTGAAATTGACCTTGAGGAGGGTAAGTAGTGCCTTGAGGCTGAGCAGGTTGTCCCTGCGGAGCAGGTTGAATAGGTTTCCCTTGCAGAGTAGGTTGGTATAGATACTGAGGGCCATTAGGCTGCCCTTGTGGAAGAGGTTGGATTGATGGCTGGGATGGGCTAGGTTTCCCCTAAAAACTAGGCTAACTCGGTGCAGGACCATAGGGTTGTCCTTTTTGTACAAAATCTTGGCCTTGCTGAACGTAAGGTTGTTGCTGTTGCACAAAAGGTTGTCCCTGTGGTGGATAAATTCCCCCCCCCCCAAGGGACATAAGATGCTCCTGGTTGAAATTGTGGTTAATTAGAAGGACTATAGGGTTGCCCTTGTTGGACCGAAGGTTTTCACTGTAAGGGTTGTCCTTGCGGACCGTAAGTTTGTCCCTGTGGACCAAAGGGGTTTCCCTGTTGGACCAAAGGTTATCCCTGTAAAGGTTGTCCTTGTAGGCCCGAGGGTTGTCCCTGTAAGGATGGTCCTTCATGATAAACAGAATGATAGGGTCAGCCAGAGGCAAATAAACAGGTTGATTGGGATCAATCAAAGGTAAATATACGGGATTGATGTATACATCATAATAATGTGGAGGATATACAGCAGCTTGCAGCTGCTGAGAACCCTGAGGTGTGGAAATCTGTTGTTGAGGACTCGAAGAGGGAGCATACCATCGTTGAATATCCAATAGATAGTCATCGAATGTATAAGTATAAACCATAGGTGCGGTGCACATAGGGGGAATTTCCACAACGCGAGGTTGTGATCTAGTCATGGCGGTCTAACCGGCATCATTGGATTGATAAAGATAGACGTGCGAACAACAACATACCCTGAAGACTGAGCCGTACTAACAACCGGTTAAAATGAAGCCACACAAAAGATAGGTCGGACCGGGACAAATTTAACAATGGATGACGAGATGGGTGTTGAAGGCGGAATTTTTGATGCAGGAATAGATGAGCTCCCTGTGGGAGTCAAAGTACTGGAATATGTCATGGATGCAACACCAGAAATAATTTGACCTGAAGTAAAATAACCGGATGGAAGAGACATCGATTGAGGAAAAGGTTGACTGGAGATATACGGAAAATCTTCTGGGAAGAGATAATACTCCCCGGTAGAAACATGAAGCTCTTCAATACCGACAGGACTGGAAGAATCCATGTCTAATGAGGCTGTAAGATCTTCGAGAAGACGACGAGGACTAACAGGTAACGCAATGGCTAATAGCGGCGATCTCGAGGTAAGAGGAGGGAATTCTTACTCACTCCCAAAACCAAACCAAGCACCCTCAGGTTGCCAATTGATATCAACTGACCCTTCAGGAGGAGACTGGGTAGCGAAAGGAAAGACACTCAGAAGGATAGGTTGCAAAAAATTGACAGACCTAGTGGACTGAGGTGTTCCCGAAGAAATGTTAGGAAAAGGATCACCAGTAGGAGGTAGTGAAGAGGACGATGAAATTAGTAGTTCTGCCACTGTGAAAATGCTTCAAAATAGGAAGAAAACGAGATAGTCTATTTGAGGCTCCAAGACCAAACACTAAGGAAGTACTATGAACAAGCCAAGTAAAAATCTTTAATGGGCATGTGATCGTTTTATGACACTGAAATGCAACTTTGTTTTTTCATGCTTTAAGAGTCGCGAAACAAGAAAACGATGACTCTAGTCACTTTCATATTGAATGAGCGTAAAAGGACAAGTGCTCGATGATCTTTTCACTTTTAGAGAGTCACGAAAATATCGAAATGACTACTCAGGTAATCTAAGCAAGAGGGTGTACCAAGTTTCCGTGAACTTCCATATACACCTTGGTGATCAAATGAAAGAGAAATAACTAAGGACTTGACATACGTGCAGGTAGTCTCCCCGAATGTTGTGTTCGATGTATCACAGTTACAGGGCAACAAAATCGGCTTGGATAAATTATTTCAACCTATGATGGTCTCCCTTTATATACGCGACGATACGGGAAGCAGAAGTCCATACTAGCACTGTCTAATGCCAAGTGGTGAATGATAGCTACTAAGTTTAACGATGCCGGAACATGTCACTAGCCTAGACCTCTAAAATATGTGCGTTAGGTTTCAATGCTTCCTTAGGTTGATTGAATTGATTTTAAGGTTGATCTTGAATTAATGTATTGATTTCAAGGCCTTACTAAATGTGATCTCGAGTTCCTAAATGCATACTACATGCAAAATAACATCATTTCCTTTAAATGAATGCTAGCTAAGAGAAGGATAGGAATCTAAGACAAAGTAGCAATCAATTGAAACATGAGAAGAATTCCACTAATGCATCTAATACAACCAAATGAGAAAACAAAAAAATATTTCCTAGTTTGCTAAGGGCTAGTAATGCAAAAGAACATTTTCATTTTCAATTTAAGCGAAAGAATGCAATTTTTTGTCTTTTAGATGAATGAAACACACAATCCACTATTACACTAAAAATAAAAACAAATACTAGCTTTGAGCACTACCAATGTAACGATCTAAAATGAATACATCTATGCAATACAAACATAAAACACACTGAAAACAAGAATGCACTCTTCCAAGAAAACAAAAGGTTTTCGAAACGATCCAACGAGAAATTTAATCTATGCTCGAAGTGATGAAATGGAGAGTCAAATGAAAACAAAAGTGATCATCCAACAAACCAAAGATATGAAGAATTGAGAGAAAGACAAACACAATCAGTCAGTGAATTGAAACGACAAAGATCAAAGTGACTCGAACTTCACTCAGAAGGCTCAGTGAGGAGAGGGCTGAACAAACAACACAAGACACCTAGAAACCCTAGGGCTACAAACTCCACTAATAAGATGATGGACAAACAGTTGAGAAGACGGAGACTACAGATTCAAAGCAATCCTAACAGACTAATTGCAAGGCAAGAAGCCAATCCAGAGCCAAGAAACACTAAAAAAAACTCAAAAAAGAGGTCAAATCAAATCCTATAGGATTTGACGTGAATTTTTAGCTGTAATCCATGCTAAACAGGGGTTGGCACAGCTGTGACAAAAGAAACATGCGCCAATTGGTGCGATTGTTCAAGGAAAAACTGCGCCGAGCTAGAAAACTATGGGAAAAAAATAAAACCACTGAGAAAAGGTCAAACTTGACACTATGGAACTGAACAGGATGGTGGAAAACAGTCAGCCAAGTCAAGAAAAGCAGAAAAACAATGAAACGACCAAAATTGACTCAACAAGCCAAATGCTTGACAAAAAATGAGACGACAAACACACACTGATCTCCCCAGCGGAGTCGCCAAATTTTTGGCGAGGTAAATCCCCTCTGCTGATAGAGGCGATCCCTCTAGCACTAGGGTGGGTCTAGCAACAAGAGGACATGCTAATGCATTGATTCCTAGTTAATGAATGAAACTGAGTCGGGATAGATGTCTTACCTTTGTTCCAAGGTAGTTGTCGTAGCTATGGCAGCAGTCTCCTGATCTTTGTCTTGACACGTCATGGTCCTTCAGCAACAGTACTCAGGTGCCTATACAAGGATTAGAGAATGAAAGCAACATATTAAAAAATGTTTGCATTCATAACTATCTAATTGGTCAATGAGAATTAAATGTATTGGACAAGATTAATCATATCAACACAAAACAAAACATCATTCATGTATTAATTAAGAGAAAGAAAGAGATTACAACCAAATGAGCCTTGGCATCGCAACCTCCTTCAACGGGTCGAGTCAAAACGCGTCTCGAGCATTTATCAAGGAATTTTGACTTGAAAGGGCAATCATCATAGAAACTCTCTCGACAAGGGGTCTCGCTCTCTGCTCTATCTCACACCAGCTATATCAGACTGTTTCAACTATTCTCCAAAATTTTCATGTATCCATACCATTCAACTAGCTGCATCTATGTGAGAGAGATGTGTTTATAGAAGGAGAGGAGGAGGTTGGGATCCATCATATGGTGGAAGGGAGGCCTTATCTTTTGGGAGGTTGCCCCAAATGTAGGAAACAAGAAGCCAAAGGAGGGTGCTCGACGTTATTCAGTCGAACCACCCATGCTAACTTGCTCACGAAGTGGTTAGCAATGGAAAATTTGCTTCTATATTTAAAAAAAACTCCCAAAATAGCTTGGCGCAGGCAGTCCACTGAGACAGAGAGCCAATGGGTGCGGGGTCCAGTGCTAATTTCCTTTATTGGCGCGAGGCCATAAGTGCCTGCCAGAGCCAACCCAAAATCATGTGTTTTTGATGGTTTGTTCTAGGAATATTCAATAGAGGAAATGTTCTTCTCATGGCAAGGGATGCAATGACACTTTTTGCAAGGCATGAAACATCATATAAGTCATATAAATGGTCCTCGAATGTGTGGAATGGGGATTGAAGGGACAGTAAAAAAATTTTGTGTAACACCTACTCATTCACTAATGGATTTTTTGGATACCACCAGATAAGAATCACGCCTAAAGACAGAAGCAAGAAAACATTTGTGACGAAATGGGGATTATTCCAATAAATAGTAATGCCATTCGGTACGAAGAATGCGGTAGCTATATTCTTGAGCGTGGCGGTAGATTATTTTAAGGAGTACATACATAAGTTCTTGGAAGTATATTTTAATGATTGGATTGTATTTTGATTTTTGAAGAAGCATGTTTCAAGCCTACGATTGATGTTGGATACTTGTTGGAAGCATCAGATCTCACTAAATCTAAAGAAGTGTATATTCTGCATCCATTTTGGGATTTTGCTGGGTCAATTTTCTTTCAACAGAGATTCATGCTCGATCCAGCTAAAATTTATATTATTGTTAACCTAGAGGCTCTAGTAAATGTAAAATAGTTGTGCTCAATTCTAGGGCATACTTGCTATTACAGGAAATTTATTTAAGGCTACGTGCTGATTACTGCACCGATGGAGAAGTTTCTGAAGAAGGATGCCTATTTTTGCTGGACGCAGACTGCCAGAAGAGTTTAGAGACGCTTGAGAAAATGGTGACTGTGCTTATATTGGTATTCCCAAACTGGACAGAAGCATTCCATGTGCACATTGATGCATCATGTATGACGTTAGGAGTTGTATTCGTGCAACCAGGAGCTCGAGATATTGATCACCCAATTGCATTTGTGAGTAGAAAATTTTCAAGTACTGAGTGCAATTACTTGACAACCAAGAGTGAAGGGTTAGTTATGGTCTATATGTTATAGAATTTTGTCACTATTTGCTGGGAGGTCATTTTAAGATGTTCACTGATCACTCTACTTTGAAGTACCTAGTCAACAAGCTTGTGTTGGGGGGGGGGGGGGGGGATATTTTTAGATGGCTCCTATTGATTCAAGAGTATGATTTTGAGGTGATTTTTAAGCTAGGAATATTGAATGTAGGTCCAGACCATTTTTCGCGCATTGAAAGTGGAGATGAGCCAACTAGTTTGGAGGAGGGATTACCAGATGCACAGTTGTTTCCCATTAAAGTAGTAAATGACCACTTCGTAGATATCATCCACTTCCTGAACATTGGAAGTGCGCCTGCGAAGTATACAGTAAGTAGAAGACATAATTGGTCTTGTGCACAACATACTTTACTTTGATGGCTGGCTAGTTGTATAAGATGGGAGCAGATGAGGTATTGAGGCGATATGAGCGGAGTTAGAAATGAAGAGAATATTAGTAGAAGCACATGTCGAGGTTGCACGAGGTCACTATGCAGGTAAACCAATTGCATAGAAGATTTTAAGAGCTAGTTTTTGGTGGCCTACGGTGCATAGTGATGTAAAATAATATTGTCGCGCTTGTGATGTGTGTCAGAGAACAAGGAAACCCTTGTGTGGAGATGAAATTCCACTACAACCACAAATAAATTTGCATGCTTTTGATAAATGGGCCATTTATTTGTAGGATCGATCAACCCTCCTGGGAAGAAGACCGATGCATACTATATCATCACTGTGATAGATTATTTGACGAGATGGGTAGAGGCCAAGCCTATGACGGATTGCAGCGCAGAGACGACTGCACACTTCATTTTTGAGAATATATTAACAAGGTTTGGTGCCCTAAGGTTTTCATGAGTGACTAGGGTGCACATTTTTTGAATGATACAATTCAAGCCCTGATAATGGAGTTTAAGATGCACCATTAGAAGAGTACACCATATCATCCATAGGAAAATGGTACAGAAGAATCCTTTAATAATATTTTAGAGAAAGCGCTCACAAAGGTATACAATTCCAATTGGAACGATTGGGATGTGTGTGTACATGTAGTTATGTGGGCATACATAATTACATGCAAGAAATTGATAGGACAGACTCCATTCAGGTTGGTGTATGGATAGGAAGTTCTTGGGCTGATGGAGTATGTTGTCCCTAGTTTGTGCATCGCAGTGGTAACTAACATGGATGATTAAGATATTATCGAAGAGTGATTGTCACAACTAGTTTCGCTAGAGGAGGACAGATTCATTGGTGTTTTCCACCATCAGGTGAAAAAGGCACGCAAAAAGGCTTCGCATGATAGGAACATTAGGCAAAAGATTTTTAAGGAGGATGATTTGGTTTTTCTGTATGACAGAAAGTTTACGTGCCACTCAGGAAAGTTAAAAATGCATTGTCTTGGACCTTATATTGTTAAGGATATCACGGAAGGAGGTGTTGTATGTTAGGTTACCTTAAGTGGAAAAGTCCTTCCCGGGTATGTGAATGAAAGTTGTTTGAAACCATACAGGGATGATACCATCCATGCACGCGCCAAATGACTATATGGATGGGTAAGTGTCTTAGTGCCCTAGAAATTTGTAAGAGGGCGCAGCACCATAAAGAAGTCTGTCACGCATTGGATAAGTGTGTTTGTGTGATGAAGATTGAGGAAGAAAAGGTATATATGAAAACCATACAGAGGTTGTGCCAAAAGGTTGAAACAATTGAACATGTGCCAAAAATGAGCCGCTGGAACAGTTATTTTGGAAAAGAAAACTTTATTACCATTAGGAGGAGTGGGTAACCTGCATTTATGCAGGAGATTATGCCATATTTGGAGCCATTTTAGCATTTATGAGGCTGCATAAATGGAGATTAGGCCATTTAGGTTATGCCATTGCTATAAATATGGCAGGAAGGGTCGCATTAGTTCCCTTTGCTTTCCAAGGAATCTGTGCCCATTGTTGTCATGATGCTTGTTTGATTTTATGTTTGAGCACTCAGAAACCTTATTTGAGATGCTGCACCAAATAGGATTGGATCATTTAATCCCTACAAGTATGAATGCTACAGAGCCTATCCCTTATGCAATTCCCACTGATGAGACACCTGCACTGGAACCTCAACCTTAGAAGGCGAATAAAGGACATACCTCAGATACTTGAAAGTCTCTATGCAAGAAGACCTCGAGGCATAAGTGGACTCCCGTAGAATGACAAAAGAGACCAATGGCCGAGCAACCAAAATTGATCATAGAAGAATAAATTTTCAAGAATATAGACCCAATGTCATGGTTTCCCAAGTATATGGTGCTCCGCAAGACATTTGTTAAAGTCACGAGGGACCTAGAAAAGGTAAAATCCAATATCAATGCACCACTTCTCCCGGATAATGTGCCTTTTTAAGGGGACATGTTTTCCAAAGTACCTTTGCTGAATTTGGAAGACTGGGACCTGGATGACTATAGAAATTTCCTCGAACTTGTGCGATCAGAGTATTTGGAGTAGGTTCACTATGACGGAGCAGTCATCAAGGTTGAAAAAAATACATGGACATTGGCATTGCAGTAGTCCATACTGTTGAAACTTTTGAACATTCCGCACTTTGGGTGAAACATGATAAATGATATATGTCTACGCTAGCTACTCACCCTGGTACACGATAACTTCCTGTGGCTAGGAGAGCCCATCCCGGTCAACAACATGTTGATTCATCGGACCACCAAGTTGCCTTACCAAGGAGAGGATCTAGGGGCATACTTCGGAGGGAAGGGGTAGGAGAAAAATGTCGCCGATTAGGTTAAGAAGACATATGGGGTGATCAAGAATACAAAAGGCTTTGTAGTCAACGTAATTAATTCTCCAGTGGTTAAATTTTCCACCTTGATCCTCGCATGTAAAATCATAAGGAAGTGCAGCACAACAGAAGTATCTGCATTCGTGATTAAAATAGCTGTGTAGTGCATGACAGGGGTGCAGTATAATTAGGCGAAGCACCTTTGCAATGAATTTTTGGAAAAAATTGGTGAAGCGCAAGAGGATGGTAAGAATTTTTACTATGCTTGGTTGTTTTTTTTGTCACATTGATTGGTTGGAAACTGCCGAAACAGTCTTAATTACCATATATTTAACCAGATATCTGCAAAGCCACAAAGTATGCATCATTATGGAAATTGAAGTTGCATTTCAGGGTGACAGAAAATAAGATCTTTTTGGTAATATTTGATATAGAGATATTTCAAGCGGTGTATTCCAAGCCACGAATATCACCTACGTTGTACGAGAAATACAAACACATTGTGGACTTCAAGGCCACCTTTTACAATGTGCACATCTGTGCAAAGAGGGACATAGCAGGCATCTGGTATGAGCTACCATACATGGTTACAGAGGATGAGATTACACACACTGTGACCATGTGCCACCTCTTATGGTTCGAAGGAAGTACAACTAGTCATCCATCATCTTCAGTACCACCTACAAGTCCTCCAAAGTCATGCACACCAAAATACCAAGTAAAATATGCACAGAAGGAATAGGAGCTAATCATAACATCAGCGACAATTGACCTGTGCAACGATAAGGATATGGAAGAAAATAAGGGAGACAATTTTGATGCACTGTCGATGCAAGAAAACACGCGACAATGCACAAAGAGATGGCCTCAGACCACGCTTGGTCGTGCACAAAAATGAAAGCGTCTAAGAATAATAGGAATGACCCAATGATGCTGAAAGAGGACTATTTTGATAAAATTGGTGACACAGTCCAGGCGGCGACAAAAGATGTCTGGAGCAAAGTAGTGTCCTAGTAGAAATCGATTCTTGATGATGTGTAGCAAGGAATCCAAAAACTCAAAGTGCAAGCAAGTGCAATACAAGAAATTGTGCAACAAGCAAGCACAGGAAAAGCGAGTGAGTTGGCCATTCGACATCCCTCAAGTTCAGAAAGACACATGTTTAAAGTTTCAGTTGCAGCACTTCAGATCGATAATATAGAGCTACACATGATAATTATTGAAGGATCCAATGTGACGGTTGACTTGGCCATATTCCCCAGTAGAGAATTGCATGCCATGCATTTAATGATCATGGATGAGATGCAGTACCGAGAGTACAAGGCATTATAGGACACCACGATGGTCCAGCAAAAAGCTGCAAAAATGCATAAGGGATAGTAGTTAGTAGAGGATGCCTGTTGCACCATTGAAAGCCAATGCACCCATTTGGAAATCATGATCAATCAGTTGTTTTCTTTCCTCCCTGAAATCACAGTGCCAAATACAGCAGTGGCCACAGTCAAATTGGAAAGTTTGGTAGGCACACTAAAAGCATCAAGATCAGAATTTGCAACAATGCCAGCAAAGGTCGAGAAAAATATAACAGTTTTGCAGATGATGTTGCAGCCTGAGATGCCTCCGGAAGTTTGCGTGCAGTGCACCAAGGTAGTGTAGGAATGAACTGCTAGCATCATTGCTATTGTGGATGATTGCATCAAGTTGTTGGAGGAGGCCATGGGATTTTAGACCTCCGTTCAGGATGACCCCATTGTGAAACAATTGAAGACAGATCTATGGGCCAAGGAACAATATTTTAATGAGATCCAGGTCGTTGCACTGACCATGGTGCCAACCCAAAGGTTGGTTTGATTGTACGAAAGTCGAGCTATTCAGGAAAAAATCAACACACTATGATAATAGGAGTAGTTGCTGGGAAAAATAATGCATCCTTGGAATGAGGAGGACTTTCAACTTTCCTAGAACATCGATAGTGCCCTTAAAGGCCCATAGCAAACCCAAATAATTATCAGCCTAGCAGCCGAGGGGCCAACAACAGATAAATTGGTCAAGGAAGAACATAATGTCGCAATGCAGAGTACATACGTCCTTTAGTGATACCAAGCTTCCATTCTATCATTGAAAGACAATATGCATGATCCTGGACCAAAGTGACTTGGGACGAGTCACTACATTTTTTTGGGGGCATGCTGGGATGGGGTTCCCTCAAGTCAAGGTTTTTGGGTATAATTTTGGTTAGATTTTGTCAAATATGCACTGTGCGCAGAAGTCAAGGGAATTTGGGGTTGGTCAAAGCTTCTTAATAATTTTAATGGGTAAAAAGGGAAACCATGAGTCTCAAATAATGGTTTGAGACCATGGTATGTTCGCATTTGAAGTCATATAAATATGTAAGAATTTTATTTGAGTAAGGAAAGTTAAATGTCATCATGTTATGTTTATGTTTGATGTTTTGATCGAAGTTTTGGGCTAGTTTGTGTTTGGTTTGGGTAGAAAGGCTCCTGCTTGCTCTATGCACGGAGACCTAGTCCTAATCTGTGTGCAAGGACTCTACTGTGGTGTGCGCAGATGGAAAGGATTCTACTGAATTGAAGACCTATTAATAAAGAGTAAGTTTTGGTGAAATATGTTGCTGTTCCTGTGTTTATGCATGAAAATGCTAATTATTTGTTATAGATCTGTTTCTTTTTTAATGTGCATTTATCTAAGTTAGTATATGTGAAAGATATATGTTTTTTTTCAATGATTCCATATGTTAAGGGTTTTACAGAAGAGATATCTACGTGATTGTGCAATTTTTGTTTCTGCTTTGATAAGATAAACCTGGCTGAAGTATAATAATCTGTTTTACGCATATCTCTAAGGGTTTTATCTACATTTAGATTTGGGTTTTTGTGAAGTCTTGTAGCACGATAAGCCTTATATATGATAATTAGGGTTAAATTCCACATCATACACTCCCTCAGGGTGTAGAAACCTAGTTCCAGCACCCCCCCATACTGCTTCGGGTGAGACTTTGGTCCGTGCAAGAAGATCACTGCCGAAAGGGCCAGTAGTTGGAGGATTTTTTTGTTGCGCAGAATAGTCTGAACCTAGGTTAGGACCCCTCAAGCCAATAGATTCATCAAGAAAACATGAAACATTCGAAGTTTGAAAATTCATGCAAAAAAATAGAAGATAAAATCATATGCAAAACACTTTGTAGATGCATTATGGTGTTTGCACATATCCTAACCAGGTAGCATGCAAGAGAATTCTTTAGAACTTTGAAACTCCAGGAAGATCAAGTAAGTATAAAACTTGTGCTTCACAACAAAGCTCGCTAGGTATGAATCCTCCATTGGTTTTGTGATGGGATCATGTAGAACATATGGAGGATTTGAAAATTGAGTTACAAATTGATTTTCAATTCGTGCCATCAAAAGATGAGGATCCTTGAGAGATAAAGGACTATCCTGATCAATATTGGGACTATCATCAATGTTTCGAAAACCTGACATAACCATAAGCATGGGCTGAATTTCCTCAACAACTTGCGGTAGTTCCAAAGTATTATAAGGTAGATCATAAAAAATTAGTGGCTTAGAAAGATCAGAAATTAAAAAAATTGAGTTGTGACTAGATGAACCGATGAATAAATCACGATAGCCACAATCAGATAGTTCATGATCGAAAATAGAGTCATCCTCATGATATGATGAATAAAAAAGAGGGGAAGATTGCAAATAGAAAATTCCACCCTTTGTTCATTGAGAATGATTAGATGAGGGATTGGAAAGATATGGAAAATAAGTTTTTTCCTCTCCATGTTCGGATGTAACACTGACATTCCACAGGTTCTGCGTCTGATCAGAAATAACATAATCCAGAACTGATTCTTTAGAAGATTTAACAAGAATGATATAATTCAAGAAAATTTTAGGATAATGAGGGAGAGGTGAAGAAGGATAAAGATCAACTTTCAATACAGATTCTTATTGAGGAGAAGCATCCCACCCATTTTCATCGTAAATGATATCGCAATTTTTTTTATCAACACTAAATCCATCTTGATTTTGATCCCAAAGAACATCAAAATAAATGATTGGAATAGGTGAAAACAATAACTCACAATCAGGAGGACCAAAATAATTAATGGATGGAGGATGATGAGACAAAAAATCATCGTAAACATCATATTTATAGTCCAAACTTATGTTTGAATTTAAAAAATGTGGGATTGGAGAAGATGGTGGTAGTGAACAAATGAATCCTGAATACACCCAACCTCAACCTACATAAATGGAGTCGTTTGATGAGGGGAATACAAAGAGTCACTTGGAACAACAAGTTCCTTCGTCGAAGATTTAGGAGCTCCATAACCAATGTACGTTGGGAGACTTTTGAAAGATGCATATTCATTTGGATTCATTGAAATATGAACAAGAAATTAAAACTTCTCTTTCATTAAATTCCAATGAATATCATATTCAAAAAATTCATCACAAAAATGAATGAAACGATCATTAAAATCTCTAAGAGATTCATCAGGTGCTTTTATCAAACGCGTGATTTTCTTGAAAAAACATTTATAATCATACATGTCAAAGGTATGATACAAATATTTGAAAAGATATTCGAGAGAGTGTATAGAAGAAGTTGGAAATTTGTAGCACCATACCTTAACACGCACTTCAAGCATGGGGATGAACACCTACATGTAGTAT
This sequence comes from Pinus albicaulis, assembly GCA_034641835.2. NCBI lineage: Eukaryota > Viridiplantae > Streptophyta > Pinopsida > Pinales > Pinaceae > Pinus > Pinus albicaulis. Next base: position 547,706,515 of record CM076573.1, read on the forward strand.
CCTCACAATGAATATTGTGTTTGGTGAGAAATTCAAGAAAGTGAGCGGTGTGCTCGAGAATGGTTTTTCCAACCTCGCCATCAAAATTCATATGTGACAAGTAATTAATTATTCCCATGGGAAATTTCATATTTGCAGTTATGGAAAAACATGTCGGGGGTTAAGATATGGGAAAAGGCCATTAAATGATACAAAAAGTTCAAACAAACTTCGTGGGCTCAAATTTCCATTTTCCCCTCCTTCTAGCGCCAGAAATGTTAACTGTGCTAGACCTGTCGACATTAAGGGGATCTCACTGATATGGAGTCCCAATTAGACCTCCCACTTTTTGGTGTAGGAGTCCCATCAGGAATACATACTAGTTTATGAAGCAGTGGGTTTTAATGATGTGCCTTGGCTTCAATAATGAATAGAGTGGTGTATTCATGACTTTGGTGAACAAGTGTGTGACTCTGCAGAGGGTCAAGGGGATTTCATGAAGGGTTCTAACAAAATTAGGGGAAAATTAGTGAGTCCCTTAGAAGCCTGTAATAGTATGCAACTTGAAAGGAACACACAAGCATAAAGACATCACAAGCTATCCTAAAAAATGGTTCACAAGTTAACTGTGATGGAATTATAAAACCACATGCATTCACCAAGATTCATACTCATGCAAATGAAATAGTTCATAAGCATTAACGTAAGTTAAGTGACATACATTGCAAATACAACAAGAATAGTCGCGACATTCACAACATATGCATGAAAATGTGTCGACTTTGAGCTTTTATTAAAGTGAAAGTTCTAATCATACATATATCATTAACGCACCACTAGCCCCAATAGTGGAGCATGAACTCTACACCCGCTCCTCTGAGGAAATAAACTCCCTTTATGCTACGAAGAATTCAAGGCTCTCAACCAAAACCCCAAGTTGCTAATCCTAAGCTAAAATCCCAGCCAAAATATTTTCTCCCCAAAATCCATTTACATTAGTTATGAGGATATATTTATAACAAAAGGAGTGATTATTCACTTCCCCTTTGTGAGTCATGGGCTTCCCTCATGAATCATTATTCAACTTCTTTAAAAAATGACACTTCACATTCCACAATTGACACTTGGAATTCCACTTATAAATTAATTACAAAATAATATTACAATATACTCATACCCATATAAGACACAATTTGGTAGAGGCAACTATAAAACCTAATAAAAAAAATAGGTTAAGCTTGAGTTTGGGTAAATTCCATGTCAACAACTTCCACTTGTTGTTTCTTGATCATGAAACGGTACCAAGTTTTTTATTGCACAATGAATCCCTTAAACTGTTGGATGGTATCAAATTGGAAGCATACTATAGTCTCCATGGCATCTAGGTACACTAATTTGGAACTGGTCTGAGTTTCCTTCTTTAGCAAGAGTAACATAATATTGATTTGGATAGGGCCACCAATGTACTTCTGTATATTCTTCATGCTCACTACAAGATCTTCCTTGGTGGTTATTGTCTACACTGCTCCAAGTATTCTTCAATCTCCTACTTGACCTAATTCCTACGTTTGGCCTTGTGAGTGAGCTAACTGATGAGATCTTGTGTGATTTGACCATGAAATCCACACCATTATATAATCGTGCATATGAGGCCTGAATGTTGGAAATGAGAGAGGTGAGTTGTTTGTTATTGTCGATGAGCCTCTAAAACTTTGCTTTCAACAACTCCGCCTCTTGCCTTGTTTTCTTTCCCAATTCAAGCAGTGCCCCTTTTTACTACATTTACCATTCATGCATGCATCAATGGTTTTTTGAACAACCTTAAGCTTTTTGACAATTTTGCTGCAAGCCGTACAAGTGGACAACTGTCTTATGCACAGTGTCAAGTTATTCATAGAAGCTCAACATAGGTTCTCCAAAATATGATCCTTCTTCAGGTAGCCTTCAATTCTTCCAGATATACCTGTGCAGGAGCTGTCATCCGAACTTATGCTTAGAGTTGTTCAAACTATTGTCTAGCAACCTGCAAGTTCTTTGCCAATTTTTTTTTCTCAGCCATCAAGTACTCTGTATTTGACTTTGTTCTCTTGTGAAGGAAAATTTGGCTACATAAATTTCATTTAGATTACTTCTGGTGTCTATCACAATCACCCTTTCCATAATGAATGTAGGAGATGTGCGATCATCAGAAAATGTTTTCTTCCTTTCTTGTACAAACTTCTTTTGAAGCTGTTCATAAGTCGGATTGTATGCTTCCATAACTAGACCCTCATCAAGAGGAACAATTTACTCCTCCTTGCTTGGAGCTTTCTCTGCTGTTAAAGGAGGGTGAGAATGAATGGTGACCTACTGAGTGATCAACATCATATCAACATCTTGATTCAACATGTCTAGTTCAACCTCCATGTCTTTAATCAAAATTAACTTATCAATTTCCTAAGCGATATCCTTGTCTTGAAATTGTTCGCTCTCCTGTTCTGGTAGCTAGTTCTTCTCTTGTTCCTCAAGTTTTTTCCATGCAAATTATTCTTCTTCTACTCTTTTAATTTATTCTTCTTCCCATTTCTACCCTTATTCCTCCATTCCCATTTTCTCTTCTTTTTCTCCTTGCCTCTGTTCTGCTTCGTGCATCCTCTGTTTCCTCTTCTTCTCTGATACTATGGCCACTTTCAGAATGATTGGATTTACTTTCATCTTGAAAATTCACTCTACCCCTGGGATATATATAACCTTCCTCTTACCCTTTTCGCACACTGGGTTGTGTTTTTTCTGCTGGTTCTACCTGATCTGGAGTAACTTCCTTTTGAAAATTAACTTGCGAGGTTCCAACGAAGATGAATTATTTGCAGGACTTGGAGGCATTATAACATTTTTTCCATGCTTCCTCCTCATATATCTGAAAGGTCTCGGTTGGCCACTGAAAATGGATTCCTGCATAGTGGTATCTACAAAAATTCATAGGATCGTATGGATTGAAGTCCAAATGACTAAATGTTAAATTCTCTATCTCCTTGCATTTAGTGTCTGCGACTTTCAAATTCTTGATTTTGTGCAATCTGACTTGCATAAGAAGAGAGAGCCATGGTGCTTTATTCTTCCTTTGCAAGAGTCTCGATAACCCTATGTAAATATGTTACGTGACTTCTTGCATGACTAATTTATCGATAGCATACCTCAGTCAAAGATGTAGAGATTTTTGTCCACCAAACACTTTGAGGAAAGTGCCATCTGATGAGGAAAACCAATATGGTATCTCTGACACTACCATTTCCCCATGTGACATGCAAGGTGAATATCCTCAAAGATAAACTTATATTATACAATGAGGAAGTGATTAGTCAACCTTTCCATTACTCCTTTTTGGCTGCACCCCGAAAGCAGTTTGCAATAGATGCGCACGGTAGGCTCTCGTGGTGTCCAAGTCCAAATCATGCTAGGGAATGAATTGTGAGTGGAAATTTCATCTAGTAGATAGGAATACATGTAAAATATATCTTTCTTGTGCTTGGGAGGATTCAGGGCATTAGTTACATGGATCTTCAGCTGTCGGGTTGACAAGTTTGACTAGTTGAATGGTTTCCCTTCGTTCACAAGTTGGTTTAGTAAGAATGCCCACCCTTCAAGGAAGGTCTCAGTACTCTAATGAACATAGATTATACAACATAGAACTATCAAGAGATGATAGACCCTCTTGAAATTTTTTGTCTTGTAGGTGTTGGTGGGTGTCTGACATAATTTTTTTTTCTCTTTCACCTAGATTTTGATGATGTCCTTTTTTCTCAAGTAGTTGGTGGTGGTGTATAAGTAAGAATCCATGAGCGATTTCAACTTTGGTAAGTGGTACATGATATGGTAATATAGTGCTAGAAAACAAGAAAGACTTAGTTTGATGAAATGTTCAGAGTAAGAGTATTGGAATCTATATGCAGAATTATGCAGGTGAAATTTTTTTCACATGGGAAATCCGGATACCTGCATGCAACCTTATGTAACCCCAACTTTTGGAAATTGATATATGCCTACCATTCCTTCATATCTTCTTTGAAGCTTCTTGCTGAGAAAAATTCATTTAATTTGTGACATTTGATATCTGGCTCATTTTCTATGAACAATTGAGTATCTGTGAAGACTGGTAGTTTCATTGTAGTATTCTCAACTCCATCCCTAGTGTTGTTTTTAGTGGTATCCTTTGAAGCATATAATCTGTAATACATGTGAGAGGAAAATTCACTCATGGGAAATATGAATTAGATTCAACAAAATTATTGACAGAGAAAGATCACAACAACAAACAAATGACTGAGAGGAAATATTGTGTAATTATTGAGGTGAAGGGAGGGGGACTATTTAGATGAACTGCGCATTGCACAATCTCAACATCTATCGAAGCAACTTGATGCTTGAGACTGCACAATGAGAAATCTCATCCTGGGCAGATTGGGGGAGATACTACACTTTGAACAATCTTAGTGTCCAAGGGACGAGATTGAGCCTTGGAACTACAAAATGCAGAGTTGGGTAAGCTTGGTCATGCACATTGTGTGGTCTCAGAGTCTAGGCTATGTTGAAAATTCAACAAGAAATGTGTGTCTAATTTAATTTTCCCCTAATTAAATTGGAAAATAAAATGTAATATTATCTCATAATCACTTGTAATAGTTATCTGAGTGTGATAAACTCAGTTATCTCAAGAATTCTGAGTTGAGGGTGGTTGGTGAGGCATGCAGAGTGATTTTATTAGTTATGGAGTTTGAGTTGCACTTAGTGCATTAGTTTAATGCATGAGAAATCAATTAACTCAATTTATCGAGTTAAAGTCAATTGAACTAGTTGTAATTGTTTGTTGCACTAGTGAGAGATCAAGTGAATTAAATTAGATTTAATTCACATGCAGTGATCTGTCATGAAACTGGTGATTTACTATTAATAGCTGCATCCATGTTAGTTCCAGTGGAGACCAGGTTGAGGAAAAGGTTAAAGGGATGTTAACTATCAGTTGTATCATTAGTATGTTGCCCGTATGCAATAAGAAAACCATAGGATTTCCCATGAGAATTGCACATTTTTGGAAGGCTGAATTTCCTAAAGAATAGGGATTGCATTCCACATGAATTGCACAAGAAAGGTAGGATGAGCAGAGGCTGAAAATTGGCTAAATGTTTGTCAATTTTGTCTGGATCAGTGTGAGACAGTTGTGGGAGTGCAGGAGACTTTTTTGAGAAGAGTGCATTATAATTGTTTCATGATTACTTGGTGAATATACAATAGAAGATAGAGGGATTTTGAGCAGTAAGCTTTCCCTAGGAAAATATCTGTGTTATGGTTTGATTTTCTTCTTTCTTTACTTGTTGTGATTGGTGATCATTTTTATTTTCCTCAATTTATTTGTAGAAGGATTTAGTACAATGATTTATTACATTTCTTGATAATATTAAATCCATTGATATACATATTGTTTGTATAATTTCTACATGGTATCAGAGCGCAGGAAATCACTATAGTGGAGAAGAAATTGAGTTTGTGTTGAATAGCATTCGAATTTGCAAAATTATTCTTTGGTGCGACAGGCAGATCAAGATTAGGATGGATTTAAATGGCTTAATATTGGAGTATGCACTCAAGGGAAGCTCTAATTATATTACATGGAAATACAATATGGAGGCAGTTCTGGAGGACAAAATATTGAAATAATTCATTGATAATGATATTCCCAAACTCGCAGCAGTAGATGCCTCTCTTCTTGATGGTTGGAAAAAGAAGGTTGAAAAGGTGAGAAGGATCTTATTGGAGGGAGTAAGGGACCACATTGTCTCAATTCTCCATGGAAAAGTGACTCCCTATGAAATGTGGAAGGCTTTGACAGATCTGTTTCAGAGAACCAATGATCACAGAAAATTGGCATTGAAGGACAAGCTCAGGAAAATCAAAATGGAGAAAGGCAACACTATTTCGAAATATTTAACAAATTTTATCCAATGTCGAGATGATCTTGGTAGCATCAGAATTGATGTCGCGGATGATGACTTGGTGAGCCTAGATCTTCTAGAACTTCCCAAGAGTTGGAATAGTTATCAAGACTCTGTCAATGGGAGGGAGAAGCTACTAGATTGGGAACGACTGTGGTTAGATTTGGTGCAAGAAGAATTCAGGCGGAATACCAGGGATGGATCTTCATCTAAGACAGATGATGAAGAAAATTGCACTTTGGCTGGTAAGGTGAATAAGGGGAAGGGAAATAAATCCTATTCCAAATATGAGTCTGACAAATAAGGCAAGAACTGCGACATGTCCAGAGTGAAGTGTCTTAACTTTCACGAGCATGGACATTATGCCACTAATTGTCCACAAAAGAATAATAACAAGAAGGCTTTAGGATCTACAGTTGGTGAGGCTTTCGCCTCAAAATTTGAGTTGGAATTTCGGCTCATCGCATGCATGGTGTCAAGTGCGATGGGATCAGTGTGGTACTTGGATAATGGTGCATATTTCCACATGACGGGAGACAAAAAAAAAATTCAGTAGCTTGGAGGAGAAGGACCTCCACATGTATATCAAAATGGGTGATGAGGGGCGGTACAGTGCTACCAGGATTGGTATAGTTACATTCCAGAGACATTCAAGTAAACCCTTCTTATTAAAAGATGTAATGAATGTACCAGGCTTGAAAAATAATTTAGTTTCAGTCGCAATGTTGGAGGATAGAGATTATGATGTGAATTTTAGTGAAGGGAAAGCTTTCCTTCGACACAAAGCCACAGGACAAGCCAAGAATATTGGGATTCTTGTGAATAATCTCTAAAAATTGATTAGATGGTTGCGCATAATTGATGAGTAAGGCAGACAAAGTGGTGAGCCAGGATGAGGGTGAGTTATGGCATAGGATATTGGGCCATTTACACCATGGAGCCTTAAAGGTCATGTAGCAGATTTCTACGGGACTTTCCAAGGGCACTCTTTTGCAGATAGACACATGCAAGGGATGTACCATGGGGAAGTATGAAAAGGGAACTTTTCACGAGAAGGGGAACTGAGAAGTGGAAATCCTTGAGAGATTTCACTCAAACCTGTGTGGACCATTCTCTACAGCTTCAATAGAAAAGCACATGCTTCGATAGAAAAGCACATGTATTATGTGATCTTTGTTGATGATTTTTCTAGAAAGTGTTGGATCTACTTCATGTAGAAAAAAGATCACACATTCTCAAAATTTTGTGAGTTCAAATTACTAGTGGAGAAAGATATGGGGAAGCATGTGAAGGCTCTTAGGAGCGACAATGGTGGTGAGTACATATCCAATGAATTCAATAACTTCTGTAGTAAAGAGGGAATTCAGAGATATTTTATTGCACCTCATAAACCACAACAGAATGGGGTCACAAAAGGAAAGAAAAAAACAATTGTGGGTGCATCATGAGCGATGTTCCATGATCAGGGCCTACTCTTGCATTTGTGGGTAGAGGCATGCAACACAACGGTATTGTGCAAAACCATAGTCCTCATTGGATACTTGGCATGATTACACCAGAGGAGGCTTTTTTTGGTAAGAAACATGATGTTTCATATTTTAAAAATTTTGGCTCATCTGTCTATTGCCATGTGACCAAAGATTCCAGGAAGAAGCTCTAACCAACAAATGAGATTGGGATATTTTTGGGGTAAATTGATACTCCCCACAACTATCGAGTGTATTTTCCAAACAACATGATGACAGTTGAGAGACGTGATATAAAATTTGACGAGGAGAAAGCCATGCGATTTTCCCTTGAGAAGGAGCTTGATTTACATGTAGATGAGGAACTCTTGGTTCCAAAGGATGAACCTTAAGATGTGGAGCAACCACATGGAGAGGATCATGGAGTGGTAGAAAAAAATCATGCAGATCCATCCACTAGAAATGGTAGAATGCACACCACGGAAGTTGATAGATTGAGACTCGATGTGACAGAACATGTAGGAGCATCTACTTCACTACGCAGACAGAGATAGTCTCCAGACATATTTACTAGATACATGTCTCTTATGAGCAAGTTTATTGTGATAGATCCATCCTCCTTTGAGGAATTAGTGAAACAACCAATTTTGGTTGACACCATGGTTGAGGAGTATGACTCCATCATCAAGAATAGTGCATGGGAATTTGTCCCAAGACTGGTTGGAAAATCAGTGGTTGGATATAGATGGATCTATAAGGTCAAGCAGGTAGCAGATGTGAGTGTGGAGAAGATCAAGGCTAGATTTGTATCTCGGGGATTCTCACAAGTTGAGGGGATTAACTATGAGGAGACTTTCACACTGATTGTGAGGTAATCATCGATTAGATCTATCCTTGCACTCTCAGTGCAGATGGGGTGGAAAATAAATTAGATGGATGTGAAAAATGTTAACTATCAGTTGTATCATTAGTAGGCCGCCCGCATGTAGTAAGACAATCATAGGATTTCCCATGATAATTGTGCATTTTTGGAAGGATGAATTTTGTAAAGAATAGGGATTGCATGCCACATGAATTGCGCAAGCAAGGGAGGCTGAGCAGAGGCTGAAAATTGTCTAAATGTTGTTTGATTTTGTCCAGATCAGTGTGAGACAATTGTGAGAGTGTAGGAGACTCTTGTGAGAAGAGTGCATTGTATTTGTTTCATGATTCCTTGGTGAATATACAATATAATATAGAGGGGTTTTGAGCAGTAAGCTTTCCCTGAGAAAATATCTGTGTTGTGATATGATTTGCTTCTTTATTTACTTTTTGTGATTGGTGACCATGTTTATTTTATGCAATTGATTCGTAGAAGGATTCAATATATTTATTTATTACATTTCTTAATCAGAATGAATCCATTCATATAAATATTGTTTGTATAATTTCTACTTGCTGAAAACTTAAGGCTTGGACTTGTGGAATGCTCAGCTAGATAAGGCAACTACCAGCCAAGGCTAGGGCAGATCTTCCTGGAAAAAGTATGGGAAACTGATGGATCTTAGTGATGGTGTAATATATAGTGTACATGTTACTAAGGATATATATATTAGTTAATATTAAGTGCATAAGATCAAAATGCAAAAGAAAAAAAAACATGCATAGGACAGTCGTCGAAAAGGCGACCACTGATGGGAAAGAACAAGAAAAATAATGCGAAGCTTCTAAAAGGTGAATGATAGAATAAACCAAAAATTCTAAAATATAACATGAGTTGAAACAAAAACAACCATGAAATGAAACAAGAGAAACAAGAATAAAAGGAGTGAAATGAAAAAAAGCAACAAAAAAGTGACAAAAGATGACAAAAGAAAAACTCACCCAAAAAAGCATCACAAACACCCCCGAAGTCTACTTTATCTCCTAAAGAAGGATAGAGATCCTAGATTTAATTTAAAAATGAGATCTAGGGGTTTCAATTATATAGATCTAGGAATATTAGGGTTTATGATGCACATGCCTAAAATCAAGGAAAAAGTGACACTTTGTGAAAAGTTCCAAAAAATAGTAACTGTGTCATCCTTAGGGAAAATAATTAATGAATCCCTATTTCTAGGGATTATTTTTCATTTTTATTTTATTTTTTGGAAACCAAGCAGCACGGTTGCAAGAAATATTTCACAATTCCCAAGAACTCGAAAACTTCTTGACTCAGTGCATTACACAGTTTCTAAGCTCAGGGGATGCTTTGCGCAGTTTCTGAGCTTAAGGTCAGGTTGTGTCTCATGATTTTGTGGTTCTTGAGCTCAAGGATGGTTTACCAAGAAGGATTGAACAACTCAGGTCATCAAGGATAACCGACCTTCCAAGATTGCTCAGTTTCTTGAGGGAGGTAGAGGATCATTGCAAGGTGTGGGAAGAAAGCTACTTTTGATTAGAGAGGTTTGAATCAAGATAAAAACAAGGAATCACAAGTAAATCATGAAAATATGAGTCTATACCATAGCATGAATACTTGACAACAATAGAACATAATATCGTCTGGACAGAAGGGAAGGCTCCAAAATCAAAGCGTAGGTAAAATTTTGGAGGGTGGTTGTAGCAACTACAACAGGACACCAAGTTTTTGATGGAAACCTAGTGTGGGATAAAATATCTGGTATTGTCATCTTTGTATTCTTCTCTTATTATAATGAAAAATTATTGCATCATGGTCTTGTACTGGCACAGATTCTTTCCAGCACATAGCTACCCACTTGAAAATTGCTGCAATGTCCACTCATTCTCCAACGCCCACTGGAAGGTAGATACAACCCCCTAATATTGTTTACTAACTCCTACTAGAAGGGATATCCTACCCCCTCACTGAAGGCTAAAACCATCGACACCTTGTGGAACACCTTTCATAATTTTCATATTGGATCCACCTGTCGATCAACCAACAAACAAATTGTAGGCCACCTTTCATTAATTTTCAAAATGGACCCACACCCTACAATAAGCTCAAAATCAATATTCCAATTGAATATTGAATACTAACTGAATCAAGCCACCCAATTAAATAACTAAATAAATCAAATCAATATACTATATTCAAACCACTCAAGACCAATAGAAATATTGAAGACTGATGTGCCAATTACTAAATCATTGAATCACAATTGATGATAATGCCACTGTGCCAAACACAAATCATTGAATGCCAATATCAATATTCCAAGCCTCTGAATATAAAACCAATATGAATAACTATTGTGAATGTGGCAACAAAAAATGGCAATACCAATCATTGAATACCCGATATAAACATTCACATTACTGAAGCAAGCCAATATTGAATCACCATATATTAAATACCAAGTAGATCAAGTCAATATGCCAAGAGACAACCAAAATATTGGCTATACTCAGTCATCCAAGCCATATCAATATTTTCAAGTGTCGCGACTACTCATCATACACTAAATGTAAAAAAATTTCATTTCCCATGAAAAACCAATACCTAATTCAAGAAAATCTCATGTTCATCATACTTCATAAATGATACAGTCATAGACACCTATCAAAGATATAGTTTCCCAATGATTGTCAAGATATCATCAAGTATTCAAAAACCGAATCTAGCAAAATTTAAACCAATTCTATCAGGTCACAAAATTTTAAGCCAATGAATGAGACAAGACAAGTAACAACATTATAATGTAATATTTGTACATAAATTTTTAAGCCAATGTTTGAATCTTCCACAAAGCCAATATCCAAGAAACATCAATGATTTCAAACTTTGTATACATATTCAAGTCACTAAACATATCAAGAAGTAAAAAATAAATATTTTCCAAAATTTTGTCAAGATATGAAGAAGACAATAACATCAAAGTAATATCGCTTTCACAACAAATCTATTTGTCATCAAGTTTTTATTAGCATATGAGTCAAAAGGAAGAAACAAAAAACTTCTTCAGTAAGAGAATTTGTGAAATTAACTCCTGTAAACACATGGAATTCACAATAGGAATCAAAGCATATCTATTTGTATACATCAGCCAATATGAGCATGGATTTGCTTTATTTAATAATCGAAGGAATATCTTTGTCATTCTGGCACATATATGCTTCTGCACTAGCTCCTTTTCTTCATAATAAACAAATCGTATCCTTGCATATCTGTTGTACGTTAAGAGACAATCCCTTGGCTGTATTAAGGAATCAGTGCTTAAGACATTTTTACATGTATGTCATAGAATTTTAATATCAAAGGTCTCTACTTAATCAACTTCAGATGTTCTGTTATTAAACCCTCAAGAATCAAATGCAATAAATTCTTTGCAATGCCATTATTTGCTAATATCAAATGGAATGATGATAAGAATATGAAGGAAGGAAGCCCAAATTGATATGATGATAACAATATCTATCACTTTAAACTTCAGAAGAATTATATGACAGAATATTAGTTAAAATGAAGGAGCACCCATTAAGGATTTTAACTCTTGTTAACATATGTAAAAAGAGACCTGCAGCTTCATTACTTCATTTTATTCAAGAACAGAAAATACACAATGTAGACTGGAAAACATATCAATATCAAAAAATGCTAGAAACTTGATTTTCATTGATTAATCATTTGAAAACTGAGTACAAAATTTGCAGTCTGAAGGTCCAAAACTCGAAACCCTTCTCTTTCTTGTTAATCTCTTTAAATACAATAGAAAGAAGTTTGTAATTGCTGAAACTAATCCTAACTGCTTCAACTACTTAGGACTTCGTCAACTATCTATTACATGTCATCAAAATTGTCTTATTACAATTACATTCTCTTTAAAAGAGGAAAATAACATGAAACATAATTCCTAATCTATTTGTTGAATGTGAATTGATGATTTTGCTGCTGCATTTACTTGACTGGCTGGTTTATCTTTCTTTGAAGTCGAGGGATCCTTTGGTAGATCTGTCATCTAGGCTCTGCATTTCTTCCATATCTCAATGTTTGTCTTAGGTGAATGAACCAGCTTTTGATATTCCAATGTAAAGGCAATGATTTTGTTGAATGATGGCCTCTCTGTAAATAAAGACTTCACTAACCACATCAGCTGCTGAAAATGTCTTTGAAGGAAATTGATCATTGTTGCTCCTTTAAGGATCTGAGTCTTTTCATGAGTATTGTCTACCTTGCTTTTTGCCAACACCAATAAGGGTTCATAAGAATCCCATGATAAAATACTACCTCCAAGACCCCAACATGATGGAAAACCTTCTCTTGCTATTTTATCAAATAAATTATCAAACTGTCTCACTACTTCCTTTAGCTCAATCAACTTCTTCTCTGTAGACTTCCTGCAATCATTTTTTATATTCATCTTATTAATTTCCATAGCATATAAAATCCTGTCTTTAATCTCATTCTCTTCCAACTCTTGATCAGTTTTGGAATCAATGAAATCAATTAATTTTCTTGCCCAAATGGCCCTATTAATTGTCTTTTTCTTGTTTGCCATGACTTGCTCTTCAAAATATCTGATCATACTTCTTTCCTCTGCTACAAAAATCAAACAACCCCAAATTGTTTTCATTTATGCAATGATATCATTCCAGATGATATCCTTAGCCTGTATTAGGAATATATTTCCCTTCAATTTTTCCTTGAGACTTTTAATCTCAGCATCAACAGTGTGAAAATCTATTTTGTATTTACTGACTTCCCCCTCCTTGCCTTGTATGATCTTTGTTGTTGTCTCCAAATTATCTTGTGCCTTTTTGTGATTCCTCTACACCATCTTCAATTCAGTATTTAATTGAGATATTTGTGCTACTGGATCTTCATTACCAGATGGAAAAACAAAAATACAGGTATGAGATTCAATGTGATTCTACAATGATAATGCATTTTGCTTTAATTTATTGATTTCTTCTTCCTTTTTCCAGAGCTGTTGAAGAAGTTTCTCTTTCTCATTTTCTACTTCAGCGACCTCTACTGCCATGGACTGCTCTCCTGTAGGCAATTTCAATTTCTTATTCAACACAAATATTTCTGATTCAGCACTTTGTAGAAGCTTCTATACAGCAGACCTGTCATTGGGATCTACTCCAATTTTCACAATAATTTTTTTGAGTTCTTCATTTTGGATTGTTAAAGCCATGGAATTTTCTTTCTCTAACTTTAATTGCTTGATAAATTTTCCAAGCATGCTTTCTGCCTTGAGTACCATTGCCTTGGTTTTGGTTAAGTCATTCACAATCAACTGACCATTTTGAATATGTAGATTTAATTTGTCAAGAAATGGACTTTTCTTTACATCTATAGTTAGATTCACAGTATTAAAATTATTGGATGAACCAATAGACATATAAGAGGGATGTGATAGGGAAATCTTAAAGTGATATTTTCAAGATCCATTGCAGTCAGTAGTCTTGTTTGCTTTGGAGTTATTTGGTACTCAGCTTGAGCGTCCATGTTTGCCTTCATTTTTTGATTTCTTTTTGAAATCTGAGAAAACATTTATTTAATTAAGGGCACTTGTTCCTGAGTGCTTTCATGCCTTCTTGGTGAAGCAATGACATTTTTCTCATCTCCTAATTGCAGTGAGAAACTAGGTTGAGCATCTACAGAATCCTCACTGAGCTTCATCCTCTTTTCAGTCCTCTGTTCTTCATCCTCTGAATCAACCACTGCTTCTTTACCTCTCTTATTTGACTTCTCTGATATGATAAGAGTTTGTAAATTTGAGCTCACAGAACCTGCAAAACCCTTATTTTCCATATTTTCTACATCAAGTCTTCTTTCATGAATGAATGTTGAATACCCATTTTCAATTTTCCTATTAGAAATCACACTATGTGGGTCATAAGAACACTTCTCTCCTAACAATAAGTGCATCTCATCTAACAATTAGTGACTTGATCAATTGCTTGTCTCATATTAACTATAAAAGGACCAACAATTATTCACAATTTAAACATATGACCTTTCTTCATAGGCACAAAATGAATTTGATCAAAATTTAAACTTTGCCTAATGAATTCCAAAGAAAATAATCTCATGGGCACAAACACTGGAAGCCTATAAGGTTCCACACCAGCTCCATAGAGTCTAATTTCAGAATAATCTTCAAAAACATACCAATCACCAAACTTACAATTCATCCCCAGCTACAAGAACTCTTGAGCCTTTTGGTAGGAAGCATGGGGGAGAAATTCAATTCAAAATTATATATACAGTAGACAAAAAATGACTTGCAAAGTCAAACAAACCTTCCTCATTATTTTATTTCCTTACTATGTCTATCCAAAATACCACTAACTTCCTCTTCTTATTCATATCCATTATATTTAACCCTAGATGCATGAATTCTTCTACATTTTGATATAAAAATAGATAAATAACAAGAGAGGGAAACCTGAATGAACTCGTCAGTGATAAAATCATAAGCTGAGAATTGACAACTTCTTTCGAGTAAGAAGGGATATCCAACACTACTCCTAGCTTCATCATCAAGGAAAACATTCCTAGAACTGATTTGTCTATTGTACTATCGTCGTCTTTTCCCAGAATGTCTAACTTCTACATCAAAAACCTTTGTAGAGAATTATTTATTATCAGGTGCAAACTTATTTGTATCTAGCTTCAGAAAAAATATGAATTGGTTGAACCCTTAACCTGTAAGGCTATCATAATGCACCATTAGTGAATCATCAGTGAATTGGACATATGACTCAGACTCAGGGTAACACAGATCTTGAAGAATTAGTTTGGCTGAGACTTTCAGAACATTTTCTCCTTGAAAAATCATTACAAAACACTTTCCTGGGTACATGAAAGACACTAGCCAATACACAAATTTGGGAAAAAGGTGTGTTCTTGGAATGCATGCAGACAATACACCAGTTTTAACCATGGCGGTGTAAATTGGAGAAGATTTATCATTTAAATTGACCTGCTGGTAAAATGGAATGTGGTCTAGAGAACAGATGGTATCATGGATGTCCCTCTCAGTGTCCATGAGAGGAATGTGACTAGAAGAACTTGAAAGGGATGGACGCTTGGCCATATTTTAGCTTGGGGTGACAGACAATCGACAAGGTGGCAGACAACAGGGACAGACATAGTGTAGACAAAACCTCAGATACAAACTAACAAAAATAACCTTACAAAAATGTGAATACATCTTAAATAGGTGGCGCGGGCTTAAGAATTAAATACTAAAAAGATGTGCCAAAAGACCATTGAAGAATACTCCGACGTGGAAAATAGATGTCACCAACTGGTTGCTTATGTCACTGCGGAAGGTCTCAAGGTACGGAGAGCTCTTCGGGTTCATGCCCCCGTAGTGAATCTCGACCGTTAATCTGGATTGACCCCGCAGTCAACAAGGTCAACTATGGAGGCCCTCCTCATTAACCCACGTGTTGAAAGTACCCACGAGTTGGCAATTTCATTCCATGTCTAATAAATCATCGGATCCTGCTCCGTAACATGCTCGCTTTTTAGTTTATGCTGGGACCCGCTTCCACAAAGGCTTAAAGTATTAAATTTTAAACTTAATGTAATGAATATTACATGTTTATGCTAAAGTACATGAAACCTTATGCTTTAACATATATTTTGATAATTTTCTATTTTTTTGTATTTTTGAAATTTAAAAATAAAGGATATTGCAAATGAGCCACAACATCTGGCTCCACCTGGCGATAGTGTTTTTTGACACGAAACACTAAGAAGTGCAGATTAGTGCCTTCACTTCGGGCATGGAGTCAAATGTTATTTGATGAAAAATGTACAATGAAGGAAACCGAATATGTACAATGGTGAACCATAAAACTTCAATGTTGAAAGTAATGTTTTAGATACTGCCCATTCACAGGCAACTCTACTGTTACTCCATCAAGATCCTCCAGCATGAATGTGTTATTTGATCTAGCTTCAACATTCCTATATGGACCATACCAGAGTGGATCAAACTTATCATGCTTTCCCTTTTCTTCTCTTCTGGTATCCCATCTTAATACCAAATCTCCAGTTTGAAAAAGTATCTCCTTTTCTTTTCTATAAAAAATGGAATTCATATTTTCTTTATAGGTGACCAAGTTTTCCCTGACTTTAGTCCTTCTCTCACTCAATTCTATCACCTTATTCAGCCTTCTTATCAATGCATTAGGTTCTTCTTGTGCTTCTTAAAGAAACGAAATTACTGGTCTAGCTAGTTGAGTAGGAAACAAAATGGTCTAGCTAGTTGAGTAGGAAGCAAAGCTTGAGTACCATATACCAATTCATAAGGGGACTTACCAGTAGATCTTCTGGTAGTCATTCTTACTGCCCAGAGAGAAAATATAAACTTTGAATCCCAATTTTTCTGATTTTCATTAATTGTTTTCTTCAAAATCTTAACTAATGTCTTGTTGGAAGATTCAGCTAACCCATTCCCTTGAGGATGATATGCTGTAGAATGAGGAAAATGACATTATATGTTTGAAAAAAATTAATGAATCTGACTAAAATGAATACCTGAGCATTTTCTGTTACAATCTTGACTTGACAACCCAAATCTGCTGAAGATTTTTTCTTCCAAAAACTTCATTACTACCAAATCATTTTCTTTTCTGGTAGGTATTTCTTCCACCCACTTTGTAAAATAATCAGTGGTAGTCAGAATCCACTTGAACTTCCCACTTGGTGGTGGATTTATTTCTCTAATAAAATCTAATCCCCATTATCTAAAGGGTTCTTCAACAAATACAGGGAGAAGAGGTAGAGGAGCTAACCTTTTCTTCTATGCAAACAACTAACATTTCTGGTAGCTTCTAACCAATCAGTATACATCAGAAAATATAGAAGGCCAGTAAAAACCTGATTTGAGTATTTTATGAGTAGTAACCTTCCAGCTATAATGGCCTCCACACAGACTTTCATGGTATTCTTTAATAACTTCCATTGACTCCCCTTCTGTTAAACACAACAACAAAATGCCAGCAAGATCTTTCCAACACATTTTAGCATCAATTATAACATAAGGCTGAGCTTTGATTTTAAGAGCTCTGTACTTTGTTCTGTTTATTGAGGGTGGACAAGAGAGAAATCTCAATTAGTGAATAATATAATTATACCAATCAGAGCATAGAAACTTTTATTTAATTTCTGACTTTGTGCCGCTTTGACTCATTTCATCAACAAATTCATCCAATGGTGCAAGAAAATTAATTCCTAGAGCTTGAAAATTAGATTCTGTTAGCATCTTTTCCAAGCCCCGTCCTTTTACCAATTTAGTAGGTTTAATGTATAAGTCATACTCCTGGATTTTAGCAATCCACTTTCTTCTTTTTCCTTCAACGTCACTTTTAACTAATACATCTTTTATAGCCGAGTTAGGTACATATGCAACTATTTGAGACTACAACACATGTTATGAAGGCTTTCAATGCTTTAACTAATGCATATGCCCATTTCTCCAATATATTGTATTTGAGTTCTGCATCTCTGAGAAATTTACTGAAAAATGCCACAGGTTTCTCTTTTCCCTCTTCATTCTTTTGTAGAAACATAACAACAATGCTAGAAGGTGATACAAATGAAAATATTTGGAAAGGATTTTGATAATATAGACTAATTAGAATAAGAGCTTCTTGAAGAGCTTCCTTAATCCTGATAAAGGACTCTCTTGCATCTTTGTCCCATTTTAATTCATCATTTTTCTTCAACATATCTGTTACGTTTCTGACAATCTCAACATAATTTGGGACAAATCTTCTCAGGAAATTATTTTTTCCTAGAAACATCTCGATATCTTTCTTACTTCTAGGCAAAGGAATTGTCTATATAGCTTCAACTCTTTCTGGATCAATTTTCACCCCCTGATTTGAAACTATATGCCCCAGTAAATTACCTTCTTCCAAAGCAAACATAGATTTCTTAGGATTCAATGATAACCCAAACTTCTTTCATTTAAGGAAAGCCTTCTGCAAATGTTCCAAGTGCTCATCATCAGAACCTAAAAAAATAGTCACATCCTCCAAATATATGACTACAAACCTATCACCCACAAATGCTACGTCCATTGCCCTCTGAAAATTAGCCCCTGTGTTCATGAGACCAAATGGCATCCTGGCATACATGAATGCTCCCCAAGGTATGGTAAAATTTGTTTTCTTCTGATCTTCCTTTTCAACAGCTACTTGGTTGTACCCAGAGAAACCATCAACCATAGATAATCTATAAGATCCTGTCATTTTTTGTAAAACATAATCCATCTTTAGCAAAGGATAATTGTATTTTAGAGAAGCTCTATTCAAATTCCTAAAATCAACACATAGCCTTATCTCTCCATTCTTTTTCCTCATAGGAACCAGATTAGAAACCCTATCTGAATATCTAAGTGGGACTATGATTTTTTCTTGCAGCAATTTATTCACCTCTTTTTCGATTGGGGCGAGGAGCAGTGGATTAATCTTCTTGAGTTTCTGCCTGTGAGGCTTGACCCCATTTCCCATAACTGATTTGTCTATTGTACTTTCATCGTCTTTTCCAAAATTATTTGAAATGCACCTCAGCACAGGTCTGACTTCTACATCAAAAACCTCCATAGAGAATTATTTACTATCAAGTGCAAACTACTTTGTATCTGGCTTCATGAAAAAGATGAATTGGTTAAAATCTTAACTTGCAAGGCTATCATAATGTGCCATCAATGAATCATCAGTGAATTGGACATACGACTCTGACTCAGGATAACACAGAGCTTGACGACTTAGTTTGGCTGAGACTTGCAGAACATTTTCTCCTTGACAATTCATTACAAAACACTTTCCTCGGTACATGACAGACACTAGCCAATAAAAAAATTTAGGAAAAAGGTGTGTTCTTGAAATGCATGCAGACAATACACCAGTTTTAACCATGGCGGTGTAAATTGGAGAAGCTTTATCGTTTAAACAAATCTGCTGGTAAAATGAAATGTGGTCTAGAGAATAGACAATATCATGGATGTCCCTCTCAGTGTCCATGAGAGGAATGTCACTGGAAGAACCTGAAAGGGATGGATGGTTTGCCATATTTTAGCTTGGGGTGACAGACAATCGACAGGGTGGCAGACAATAGGGAAAGACACAGTGCAGACAAAACCTCAGATACAAACTAACAAAAATAACCTTACAAAAATGTGAATGCATCTTAAATAGGTGGTGTGGGCTTAATAATTAAATGTTGAAAAGACACACCAAAATACTGTTGAAGAATACCCCAACATGGATGATAGATGTCACCAACTAGTTGCTTACGTCACTGCGGGAGGTCTCAAGGTATGGAGAGCTCTTCGGGTTCATGCTCCCACAGTGAATCTCGACCATTAATCTGGATCGACCCCACAGTTAACATGGTCAACTGCGGAGGCACCCTCCTCATTAACCTATGTGCTAAAAGTGCCCGCGGGTTTACACTTTTATTCCTTGTCTAATAAATCATTGGATCCCTCTACATAATATGCTCGCTTTTTAATCTGTGTGCTGGGACCTGCTTTCGCAAAGGCTTAAAGTATTAAACTTTAAACTTAACGTAATGAATATTACATATTTATGCTAAAGTATATGAAACCTTATACTTTAACATATATTTTGATAATTTTCTATTTTTTGTATTTTTGAAGATAAAAAATAAAGGATATTACAAATGAGCCACAACATCTAACTCCACCTAGGGATAGTGTTTTTTTCCACGAAACACTAAGAAGTGCAGATTAGTGCCTTCACTTCAGGCATGTAGCCAAATGTTTTTTGATGAAAAATGTACAATGAAGGAAACCGAATATGTACAATGGTGAACCATAAAACTTTAATGCTGAAAGTAATGTTTTAGATACTACACATTCACAAGCAGCTCTACTGTTACTCCATTAAGATCCTCCAGCATGAATGTGTTATTTGATCTAGCTTCAACAATCCTATATGGGCCATACCAGAGTGGATCAAACTTACCATGCTTTCCCTTTTCTTCTCTTCTGGGATCCCATCTTAATACCAAATATCCAGTTTGAAAAAGGATCTCCTTTGATTTTCTATCAAAAATGGACTTCATCTTTTCTTGATAGGTGACCAAGTTTTCCTTGACTTTATTCCTACACTCACTCAATTCTATCACCTTATTTGACCTTCTTATATATGCATTAGGTTCTTCTTGTGCTTCTTGAGGAAAATAAATTATTGGTCTAGCTAGTTGAGTAGGAAACAAAGCTTGAGTACCATATACCAATTCATAAGGGGACTTACGAGTAGATATTCTAGTAGTCATTCTTACTACCGAGAGAGAAAATATCAACTTTGAATCCCAATTTTTCTGATTTTTATTAATTGTTTTCTTCAAAATATTAACTAATGTCTTGATGGAAGATTCAACTAACCCATTCCCTTAAGGATGATATGCTTTAGAATGAGACAAAATGATATTATATGTTTAACAAAAATTAATGAATCTGATTGAATTTAATACCTTAGCATTTTCTATTAAAATCTTGACTGGACACCCAAATCCGTTGAAGATCTTTTCATCCAGAAACTTCATTACTACCAAATCATTTTCTTTTCTGGTAGGTATTTCTTCCACCCACTTTATAAAATAATCAGTGGTATTCAGAATCCACTTGAACTGCCCACTTGATGGTGGATTGATTTCTCCAATAAAATATAATCCCCATTGTCTAAAAGGTTCTTCAACAAATACATGGAGAAGAGGTAGAGGAGCTAACCTTTTCTTCTCTGCAAAAAATTGACATTTCTGGCAACTTCTAACCAATATGTATACATCAGAAAATAGGGAAGGCCAGTAAAAACTTGATTTGAGGATTTTACGAGCAGTAACTGTCCAACCGTAATGGCCTCCACACAGATTTTCATGCTATTCTTCAATAACTTCCATTGACCCCCTTCTGTCAAACACAACAAAAAAATGCCCGCATTATATTTCCAATACATTTTAGCATCAATTATAACATAAGGCTAAGCTTTGATTTTAAGAGCTCTGTAATTTGTTATGTTTATTGAGGGTGGAAAAGAGAGAAAGGAAAAGTATTGAATAATATCCTTATACCAATCACAGCAGAGCAACTTGTATTTAATTGTTGACTTTGTGCTGCTTTGACTCGTTTCATCAACAAATTCATCCAAGGGTGCAAGAAAATTAATTCTCGGAGCTTGAAAATTAGATTCTGTTAGCAGCTTTTCCAAGTCATGTCCTTTTACCAATCTAGTAGGTTTAATGTCAAAGTCATACTCCTAGATTTTAGCAATCTACTTTCCTCTTTTTCCTTCAATGTCACTTTGAACTAATACATCTTTTACAGTTGAGTTAGGTACATATGCAAATATTTGAGACTAAAACACATAAGTTATGAAGTCTTTCAATGCTTTATCTAATTCATATACCTGTTTCTCCAAGATATTGTATTTGAGTTCTGCATCTCTGAGAAATTTACTTAAAAATTCCACAGGTTTCTCTTTTCCCTCTTCATTCTTCTGTAGCAACACATCAACAATGGTAGAAGGTGATGCAAATGAGAATATTTGGAAAGGATTTTTATAATCTAGACTGATTAGAGTAGGAGCTTCTTGAAGAGCTTCTTTAATCCTGATAAAGGAATCTCTTTCACCTTTGTCCCATTTTACTTCAACATTTTTGTTCAACATATCTGTTATGTTTCTCACAATCTCAACATAATTTGGGAAAAATCTTCTCAGGAAATTATTTTTTCCTAGAAACCTTTGGATATCTTTCTTACTTCTAGGAAAAGGAATTGTATGTATAGCTTCAACTCTTGCTGGATCAATTTTCACGCCCTGATTTGAAACTATATGCCCTAGTAACTTACATTCCTACAAATAAAACAAATATTTCTTAGGATTCAATGATAACCCAAACTTACTACATTTCAGGAAAACCTTCTGCAAATGCTCCAAGTGCTCATCATCAGAACCTGAAAAAATAGTCACATCATCCAAATATATGACTACAAACTTGTCACCCACAAATTCTATGTCGATTTCCCTTTGAAAATTAGCCCCTGTGTTCATGAGACCAAATGGCATCCTGGCATACATGAACGTTCCCCAAGGCGTGGTAAAAGCTATTTTCTTCTGATCTTCCTTTTCAACAACTAATTGGTTATACCCTGAGAAACCATAAACCATAGATAATCTATAAGCTCCTGTCACTTTTTATAAAACATAATCCATCTTTGGCAAAGGATAATTGTCTTTAGAGAAGCTCTATTCAAATTCGTAAAATCAACACATAGCCTTATCTCTCAATTGTTTTTCCTCACAAGAACCAGATTAGAAACCCAGTTTGAATATCTAAGTGGAACTATGATTTTTTCTTGCAACAATTTCTTCAGCTCTTTTTCAATTGGGGCGAGGAGTAGTGGATTAATCTGCCCGAGTTTCTGCCTGTGAGGCTTGACCCCATCTTTTAATGGTATTTTATGTTGAATAATATCTAAATCATATGTTTTCAAATCATCATAGGACCATGAAAATACATCCATATACTTTTTGAAAAATATCAAAATACCTTTTTTTATAATCCTTTAGGACTCCTTTGAATATCTTAACAACCTTAGCTCTTGCTATTCCTAGATTACAGTGCTCGATCTCACCTTCTTGAGATACCTTCTT
This sequence comes from Pinus albicaulis, assembly GCA_034641835.2. Classification (NCBI taxonomy): domain Eukaryota; kingdom Viridiplantae; phylum Streptophyta; class Pinopsida; order Pinales; family Pinaceae; genus Pinus; species Pinus albicaulis. The sequence continues at coordinate 547,729,559 of CM076573.1, forward strand.
TTTATCCAGCGCTACATCATTTGCATAAAAAATCCCTTCAAGAGGAACCAAACCTCTGGGTATTACATTGTCTTTCAATTGTATTATATTCTGATCACCTATTGATTGCTTAAGATTTGTCAAATCCTCATTCTGATATGTCTGCTCACTTTCCTGTACTATTTCACTATCTTCAAAGTTTCCAATCATTGTTAGAAAATGATTTATTTGATCATCATCTTCGAAAACTTGCCAGTGTTTAACACTATTAGGGATTGAGGTTCTATGCCTCAACTCAATCTCATATCCCAACTTAGGATTGATTAGTGGCTTGAATGTACTGGCTGCAACTACCAGTGAATCTTCCATTCTGTTTTCTTATTTTGTAATGAATTGAAGATTCAAAGCTTAAAAATAATTTTCAATAAGGTTCCAAACCTCATTCCTATATGATCTCAACCTTGGATGCTTGGTTTGACACAAATTTTTAATATGTCTTATAATCAACTCAGAATCACCAAAAATGGAATTACATTCAATTCCCATTTGTTTTGCATTTTGGAGACACAAAATTAATGCCTCATACTCACCTACATTATTTTTTGATTCAAATTCAATATTAAAAGAAAAAGGAAAAAGATTACCTTCTAGAGAAATCAGTAAAAATCCAGCTCTTGCGCCATCCTTAGAATAGGCACCATCAAAATAACACTTCCAAATTTTATTTGAATCTAGCTCTTTATGTAAAATTGCTGAAAAGAGCTGCTTCTATGAGTCTTCAGCAAATTTTGCATCTTCATGCAACATAAAACAAGAGAGATCTTCCTTCTCTTGGCCATAGATAGGGGAATTCCATGCATCTTTCTTTGTGGTAGTATTTACAAATCTTGTTTCTCTATATAACCTCCTTTCTTCCCCATTAAACACAGAAATGATAGCATATGTGAAGTCTAGCTTTAAAACACCTCCAATATTTTCTCCCCAAGATCTATACAAAAGCATACCAAATCTGGCTGGAATATCCGCAACTACTACATTCATCATAATACTCTTGGCTAGAATTTGGGCTAGAGATATCACCATGTCTTTGATAAGCCCAACACACTTCACCCTTTTTGAATCTAATGAATAAAGGTCTCTATAGGGCTTAGTGATTTGTAAATTTAATTCTTTCATTACAAATAAGGGAATGAGATTATGTGATGCACCAGAATCTAACATACAATTATGTAGAATGAAATCATGAAGAAGCACTGATATATAAAATTGAGGAATAGAAGAATATACCTCTTCCACATGTGGACCAAAAGTGACCACTGGTTTTTCTTCTAATAAATTCATATTATCACCAATATCATCAAACTGAGAAAGATTAATAAATTCTGTAATTTCTTTCTTGTAACCAGGTGTCTTAGCTAACTCAATCAAGGGCACTTGAATTTTGATCTTTTCTAATTCTTTAGAGAGAGTAAAAGTTTGATTATGTTTAATAATCTTCTCAGGTTATTCTTGATTTTTTTTTAGAATTAGAATTTTTCTCATGTACAGTAACAATATTCTCTAAAATATTAGAATCAATAGACTTATTCTGGGAAGCCTCAACTTGTTTTTTTTCATTTCCATTCATTTAATTCATAGGTTGTTTCCCCTTATTTGATTTTTTTTCTGAGTTCTTTGGTTGTGGAGTCACCATTGGACAAGGGACTGACTCTGGTTTTTTTTCCTCATCATCCTGAGTTCTTAATCTCTTTTTTGATCTTAAGTCATACTTCTTATGCAATTCTGCTTGCATAAAATATGTGAATTTCTTACAATAATCATCCATTTATTCTTGATCAAATGACACATCAGCTTATGTGCATTCTTGATCACATTCATCTTCTTCCTCATCATCTTCCATATAAACAACAGATATCTGATCTTCAACTTCTTTCTGATCCTCCTTAGCAAACTGTGAAGGTGCTTCTTCTATATACAAAGGTGCTTGAACTTGATCCTGATCTGTTCTTTCCCTCTGTAGAATCTACAAGGGCTACTTTCTGAACTGTGGATTGGAAACTCCTCTGTTTTGTTGTGCAAGTTTCTTATTGTCCAAGTCCATCTTCACTAATTTATTTGACAAGTTCCTGATAACCTTAGTCATGTCATCAATCCTTTGATCCTCTGATGAATCTTCTTTGGCCTTACCTTTATCTTGAACTAACTATTTTTCTTGTGTTTTTCCAGCAGCAGTCATGTTTGCTTAATTTTCCAAAGCATATGTTTGGATTTGTTCAAGAGTATTAGATCTTCTCTCTCTCAAAGTGAAACTAAAATCTGATACAAAAGCCCCAGCAAAAACAACTCTTTCTCCAACAAGAGGAGGCTTCATTTCTGCAGGAAAACTATTATACAATTTATTGAATCTTTTAATGAAATCAGTCATATTTTCATCTGACTTTTTCTTGATAGCATTAAACTGTGTTAATGACTAACCATGATCTCTCTTTTTGCCCCATCTTTGGATAAATTGTGTTTCTAATTCATCCCAATTATTAATTGAGCCATTTGGAAATCATTTAAACCATTTTCTTGCCTCTCCATTTAGAGACTATACAAAAAGCCTCATTACTACATCAAGATGTTCAACATTTAAATTTTCAACAAAAGTGAAAAACAAAGGCAAGTGTTGTTCTGCAGTTACTTCATCTTCACCAGTAAATCTAGGAAGAAAATTAAGGTATTCATGGGGCATTGCATTCATAGGTTGTGGAAGATTTAATGGTGCATATCTATTCATCAAGAAAGTAGGGACAGGGGCTGCCATGTTTATGCCTTGATTAAATCCTAATCCTAATCCTATAGTATGGCTCCATGCATCCAATAGACAAGGCAAGAACAAAGTGTTTAAAAGAATGATTTGTATTATATTAAAGAATGGGGCACCTGAGAGGAAAACAAGAAAGGTGTTTTCCGGTTCTCCTCAGTGGGATGGGTTCTTGGAAGTCCTTAGTGTTTCAGATTTGGAATTTCTCTCTCTTATTGGTGTAGAAAAACAAACATGGAACTCAATGGGAGTTCATAAAAAAAAAATGGAAAAATGGTGACCAAGAGTAGATCCAGAGTGATCTAATGCAATGAAGGTGACTAATGAATGGGGAAAACCCTCCTATTTATAACAAAATATTGGGGCGGTCTAGAACTCGGTGCATGAATAAAATATTATTAATCGAATTCTAGAAGCACTCTTTAGGAATATTTTATTATATTTGTTTGAGGGAAAAGGGTCCTTGACTTGGGTCAATTCCTTTATTTATAAATAATAAATAAATAAATGGTTTATTTATCATTTTAGGGAAGTGATGGGAATATAATTAAATAAATAATGGTTTATTTAATTATTTATGGATGATTCAGTCAAATTTAACTAAGAATATTATTTAAATAACTTATTCTTAGGGAATAGTTAAATAAATAAGGATTTATTTAATTAAGTTCCTTATTTTGGGTTAAATATGACCAGGAAATATAAACAAATGAGTTATTTTATATGGTGAAAGCAATTTTACTTAGGGTAAAATTGGTCTTACATGGCGTACTTGCGTTCATCTAATAATAATAGGTTAGATGACCAAAACATGGTGTAACAGATTTCCCCCCAACGTATGAGTGTTAGGAGCAAATCGTATGACCGAAGTACGTTGTAAGAACTCAATCACTAGATATCGAGAGGGAAGTGAGAGAGAGAAATGTAAGGTTGTCTGATGTGCTAAAGGACTGGACCCTGAGGAGATGATACTTACAGGTGCAAAAAGTCTCTAGTTTATGAAGTGGTACCTGTGCTAAAGGCAGCAGGGGAGGCATACCTATTCCCGCTGAGACAAAGTACAAAGAATAAGGCACCCGGAAAACCACGGAACACAATAATGAAGCATGTGCTGGCTGAACCATGAGCTAGATAAATCATAGGATGAATCCCACATACATGTGATGCTTGGAATAATCGTCAGGACTTATACAGTAATATGGTAGTACATGAGAGACAAATATACCCAAATTCCCCCTACACACGGGGAAGGGCTCTCAAAATATGACAGAGACATGTGAATCGAAAATGGTGCTGCAAGTGGTTGAAGCCGATATCATCCAATGAGAGGAGTTGCATCAAGGGGGGGAATGAATTCATCTGGGCATGTGGGGGGCTACTTGTAGGGCCACCCCCTCATGAGGGTTGAGGCATCTCACACATGCCTGGGAATCACCAATAGCTGCTACGGCATCACTGGACCACCAAGTATATGTATCGCAAACATGCTGAAAAGAGGCTAGATCCAAGGTACCTAGACGGAGACTAATGATGATTTTTAAATGATGAAGGGTCCGAAGGGGACCCGAAAAACATGAGTATGAAATGGTATCTCATGACGGAAATCGACACAGACAAGAATAAGGATGGAGGCTAACTGATGCCCCAAGGAAAAGTGTTGTAAGTGAGGAAATATGATTTGAAAAAAGGAGGAAAGGAAGACTTCGTGGACAACATGTGTCCTGGTGAAGTAGTGACTGATGAAGACAAACATATGCTGGCTATCTACAAGAAAGTAAAACATGCATTGCGAGCATGAGATGCTAAGGGTAATACCTCTTGAGATAGAGTGTATTGCGAGGATTAGGAAGGGGGTGGCCTTCAAAGTCCTCTAAAAGATATGCCCCCTTCCCCAGTTTTTTACTGATGATGTAAGGACCTAGCCATAATGAGTCGAACTTCCCATGACCGAGGGTATCGTGGGCCTGGTCATATACTAGAGCAAGGTCACCTTCATGAAAGGTGCGAGGATGGAATTTTTGGTCATACTAAGCTTTGGTGCGCTTTTTGGCCGCTTCAAGAGTTTGTAATGCAACACGATGATCTTCAGAAGCGTGCTCAAGCATGATAAGTCGTTGTTCTAGAGGTTGGGTATCAGGGAGAAGTTCGACGGCTAATTGAAGGGAAGGGATTTCACATTCGATTGGTAAGACTGCCTCCTCGCCAAAGACAAGGTGGAAAGGAGTGAAGCCGGTGGCGGTTTTAACAGAAGTATGATAAGCCCACAAAGCAGGGAAGAGCATGAGATGCCAATTGGTTTTTTGTTTATTCACCATTCGTTGAAGCATGGTCTTAAGAATTTTTTTGACCGCTTCAACTTGGCCATTACCTTAGGGGTAATAGGAAGATGAATATTGATGTTCAAAACCCAATAAGGAGGAGAGCTCATGCCAAATCTGATCTTCAAAATGTCGGCCATGGTCCAAGACTAACTGTTTTGGAACTCCGAATCGATCAATGACATGGTTAAAGAAAAATAGGGCTGCAGTGGCTACCGTATTGTTCAACGCCGGCATAGCTTCGGCCCATTTAGTGAAGTAGTCAACCGCCACGATGATATATTTGTGGTTACCAGCAGATGGAGGTCGACATTCCATAAAGTCAATGGCCCATTTACAAAAAGGACCAGCTGTGACAACAGGATGGAGAGGAGAGGAAGGAGCTCGCGCCTTAGGGGCGAAATGTTGGCAATTGGAACAGTGTTTGACTGTTTCAATGTAATCACTGAAGAGAGAAGACCAAAAATACCCAGCACGCATGATTTTTTGGGCGGTGGCAAGGCTGGAGAGGTGGCCACCAAAAGCGCCACTATGACAGGCATTGAGGACTTGCTCGGCTTCAGCGTGGGTGAGGAAATGACGAAGGACAGTATCTACGCCACGACGATAAAGGTCATCGCCGATTAGAAGGTAGCGAGAGGCTTGGTGTCGGATACGTTGTCGAGCATCACGATCAAGGTGAAGGGCGAAATTTTGGGTTCGCAAGTAAGTAAGGATGTCACCGTACCAAGGATCATTGGTGGTGATGGAAAAAAAATGTTCATCGGGAAGAGCATCATTAATTGGAGTATCTTGTGTCCGGGTAGGCAAATCAGAAATGAGTTCAACTAGGACTAAACCTTTCTTACTTTTTGGGGTGACAAATTCAAGGTCGAATTCTTGGAGAATAATGACCCAACGGGTGTACTTTCCATTGAGGATGCGGCGACTCAATAGGAAAGCCATGGGGTTGGAATCAGTCACAACCTTGGTGGAACGCATAAGGATATAATGATGCAATTTTTGGACTGAGAACATGATAGCTAGTGCTAATTTTTCTTCATGCGAGTAGGACATAGGTGGACCGGCAAGGTTTTTACTGACATAATAGATGACATGTTCGACATCGTTATCATCTTCCTGGATAAGGACACCAGCAACCGAATATGTGGAAGCAGAGATGTATAGAATGAAATCTCAGTCAAATTCAGGGGGACGGATCAAGGGAGCGGATGTGAGAGCATGCTTGAGGGCATAAAAAGACTCTTGAGCGTATGTAGCCCAGACAAAAGGGGTGTGAGATTGAAGAAGTCTAAGGAAGCCGTGTGCGGTAGTGGCATAGTTAGGAACGAATCGGCAAAGAAAATTACCTTGCCTTGGAGACTTTGTAGCTGGCGTAAGGTACGAGGCAGAGGAAGTTTGAGAATGGCTTGAACCTTGAAAGGGTCGAGAGTTATCTCATCTTTAGACACAATGAAGTCGAGGAGACGACCGGCGGGAACGCAGAAGACACATTTCAAAGGGTTAAGGAAAATGTTATACTTGCGGCATCAGAGAAAAATGGTACGCAGGTCATGAAGGTGTTGTGCCCGATGTTTAGAATGTGCAGTAAGGTCGTCTAAATAGGCAAGGATAATATGGGCTAAGTCATGGAAGCAATAAGACATGGCTCATTGAAAGGTGGCACCGACGTTTTTAAGGGCAAATGGCATGACTCGGTATGCGAAAGTGCCCCACGGACTAATGAACATGGTTTTAAGTTGATCAACATGACGGATAACAATTTGGTTGTATCCAGAGAAGCCATCCATAAAGGAGAGAATCTCGTGCCCCGCACACTCATCAATGATATGGTCAATAAATGTTGTGGGTAAGTTGTCTTTGGGACAAGTTTTTTTTAGATTGTGAAAGTCGGTGCAAACACGAATGGTGCCTTGTTTTTTGAGGACGGGAACTGGGTTAGACACCCAAGTTGTATATTCAATGGGGTAAATGAAACCAGCCTGCGGGAGCTTGTTGATTTCAGCTTTGATGGTGTCGCGTCTAGAAGGATGGACGGGTCTCAACTTTTGACGAACTAGAATGGCATCAGGCCATGTGTCGATGTGATGTTCGACAATGGCAGGATCGAGTCCAAGCATTTTTGAGTATGACCAAGCGAAAACATCACGGAATTCTTTGAAGAGTTTCATGTAGGCTTCAATTTATTCCAGAGTTCATTGGGCGCCCATGGTGATATGTTCTTCAATACTTGGCTTGACAGAAATGTTGATTTTGATGGTGGGAGAGATATTAGCCATATTGCCTTCTTCGAAAGCATCAGGTGCAGGGATGGGGTTTTTGAACCAATCGAATTTATCAGGAATGAAGTCTTTGGATTTGATGGCATATTGGTAATGGGATTGATGTGGGAGGAAATATGCACAATGGTGAATATCATCCCATGGAAAATAAGGGTTGGTCATGGCTTCCATGATGTCTTCATCGGACTGGAAAATGGGAAGAGAGGATGGAAGAGGTTGACCTGAGGGGGTAGAGGGATGAGACTCTTGATTGTGATGCAAAGGGCTCATAGGTATGGTGTTATGTGAGGTGAAAGAATGAGCAGTTGAATGATAAGGCGAAGCTAAGGGGTTGGTATCCGAGAATCGCGGTGATGAGGAAAGGTAGGAAATGGTAGCGGAAGTCGCGGTCATTTTGGTATCAGGAGGAGGAATGGTAATCGACGTAGACAGGTGGTCCTATGTGAGGGAAGAAGGATTACGGGCGAGGGCGGCTTTGAATTGGTGGTATGTGGCTAAAGAGGCACGATACTCATCAAGGCGGGGGCAAAGGTGGGTATAGTGGCCATGGAAATTGCACAAAGAACAAGGGTGACTGGTGCGCAAATTCTTAAGTTTAGGGGTAGAATCTGGTATGGTTACATGGAATTCTGGGATGTCTGATTCTGGAGACGTTTCATTAACCATGGTCTTGAGAGGTGGTAATTCAGGGCAGGTATGAGTGGCGTGACCAACAACATCACACAGGGTACACTGGATGGGATGCTTGGGAGACCGAGGAGGGGCAGGGTTGGGTGGGGTAGGTTTGTCCTTTGATGCCCCCCTGCGAGCTTTGCCATTTTTACTCGAAGCTGTTGTAACAGGAGACGGTGTTGGTTGAGGTGACTGAGGTACCAGCGTAGCAAGAGAAGTCGTAGGGATTGGTTGAACCGGGGTCAAAGTAATATATGGTTTAGGTTGACCGGGCAGAGTGGTGGCTGGAGGGTCAAGATACCAGACGGGTATACCCAAGGTCAAGTTGGGTAGGGATAGGGTGGCCAAGGTAGGGACCGAGTAATCTCTAGGAGGGGGAGCAAGGAAAGGGATATGACCAGCATGGAAATGGCCAGGAGGAATGGTGCCAAGGGGGCTGATTTCAGATGGAATCGACCCATGAGGAGTGGCGGAAGAAGAAGATTCAGAAGGAAGAAGGGTGGCTAACGGGGGAAAAGGGTTAGGAGTTGGTTGAGGTTGAGGTTGCTGACTAGCCAAAGTGGGTTCTGTGAGGTTAGCCCAAGATGATTGCAATAGGCAAACATTCGCCAAGGTAGGATCAGAGACGGGAGGGGAGTCGAAAAAGGTGCCAAGCAAGGAGGAGTCTTTGTAGACGTCGGGGGAAACTCTGGTCAAAGAATCAACAGTTTGCTTGTTGGTGACAATAGAGATGGTTGACTCAGGGGAGGTCTGAGATTTTGGTTCATGGTAAGTCAACTGGTCAATGGTGACAATCTTGCCATTATGAGGAAAAAACATCTTGCAGTAGACTGCGGACAGGACGGCTGACATGGCATAGGTGTAACTACGCCCCAAAAGGATGTTGTAGTAAAGAGGGGTGTCGATAACTTCAATGTCGACACAAAGAGTCTTGATGGCAAGGGTGATAGGACAGTTATGAAATAGGCCAATGGGCTAGGAGGCATGGCCATCCCATGCATGAAGGGTGATGGTGGAAGGGGCTAGTTCAGGGGATCCGAGTTGTTTCCAAACTGAAGTGGACATTACGCAGGTAGATGCCCCCTCATCAATAATACACCGAGCAACATTGGCGTTTCGGATTTTGACTGGGATTTGGAAAGCAATTGAAGGGGGAAGATGGGGATGGTCTGACTGACGGGCGTCGAAAACAATCAATTGGTCATCAACAGGATCTACAGTGCCCATGGCAGATAGTAGAGCCCTCTTTTGAGAAGGACATGACTGGAGGAGTTCCAGTGTTGAAATGGCAGCAGGAGATTGGGCCAGATCATCTATTATGTTGTATGAATGGGCAGCCCGACCAGAGGCAGAATTTCGGCGTAATGGTCCCTTAGGAGGCTTGGGATGAACCTCGGATTTGGGCAGAGGGAGTTGCAAGGGACTATTGGGTGTCGATGGAGGCTTTGTAGGACCTAATGATGGAGACTTAGAGACAGACGAAACAGGAGGTGTGGAATACTGACGAGATCGAGTTTGAAGGTTGAGGTCGACAGTAAGAGGTGGGTCAGAAGCCATCATGAGAATCTGGTAATCAGAGGAACCAGAAGGGGAAGGTTGAGTGGTAACCGGGGCATGGGGTGGTTGAGTGGCCACGAATCCTTGTTGCGGGACAGGATCGGTAAACACAGCAGGTTGAGAAGTAACGAGGGTGGGAGGGGTAGTAGGGAAGGAGTGCGGTCGCCGTACGGTGGCCTGAGAATCCCAAAGTTGCCGCATTTGTGGTAATAAGGGACAATCGTGAGTGTAGTGACCATAAACACCGCAACACGAACATGGCTTATTGGTGGGAAGTGGCCTGTCCGGCTTGGGCTGAGAGCCCTGTGGCTGGTTGGCAGTGGTAGAGTCGATACTGGAAGGTGTAGAGCTATAAAAAGGGTCTCTTTCACCTCTAATTACCTCACATTAATATGTCAATCCGGGAGCGTTTTGTTATTCCAAAGAGTGTCTCAGTCCGAGGCTATCACTTGTCAGAGTAATGCTAGTAGTACAGTGTTTAAGAAATACAAGAGTAAACGGATGCTTGTCTGTAACTAAATTACTTCAAAAGAATAAATCACACATTCAGAAAACTCAACAGCTTATCAGTCAAGGGTTCGGCAGCGATAACCCATCCCTTCGGAAACTGATGGAAAGGAAATTAGAGCATAGACCACGGGTCTGGGAGCTAGACAGTGAATGCCAAAGCTCACTACAGCCTTAGATCATCTCTCACACCAAAACAACAAATGCGAGTAAATGGAACAACAAATAAAGAATTGAACAACAAATCTGGAATGGAACAGTAATTCTAAAATGGAACAGCAATCGAACAACTAAGTCTCGCGAGTCGTAACCAAACTTAATCTATTAACCCAAATGCACTCTTCACAATCAAATAACAATCTTTCACTCTTAAGGCAAATCACGCAAAACACACTAATGGAACAGCATTAACTATTGACAAATTATGGAACAGCTCTAGTAAATCATATACGCACACAACATGCTGGAATAATAATCTGATCAATCTTAATCAACAGGGATACGACTGTGCTTCCAAATAGAACAACATTATTTCTGAATCCAACAATCATGAAGAACACTACTTCAAATGAATCTATGACACGAATGTTCAGTATAAAAGCTCTGTAACAGAACAGTAAGAATATTCGGTTAAGACTAATAACATGCAATTAAATCTGAAAGGATCAATAACATAATGCAGAGTCAATACACAATTCTATCTGTAAAAACCTTAATGATTTAATCTTAACAGAGCATGTAATAGCAACTTATAAAGCATATCAGATTACCAAATAACAATGATAAACAAACCACGCAGAAATCGAATCGTAGTGATACAGAAGCAAGTGTCCTCCGGGGCCGGGCCCTTAGCCTCCAAGGATACACCGCCTTAAGTTAATCCAGACGCAGAGATGAGAGAATCACCAAGATTATATTAATGCATCGGACAAAAGTAAAATGAACCAATTCTCAACGAGACTCAATAATCAGAGCTGATGTTTAACAGAAAATTACATAAAAAAGTCTTCTCCTTATTATCTTTAAGCTAGCTGTGCTGTCCCTTTATATAAAGGTGACGGCGGAGATGTCCAAGTAACAAGATAAATAAAGCAGCGATCCCTCAGGATCAAAGATCCTGAGGGATTCGCCAAACTGTTAATCCTTCATCTTTTCTTTTCTTTTGCGCCGAGCTGGTGTCTTCTCCTCCTTTTCCGGGCCGATTTGCTTTGATCTGCTTAGCCTTGTTTGCATTCGGTTCCCCTTCAGAGGGACAACAGTTATCTCGACTTTGTCCTTTCCTTTGGAATGGCAACTCCTCGTTTTCTCCTTTTCCTGCATAGAAAATATCAATTATCAACGATTAAGTCTTGCATATCAATTCTCACATGTTTTGTTATAATTCTTTATTATTTTCTAAATTCATAATGCAAAAAGGTTTACAAATTCTATTAAAAAGCCACTGAAATAATCATCAAAAGCATACCTTTTTAGTACTCCACACACCCCCCTGCTTACCTTGTTTCATGTCCTCATGAAAACATTGTAGTTGACATGCAAGGAAGTGAGAGAATATGCTGGAGAAGGAGTCTCATGCGGAGGCCTACAGCCATGATGAGTGATTAGATAGTCAAAGAACTGACCTGTTTGCCCCTCAGGCATCTCATACAGGGCCTGGTATCCGGGTGCAGGGTGCCAAATAATTGGAGTGTGAAATCTATATCCTAACCAGGATGGCCCTGCTTTCAAAATTCTCTCGCCATAGAGGTTCAAACGGTTGGCAGCTAATTCAAAATTCTCATACTTAAATGGTTCCCTGAGCTGGATGTTTGGATCAGAGATTCGGTACCGAAATTTGGCTGCATTAATGGCCAAGTCTTTGATGGAAAGAAAATATTCTAAACTCTCTCGAATGAGTGCCTCATGCATGGGTCCTAATGTTTCATTGACACCCGGAGTCTTTATGAGGTTTCTATGAGCTTTCCACAACTGCACTGGGTTCCTAGGCTCAGCCCTTACCCGTAAATCTAGACCATTTTCCTGACTCTGGAAAGTATTATAGGCTTTGAGCCACTTAATCTGATTAACCCCGAATGAAATGAATGCTTGTAATTGGATGTCTCCAATGAAAGGGCCAGGGTTTAACTCAGTCTCCTGATTTAGCACAAGGTCATGCAAATAAAGTTCACACAACAATCTCTGGACTTTCACTCCATAATGTTTACAGCAGTCTATAAAGTCATTGACGGTGTTGATTTGTATAGGGGCGCCTGCTTTAACAACTTTTATTTTTAATTGTAAATACCGTTCTAATAAAAACAGAGCATAGTTTTTAGCAGGGGCCCTACATGCTAAAACATCATTGTATAAAGAACACAAGGTATTCATCTTCTTGATAACAATATCTAGTCTACGGGTTACCTGTGCAACTTCCTCTTGTTCCTTTTTCCACCCTTCAAAGGCCTGGCTTTTGGATTGATTGACGTCCCTTAGTTGCTGCTGTAACTCTTCATATTTTTCTCGGGGGACCGTTTTCTCTCTAAGTTGTTCGGCTTCTTGCTGGGCTTGCTTCATCATCTTATGCAAGGTTTTTGTCTTTGGATCTTTTTTCCATAGGTCAGTGGAGGCCGGGAGTTTTACCTGAACTTTCTTATTATGCTGTTTGGAGTTCAGAACCCCTGAGGGTAGTGCCTCTGTCTGGATTTTCTTGTCACTGGTCCTTATATCATCCCTTTCTATTTTAACGCGAATATCAGTCTGTTGCTGTTCCTCAACATCATTTGGAACAGCAGCTGGATTTTCAGTAGGGTTTTGAACAGCAGGGCGATTGTTGGCCCTCTTTTTCTTCCCTCCGGTCCTTCTTACCCTCTGGTTTGCTTTCAGAATTCTAATTTGCTGTCTGAGCTGGGTTATTGTATTTAATAATTTCTACTGTTCCATTCGCAATTTCTTAATTTCCAGCATTTCATTAGAAGGAACAGCAGGCTGTCTGCTGCGGTTTGGACCATGACTAGTTTCTGGATCTTTCTCTTGGGGTGCTTCCTCGCTGTTCTGCTCTGGCTGTTCTGGGGTAGGAACCTTGACTGGTTCTGTCTCTTCCTGGGCAACTGCTTTTTCTGCTCCTACTCCCTCCGAAATTTCCTCTGGTGTCTTGGGAACAGATTGTTCCCGTTCAGTATCTCTTATCTCCTCTTCATCATGAACAGGCAGATTTCCTTTTTCTGCCTCTACTGCATGTTATTTTTCAGATGTGTTTTCTTCTTGGGGTTTGTCGTGGAGGTCTACTGGACTAGAAGGTTGGCCATACTTACCCATATTGGCCAAGACTGCGGCCAATTCATCTTCTCCCACTGGGTCTTGTAGTGGGCTACCTCCCTGCTGTCCCATTTCCTCCTCCTGTTCAGCTTCTGCCTCTATTTCTGTTTCCGAATGCTTGGCTGCTTCCTCATTTTCCTCCTCGGATTGCTCGTCCTCAATTACCACTGGTTGGCTGGTGCTTTCCTGGAAATTTTCCAGCCTACCTCGCATCCGAGCTAACTGGGCTGATTTTCTGGGCTTTTCTATCTTTCCTCACATCCTAGGTAACCGGGCTAATTTTCTGGGCTTCTCTAGGCTTCCTCGCATCCGAGCTAACCGGGCTGACTTTCTGGGCTCCTCTGGCTGTTCGGGTGGATCGATGGCATGCTTGCGCTTTGCCAATTCTTGGTGTATCTCTGGTCGTTCTGATGCACTAGCAACATGTTCTTTGCGTTTTGCCGGACGTTCTGGTGTGCTTGTAGAATGTTTACGTTTTGGGGATGGTGCTGTCAATCCGCCCTCAATCATAACAATCAGCTCTTCCCAGCTGCTCTGCTGCTGGGTGAGACTATGACTAACTATTAATCATATTAACCCATGGTGACTGACGACTGACTCTACATGCTGTGCCTTCTTTATGCTTCGTGCAGCATCATGCAGTAATGAATTCAGAAGTGCAGGTAGATTTACAGAGCATTTCTGCTTTAAAACAGCTAAGAGTTTAAGATGTCGTGGTCTTACCACGTCTTTCCTCCCCTCGCAGGTGATGTAGCTCTGCACTGTTCTTGCTAATTTCGTCCAGGGTTCTCCTAGGGTTGCTGGCAGAACTCCCTTCCCCTTAATTGTCAAGCTCTGGCCTTCGTCCTGGAAAATTTCCATGATCTTCTGTAATCTTTCCTTCTTTAGTGTCCATACTGGTCCGGTGGCTGGTAGTCCTGAAACTTCTGCAATTATATCGTTGGTGACCGCTATCCGCTTCCCCCTTACTGTGGAGTGATCCTCCTGCAGGTTCTGCAAAAATTCCATCGCTACTGTTTCATTAGACTCCTGCAGGCGACTGAGATAATTCAACCATCCTGCTCTTTCCAGGATCTCCCGGGCAGCAGCGGAGATTGTCAACTTCTGAGGTTCGCTTCGAATTTCCCTTCCTCCCATGGTTTCATTGTGGATTCTCAATGGAACAACAACTACTTGTGCTGTTTGAAACACAAAGAGGGTGATAATCGCAAGATTTCGAGAAAAAAACACAGAGTATGCAACAATGCAACATAAATGGATTATGAACAGCAACTTGTGTAAAAATAGAAATGCCATGCCGTTAAGCCATGCCATACCGTCGTGCACTATCTTTCCCGAATAGTGAGCTGACACGTAATTCAGGGAATAATGAGGTTAACCTCCCCCCCCCCCGCAATGTGATAGGCTGTCCCAGCCGGCAAATAAAGGAGCAGCACCCGATCTGCAACCGAGTCAAAAAGGAACAGCATATGGAATTATGCCATGTTTAGAAGGACCACGAATTACCGAAATCGAGGCGGAGAGTTAATCACATATTACGTAAGAGGCTGTTGTGTTATGATATGAGCCTGGAGGGTAGGACATCTATCGTACTTGCCAAATCTCAAGTGGTCATGGTCACTTCCTTTGCCATGATTGGTGATGATAAATGTTCATGCGATGTATAAATTGGGAAATAATATATGATTAGTTCCTAGGATATAAGAAACAAAATAGTATTAGTATCTTACCCATTGGTGTAACCAAGGTGACTTCAATACCATTAACAGTGCTCTGCTGCCGACAGGTGTCCATAACCTTGGCAGAGTTGTTTTTTCACCCTTGGAACCATGATCCTGTGTGTATACTTAGGAATGTTGTTATGTCAAAATGTAGACCATTATGCTGGATTGGTGACCAGTTAACCATAATGTCATTCACGAGGAAGGAGCGAAACGTGGGCAGGCCGGCTCGTGATGAGACCTCCTGTTCCAAGGTTCGTTGATTTGATATACCTTTTGGACCATATCCCTGGTGTGGTGGCCATAATGGGAATGCCACTTCACTTCCATCCTCATGATCATGGTAGGCTGGCTCTTGATGAGACCCCCTATCCTGCATTTGACATCTCACATATCATGTTCACATATTTTTTCTTTTTCATAGAGTAATTTTCCTTATTTATACACAAAGGGTGGTTCAACACTCCTTAAGAGTAGGAATGGTGGAAGAAGTCTTATCATCTCAATAGGAAGATATAAGCCCTTTGCTCTTATTCCTAAATAATAATCAAAGAGGGTTAAAGGGATCAACATGATAAAGATAACCAATCAGGGCAAAATTAGTAAAACAATGACAACAAAAGATAAGAAATAAGTATGTCCTTCCTTTTGGCCTCTTACTAATGCAGAGCCTTATAAATATAGCGATTTATGGTTTGCGGATTTCGGTATGTTGTGATTTTATATTCATTGCACAAGTACATAGCTGTATCTTAAAGACTTGAAAGAAGACGGGCAAGAAGCATCCTCAATTTAGATCAGCAAAAGGAATCAGTTGTTTCACAAGGAGAGAAAAAGTATGCTAGTGGTGTTCCTTTTGAAAAAGAAACAACGAAGGACGATAGACTGCAAAAATGAAAATGCCGTTCCTTTGAAAAAGGAACAGCAAAAATAAAAATACTATAAAAACACTCAAAATGCCGTTCCTTTGAAAAAGGAACAACAGCAACAAAAGAATGTTGTTTCTTTGAAAAAAAAGGAACAGTAGTAACCAAAAATGTTGTTCCTTTGGAAAAGGAACAACAAAAGACGCAAAAATGCCGTTCCTTTGGAAAAGGAACAGCAGAGATCCAGAATGTTGTTCCTTTAGAAAAGGAACAGCAAAACAAGCAAAGCCAACAGCATAAAAAACACGCAAATGCCATTTTTTTAGAACGGCAAAAATCGAAACTTTGAGAAAGAAAAAGAACAGCAAAAAATGACAAGAAAACATTTAATTCAAACATATGTACAAGAACGACTCAAAGACAAGAACTTATGTACAAATTGTAAAAAGAAATGAATTCCTTAATGAATTACAGGTGAGGAAGATTTCTCTTCCTCTCCTAAAATCTCCATATCAGTGTCTCGGCGTAGCTACTGGCAGAAGGATTCCCGAGTAAGTGGTTTGCGATAGAGATGAACTTGGTGGCCATTTACTTTGAATGCATATCCAGAACCATCAATGGTAATTAGAGTAAGGGTTCCGTTGTCATGCACCTTCTGGATTTCGTATGGTCCCAACCATCGAGTCTGAAGTTTCCCAGGGAAGTCCTGAAACCGAGAGTCATATAACAGAGCCCAGTCTCCCTCGTGGAAGACTTTGTTTTTGATGAGCGCATCATGCCATTTAGCTCGCTGCTGTTGAATCAATGCTGTATTTTGTAGTGAAAAGAGCCTAATTTCGTCCAATTCATTGATCTGCTGTAGTCGATTGATTTGTGCCTCGCTTAGATCTAGGCCAACTTCCTGTGCTGTCCGTAATGTTTGGATTTCGAATTCTATGGGAAAAATGGGTTGTTTTCCAAACACTAATTGATAAGGTGAGTAACTGGTGGTGCTCCTCCATGTGGTTCTATAGGCCCGGAGTGCTTCAGGTAGTCGGGTAGCCCAATCACGCCTATGTGACGCAATGGTTTTTGTTAGGATTGATTCTATTATCTTATTGCTACTTTCTACCTGCCCATTCGCCTGTGGGTGATATGGAGTAGTGATTTTATGCTGGACGTGATAATTGTTGAGTGTTGCAGCTAATCTATTCCCAGCAAATTGTGGTCCTCCATCTGTAATTATTTCCCTGGGAAGGCCATAGCGTACAAATAGATGGAAGAGGAACTGTATGACAGAGTCCTCTGTGGCTCTTGGCAATGCTTCTGCCTCAACCCATTTGGTGACATATTCTGTTGCCACCAAGATATATGTTTTCTGATTTGACGAGGGGTTGATGGGTCCAACGAAATCAAGAGCCCATCGCTCGAATGGTTCGATGACTAAATGTGGTTTCAGAGGCATCTCATCAGCTTGACCAGGTCGTCCTGCTCGCTGGCAGCTGTCACAGGCTTGGACAAATTTCCTTGCATCTTTGAAAATCGTAGGCCAGTAATATCCTGTCTGCAATACCTTGTGTCCAGTTCTACGCTTAGTGAAGTGTCCACCACACGGTCCATCGTGACAGGCTTTTAGGATGTCAAAGATTTCATCTTCTCGAACACATCGCCTGATATGCATGTCTGCCCCTGTGTGAAACAAATAGCCCCCAATCCACGAGAATCGAGCACTCTTCTGAACAATCTGCTTGCGCTCATTAGGGGTTAAATGTTTTGGTAGTTTACCTACTGCAAGGTAGTTAGCAACATCAGCATACCAGGGTGTTTGAACGGCAACAGCAAATAGGTGCTCATCCGGAAATTGATCTTCAACTGCTGCTGCATCGATTGGTTTTGGTATTCTCGAAAGAAAATCGGCTACAGGGTTTTCTTTGCCAGGCCGATCCTTGATTGTGATATCGAATTCCTGCAATAAAATCAACCATCTAGTTACTCTGGCATTTGTGACGGGCTTATTTGCTAAATATTTTATGGCAGAATGGTCTGTATACAAGATAACAGGATAGCCTGTAATATAATGTCTAAACTTATTGACAGCATGTGTTACAGCCAGGAATTCTTTTTCAGTAACAGTGTAATTTAATGCAGCAGGGGATAAATTTTTGCTGATGTAATAGATAGCATATGGTTTTTTATCCTCTTCCTGCCCAAGGACTGCGCCAATGGCTGTATCTGAGGCATCAGATGATATCTGGAACGGTAGGTCCCAGTTTGGTCCTCGAAGGACTGGGGTTGTGGATACGAGCTTCTTTAAATCCTCGAAAGCACGGTCACATTTTTCTGTCCAAAGAAAATCAACGTTACCAGTTAGTGCATATAAAGGAGCAGCAATGTGCGAATAATGTTCTATAAATCGTCTATAATAACCAGAAAATCCAAGAAAACTACGTACCTCTGTTTGAGTAGTAGGAGTGGGAATGAGCAAAAGTATTTGGATTTTGGCCGGGTCTACCTGAATGCCGGCTGCTGAAACATAATGTCCTAGGATAAGTCCTTCAGTCATCATCAAAAAACATTTTTCGTGGCTTAAGCAAAGCCTGGTAACAATGCAGTGTTGTAGGAATTTTTCTAGGGTGTCTAGAGCCGGATCAAAATCATCTCCATATGGTGTAAAGTCATCCATGTAAACTTCAAGTCCATCATTTATTAAATCTGCAAAAATGCTAAGGATAGCCCTTTGAAATGTGGTAGGAGCATTACATAGGCCAAAAGGTAGAACTCGATAGGTAAATGTTCCCCAGGGACAAGTAAAAGTAGTTTTATCTTGGTCTTCAGGGGCAATCTGAATCTGATTGTATCCACTGAAGCCATCCAGGAAAGAAAAGAATTTCTTTCCTGCTAAAGTATCTAATACTTGGTCTATGAATGGGAGAGGAAAATGATCTTTTTGTGTTGCCTTATTTAGTTCCCTATAATCCACACAGATTCTCCATTTTCCATTCTTTTTGGTACCACCACAAGTGGAGAGATCCATTTACTATCAGAAATAGGATAGATAAAATTGACATCTAAAAGTTTCTGAAGTTCAGCTTTTACCACATCCTTTAGATTGGGATTAAGTCTCCTTTGCGGCTGACGAATAGGTCTGGCATCCTTTTCTATATAAATGTGGTGTGTACATAATTGGGGATCGATTCCTTTCATATCAGGGTAATCCCATGCAAATGCTTCTTTATATTTTGTTAACAGATGGATGAGCTTTGTTTCTTGTTCAGGCGTGAGATTGGCATTGATGTTTAAAGTTTTTCCCGGTTCAATTTCCACAGTTTTACTATTTGCAACAGAAGTAACAGGTATCGTTTGGTCATGCGTATCTTTCAGAGGATCTTCCTCCAATTCATTATCAAATGCTGCTTCTATCATGTGACATTGTGTGCGAGATTCGGTTTGACTAATGAAATTATTAATGGCATCATCTTCTGTTTGGTCTTTAAAATCAAGTGCCTCTTGTATAGTTAATGGAGATATGATGTTATCAGTAAGGTATGATACAGGGTGCTTATTAGTTTTGATTATTGTGGCACTTGGCTGCGCTGGAGGATATAGAACTAATTCTTGCTATTCGGTCCTCTGGTTATGGTCATATTTCCCTGCCGGCAGCCAATGTAGGCATCGGCAGTGGCGAGCCAAGGTCTACCTAAAATTAGCGGGTATCCATCAAGTCGGGTTTTTGGATTAATTATCAGGAAATCGGTTGGATACTCCCAGGAATCAACAGAGACCATGACATCTTGTAGAATACCCTCTGGTCTAACCACAGACCGGTCAGCCAATTCTAAGAAAGTAGAGGTGGGTTCTACTGATGTAATGCCGAGCTTTTGGCAAGTAGTGGTTGTTAAAATATTAATTACAGCTCCTAGATCAACTAAGGCATTAGACAGGGTCTGACCATAAATTTGAACAGTTATAATTGGATTTCCTGGGTCTTCATATTTAATGGGTGTTTCTTTCCCAGATAATAAGTCAGATAAAGTACCGACTACTTGGACTCTTGGATTATTTGTTATATTCCTCCTTGGTTTCTTTATGCACAACTCTTTGATAGTTTTTGCGTATATGGGAATGTCTTGAATGGCTTGGAGGAATGGAATTTTTATGTACAGATTTTGTAATTCTCCCAGAATGTCAAAGTCGGGATATTGTATGGGTCGAGGTATGGCTAATCGTTCTGGGAATGGAGGAGAGGATGTGGTTGCTTGATTATGAGTTTGTTGCTTATTTACATCCTCTTGTTGTAACTGATGTTCTCTTGGTAACTGATCTTCAATATGAGCTGTTTTATCTCCCTCAGTTTCAATTATACGTCCAGATCTTAACTGAAGATCATTGCACTCCCTCAGGTCGGGTCCTATTTCTGGTGATTCTATGATTTGGATAGATTGGACCGGTCTGTTATTTGGATTGGGATCGGGTTGGGCTGGGAGTTGCGGTCTCAGGTTAGACTGGGTATTTTGCTGTAAGGCTGGCAGAGTAGGTTGAGGGAGCGGAATAGTTCCAGCTAGCTGGTACATCTGTCTTTGCCAGCTTGTCTGCCAGGGTGAACTTTGTGAAGTAAGGGGAGTTCATTGTGAAGGATATGGGCCATTTTGCCAATATGGTGGAGTGTAAGGGAAATTCGGCCAACCAGATTGGCTTGTTTGATTCAGCCATGGGTTTGAAGAAGGAAACGATTGTGGTGACCAGTTTGAAAATGGGGGTTGAGATTGATTTTGCCACATACCATATTGTTGAGCATTATACTGTGGGGGTTGAAAAAAAGAGGTTGAGTCTGGAAACATACAAGATTGTCTCGGCTGCCACTGGCGACGCTGGTTGATCGAGTTCACCGATTCTGGTTCTTCTTCTGCTTCCTTATATACCGCTTTCAATCCAGGAAGTGAGGGGCAGCTCTCCGTAAGGTGATCTTTTGTACAGATGGCGCATGTTTGGAATTTATCCAGTGGACATTCCTTGTGGCTATGTTTTTTTCTGCATCGGGGGCAGAAGATCGCCAAATTCTGTTCTGCCTCCATCTGCTTCTGTTTAGCCTACACAATATCAAGTTGTGTAGTTAGTGTCCCCAGAATATCAGTTTTGAAATTTTCTAATAAATTTCCAATTTCTGCACGTGTTACTCCTTCTGTTGATACTTTTTTATCTCTTGCAAACCGATCATATTCTGTCGGTTTTATTCTTGTGCTGCCTCTCGAACTTCTGATACATAAATCAATGATGTCAGCAAAATTCTCTTGATAAATATCCCCTTTTCCCATGATGTTTAATGTTTCAATCCATTGTTCCTTCATGCCCCTTATTAATGCAGTTTTTAACACATTATCAGGTAAAGGTAGCGATGCATAAGGAGATCTTTGTAGATTGTACTGAAAACGTTCCACATACTCCTCCAATGTTTCATTCGGTCTTGCTGTCATTTGGAATATTTCATCTTTTAATTCTCTAGACCTACAATAATCCTGATATTTTTTTAAGAAGGATTCTTTCATTTGATCCCAATTGTTGATAACCCCGCCACCTAGTCCCATAAACCATCTTAAAGCAGCCCCTTTTAATGTAGAGGGGAATAATTTCAATTTCTGGGGATCGGTGGTGTAATCATACCCCCTGCATAACACATCGAATTCGAATAAAAATGCATCTGGATCTTCTGATGTGAGACCGTGAAATGTAGGGATATGCTGAAGAGGGATAGCTTTCATGGGTGAATTTGCTGCAGAATCCACTATAGGATATTGTAATGTAGAGGTTTGAGCATTTGGTTGGTTCTGAGCCATGGGATCGAATATATGCCAATAACCTTCTGGGATATCTAGGAGGGTATTCCTAGGTTGAGAGGGAATGGTTTTGACAGGGATAGTTTTAATAGCACTTCCCTTATCTGAAATAATGAGAATACCAGATGTCTGAGGAGATTGGATTCCTTCAACAATGATTTTCGCAGCACTCCCCTTATCTGGGCTATCTAATGGCTGATTTGTTCCAATAGGAGATTTTGGTTCCTTGGTTTGCCCTGTTTCTCCTTCTCCTTCACAAAAGTTGCTGGAATTCCCTTCCTGCAATAGTTCTGGAGTAGAATTTTCGATTTCTTGAAAGTCCTGCTCTTCAGTTTGACTATGCACCTCAGCAAAGGCTACATATGGTGATCCCGTGGCCTGAAGGGAACTAGTAGGTTGTTTAGAAATGTTTTTCCTGGGGCCTACTGATGGCTGAGATTCTGTTTTCTTATAGATTTCGTCTATGAAGGTCGTTCGGCCAAGGGTCACCGGCCCCTTAGCTTTTTCAGGCTTGGATGGGGGTTTGATATTCTTTTCTGGTCTTTTCTGCTTAGACATGCACTCAAATGAACTACCAAATTCTATTCAAACAAAGCAAAAAACAAATCTGTTAGGAAAGCGGATAGTGGAGCAGGCCTTTTACATGCTCCGCACGTAGGTTCTTACCTTCCATTTTCAGGATCCAACTCCTCCCTAGCAGGCTCGTACACTACTCTGAAAAAGACAAATGGCTACACTCTTTCCCCGACAACGGCGCCAAAATGTAGAGCTATAAAAAGGGTCTCTTTCACCTCTAATTACCTCACATTAATATGTCAATCCGGGAGCGTTTTGTTATTCCAAAGAGTGTCTCAGTCTGAGGCTATCACTTGTCAGAGTAATGCTAGTAGTACGGTGTTTAAGAAATACAAGAGTAAACGGATGCTTGTTTATAACTAAATTACTTCAAAAGAATAAATCGCACATTCAGAAAACTTGGCAGCTTATCAGTCAAGGGTTCGGCAGCGATAACCCATCCCTTTGGAAACTGATGGAAAGGAAATTAGAGCATAGACCACGGGTCTGGGAGCTAGACAGTGAATGCCAAAGCTCACTACAGCCTTAGATCGTCTCTCACACCAAAACAACAAATGCGAGTAAATGGAACAAAAAATAAAGAATTGAACAACAAATCTAGAATGGAACAGTAATTCTAAAATGGAACAGCAATCGAACAACTAAGTCTCGCGAGTCATAACCAAACTTAATCTATTAACCCAAATGCACTCTTCGCAATCAAATAACAATCTTTCACTCTTAAGGCAAATCACGCAAAACACACTAATGGAACAACATTAACTATTGACAAATTATGGAACAGCTCTAGTAAATCATATACGCACACAACATGCTGGAATAATAATTTGATCAATCTTAATCAACATGGATACAACTGTGCTTCCAAATAAAACAGCATTATCTCTGAATCCAACAATCATGAAGAACACTACTTCAAACGAATCTATGACACGAATGTTTAGTATAAAAGCTCTGTAACAGAACAGTAAGAATATTCGGTTAAGACTAATAACATGCAATTAACTCTGAAAGGATCAATAACATAATGCAGAGTCAATACACAATTCTATCTGTAAAAACCTTAATTATTTAATCTTAACAGAGCATGTAATAGCAACTTATAAAGCATATCAGATTACCAAATAACAACGATAAACAAACCACGCAGAAATCAAATCGTAGTGATACAGAAGCAAGTGTCCTCCGGGGCCGGGCCCTTAGCCTCCAAGGGTACACCGCCTTAAGTTAATCCAGACGCAGAGATGAGATAATCACCAAGCTTATATTAATGCATCGGACAAAAATACAATGAACCAGTTCTCAACGAGACTCAATGATCAGAGTTGATTTTTAACAGAAAATTACATAAAAAGTCTATCTCCCTCAAGCAAACAGTGCTGTCCCTTTATATAAAGGTGACGGCGGAGATGTCCAAGTAACAAGATAAATAAAGCAGCGATCCCTCAGGATCAAAGATCCTGAGGGATTCGCCAAACTGTTAATATTTCATCTTTTCTTTTCTTTTGCGCCGAGCTGGTGTCTTCTCCTCCTTTTCCGGGCCGATTTGCTTTGATCTGCTTAGCCTTGTTTGCATTCGGTTCTCCTTCGGAGGGACAGCAGTTATCTCGACTTTGTCCTTTCCTTTGGAACGGCAACTCCTCGTTTTCTCCTTTTCCTGCACAGAAAATAACCATTATCAGCGGTTAAGTAATTCTCACATGTTTTGTTATAATTCCTTATTATTTTCCAAATTCATGATGCAAAAAGGTTTACAAATTCTACTAAAAAGCCACTGAAATAATCATCAAAAGCATACCTTTTTAGTACTCCACAGAAGGATTGGGTCCACGATTACCAGAAGCGGATTGATTGCCTCTTCTCCTTATTTGAGAAGGAGGAAAATTAGGTGCCCCTTGCTGTCTAAATACTTGCCTTGGAGGGGGTAGTAAGTGCGGTTGTGGGGGTGGAGAAGGCAAGGGAGTGGGAGGTCCAAATGCTGGAGGAGCTGGGACACCAGGTTGCAGATATGGATAAGGAGTAGGGTGGGTAGCAGTAAGGTAAGCAAGGGGGGAGGAAAAAGGAGGAGGCATGTTGTAGCCTGAATACATGCTGCCTGGAGGGGAAAAAACGCCGGAGGGGCTGGCCCCTAGAGGAAAACCATGGCCCAGAGGAGGTTGGGAAGAGGTATGTGAGAGGGCTCCAATGATATCGTTGGAAAAATGAGATGCCCCTGAGGCATTAGGGCCATAGGGTATGGGAAGGTCAGGAAGGATGGTATAAACATAACCCGATTGGGCGTAGATAAGGTCATACTTCAAGGAAATTTGGAGGGCAGCTTCTTTGGTTTGGGGAAAATGGGATGCGACATCTTTTCCAATGGGAGGTAAGAGAGAGCTAAGGAACCAGTCCATGTAAACCCGATCTTCAAAGGGGGGAGCTCAACATAAGCTTCTTCTGCGCCGCCATTCATGGACATGAGTGGAAAGGCGGGTGGAGGAGGATTGACGGAAGGAGGTTAAAAGCTCGGTACCAGTGTCGTATCAGAGAGGGAGCTGGAAATAAGATAAAAAGGCTTGGGTAATGGTCGCAAAAGTGGTATGGGAGGAGGTGGCCTGTTCAACATACCATTTAGAAGCTTCACCTGTAAGCATGCGTTGGAAAAATCGAAGACGAATAGAGTCGTCAGTAATGGAATTGGAGGAACACCACATATGGAAGGATCAGATATGGTTGGAGGGATCCTCAGTAGCAAGGCCTTCGAACTTGGGAATGTTGGAGGGGAGCCTGGTTGGCATAGCAGGCCAACTAACATCGTGGCAGAGAGGATCATTAATCAGCTGATTGAAGTCAGGGAGAATAAGGCCGGCCATATAAGGGAGTAATGGGGCAGTTGAGGTAGGTCCCGAGGTGGTTCCACTGGAAATAGACCCAGCAATAGTACTGGGGTTGCTACTGGTGGTAGGCGCTGAAGTAGACTTGGTGAAAGTGACAGGGGGAGAACCAGGAGGGGGAGAACCCGAACAATCAGAGGAAGAGTTGGAGTGCGGACTCGGGGAAAGACTTACTCGATGAAGATGGGAAGGAGGAAGTCGACCAAACGAAAACTGAGGATGAAGGCCAAGAAGTCTCCGGGAGAGGCGCCTTGGGGGCGCAATGATGACGGGAAGAATAAAATAGACAAGGGTAGGGAGGGAAAAAATCAAGTGAGGTCAGGGGCAAAAAGGTGTAGTGACAATTGATTTTAAAGTCTTTTCCAGGCAGTGTTAACCAAGCGCTTCTTCACTTAGGGTCAGTGTGTGGCGTGCGTTAATTTTAATTATTTAAACCCAAACGTTTTGAGAGTAAAAGAAAAAGTGTGCTGTGTAATGGAAAAGAAATCTGTAGTAAATAAGACTAAAAGAACATAAAATTAACAACATATGATGCAGCAATCAAACCCAAAAAG
The DNA here is from genome assembly GCA_034641835.2 of Pinus albicaulis. Taxonomy (NCBI): domain Eukaryota; kingdom Viridiplantae; phylum Streptophyta; class Pinopsida; order Pinales; family Pinaceae; genus Pinus; species Pinus albicaulis. The sequence goes on from CM076573.1 coordinate 547,755,374, forward strand.
GTGGGTCTCTCAAAACTAGTTTACAAGAGGGAAAAAACTAGGCAAAGCATGCTAAAAAGATGCCAATAGATCTAAGGTCCGTAGGGACAGGGATCTAAAGGGTAAATCTGCTGAAAAGTGGTGCAGAGAACAACAAAGAGGCAGAGGAAAGGTTGCTGCTAAAAAGGAGGAGATCAGCTAAAGATAGAAGAGACAAGGTGGTGGCCTTAGAAATGAACCCAAAAAAAACGATGTGAGGTGGTTTTGAGAGCGAGAAGAGCTGGTCTAAAGGGATCTGAAAAGGAGGTATCAGACCGGAGAAAAAGAGGGTTGAAACTTTGGAAATTCAGACTTCTGAAATAGTAAAGACTCGTCCACAAAAAGTAGAGGGTACTAGAGCCCTAAGGGGCAAGATTCCCTCTTATTTGAGTAAAGCAGATCAGAAACAGGTCCAAATGGGCAGAGACAGAGGCTGGAAAACCCTGACAGAAGCTTCAGACAAACCCAGAAAAAGTGCTGAAAATTTTGCAGAAAAGGTGTAGGTCGCAGGTTCTGACCTGTTTGCAGTCCAGGTTGGAGGTTTGGGGTAGAAAAGTGCGTCCTGAGGCTCAAGTCGCACTTTTTGGGCCGATAAGTGCGACCTGCAGATCCAGCTCTCTTGGCGGCAGATTTCAGAAAAATTTGTCGTCTGAGCTGCGGCTGATGTCTGTCACCTGCGCAATAAGGCCAGAAACACACGAAAATTAAAAATTTGACTGTTTAAGGGTTTTAGGGGTGAAAATCACCATAAAAATAGGAAAAAAAAAAATGGAAGAGAAGCCCTAGGGTTTGAAACAGCTGGATATGCAGGAATAGATAAAACGACGGAGGTCGCAAAAGAAAACCCGTGTGGAGTCACCAATTGTTAGTATGAATCTTTCCTCGTAAAATATCCCTTTAGCTATGCATAACAAATAGCCCTAACATTGATTATGGCTTCGAAATATCTTTAAGTCTGCTGCATAAATTCAGATCTAAGCACAAAAAGACATTAAGCAGATAAAATATAGTATGGCTCCATGCATCCAATAGACAAGGCAAGAACAAAGTGTTTAAAAGAATGATTTGTATTATATTAAAGAATGGGGCACCTGAGAGGAAAACAAGAAAGGTGTTTTCCGGTTCTCCTCAGTGGGATGGGTTCTTGGAAGTCCTTAGTGTTTCAGATTTGGAATTTCTCTCTCTTATTGGTGTAGAAAAAAAAACATCGAACTCAATGGGAGTTCATAAAACAAAAATGGAAAAATGGTGACCAAGAGTAGATCCAGAGTGATCTAATGCAATGAAGGTGACTAATGAATGGGGAAAACCCTCCTATTTATAACAAAATATTGGGGCGGTCTAGAACTCGGTGCATGAATAAAATATTATTAATCGAATTCTAGAAGCACGCTTTAGGAATATTTTATTATATTTGTTGGAGGGAAAAGGGTTCTTGACTTGGGTCAATTCCTTTATTTATAAATAATAAATAAATAAATGGTTTATTTATCATTTTAGGGAAGTGATGGGAATATAATTAAATAAATAATGGTTTATTTAATTATTTATGGATGATTTAGTCAAATTTAACTAAGAATATTATTTAAATAATGATTTAAATAACTTATTATTCGGGAATAATTAAATAAATAAGGATTTATTTAATCAAGTTCCTTATTTTGGGTTAAATATGACCAGGAAATATAAACGAATGAGTTATTTTATATGGTGAAAGCAATTTTACTTAGGGTAAAATTGGTCTTACATGGTGTACTTGGGTTCATCTAATAATAATATGTTAGATGACCAAAAAATGGTGTAACACATACAAACAAAATTTGCATATGTACAAAATGAGTACATCTTACTATGCTAAGAAGTCCATCCACTTCTTACCAAGACACTTCCATGGCGACTTTTGCGGCTACAACTCTTCTTCATGTGAAACTTCCATTTTCACATCAATAATGGAATCCTTGGTTCCACTTGCACCAATCTTTCTGTCCTCTTGCTGCATGTGCTTGGGACAACTAGTTGGATGCAAAGACCAACAATGGGAGACAACATGTCCCCTCTTTTGGCAATATGTGCAAATCTTATGCACCTTATTTGAAAGTTTCCATTGCTTCATCTGCTTCCTATATGCCTTCTTCCTCATCCAGCATCTCGAAACATCATGGTTAAATCGACCACAATATGTACAACAAATATTTCTTCCATTTAAGCATGCAAAATTATCATGCTTTGCATAAACACAATCAAATTTATCATGGGAAGACTTGTACCTCTTGTGCTTCTTTTCATGTTCATCCTTTTTTCCTTCATGAGGAGATGAACTAGTAGAGGCTCCAATTTTCATTTGCAGACTAACATAATCATTCTTTTCTTGAAAACTATCTAAACTCGCATGCTCACCATAAGCTGCATGTCTACCATTTTCTTGCTGCAACAAAGGCTTAAAGCAATGGCAATCATATTTGAAACAAATTTTACATATTTTCATCTTAGAACTTGGAATAAAAGTTTTCTTTAAATTTTCCTCACATGCTTTCATAACTTTGGAGTCTTCGCCATTAAATTGCACATAACCAAGACAAAGATTCTTGGGTAATTCCTTAACTGAAACAGGTTAAACCATGCCTTGTGCATGATTTCCTAAACCCTTGCCTTCATAGCCCATTTTAATCGTTAACTTGGACCCTATACCTCTCATATGATTTTCGAAAGAACCAATGCATCTTTCTAATGAGGAAACTGTAGACAAGTTAGAATGGATTACCTCTTCCTCATGCATTTTCTTGGGCAAAGCCTCTTGGGCTTGATGGAGATGCATCTCCATATCATGCAATATTTGAAGAATTTATTCCTTCTCTTCCTTCAGGGCAAACAATTGTTCACGAAGTTCAGTGCTTTCTCTTTTATCCTCAAATAGAATATGCACCATGTCCTTCAATATAATAAAGTCATGCTTGATATCATCATCGAAGAATCTTGTGAAGGAGGAAATTCACTTGTAGAAGTTGTCATTATGATGTCAATGATAAAATTAACTTCAACAAAGTTCTCAAAGATTTCAAAAAAAATTACAAGATTTTTTAAACCAAATGGCTGTAGAGACTCTTAATCAAGCATCCAAACAACAAACAAACTCCAAGAACTTCTTAAGGAACAATCGTCAAGAGGGTTTGTTTTCCAAGTGTGACTTTGAGGTCCTTTGGGGTAAGGAAGATGCATTCAACTCTTTCTTCCTTTTTTTTTCTCTCCAAGACTTAGCTAATCAGTAGTTATCCCCAAATCTCAAGCAAACTCAAACAACAATCAGTTTGCAAACAGTAAAACAATCAATATTTTACACTGTTTAAACACCTTTCAAGCTATACAATCAAGAAACCAAGTGCTCTGTCAAGAAAGCAACCAATTACTCTGATACCAACTTGATCTGAAAATGGTCTAGATAACTTGCATGTATTTCAGGAACCTACCACTTAGTTTAAATTAAATGATCTAGCTTGTACTTGACAATTTTGCGGAATTATTTACTTGAAAGTGGTGTATGAATTTTTATTGTTTATGCGTCTTAAGTTCATTTGTTATTGCTTAAATTTAACATGTATATCAGCAACATAATGCATCAAATAAATCATTTAAACACAACAGAAAACTTAATCTAGGAGTTCACTCGAAATCTCGCGGGCTACGTCTCCTTTGAGCTTGGTCACCTTGACTTGGCTCTTTGGGATTATGGTAAGTTTTTTTGACAAGTAAATAATTAACTCCAATTAATACAACAATTATCCAAAGGACTGAAAATACCATCAATATCCCTCTAATGGCTGTCCAAATTCTGCAAACAGATTTAGGTTCTTGTTGACACGATTCCTTTCGTCGGTGCACTAAGCTACTCTGAGCTTCTAAATGGCACAAAATCCCTCAGAATTATATTTATGTCACTGAAACTACTCAGTCTATATCCAACACACATCATACACCAAATATCGACTGATAAATTGCTCAAATCGAGCATAGCATCCCCAAACTAGGCTATCCTCCATGGTTTGCCCACGACTGCCCAAAACTTCACATTAGCTTATCGAGCTCTAGAGGTTATAAAATTGTTTTGAAACCACTTCCATTGGTTCCAAAATTTATGAAATATTCAATATAGACGTTTCATTCATCAAAAATGGCCTCCGGCTACTCCGATTTCGCCTCAATCATCTATCGGCACCCCGTGGCACTAGGGTCAATGAAACATTCTCTGCTGAGTTTTTGACCTCTAGAAGTCTTCAAAACTTTCTAAAACCTATTTCATTAGATTTATAATGATTTTTTCAGTCAATAATGACCAGTGGTTCACTGCATATGGTCTCAAGAAACTCTGGCTAAGCCCTGCACTGCTGCTAGAAAAAGCTAGCACTAATGGCCCTTGGAACTTTACTGAATTTTTTCTGCCTTCAAAATTTCTCTACAGGCCCTAAAAACCATCTCATAATTTTTAAAACATCTTAATTATCCAATTTATACTATTGGAACTCTAGAAAAGGACTCTAGCTTCCCTTGCTAGGCCTCAAACTGATTTGGCCTCATGGTGGCCCTGATGGCCCCTTCATCTTCCTCGAAGAAAAAATTGCTGAAGATGACCTTTGTTCAACCTAAAACCTATTCCAAACTGCTCAAAAGGTCAAAGACACCCAAAATTTCCTATTTTTTCACTCAATTTGGTTCAATAATGAGGGAGTGATGACTTCTACAAGAAAAATGCCCAATGTTGCCCAAAACCCCACTAAAAGTGGGAGAACTCCAGTTAGCTCCACTATTTTGGCAATTATGCCATATTAGGTGGTCCGCCAGCAGAACGGCCAGATCTAACTAATAGTTAAGTAAAATGTCAATGTGGGTGGTCACATGCGGTTCCGCCCTAACCACCGAACAAACCGTGACTTTATCCATTCGCAATAAATGTGAGGGCTTGGCCACATGGCCCCTCTGAACTGCACGGTTATGATTTAAAGGTCGTTCCACTGGTCATCTGCTACTGGTCATATGAGTGTCGGGGCTGGCTATGAGGGCTAGCCCCTTTAAAAATCTCTGCCAGTGTAGGCTTAAGCCCGTGGGTCGAGCTAGAGGTCATATCGCGACAGGGCTTGTTCCTGAGGGGGCTGGTCCCTAACTTCTTCGCCCACCTTTACAATGCCAATCTGACTCAACCTTTAACCCCCCGCCCAAATCATTCAACCACACTTCTATAACATGTCGGTCGGGTCGTTCTACCTGAGTAGTCGGGTCAGGGGTTCAAACCTCTTAACTCCAAAAATTTTGTATGCCATTTCAACCAAGGGCCTGGGGCCACATGGAAACCTCTAGGCAGGCCACATGGAACCCACTGATAGGTCCAAAAATATAAATAAAAAAGTAAATTTTTCCATATATTTAAAAAAAATGGCTAAGTCAATTTAATTAAAAAGTCTTGTTTTGGAGTTCATTGGATGATTTCAAACCTCAATAACTTTCGCATACGACCTCGGTTTTGAGAACCATTCATGACGACAGAATCAAAGTGACGAGACCTTTCTGGTCATTTAGATTGCAACTGTTTCTAAGGACTTTCATTTTTAAAATTTTTTTCATAACTTGGAAATGAACTCCTGATCAATAGATCCATATCTATGCACAAACACATCTGTCTCGGTGTATACATTTACCTATGTATAAAAGAATAAAATCAATAGTAACAAGATCCCTGCATGTTGGAACGAGGTTCCTAACCACAATTTTGTCCATTTTTTAAATATTTTTTAATATTTAGTCTAGCACAGGGGTTTTTGGATAGGTCAAAATTGCCAACAAATTATAATGGGTCAAAGGGTAGACCAAGGGTCCGTAAACCATGGTTTGTGGACCATAGGATAACGTAGGCTAACATGCTATAAATAGACAGTTAAATCGAGTCTAAGGTAGGCTAAGGAAGAACTGAAAGGAGAATATGAACTTGCAGATCTGTTGTTAATTGTCTTGGTAAGGGCTCCTGCTGGCTGTGTGCACGGAGACCTGAGTCCTGCTGTGTGCGGACCTCGCTGGCTGTGTGCATGGGCTGATAGATAAAGTTTGTAAGTGAATTGGAATAAAAATGAATGAAAATACTATTTTTATATATGAATGTTCTGTATCATGATTTCCAGCTATATATTATTTTTGGGATCTGCTTGCCGAATATTGATGATCTATTGATTGTTCACATGGATGTGATACTGTTGAATAAATTGAATGCATAAATCTAGTCATATTTGTATCTGCTGTTTGGTTGTCTTATGATTGTCGGGTTTCGATCGATCTGCGTCTTATTAAGATCTAGGGTTAGGGCTTCTCTTGCGTAGGACTGTAGACTAAAGGGACCCACTTCCATTAAATTTCTCTCTCTCAGGGTGCCGAAACTTGGATCCAACACCCTCCCATACTACTTCGGGTGAGACCTCGACCTACATATGTAGGCCATTGTCGAAAGGGCTAGTAGTACAGGGGTCTGTTGGCAAACCATAAATCTGAACTTGGGTTAGGACCCTTAAGGGAAACAAATGGTTCCATTGCCAGGAACGAGAGCATCTTGAGATAGGGATTGTGTAATGTCATGAGGTCATTGGTAGCCATTAAAACCTGAGTTAGAAGATTGGTTCGAAAAGAAAATTCAGTAATTTTCCCTAAAAGAGAATATGAGTGAAAATCTGTCTGTGGAAGAGTGGAAAATAGGTATATTTTTATAGAAGTTCATAAAATATTCTTTGTATCCTTCACACATGAGTTTCAAGAGTGGTTGGCATGATTTCTGGAATTTCAGACTTGCTGGAAAGACTATCAGGTCACACAGTGGACCCCCGAATTGATCCAAAAATTGGAAAAGACCAATAATAAGATTACCAGAACTGTAGATCACTGGGTGGACAGTATCTTGGAAGGATTCTTGATAGAATTTGTTGTTGGTCAATTTGTGTCATATTTGGAAGTGGAGCGAAGGTTATTCAAGGGATTTAGAGGTAATTTCCTAAGAACCCTACCACTGTTGATTAAGATGCTATTGAGTGAAAAGGGTGTTTTTTGTGGCCACACCGAGTGAATGGCCTCCGACCAGAGTTGGACCATGAAACAAAGCAGTAAATAATACCAGGTTAATATGGAAGGAGACATATCGGTATATATTCCCTTAAGGGAATAACCCAACCTTAACCAGGGAGGGGTTGCGCAAAGTGGAACCAGCCCCCCAGCCACACCTGCATCAAACCCACATAGGGGTAATAATTCTCCCACACCTCTTGCGCCACCACCGAAGGATGACATGGCCACGCACATGAAGCTACCTACCTTTAAGGGTGTAGGGGACGAGAAAATGGATCGATTCTGGTTCATAGCATAATCTGTGTGGACAACGCAGAACGTTAACAATGATGTTATAAAATGAGCGTAACTATCCATAGACTTCTAGGGAATGGCCCTAGATAGGTTTATGGGATATATTGGTAAGCATGCAAACGCATCAATACAAGATATTAAGAATTCCCTAAAGAAATAATTCCAGAAGCCTAAGTCATACTCTCAATGTGTAGTTGAATTAAAGGACTTTAATAAGGGGCATATAAAGTCCATCTAGGAAGCTGACCAATGATTAAATAAGGCTATTAGTGATGGGGGATTTGTCTACGAAGATAAGAAGCACAAGGAATGGTCTATTTCTATGCTTTTACCACACCTGCGTGGGCCCATGGGAAAACAAAATATTTTCTCCCAAGAGGAAGCTTTGGAGATTTCCATGAAATTAGAAGTTGTGCCAAGAGATGATACATAGTTCATAGCTCTATAGATCCAGAGCTAGCTAGAGGCTATGCACTTAGAAATTTAGAGCTTTCAGAAGGATCACAGTAAGGAAGCTAGCCCAGATATCTGATGTATACGCTGTAGTGTGTCGGGTCATACTAAGGATCAATGCCCACTATTATCGGATTATATGTAGGTTGGGGGGCCGAGCCATCTATGATCTAGGGAAATGACTGGCCCTGGTAGTCCTATGCTATGGTGTGCCAATTTTTGGGTAGAAGTAAGACATGATACATATCACTGCCCACGTTTGGGTGCCTATGTTCTAGAATTGAAACAACAGTGGTGAAGATTCTACTCATCTGTGGGTCATGATGAGAAAAAATTCTGAACACTCGACCTCATGGTAGATAGGGGCAATTTATATAGGGTGCAGGTGGACCCCTCATCACCATTGTCTCCTTCTAGACGGGGGGATCTCTCGCAAGATTAAGGGGAGGAGGGAGAGGGGTGAGTGTAGGTCGAGGATGAGGGCAAGTGATCTGTTACAACTGTGGTGACGTGGGAAATTTCGCACGAGATTTCTCGAACCTGACATGCTAGTCCTGCAGATATTGCAGGCAGTTCGATCACGTCATTGAAGACTACCCGGTATTAATAGAAAAAATACAGTAGAAACAATATACACCTATGAAAAATGTTGAAAGGGTTAAGGCAAAACCATGAGACGATAGACCATGTATCCATGTGATCATGCGTAGAGGCGTTGCCACTGGGGGATCTAAAGAAAATGCTGTGACTGAATCACTAATTTGGAAGGTTGGGGAAAAAATGGAAAGTTTAGGCTTGAAAAGGAGAAATAAACCTTCATAGAAGTTCATAGGGAGATGACCGAAGATGAATCACCCACTGCAAAAGGTACGGTAGATCCAAAAGTAGAAGAAGTAGTTAAACCTTTCCTCCAGGCATGTATGAAGCTGCTGCGCAACTAGAAGGCCATAGAGAATCTCCAAGCACTAATAGATAGCTACACAGAAAATATTTTTTTACAGCTAGAGGTTAAAACTTTGAACAAGATATACAAAAACAAAAAAAGGACAGGACGGGAAATGCGCAAGACCGCACAGATTGTAGACTACGAATTGGACCAAGTCATCCTTGATTTAAGATTAGATGAAAACATCCTACCCAAGCAGACCTGGCAACGAATGGGAGAACCTAAGCTGGAATGGTCAACTATTCAGCTATGGATGGCTAATTAGCAGAAGATTATCCCATTGGGTGGACTGACAAAGGTGGTGGTAGATATTGCGGGTGTTAAATTTTACACTGATTTTGAGGTAATTCAGATAGTGGATGACGCAAGCCCTTATCCTGCACTCTTGGGCCTAGATTGTGCTATTGACATGGGAGGTATAATTAATTTAAAAAGAAGGAGCATGATCTTTGAAAATGAAGGCACAAGGGTGATAGTCTCGTTGGATCCAGCAGAAGGAGAGTGGTACACTGAATTAGTATGGTAGGAAGAAGATTTTGATCACATATACAAACTGACTGCCCGAGATGATGACTGGATCAACCCCATGGCTGATGGAATGTTATTCTATGAAAAATACAACAAGTGCTTATCTGAATCGAATGGAGAGGTATAAAATTGGCAGAATATGCTGCATGACGTATCTGCACTAAGGTGTCTTAAGGTCACAAAAAGCTTTTGATGCATTTCCTCAGAGGTAAGAGAACTAGCCGACTTTGATGGCTCTGGTAATGTAAAAAATTTCCTTAAAGAAATTGAAGCAAACGTCCCTGAAGAATGGATATTTTGGGCCCTTGAATTGGCCATGCACGTATCACCTGCACGCTGGTGGGAAACTCATAAGGGAGATTTTCAAGACTGGTGGGAATGCCGAAGGATGATGATCTTATGATTTAATGTGCTAGTCAAACCGCCAATGGAATTATTCCTGGGATGAGGGAATCTGCGCAAGGACTTGTCTCTCTGGATGGGAGTATGGAATGAAGACACATGGAGTGAATGGGTCCACATGTTTATTCGCACATTGGGACCAATCCCTACCACCTGGTATTTGGACACAAAACTACACCAACGTACCTGGCAGTGGGGTACAATGGCTGAGGACTCTATGATGACATTTGAACTGAAGGGAGGAACTGAGCAACTTGATGAAGCCCTACAAGATATAGATGCTCTGGTCTTCAATGAGTGCCTCCCTAAGTAGGAGCGTACTGTGCCATCCTGGGATGCGCAGATACAAGACATCGTAAACTGTAATTTTTCAATAGAAGCATGTGATGAGGAGCCTCGGAATATTACTATCGCAAAATCATAAGGATAACATGTTGTAGGTCCATTGTTGTAAGTGAGTGATGTCACCAAACCTTTGAAAATGAAGGAAGTCAATATTGATGTTATCACCCAAAAATTCTCAAAACATCATTGTGTCAACTCTGTTTTTGGTCATGATTTCAAGTAGGTCTAAAATTTATTAAGTCTTGGTAAAGGGTAGGTCATAGTTTTATAAGTTTTAAAGGTCATATTTCAAGTTCAAATAAAGTCTTTTAGGTCCATTCCATGATCAAAGATCCATAATTTCCATTTGTGAGTCATTTCCTAAAGAATCATGTCAAGACTTGTCAAATTATCCAGGAAACCTTACTTTCGTAGTGCAGCTAGTTCAAAAAAGCTAATTTGCGCTACGAAACTGCTGAAAGTCATGAAGAATAAACTATGTTTTCTGGTTTTAGTAGTCACCTTCCAAGGGGGTTTCTGGGAAACTGAAAAATTACTTTCTGAAAACTGAAAGAGGTGTTTCTTCCTAACATACCTAACTACAAAAACCTCTCTCAGTTTCTTCAAATTAATTATGAAGTGGGAGAAATTCATAACTTCACTTGCGCTACGAAATTGTTGTTACGAAATGTCCTGTACATGACTGTTTAGCATTCAAATTCAAGATCATTTTATGGCCACATGCTAAAGTATTTTGGAATTATGAAAGAGGTTTTTCTTCACCACTTTCCCAGCTACAATAACCTCTCTCATGTTTCTCACAAGTGTTATCAGTTTGGAGAGACAAGGCTTTATTTGAAGCCCTATTTCCATAAAACAAAGTTTTCTTGTTTTACACATGATTTCAAAGACCGTTTCTGGACAGAAGGAGAGGTATTTCAAACAACCAAGAGAGATTTTTACTCAAGAAAGAATGGCCTACAAAAAACTCCTTAATTTTATCAAAATACATCATGGATGAAGAGATATAGGCTCTGTTGCAAGACCTAATTTATAGAAAAAAAACAGGAATAATTTGCAAATGGAAAGCTTTTTCGCCCTTTCCTTATCAATTTTTGAAGGGAATTTTTGTGTGTTTTGACTTGAAACTTCTAGGAAAGCAATGTAAAGTGAAGATGAAAACCATATTGAAGGAAATGATCCAAAACATTGAAGGTAAATGAGTTAAAACGCTGTGCTACGAAAAGCGCTACGAAACTGTGCTACTTTCGTAGCACAGGTCTGTTTTCAATCTTTTGCATAATTCAAAGTTAAATCTTGTATAGTTGGCACAAGGAGATAATTTAAGAAATATGGTTGATTATTTGACAGTAAATGGCATCTAAACATGGTTCATAAATGGTCAGTATGTACTAAGGAGTTAAAGGAATCAAAGGCCTAAAGTCAGGGAGACAGTTTCCTAGGTTTCAGGAGAACAACATCATCAACTTCATGGTCACAACAAGTTGAAGGTCATTATCAGAATTCAACCTCATGGAAATGAAAGAGACATGTGATGTAATTAATGTTTAGATAATTTTTTTTAGGATTTAATTCAAATATCTTTAGTCCTATTTGAAATAGGAATGCTCATTAGGTTTGCAGCTGTCATTTGTAATAAAGACCATGTTTATGGTTGGAAAAGGTGTCAAACAATAGGATTTTGAGGTGTCTAGTGGAGGATAATATTATCCTATATTGTAAATCATCTATAAAATTGAAGAGGTCAAAATTATAAGGGTTGTACATTTTTATTAGCAAAGACTGTGTTTTGTATGTAAGTGTTTTTCAGCTTAATGAAAAGTTCTGTTTAGACAACTCAAGATTCATGAGGAGTTTTTGTGTATTATTGTTCTAATGACATTCTTCAATATTTCTATTTGCAGTGGTGTTTGTTTATGATACTTAGAATTCATCTATTATTCTCTAAATTCCTTCATAAATAAACTAACTGTGTGTTTCACTGTTCTACATGTTTTACTCCTTGACTTGAACTCCAAATGCCTTGACTTCCATACTAGATAGATTGTGATGTTTTTGCTGAAGTTATCTTGAATCCATGGCCCAATGAATGTTTGTTAATGTGATTTACAACTAGTTATATCATCTATATGTTTCCCATATAGAGTTAGTCATCTATCCATTAATCAAAAATCATAAACCCTTGAGAGAACCCTCTCAGGTTGAGGAGATTAAGCCTCAGCTAAAAGATTGGTCTGAAACAATTACACAAGGTTTACTTGATGAGCAGCCCATCAGGATTTATTTTGTGATAAAGTTTTGGTGCGTCTTCCGGGAGCCTGAAGATTACTCATTCCCAAAATTTTGAAGTTGAACTTCTGAAGGTAGCAGGAGCTCGGGAAGCTTTTCAAGGCTGCATCTACCTTGGCAACTCCACACATCAAATAATCAAATTGGAAGGTGAATCCATTGCTTAAATATCAGTAGCTTGATGAAGTTTCAAGATGAGCTCCATTTCAAGAATAAATTTCAGGTATGCCCCTATGAAACGGTCTCATATCCTTGGTTTTCAAAATCCTATGCCAAAGGTTGAATGGTTAGATGATCTTCCAATATTTAAAGATGAGAAGAAAAATAATGTTGCTCTTCATTTGGTTAGGCTCCACATGCATGTACACAGTCTTAAGGTTCAGTTCCCTGAAGATTGTCTCATGAAGATGTTTATGGCCACCTTAGAAGGAAAAGCATGGTCTTGGTATGAAAGATTTCCCAATGGTTCATTATATTCTCTTGCTGATTTCCATGTTGCATTTTATGAGATGTATAAAGAGTGTCATCCCTCCTTATTGCTGGTTAAAGACTGTTGTAAACACTCTGTCAGTTTTATTGAATATTTGGAGAATTTTTATGAAGATGATGAGTTCATGGATGAGGAAATTTTAGAGGCCCTTTTTGACAATACCTTTCATCAACAAGAATAACACCAAGAACAAAGGATAACATCTCCATTGGATGAAAATGAAACCCAACAGGAGTTCACTTATGAAAATCATGTTACATCCTCTAAGTTTGATGTAAAGTTGTAGCAGACTTGTCAGCCTTTTGATCATCAGGAGTATGAGAATCATTGCAAACAACAAGAGGAAATTCTGGGATATAGTTTCTATAACCCTGAGGGTGAGGAAAGGGTTGATTTTTTATGTCATTCCTTGCAGTAGCTTACATCAAAAAATGATCATATTAATGAGGAATAATACATTTTTTGTGGGAATAATTTTGAGTAGTAGTTGGATAGCATACAAAATAAATCTTGTGTGGCTAACAATTAGTTATCTGAAGTTACAGAATGTTATGAGGATCATCAAACTGATCATGTCTTCTTTGACCCTATAGCTGAATACATGGAAGATATTTGCACTCCAATGTTTCAGTTTCATTTTCATTATGAAGATCAGATACATTCTAAGCTGCCTTGGTCATCACAATATCATGGTTACTTTTGGTTTGAGTGTATTCAAGAGCTTCAAATATCAGATAAGATAAATGATTGGCTTCATTGGAAATTTCATGTTGTTTGAGTTAAAATGGAGATTGCAGCTGCTAGGGTAGGTAGGAGTGTGTGAATAAGCTCAAAGTTGACTAAGAATTTTTTATAGTAGGTACAGTTTGGGTGCTTCTTGCAGTGATCATCAAGCTTTAGTCCGAGGTGAAGGCCATTAGAGCTTGAGGAGGAAGCTTGGAAATTCAAAAGTTTTTCTGTTTTTTATCAAGAAAATGGATAGCAGCACTGGAACTACTGTTTCTTAGTGTACCACAGGGGCACACTATCCCATGTGGAGCCACTGTTATCACCCAAAAATTCTCAAAATATCATTGTGTCAACTCTGTTTTTGGTCATGATTTCAAGTAGGTCTAAAAGTCATTTTAAGTCTTGGTAAAGGGTAAGTCATAGTTTTATAAGTTTTAAAGGTCATATTTCAAGTTCAAATAAAGTATTTTAGGTCCATTCCATGATCAAAGATCCATAATTTTCATTTGTGAGTCATTTACTAAATATTCATGTCAAAACTTGTCAAATTAGCCAAGAAACCTTACTTTCGTAGCGCAGCTAATTCAAAAAAGCTAATTTGTGCTACAAAACTTCTGAAAGTCATGAAGAAAAAACTCTATTTTCTGGTTTTAGTGGTCAACTTCCAAGGGGGTTTATGGGAAACTGAAAATTAATTTTTTAAACCCGAAAGAGGTTTTTCTTCCTAACATACCTAAATACAAAAACCTCTCTCTGTTTCCTCCAATTATTTATGAATTAGGAGAAATTGATAACTTAACTTGCACTATGAAACTGCTGTTACAAAATGTCCTGTACATGACTGTTTAGCAGTCAACTTCAAGATCATTTGATGGCCACATGCTAAAATATTTTGGAATTATGAAAGAGGTTTGTCTTCATCACATTCCCAGATACAATAAGATCTCTAACATTTCTTACAAGTGTTATCATTTGGGAGATACAAGGCTGTATTTGAAGCCCTATTTTCCATAAAATAGAGTTTTCCTGTTTTACACATGATTTTCAAAGACAGGTTCTCGACAGCAGGAGAAGTATTTCAAAAAAGAAAGAGAGGTTGTTACTCAAGAAAAAATGTCCTACAAAAAACTCCTTTTCTTTATCAAAATAAATCATGGATGAAGAGATATAGGTTTTATCCCAAGACGTAATTTTCAGAAAAAACAGGAATAATTTGCAAATGGAAAGCTTTTTCACCCTTTCCTTATCAATTTTTGAAGGGAATTTGTGTGTGTTTTGACTTGAAGCTTATAGGAAAGAAATTTATAGTGAATATGAAACCATATTTAAGGAAATAATACAAAACATTTAAGGAAAATGAGTTAAAATGCCGCGCTATGAAAAGCACTATGAAATTGTGCTTCTTTCGTAGTGCAGGTCTGTTTTCAATCTTTTGCATAATTCAAAGTTAAATCTTGTATAGCTGGCACAAGAAGATGATTTGAGACATATGGTTGATTATTTGAAAGTAAATGGCATCTAAACATGGTTCATAAATGGTTAGGATGTACTAATGAGTTAAGGGAATCAAAGGCCTAAAATCAGGGAGACAGTTTCCTAGGTTTCAGGAGAACAACATCATTAGCTTCATGGTCACAACAAGTTGAAGGTCATCTTCAGAATTTGACCTCATGTAAATGAAAGAGACATTTGATGTAATTAATTTTTAGATAAGGTTGTTAGGAGTTAAGCCAAAGAGTTTTTTTCCTATTTGAAATAGGACTGCTTATTAGGTTTGGAGCCGTCATTTGTAATAAAGACCATGTTTATGGTTGGAAAAGGTGTCAAACAACAGGATTTCGAGGTGTCTAGTGGAGGATAAGCTTATCCTATATTGTAAATCATCTATAAAAGTGAAGAGGTAGAAATTCTAAGGGTTGGACATTTTTATTAGCAAAGACTGTGTTTTGTGTGTAAGGGTTTTTCAGCTTAATGCAGAGTTCTGTTTAGACAACTCAAGATTCATGAGGAGTTCTTGTGTATTATTTTTCTAATGGAATTCTTCAATATTTCTATTTTTAGTAGTTTTTTTTTATGATACTTATAATTTTTCCATGATTCTCTAACTTCCTTCATAAATAAACTGACTGTGTGTTTCACTGTTCTACATGTTTTACTCCTTGACTTGAACTCAAAATGCCTTGACTTCCATGCTAGATAGACTGTGATGTTTTTGCTGAAGTTATATTGACTCCATGGCCGAATGAATGTTTTCTAATGTGATTTACAACCAGTTATATTAGCTATCTGTTTTCCATATAGAGTTATTCATCGATCCATTAATAAAAAATCATAAACCCTTGAGAGAGCCCTCTCAGGTTGAGGAGACTAAGCCTCAACTAAAATATTGGTCTGAAACAATTACATAAGGTTTACTTGATGAGCAGCCCATCAAGCCTGATTTTGTGATAACAATTGGCATGGAAGAGCAGCCCAAGATGGCGAAGATTGGGGATTACTGGGATGATAGCATGGTGGGATCGGTTGTAGAGCTGCTAACCAAATATCAGGATCTATTCCTGACCAAGTTCTCTAAACTCAAGGGGATCGTAGGGGATATGGGAGTCATGAGGATTACATTGAAGCCAGATGTGTGACTGCTCAAACAACGGCCCTATCACCTAAACCCGAAATACAAACAAAAATTTAAGGAGGAAATTGAGAAAATGGTGGCCGCAGGTATCATTGAACCAATAGAGCAGTCAGATTCACTGAGCCCTATGGTAGTCTAGTAAAATAAGACTAAAGGAGAGGTAAGGATCTGCATAGATCTACGTAAGTTAAATGATGCCTGTGTACATGATCCTTTCCCTACACCATTCTCCCATGAGATCCTGGATAATGTGGGAGTTCAGGAATCTTATTCATGTACTGATCGGTTCTCGGGGTACCATCAGATCGACATAGCACCTGAATATCGCAGCAAGACAAACTTCGCAACTGAGTGGGGCTCATTCTAGTACACTATCATGCCATTTGGACTGAATAATGCCCCTTCCATATTTTCACACGTTTTTATAGCCGTATTCAAAGAATTCATTCACAAGTTCCTGGAAGTCTACTTTGACGATTGGACGGTTTTTGGATAGTAAAGAACCATGTGACAAATCTACGCATGATGCTGGATGCCTGCAGGAAATACCAAATTTCGCTAAACATCAAGAAATGAATATTTTGTGTCCCATTTGGGATACTATTAGGACACGTAGTATGTTAGAAGGGATTGATGGTTGACCTAGCCAAGATCGCGATTATCATCAATTTGGCAGTTCCAACTATTAAAAAATAGTCGCGCTCCATCCTCGGCCGCACAAGTTACTATAGGAAGTTCATTCAAGGGTATGCTTTGATCACTGCTCTGATGGAAAAATTGCTGAAAAATGATGTCTCGTTATTTTGGGATGATGAATGCCAGAAAAGCTTCGAACTATTAAAAGAAAATATGGTAACTGCACCTATTCTTATATTCCTTGACTGGGAAAATATCTTCCACGTACACGTAGATCCATCAGGGATCGTGTTGGGAGTTGTCTTGGCGCAGCCTGGAGAAGGGGACATTGATCACCTGGTGGCCTTCGCTAGCTATAAGCTTTCAAACACAGAGCGTAACTATTCTACCACGGAGCATGAAGGGTTGGTGATTGTGTATGCCCTCCAAAAATACAGGCACTATTTGTTAGGTGGACACTTCAAGATGTTCATAGATCATTCAGCTTTAAAATACCTGGTTAATAAGCCTCTGTTGGGGGGAAAATATGTCGGTGGCTGTGACTATTTCAGGAGTATGATTTTGAAATCATTGTGAAACCAACGAGGTTGAACGCTGGACCGGATCACTTGTCCAGGATCGAAAATGGGAAAGAGTCGACTAACTTAGAAGATGGATTACCTGACATGTAGCTATTTGCTATTAAGGTAATTGATGAGCACTTTTCTAATATTATCCACTTGTTGACCACAGGAAAGGCCCCCGATGGCTATTTAGTACTATAGAAAAAGGAATTGGTCACCTGTGTAGCTGATTTTACTATAATTACGGTACATCTATACAAGCTGGGAGTGGATGAGGTGTTGCGAAAGTACGTACTTGAACATGAGAGACAAGCTATCTTAGCCGAGGCCCATGGAGGAATTGCAGGAGGAACTTACATAGGTAAAGCTTCTTTATAGAAATTATTAAGTACCGAGCTATGGTGGATCACACTACACACTCATGCTCATGTGTATTTCCGAGCCTGCAACACATGCCAATGAACCGGGAAGCCCTCATGACATGATGAGATGACCTTGCAACCTCAGATGGCCCTGCAAGAATTTGAAAAATGGGCCATCAATTTTTTTGGAACCATTCATCCCCAAGGAAAGAAGATCAGTGCCCGGTATATTATTAATTCCATGGACTATGTCACTAGATGGGAAGAAGCAAAAGTTGTCAAGGATTATAATGCGGATACTGTTGCACACTTTATTTTTGAATATATTATGACCAGGTTTGGGTGTCTGAAGATACTGGTGAGTGACAGAGGTATGCATTTTGTTAATGAGACTATTATATCTCTGACTGAGGAATTACAGATTCACCAAGCAAAGAGTACCCCGTATCATCCACAAGAAAACGAGACTATAGAAGCATTCAATAAAATTTTGGGACATGTGCTCACTAAAGTATGCAACGCGGACTGAAGCATATGGGACATACACATCCCTTTTGTATGCTAGACCTATAGAACTACATGTAAGAAACTTACAAGGAAAATTCCCTTCCGAATGGTCTATGGAAAGGAGGCCATCATGCCTGTGGAATACATCGTCCCCAACTTGCACATCTCATCTTTCACAAATATGGCAGATCCAGACGTCATGGAGGAATGCTTGGTGTAGCTAGTGACCCTGGAAGAATATTGATTCATCACTCAATTCCACCAACCGGTTCAGAAGGCACGAGAAAAATATTGGCATGATCGACACATTCGGCAGAAGGCATTTATCGACGACGAATTGGTACTACTTTACGATAGCTAGTTTGCACGACAGCTGGGGAAGTTCCTAGCCGGGTCTGTATGTAGTGAAGGAAATTAACAATGGAGGTGCGATAAGATTGGCGATATTGTGCAACAATTTTCTATAGGGATATGTTAATGGCAGTCACTTGAAATCCTATAGGGCCTCCTCGGTGCCGATCAAATGACTATATGGACGAAGTAGCTATATAATGAAAATTTCATGCACTTGGACACGAACACGAGGATAGGAGCGATGGATGTGCAGGACTAGAAATGTGATTGGGTGCGATACAGGCGCAAGTGTTGCATGCGGTGGAAAAAAATAGCCGTTGAAATGGAGCGTGAGTGTGGAAAAATATGCTTACCATTTGACGAAGCGGGAAATTGACAATTAATGTGGTAATTTACGAAGATTTTTTACCATCCCCATAATGGTGAAATGAAATTAAGGCTAAACATGCTATTTTCACCTTCATGGGCTATAATATGGGGACTATTGGTCCCAAGGGATTGAATTTCCATCCAAAACTCTCGTGCCTTGGCCACCTTGGTAAATATCATCTTTTTTGTCTAATTTTCATCCGCATGACTGAGCTAGCTACTTTGTCTGACAGTAGCAATGATGAATTCATTTTTCGAGTGAGAATGACTGCTACAAACCCTAACTAGCCTCTGCCTACCACAACTTCCAGGGAAATTGGATCTGAGGTTCTTGAAGTAACTCCTGAAACAAAGGAGGTCGTCTCTACCCCAAAAAAATAGAAGGGAAAATAGAAGGTAAAACAGGAAAAGTGGGCTTGCGGGAAGCCTCGTACATCTCCCCGGATTGTGTGTTCCCCTCAGAAAGTGTCTAAGGGATGGTTTCCTGATGCATCCAAGCGCCCAATGATGCTCACAGAAGAAGTCCTACATGCAACTCCACGGACTTGGCTTCCGCCTTATATTAGGCCACGCAGGACAACAACACGTGCCCGCATGAATGTTGATGTCGTACGCTCGTTCTTTCACATGCCTCTGGTCCTAGAAAAAGTGCCCCAGTAGGGAGAAATGTTCGGCACCCTACCCCTCATAAAATTTGACGATCACGATCTGGGCAACTTGGATGACTTCCCTTCGCTAGATCCGAAGCTATACCTAAAGCGGGTACTCGATGGAAATGTACTAAAGGTTGAGCCAATGGCATGGTTAAAAGGATTGGCCATGTTAGGGATCTTAAACCTACTGTGCATCCACCACTTTGGCTGATACAATATCACTGGCCTTGTTGTTCGCCAGCTTCTGGCACTCGTCGACGATTGGTGCTTATGGCTCCAATGTCGCATACTGATTGATGCAGCTTTAATTCACCATATGAATGATGTCCCCATGTAGGGGCCAGATCCTAAGGAAGGCACTGGAAAGAAGTTTGAGCACTATATTTTTGAAGATGTTTGAAAAAGGTACCATGTCCAATGCAACAAACAAGGATTTCTAATCGATACAATTAGCGACCTAGGAATGCTCATGGGCACCCTGCTACATCCATGCAAATTGATGTGCAAATGTGAGGAGACGAATTCCCATGCCCACATCATTCAACTCACTGGTAGATGTGAAAAGGGAGTCTGTTTCAACTGGTCGCAGTACCTTGTTGATGAATTTATCGAAATTTTGCAGGAGGCACAGGATCAAGGAAAATATTTCTACTACTCCTCGATGATACTACTAATCGCCTTAGTCGCATGGGAGACTTTTGAATAAGCAGTCTTCCCCCCTCTCGAGCTAGGCATGTGTGAAGGAGCATGGTTTTCTAACCTCTGGGATTCAAAGGATCTGAAGTAGGTTGAGGAGAATAAGACCTTTCGGATACTTAGTATGATCGAATCGTAGCCACGACAATTCATTCCCAGCCGTGTTTGTCCTCAATGGTGTACAACAAATACAAGAATATAGAGGCATTCAAGCCCATAAAGATCCTGCTTGGTATAACCTCCCATATGACCACCAAAGTAGAGATTGAATAGATAATTTCCACTTGGCCACCGGAGTGGAAGCTCGCAGCCCAGTCGACCGACCCAAATGCAGCAGGCACATCTGGCCACAATGCAACATCAAAAGATACAATTACACTCGCTCTAATGATGGATTCCACGATTCCTACTTCAACGCAGTGAACGACCCCCAAAAGCATTACTGTGCAGCCAGAACTAGAGTCCCCATTGGATCAGAACCTTAATGGTCTTGATGGCGCAAAGACGTCGTTCCCACATGGTCTCAAACGTACCCGCGAATCGCCTAAGGTGTCTAGGAAGAAACGTAAGGCTATTAAGTGCGGCGCCGACATAGAGGTTACTTTTACAAAGGATGACCTTGAGCAGATTTCTGATGTTGTCACCATTGTGTCTACGAATCACTGGACTACTTGGGAATGACAGCACAAGACCGCAGTAGAAGTATTTCAATTAGAGTTACAAGCTCTATGGATCAAAGCGGACAACCTTTAGGCAAGCGTGGATCAAGTGAGGCAGACTCACGTGGCCCAGTCAGTCCTAGTCACAACCCTAAATACCATCACAGATAGCCAAATATGCCCTCTCCCAGGCGTTTCTTTCACAATGGAACACACAGAAGTATGCACCCAAGTCTGGGCCTACTCGTCAGTCAACCTCAATGTTGGTCGCTTGGCGGGCGCATAGCTGCATGAGTTATTTACCTCCATCACCAGAAAACTTTAGCATAGAGAAATCCGTGCATACAACACCTCAGAAAGGTCGAGCAAACTATTGTGATCAAGCTGCTGAAGCCGCCCAGGTCTAGGTGGCACATGTCTCCACCATAGCGTAGCACGTTGCATTATAGAAGTTGATAGATCGGCTTTGTGAAAACATGCCATAAGTATTTCCTACCTCTGTTGCGCCACAGGCCAAGGTTGAGGGCTTGGTCGTAGCATTGAAGGTGTCTCGGACTAAGGTATAGGTTTTTAAGGCCGATTTTGAACTTCAGATAGTGTTGTCGACAATTGTTGTCTCCCCTAGAGACAGTCTAGAGTTGCCATAGACCAGTGCCTAGGACATCTTAGCATAGCAGGGAGCATATAATAAAACTGGGGTGTCAATCCAAAACTCTCCTGCTATCTCTTGTAAAACAAAGAAATTGATTTAAATGGGACTAGGACTTACAAAAACTGCCACAGGGAAATTAATGTTGCAGAGACAAGATGCAAAACTCCAACACAAAAGCATCAGACAGTTAAGAGACAATTTACTGTAAAGAGAGTCGATTCAAATAATATGCCACAGAAATCAAGTATCAGAAGGTGTATGTAGTGAAAGAAATATAAGAAGATATTAGTTGACTTTGGTCTGATACCCAGATACACAACAGAACCACATATGGGCTTATCATTCTAAGAATCCATACATGACAATGGCATTTTAAAAGCACCCTCCCAAAGCAACTAATATAGCAGAAATATGGATGAAATGAACATGAAACAATATATCATGCCTGAGCCATATTTAAAGCGCTTGACTGATCCAAGTATGGGCATCAACTAGGATTAATCCTTACCTAAAATCAGTGAGCCACTCGCATTCCAGTACATGATACAAGAAGACATATGAAATGAGATGTTGTATTAATTAAATAAGAGAAGGTTACATACTGTGAAATACCAAAGACCATAATCCTCATTACAGACAGAACTCCTCCTCACTGAGACCCTACGGGCTCTGAGCCTTCATTCAGAAGCTTTACAAAATGTATACAAACGTGCCTTTCACTGCACAATTTTCTGATACAAGTCTGGAACCCTTACAATGTCTTTCTTCCTCCCTTTTATAGAGGAAGGAGAAGAGAAACTCCTAAAATAAGTAGGTGGAAACAATTAACTATTTAATTTGAACAAAATGGCGAAAACGTTCGCGCCCATGTTGCTTAATTAATATGCTGTGCTATAGGTACTCTGAGGCCGGATCCATAAAGTAAATGTTGTAGGTGCAAATTTCTCTGGGGATAAGACATGAAGAATAAAATATGTAAAATTCTGTACCTTCCTGAAGAAAATTTTGGCTAAAATAAAC
This sequence comes from Pinus albicaulis, assembly GCA_034641835.2. Lineage (NCBI taxonomy): Eukaryota > Viridiplantae > Streptophyta > Pinopsida > Pinales > Pinaceae > Pinus > Pinus albicaulis. The sequence goes on from CM076573.1 coordinate 547,778,060, forward strand.
CTTGAGGGCATTGTTTTCTGTGAAAAGATCTTTCTAGTAATCTGTAGGGTCTTCAATCCGGTAATTTGCCTCCAAAAGGGTATGTAAAAGCCCCAAAGTTCTTAAATAAATTTCTTTAATCCCCTGCTCTTCAATGATATTCCCTATCTGCGCCATTAATTCTTCATCTGCTCAACCTATGCATTTGAATGACCTTGGAGGGTTTAATAGACTTGAATCCTTGCTTTCTTCAATGGTGGTCATATCATAGCCGCTCCAAGATCTTTTTCATAGATTCTACTCCTGAAAAATTGTCCTTCATCGTGCTTCTGGCTTCAATAATGGAGGCGGTGAATTATGGTAATTTCTCGTCGCTGAAACCTGCAAAAACCACAAACCTGTTAAAGAAAACTAGACACGGCTGGTGGTGAATGCGGTGATGACTATGGAGATAGTGATGCAGACTGGGCGGAGTGGTGAGACGATGCAAGGTGGCGGAGAATGCATATTAATGGCGGAGAAATATTTTGGTTGAAGGTTGGAAGGATACATTAAAATTAATGAGGGAAATGGACTTTTGACCTTTTAACGGGAATGTAGATGAGAGGCTGACGCGTCTGCGACGGGAGCACGTGGACGGATGATGTGGAGGGTAACGTAGATGACATGTGGGCGTACAAAAATCCAAACGGGAGGGAAGACGTGGAGGTGGACTCGGTCAACCAACGGGGTGTGTGGACAATTTTGGGCCATACGATAAAAAACGAAATCAACGGTTAACATGGTGTCGGGCGGTGATGCGATGGTGGGCCATGGGCGTCTTTCAACTTGGGCTATCTTCCATGCAGCTTCGAAGGATGATAGCCGTCGGATGAAGACTCACAAATCGAACGGCTCACACTGATTTCGCTGCACGACTATGACCGGACAATAACGCGCGAAATGGAGTGGTTTTGGGGCCGTATAGAAGGACACGCGACAATCAGCATATGGAATCGCTGGCCAAAGGGGAAAAACCGCCTACCCGGCAAAGGTGGTGCGGAATAAACAAGCCCGTTTTTACAATGGGAGCGGGCGAGGGGTCCACCATGGCGGGAATATTATGAACCATCGATTTATGATCGGATCGGATGACGACGAATGCACCCAACGGTCATAGATGATAAGCGCCTTTGGGTTTGGCACAAGGTTAGGCGCCTGGGTCACGTGAAAGGCTCGCTGTAGGAGGTTTAGCCCAAAAGGGCTCAGATTCAAATCTTTCAAACGCGAGCCTTTCGGCCTTCGATTATGAAATCTGGGTGCAGAGGAGGGCAACGATAAGCGGAAAAGGGTCTCTTAGGCCACGATAGGAAATTTGAGAGGTTCAGGAGGGGCTAATGGCCAAAAATTTGAATGAAGGGGCTAACATGTACAACATCGGCTCCATCTGGGGATGGCACGTTCATCCCTGAACGTGTTGAGAACCTGCAGACCACCTAATTATCATTTATGCACACTCTATTCCTCAGCCCCTCTGCACTTTACTTCATAGTTCATCAGCATGTCCTCCTAGATCAAACCAAAACTGAAGCAAAACTTATATACAATATGGTACATCAGGCTTGCTCTGCCTGAATCAGAATTGGAAGTAGGGCTTGATAAATTGGCCATTTACAGGGGCATTCGACACGTTGCCTTGTAAATTCTCCAATATAAATGTGTTATTACCTCCCTGTTCCACAATTTTAAATGGGCCAAACCACAATGGATCAAATTTGCTATGCTTTCCTTTTTCATCCCTCCGGACATCCCATCTGAGAACCAGATCACCAACCTGCAATTTTTTTTCTTTTGCATGCTGATCAAATATGTGTTTCATTTTCTCTTGATACTCTGTTAATCTCTGATTCACTTGGCCCCATGTTTCCTCTAATTCTACTAATTGATTAATTCTTCTGATCATGCCATCTGGTTCTTCCTGACTTTCCTGCATGAAGCGTGCCACTGGCAAAGCCAGCTGCACAGGAAACACTGCTGCTCGTCCATATACCAATTCATAAGGAGATTTCCCAGTTGCTCACTTGCTGGTGATTCTATTAGCGCATAGAGAAAATTTCAATTGGGAATCCCAATTCTTCTGATTTTCATTTATTGCCTTCTTCAAGGCCCTCACTCGAGTTTTGTTGGAAGAGTCTGCCAAGCCATTTCCCTGCGGATAGTAAGCTGTGGAGTGCTTCAATGTGATGTTATACTGCTGGAAGAAATTGACAATTTTTTTGGATTTGAAGGCCTGTGCATTATCAGTCACTATTTTAGCAGGAAAGCCAAACCTGGATATGATGTTTTCCTCCATGAATTTTATAATAACAGTGTCCGTAGCATTCCTTGCAGGTATGGCTTCCACCCATTTTGTAAAGTAATCTATGGCTGTTAATATCCATTTATGTTGTCCACTTGATGGGGGATGTATTTCTCCAATAAAATCTATTCCCCATTATTGAAATGGCTCATTCACATGAACTGGAATTAGGGGCAGAGCTGCCAACTTCTGCCTCTCAGCAAATTTCTGACACTTATCACATGCTCTGACCCAAGTAAAAACATCTCCAAATAATTTTGGCCAGTAGAAACCAGCTTTCAGTATTTTATGGGCTGTGGCTCTCCAGCTATAATGGCCTCCACAAATTCCTTCATGAAATTCCACCATTATACTTTCTACTTCATCTTCTGTGAGGCACAATAGTAGTATGCCTGAAGGATCTCTCCAATATAATTGACCATTAGCAACTATGTACTTTTGTGATTTTAATCTCAAAGCCCTGTATTTTTCTTTATCACAACTGGGGGGACAGCTGAGTGTCAAAAGATATTCTACTATTTCTTTGTACCATGGACTGGTGAGATATTCTATATGTGCTTTCTGAGTAGCCATCTCCAGCTCTTGTTGCTATTTTTCATTTTTAGACTCTTCATTTGCTACCATGGACAAATTTATGCCTAAAGCCTGACAATTTGATTCAGATAAAATATTGGCTAGCCGATGTCCTTTAATTAGCTTAGTAGGTCTGATGTCCAGATCATATTCCTGTATTTTTGCAATCCATCTCCCTCTTTTCCCTTCACTGTCTCCCTGAATCAGAATGTCTTTGACAGCTGCTGTAGGGACATATGCAGTAATGTGGGACTGCAAAATGTACATGCAAAATGCTTTGAGGGACTTTACTAGGGCATATGCCTGTTTCTCTAATATGTTATATTTCGATTCTGCATCATGGAGAACCTGGCTGAAAAAGGCAATAGGCTGCTCATATCCATCTTCATTTTTCTGCAACAAAACTCCAGCTACTGTATGAGGTGAAGCAAATGAAAAGATCATAAATGGTTTTGTATAACCAGGCCCAGCCAGCACAGGGGCTTCAGCAAATGCCTGTTTTATCCTGGTGAATGCCTCTCTGGATTCCTGAGACCATTTTACTTCATTTCTTTTCTTTAACATATTTGTTATATGCCTAAATATCTCAGCATAGTTAGGAATAAACCTTCTCAGAAAATTTATGCGGCCTAAAAACACCTGCACTTCTTTCTTATTTCTGGGGAGAGGAATACCATTTATGACTTCTACTCTTTTGGGATCTATTCTCACCCCATCTTTAGTTACAATATGTCCTAAAAGTTTGCCTTCCTCTAATGCAAATAAATACTTTTGTGGATTAAGAGAAAGACCATACCTTCTGCATTTTTCAAAAGTTCTTTGTAAATGCTCAATGTTTTCAGCATCATTTTTTGAAAACACTGTTATATCATCAAGGTACACCACCAGAAATTTATCTTGCTCCCCGACAAAGGCTATGTCCATGGCCCTTTGGAAAGTGGCTTCTGCATTAATTAATCCAAAAGGCATCCTGGCATACATGAATGTCCCCCATGGTGTAGTGAAAGCAGTCTTCTTATGATCCTCTGGGAGCACAGCTACTTGATTATAACCAGAAAAACCATCCATCATTGACATTCTAGAGGCTCCCACTACTTTCTGCAGGATGTGGTCCATCTTGGCGAGTGGATAATTATCTTTTAAAGATGCTCTATTTAAATTCCTGAAATCCACACATAGCCTTATTTCTCCATTCTTCTTTCGAACAGGGACTAGATTTTCCACCCATTCTGAGTACCTCAGGGGCACGATTATTTTGGCCTTTAGCAGCTTCCTGATTTCCTTTTCAATAGAGGGAAGTAGCAGAGGATTTATCTGTCTAAGCTTCTGCTTATAAGGTTTTGCATCTTCCCTCAGAGGAATTTTATGCTGCATTATACTAACATCAAAAGTTTTCAGGTCCTGATAGGACCATGCAAATACATCTTTGTATGATTGAAATAATTTCAAGTATTTTTCCTTATATTCCTCTGGGACCTTCTTAGATAGCTTTACAATTTTAGGCTCAACATTAGTACCCAGATTCAGATCTTCCATTTTATTTTCGTCTACTATTTTATTATGTTGCAATGGAACATCATTTTTGTCAAATAATCTTTCTAGAGGCACCAGCCCTCTAGGTATAATGTTTCCCTTCAATTGCAACACTTTTCTTCCTGCCATTTTCTCCTCCCACTTGTTTTCTGAAAAATTCTCAGCCTCATCTTCTTCACAATCATCAATCTCCATACTAGAGAATTCTCCCACTGTTTCCAGGAATATCTTCATTTGTTCCTCATCTTCAAATACTTTCCAGTGCTTGATATTATTTGGGATAGACGGCCTATAACGTACCTCAATTTCATACCTCAAGAGGGGGTTCTAAGGTGGACGAAATGTACTGGCAGCTACAACAAGTGAATCCGCTATTCTATTTTTCTCCCGGGGCATGAAATGGATATTGAATGCCAAGAAGAAGTTCTCCACCATGTCCCATACTTCATTTCTATAAGCTCTCAGCCGAGGATGTTTGGTTTGACATTGATTCCTGATTTGTCTGACTACCAGCTCAGAATCTCCCAGAAATTTTAAACATTGTATGCCCATGCTCTTGGCTGTCTGCAGTCCCAATAGTAGTGCTTCATACTCAGCCACATTATTAGTAGCCTCATATTCCAATTTAAAAGACAACGACACCCATTTTCCTGTAGGAGAGATTAATAATACTCTAGCCCCATTACCTTCTCTTGAGTTTGCTCCATCAAAATGTAGAGTCCATACTCCTGCTTCATGGTCTTCTAAAGGCTTCTCAGTTTTGATTTGACAAAAGGAAGGTTCCTGAGCAAAGTTTTGATCTTCTTCAATAATAAAGCATGAGAAATCTCCTTCCTTGTTGTAGACTGGTGAGTTCTCTGAGCTGTCAGCCTTAGTCACCATCTTGACAAATCTGGTTTCTCTGTACAACCTCCTCTCCTGGCCACCAAAAACTGGAATAGTGGCATAGGTTAAATCCATCTTGATTTACCCACCTATTTTCGTTCCCCAGGACCTTGACAACAACATGCCAAAGCGAGCTGGGATGTCAGCCACCACAATGTCCATTACTACACTTTTAGCGGGAATTTGTGCCAGATTGACCACTAGATATTTAATCATCCCCAAGCATTTAACTCTTTTGGAATCAAATGAATATAGATCCTTATATGGACGTGTGATTTGTAGACCTAGTTGTTCCATGACTGACAAAGGCATAAGATTATGGGAAGATGTAGAATCTAGCATACAATTGTGTAGCAGCAGGTCATGAATAACTAGAGATGCATAGAAAGGAGGAGTAGAGGGGTATATCTCCTCGACATGTGGACCAAAGACTACCATGGGTCTTTCTTCTTGGAGGTTAAAACTATCTGGAATTATTGGTGCTTCAGGAGGGAGAAATAAAGAAGTGACTTGAGATTGATATGCGGGTTGTTTCAATAGTTCAGTCAAAGGGACTGGGATTTTGACTTTCTCAAGTTCTTTCTACAAATTGAAAGCAGGAGGGGACTTTTCTATTATAGCTTCCTTTGAATCTTTATTTTCAGCTGAAGGTTTAACTTCTTTTGATATAGAATCAGCACTGGGAGGAGTGACTGTTTTTGAAGAAGAAGGAACTTGATCATTAGACTGCAGAGAATTGTTTAGAGGACTCTTACCTTTATCTGTGACTTTCTGCATTGCTGACTCCTTTTGAGCAGGTGCTTCCTTCTGGGGAGGCTCTTCTTCATGTTCTTGAGTCCGAGTTCTCTTCCTTGAAGATCTGAGATCATATTTTCTGTTAAAATGTGCTTGCATGAAATCATTAAACTGTTTGCAGTAGTGATCGATTTCTGCATCTTCTGTGTCTCTGATCTCTTCTTCTTCTTCTTGCAATGGGCATTCTATTTCATCATTATTTGAGAAAGCAAGATTTGCATCCTGAAGTTCATAGGCAGCATCTTCAGTGGAGTCATCTATTGGGCCTTCCAGGTACAATGGGTGTGGTACTTGATCTTGTAGCTCCTTAGCTTCCCTTGGCAATATTTGCAGGGGTGGATTTCTATACTGAGGATTGTAACCCTTGTTTTGAGTGTTCTGGAAGTTCCTGGGAGCTGAGTTCTTTGTCTCCAATTCAAGCTTGACCAGTTTATTAGAAATATTCTTTATCATTTTGCTCATTTCTTCAATTTTATCTGAATCTTTGTCCTGGTTAGAAGTAGATACTTCCTCTTTACCCCTTCTTCTAGTATCCTGTTCAGCTTTCCCTCTTACTTTTCCAGTGGAAGCAAAATTTGCTTCTAATTCAAGTGTATCTGACTGAGAATCATCTAGAGTGGCATGCTTCCTTTCCCTGAGAGAGAAACCAAAATCTGAGTCAAAGGCTGCTATGAAAACAACTTTGGCAGCATTCTGATGAGGCTTCATATTTGCAGGGAGATTTAGATATAACTTATTAAATCTCTTGATAAATTCCAACACCCCTTCATTATGCTTCATCTTGAGTGTATTGAACTCAGTGAGACACTGTCCATGATCTTTCTTTTCTCCCCATTTTCTGAGAAAATTATTTTCCATATCATCCCAAGTGGTTACGAAATGGTTTCCCAATGTCTTGAACCATTTTCTGGCTTCACCGTCCAGAGATTGCACAAATAGTCTTAAGACTACATCCAAATGTTCAACATTAAAGTTATCTGCAAAAGAGCAGAAAGTCTCAAGATGTTGTTGAGCATCAATCTCATTTTCTGCAGTGAATCTGGGCAATATCTTCAAATAATCTTGTGGCATATCATTCAGCACTTGAGGTAATGCCAGGGGAGCATATTTATTTAGCAAGAAAGCAGGAACATTTGCCATTGGAGGAGGTGGGGGTTGTGCAGCAATATGTTGTAGAAATGGAGGAAGAGGAGGAGGTGGATGTGGAGTATGAATAAAAATAGGAATATACTGTACAACAAACTGAGGTGTAGATGGGAATAGCTCACTGTTAGCAGCAGAAAATTCGGTGACCTCCTTGACTTCTTCGGCCTCAGGGGTAGGAAAAAAGTTCTCTTTAGCTCTAGCACTTCCCTGGGGTGGGCTATCTGAGTAATATTCAGGATTTTCCTCAGTGGGATTGGGATTTTCTACTGGAATTTCTTAAGAAGAAGAGGATAGATAATATTTTGTGGAAAACTCAGGGATTTCAGCACGGGCTGATTTCTTTTCTTTCCAACCTCTTCTGTGTATAATCTTCTCTAGGTCAGACACAGAGGGTATCTTTGATTTGGACGTATCTGACCTTAAATGTGGCTTTCAAGGAGCTAGGACTACCAATAGATTTATCTGATAAATAACAGTGGAGTCGCCAAGGTGAGAGATATGCAACTCTTCAACTCTCTCTGCTCACCTGATTAGAGAGTGAATAAATATTGTCGAGGCCCAGGGAAACTCATATTCTTAAATTCGTCCCCGGAAACGGTGCCAGAAAGATGTTGTCGACAATTGTTGTCTCCCCTAGAGACAGTCTAGAGTTGCCATAGACTAGTGCCTTGGACATCTTAGCATAGCAGGGAGCATATAATAAAACTGGGGTGTCAATCCAAAACTCTCCTACTATCTCTTCTAAAACAAAGAAATTGATTTAAATGGGACCAGGACTTACAGAAACTGCCACAGGGAAAGTAATGTTGTAGAGACAAGATGCAAAACTCCAACATAAAAGCATCAGATAGTTAAGAGACAATTTACTGTAAAGAGGGCCGATTCAAATAATATGCCATAGAAATCAAGTATCAGAAGGTGTATGTAGTGAAAGAAATATAAGAAGATATTAGTTAACTTTGGTCTGATACCCAGATACACAACAGAACCACATATGGGCTTATCATTCTAAGAATCCATACATGACAATGGCATTTTAAAAGCACCCTCCCAAAGTAACTAATATAGTAGAAAGATGGATGAAATGAACATGAAACAGTATATCATGCCTGAGCCATATTTAAAGCACTTGACTGATCCAAGTATGGGCATCAACTAGGATGAATCCTTACTTAAAATTAGTGAGCCACTCACATTCCAGTACATGATACAAGAAGACATATGAAGTGAGATGTTGTATTAATTACATAAGAGAAGGTTACATACTGTGAAATACCAAAGACCAGAATCCTCATTACAGACAGAACTCCTCCTCACTGAGACCCTACGGGCTCTGAGCCTTCATTCAGAAGCTTTACAAAATGTATACAAACGTGCCTTTCACTGCACAATTTTCTGATACAAGTCTGGAACCCTTACAATGTCTTTCTTCCTCCCTTTTATAGAGGAAGGAGAAGAGAAACTCCTAAAAGAAGTAGGTGGAAACAATTAATTATTTAATTTGAAAAAAATGGCGAAAACGTTCGCGCCCATGTTGCTTAATTAATATGCTGTGCTGTAGGTACTCTGAGGCCGGCTCCATAAAGTAAATGTTGTAGGTAAAAATTTCTCCGGGGATAAGACATGAAGAATAAAATATGTAACATTCTGTACCTTCCTGAAGAAATTTTTGGCTAAAATAAACCTTAAGGGCATTGTTTTCTGTGAAAAGATCTTTCTAGTAATCTGTAGGGTCTTCGATCCGGTACTTTGCCTCCAAAAGGGTATGTAAAAGCCCCAAAGTTCTTAGATACATTTCTTTAATTCCCTGCTCTTCGCTGATATTCCCTATCTGCGCCATTAATTCTTCATCTGCTCAACCTGTGCATTCGAATGACCTTGGAGGGTTTAATAGACTTGAATCCTTGCTTTCTTCAATGGTGGTCATATCATAGTAGCTCCCGGATCTTTTTCATAGATTCTGCTCCTGAAAGATTGTCCTTCATCATGCTTCTGGCTTCAATAATGGAGGTGGTGAATTATGGTAATTTCTCGTCGCTGAAACCTACAAAAACCAAAAACCTGTTAAAGAAAACTAGACACGGCTGGTGGTGAATGTGGTGATGACTATGGAGATAGTGATGCAGACTGGGCGGAGTGGTGAGACGATGTAGGGTGGCGGAGAATGCATATTAATGGCGGAGAAATATTTTGGGTGAAGGTTGGAAGGATACATTAAAATTAACGAGGGCAATGGAATTTTGACCTTTTAACGGGAATGTAGATGAGAGGCTGACGTGTCTGCGACAGGAGCACATGGACGGATGACGTGGAGGGTAACGCAGATGACATGTGGGCGTATGAAAATCCCAGCGGGAGGGAAGACGTGGAGGTGGACTCGGTCAACCAAAAGGGTGTGTGGACAATTTTGGGCCATACGATCAAAAACGAAATCAACGGTTAACATGGTGTCGGGCGGTGATGCGATGGTGGGCCATGGGCGTCGTTCAACGTGGGCTATCTTCCGTGCAGCTCCAAAGGATGATAGCCATCGGATGAAGACTCACAAATCCAACGGCTCATGCTGATTTCGCTGAGCGACTATGACCGGACGATAACGTGCGAAATGGAGCGGTTTTGGGGCCGTACAGAAGGACACGCGGTGATCAGCGTATGGAATCGCTGGCCAAAGGGGGAAAACCGCCTGCCCGACAAAGGTGGTGCGGAATAAACAGGCCGGTTTTTACAATGGGAGCGGGCGAGGGGTCCACCATGGCGGGAATATTATGAACCATCGATTTATGATCGGATCGGATGACGACGAATGCACCCGACGGTCATAGATGATAAGCGCCTTTGGGTTTGGCACAAGGTTATGTGCCCGGGTCACGTGAAAGGCTGGCTATAGGAGGTTTAGCCCAAAAGGGCTCGGATTCAAATCTTTCAAACGCGAGCCTTTCGGCCTTCGATTATGAAATCTGGGTGCAGAGGAGGGCAACGATAAGCGGAAAAGGGTCTCTTAGGCCATGGTAGGAAATTTGAGAGGTTCAGGAGGGGCTAATGGCCAAAAATTTGAATGAAGGGGCTAACATGTACAACAAATAGCATCGTTGCAGGCCAAGCTACAACCCGAGAGACCCTCGAAAGTGCGTGCCCAGTGAACAGTGCTGGTCACAGAAGAAACAAACACTATTAAAACGCAGATCAATTAGGGCATCATTCTATTCGAGACTGCTATGGAATTATGGTCCCAGGTAAAACATGACCCTCTCCTTAGTCAAATCGATCAAGAGTTGCACCCAAAGGAATAGGATTTTGAATAGATGGAAGCCACTATGACCACCCTTGTTCTAGCCCAACGACTAGCACGTATTTGGACTAGAAATTCACTACATAGTGAAATTGTGGGGCTAACACGAAAGAAACAGGTACTCAGCGACCATCTGATGCCATGGATTGATGAAGCTCTCAAGCTTTTGTAGGAGTTAGAAGGGGTTGTGCGACAGTTGAACCAGACCTTAGATAGTGTCACCGCTATAACTTGAGGCCCAACTTCACAGAAGATGGTTGAAATTGCGCAGACTGTCGTTGCGAATAGCCTTCATGTCTGCCCCTATTAACCGCCACGATTGAGTAGCTCAAGGAAGCGATGACGACCCTGCCGACGCTGTGACTTAGTACGAGTCAAAAGATTGTGTTGGGGGACTATTGGAACGAAGTTCCCTAACCAAAATTTTGTCCAGTTTTGTAATATTTTATAATATTTAGTCTAATGCAAGGGTTTTGGGACAGGTCAAAATATCGAATGAACTGTAATGGGTCAAAGGGTAGACCAAGGGTAGACCAAGGGTCTGCAAACTATAGTTTGCAGACCATAGGATAGCATAGGTTAACATACTATAAATAGACAGATAAATCAAGTCTAAGGTAGGCTAAGTAAGAATTGAAAGGTGAATAAAAACTTGTGGATCTATTGTTAATTTTTCTAGGTAAGGGCTCTTGTTGGTTGTGTGCGCGAAGACCCTAAGTCTTGTTGTGTGCGGACCCTGCTGGCTATGTGCACAGGCTGATAGATAAAGTATGTCAGTGAATTGGAGTACGAATGAATGAAAAGAATGTTTTGATATATGAATGTTCTATATCGTGATTTATAGCTATATATTATTTGTGGGATCTGCTTGTCGAATATTGATGATCTATTGACTATGCACATGGATGTGATACTGTTGAATAAATTGAATGCATAAATCTGGTCATATTTGTATCTGTTGTTTGGTTGTATTATGATTTTCAGGTTTCGCTCGATCTGCGTCCTATTAAAATCTAGGGTTAGGGATTCTCCTGTGTAGGCCTGTAGACTAAAGGGACCCGCTTCCATTAATTGTCTCTATCTCAGGGTGTGGAAACCTGGTTCCACCACCCTCCCATACTACTTCAGGTGAGACCTTGACCTGTGTCCACAGGCCATTGCCGAAAGGGCCAGTAGTACAGGGGTTTGTTGGAAAACCATAAATCTGAACTTGGATCAGGACCCTTAAGACCAACACTACATATACACCTTAATTTATAGAGCAATGTAACACAAATATTTTTAGTAATATCTCTCAAGAAAACATTTGGGTAGTAAGAGTAACTCTGTCATTCTACAGACATATCCCTGCTTTCATAAAGAAATTTCTACTAACAATTATTATTCTCTGGAGAATTCCATATTATGTATCTATTATTTATAAAATGACAAGCCATGGTATCCTCTTTTCAATAAAAAATCATTATTTCTTCAATTCATATTCAAACCGTTTAGATCTGTGCTCCCTATTCCTTGGTGCACTCCTGCAAGTAACTCAACAAATGTGCACACCCCAAATGCATTGAATCAACCTTTTTTATATATAAATTTTATCTCCTCAATACGTAAGGTGATTACCCAATTATTTCCAATGCCATAGGCAAGGAAAACAAAGGTAAACATTGACCAAGTCAATTTCATCCCATGAGCAAAATTGAACTGGAAAAAAACCTAGTTTTGTGTCCAATATTTTAATGTTTACACCTACAGGCACAACTGGCCACAGAAGCATTCTTCCATGCATTTGGTAGGCCTCTTAACCACATTTATAGGATATCTTCCATGTAGTTGGGTCTTTCTAGCCACACTCTTAAGCCTCCTTCCTTGAAACTAGGTTTTGGGCTAGGTAAACTCCTTTTTCTTGGTCTAAAACTTGACAAATATTTTGTTAGATGTTCTTCAACACCTATTCATGGCTATGGAGACTCTATCAACTCAATTGTGTACTAATAAAAAAACCATATCAATCATAAAGTGATCACATCATTCCCATACTACTCTTCCTGTACTAACAATGATGACCATCCATAGTGACCATGATGACATATTACTCCACTATATCCATTATAAATTGATGTTAAACATAAACAAACATATTCCAATCTTCCATGTGAGCATACTGCCACCACTATCATGTGGAAAAAAATCCATATCTTTACAAATCAATTCCTACATAAGACAACTATTGCAGACTAGATATTAAACTATGATGGGGTAGATATCAATGTTGGTTTCCATCAATGACAATACTAGATCTATAATGCCAAAAATACCTCCCTTTGGACTTGATGGAAACCTTTTACAACATACCAAGTATCTCTCCATGTTTTGCATCAAGTGAAAAGGGATGAAATGAACTAGATAAGAACTCCCCCTGTGTTATGCAACATTATAAGACTGAAATGATCTCTCTTAGCATATAATATACCTTGATCATGCTCTTTCTCATATGACTAAAATTAATCCATGGAGAAAGACCATAAATCAACAAATAGAGTGCAACATATGTAGGGTTCTCATTATAGAAATAAAACAACCATCATCAACAAAAATCCCCTTTTGGAGCAATATCATGAATATATCAACCATGGCATCATCAAAATGGATCTTTGATCATCATTAGAGGCCAACCGTCATCATGAAATAGAGAAAACACTTGGAAGCATTCAATATTTTCACATCATATGGCAACCAAAATCAACAGAGATAGTAGCAACATATATAAAGTAGTATGTCAATCAATCCTCATCCATGCAACCATGTTCATGAAATCAAACAACAAATACTTTTCCAATTATGATTAAGAGATGTGTTATCACCTAAAAAATGTTCATCAAGCCAATTCTTACTATGCTGATCAAAACACACCATGTAGGATTAATCTTACCATGGTAAAACCCACTTTCAATATAGGAAAAAAATTAGTAAACCATTTTGTAAATTATTTCTCATTATAATCCAAGAAACCCCATGAGAATAATTAATTAAATAAATATTTGTTTAATAATAGCTAGAAATAATTATTAAATCACTATTTGATAATTATTTCTTATCACTTTTTACTTAATCACATTGGAATAGTTAAATAAATCATTTCTATTTGTTGATTATTTTAACCACATGCTAAATAAATATATTTCACCATTTTGGATATATTTTGCGTCTCAAAAAATATAATAAAATAACCACAATGGTTAGATTTTGGTTTAGTAAATAATATTTTATTATTTTCTAATTCTCAATCTATTCCAATATTTTGTTATAAATAGAGGATTTTCTCTCCATTCTTCACCATGACCATTTTCATAGTCCCCATTCTCATCTCATAGCATTTGAGCTCCCACTTGAGTTCAATATTATTTTGTTTTGTTTTTTACCCATTTCACACCACATATTGTGAAAGATAAACACATTGTTGAAGTGCAAGGTCCAGAAGGACCCATCCCACGGAGGGGGATCTACATACCCAATTTGTAATCAATCCTCACTAGGTGCTATACTTTCATAATTAATAAAATTTATCTTTCACTTATCTTTCTCTTGTTATATGTTTCTATTTGCATGCCATACTTTGTTACATGGTTTTTATAACATTTTGTTGCAGATATGAATCATACACACAACCATATTTCATTGTTAGGGCTATAAGTAACCTATAACTTAAGTGAAGGGATTTTGACTCACTTGCAGAAATAATTCACAGTAAAAAATGATGACTCCACTGATGCAGTGATTCAAAACTTTGTTGATTGTTGATTAATCTAGTTTCAATTTTTTTTCAACTATTTTATTTCTCTCAATTTATATTTTTATAGTTTTTCTATTTGTTCGAAATTTTCTCTTTCAGTTGGCATTTCACATCTTTCTGCAGGCCACAGTTGCCAGTTGAGAAGGAGACAACATAATTTGGTTTAGGTTTTCCGAGCAGAAGAAGCATGAATAGAACACACATTTTGACACCTTTTATGCGCCCCCTGACACACTTTTCAACTGTTTTTTTGCATCATCATGCATTTTCTAGGCTAGAAATTGCACTCTACTATTTTTATTTATTTATTTATTTATTTATTTTATTTTAATTTAATTTATTTTATTTTTTCAGTTTTTTCCGAGACTATTGCCTATGTGTCGGAAATGTTTTTTTTTTTTGTAGTCTCAGTCACTTCTAGGCCCTAATCCACTTAGTATTTTGCTCGTTGAGTAAGGAAAAACCCCCCTATGGTTTCGAGTAGACCTCGATCATTTAGGTTGAGAATTACTGAGTTGAGGTGTCTAGTGTGCAACATTTTATGCCATTGTTTTTCAATATTTTTTCCACAATTTTGCTGTCATTTTAGATGGGATTTTAGAACTATTCATTCCATTTATAATATTATTTTTTTTACCCTCTTATGATCCCCTTGTGCATCCTCCCATTTTCATCTTGTTTTCTTCCATTTCCCAGGATTTTCACCTTTATTTTTTTGTTGTTTTTCTGCATCACTTTTAGCAGAAATTTTCCTTTAGATCTCAGTCCCTTAGACAATATATATTTTTGCCATCTTTTTTTTTCTTTGAGTTTCTTTTTTGCCATCATTTTTTTTTATTGATTACCTTCTTGGGTGGGGGTTTGTGTGCTTAAGCTTGTTGTCATTTCACTGTTCATTTTTCAACACTATCTATAGCTTATGCACCTTATTTTTAGTAGCATTGGAATCATAAAAAAATTCTTAATTAACTCATCCACTTGATACATTTTTCACACATGCACATCCTAAGAGAATGAGAGCATGGTTATAAATGCCAATCCAAGACATGAAACACCCCACCATAATAATAACTTAAATCACATAGGTTAAGCCCACTTGGGCACTAGGGCCAAAAAAAAAATTGTAGTTAGGTGTAGGATCAGTGGGATAGGATTCCAATAATGCCCATTGGTCGCTTACATTGATACATATAAATTTGAAATTTTAGGGAGCTTAAAATACTTCACCATCCCACGTTCAAAACTAGAGTACGCCCGAAACCCAATTTAGAGGGGGTTAGGTGAGGTCACAGTGCAAGTGGTTCTCCTTGAGGTTTCCTAAACTGTGGTAGGGAATTCGTGTAGTGGATGATCACAAATAAGATCAATAATCGACCATCCCTGTGGGAAAAATGTAACCTTAGTGGAAAATCTTAGGAAAAAAACCTATAGGATTGGTTGTGGGAAAGTAGTTGGTCCTCTACCCCAACTCTCTCTCGACAAATCTTCTTGTGAGGATTAGATTATTTCAAGTAAGAATTATCTTGGAAGGCCATTTAAAATAGTAGAACTAGGAGTTTTTTGAGGATTTATATCTCCTTTAGGCTATAGGTCCTTTTTTTCTTTGATAAGACATGTTTTGTTGAATTAAAGTATCATATCATTATATTTAGTTTACACTTGACACCATTGCACTGGGTGTTTTCTTGTTGTTTGTTACTCTTTTCTTCTATCATCACCCTTTAGCTTCTTGAGTCATCCTTATGTAGACACCATTGCACCCCCTAGGAATTTGTCGCAAATACTTCGTGGCCTTCAACCCCTATTTCCTTTATGAAATTTCATCACTCATGCTCATAGAGTTAGGATCCATCCTCCTAGTCCTCCGTTGAGTCCACATATAGACTCTAGGTCTTCTGGTTCACTATTTCTTCCTCCGATTCCACATCTTCTCAACCCCGCATCACCATCATGTTAGGCACTAATATATGTGGTGGAAACCCAGGTGGTAGTTAATGTAACCCCATAGAAGGAACCTCTTCATCTATGGCCACTAATCCTCAATTTATTACCTATATGGTTGGTTTGAGACTTTCTGATTTTAGCCGGCTCATCAACAATCCCCTTCTCAACAACCAAACTTGGCCTCCCATGCCTACCAAACATACCTCAGAAATTCCCAAGTTTGAAGGTAATCCTAGAGAAGACCCTACCAATCATGTTCACTCTTTCCACATGTGGTGTTCATCAAATTCCATTACCAATAACTCCATTTGTCTTCGTCTCTTCTAACACACCCTATCTGGAGCTGCTTCCAAGTGGTATTTCGATAAACCACATGCCTTTCATTCCACCTTTATGACTCTTTCCAAAACCATTCTTTCATGTTTCTAATTATCTCTTCGACATGACACTAGTACCAAAATATGGACCTATTTTCATCAAACTTTTGTCGCCCGCCTTTTTGACCATGTAAAAGAATGGTGCAGAAGGAGGAGCATTTTCAAAGCCCTTGAGTTTGAAGAAAATGTGTATATGGATTGGTTCTTGAGAACCCTGTTGGCCCCCATTGGTAAATATTTCACCTCTCACTTCCCTCAGACTGAGGAAGAAGCCATCTAGATAGATTTAAAATATGATTTGATATACATAGATTTAGTTTATGTTTATATTGTCCTCCTCTATCTTCCTTGGCGTGGTGCTACTTCTATGCCGAGGGAATCTCATGCCACTGATGGTATCGTTGTATCTCTTTCCCACCCTCACCTATCAATATATCCTCAACCTCCTATGAGTTATGGTCAACCTCAGGGTGGAACTAATTTTTCTTACACCTATCCCCCTCCTGATCTTTCAAGCGTCAACTCGTATGAAGGTAAAAAAACATCATATGAATTTACCCATCCACATCAGTAGATGACATGACCATCTGTTACTCAACCTAGTTTTCAAAATGTTGTTTTGAATCATTATTATCCTTATGCACCACCTAGCGATCCATCCCAAATGACACCAATTCCTCAACCTTCCATGGTTCTAGCGATCCATCCCAAATGACACCAATTCCTCAACCTTCCATGGTTCAACCACCTCTGCCATAGCAGCAACCACCTCCTTAGAGTCAAGTATATGCTTATTATAACACTACCAATCACCCTAACCCAAGGGAAGGAGTAAGTGGAAGGATAACTAGAACCAACAAACTCAAGGTAACCAAGGCAACCAACGTAGACAACCTAATGCCAATAAGGGTGACCAACCTCATCTTGCAACCTAGAAACATGGCGACCAAACTAAGCACAACAAGACTATTAGAACAAATAAACCTTGTGCTTGTTTCAGAACTTATGACGATTATACTCATGAATGCTCCATTTTACCTCGGATGCGTCAGGAATGGGAATCTCAAAGAATTGCCTCTAGAGTACCTTCGCCCATCGTTCAACCCCCTCCTCCTTCTTGCGCTTGGGAGGATTCAGGGCGTTAGCTACATGGATCATCAGTTGTCAGGCCACCAAGTTTGACTAGTTGAATGGTTTCCCTTTGTTCACACGCTGGTTCAGTAAGAATTCCCACCCTTCAGGGAAGGTCCCAGTACTCTGCTAATCATATATTCTATAACATAAAACTATCAAGAACTGATAGGCCCTTTTGAAAATATTTTTCTTGTAGGTGTTGGTGGGTGTCTCACAGAATTTTGTTTCCTCTTTCACCTAAATTTTGACAATGTCCTTTATGCTCAAGTAGCTAGTGGTGGCATATAAGTAATAATCCATGATCTATTTCAGCTCTGGTAAGTGGTACATCAAATTCTAATATAGTGCCAAAAATTAAGAAATAATTTGTCCATCGACATTATTCAGTGTCATAGTCTTGGAATCTATATGCGAAATTATCCAGCTGATAAAATTTTCACATGGGAAAGTCGGATACCTGCATGCAACCTTATCTAACCCCAACTTTTGGACATTGATATATGCCTACTGGTCCTCCATATCTTCTTTGAAGCTTCTTGCTAAGAAAACTTCCTTTACTTTGTGACATCTGATATCTGACTCTTTTTCTATGAAAAATTGAGTATCTGTGAAGACTATTAGTTTCATTGCGACACTCTCAACTCCCTCCCCATTGTTGTTTTTAGTGGTATCCTTTGAAGCATATCTCTTTGGTTCCATGATGATAGTGATTGATGGATATAAGTTCTCATCAACTGTAATACCCGTGAGAGGAAAATGCACCCATGGGAAATATGAATTAGCTTCAACAAAATGACTCACAAAGCAATATCACAACAACAACCAAATGACTTAAGGGAAATATTTTGCAATTATTGAGGTGAAGGGAGGGGAAATTTCTAGATGAACTATGCATTACACAATCTCAATATCTATGGGAGGAACTTGACGCTTGAGACTGTGGAATGTACAATCACATCATGGGAAGACTGAGGAATACACTAAACATTGCACAATATTAGTTGCCAAGGGATGCAATTGAGCATTGGAACTGCACAATGCACAATGGGGTCAACTTGGTAATGCACATTGTGGAGTCTCATATTCCAAGCTAACAACTTGAGGGTTGGACTTGCGCAATGCCCAGCTAAACAAGGCAACTGCTGGCCAAGGCTAGGGAAGATATTCCTAGAAAATTATGGGAAAGTGATATATCTCATTTATGGTGCAAGTTAGATTGCACATGTGACTAAGGATATATATATTAGTGAATATTAAGTGCATAAGATCAAAATTAAAAAAAAAAAAAAAACATGCATAGGAGAGTTGTCGAAGAGGTGACCACCAGTGGGAGAAAACAAGAAAACTAATGTGAAACTTCTAAAAGGCGAACGATAGAATTGTGTGGTTCTAGAGCTCAAGGATGGTATGCTAAGAAGGATTGTGCGGTTTATATCATTAAGGATAATCGACCTTCCAATATTGTGCAGTTTCTGGAGGGAGGCCGAGGAACACTACAAGGTGTGGGAAGAATCTTACTTTTGATTGAAGAGGCTTGAATCAGGGTAAAAACAAGGAATCACAAGTAAATAATGAAAATATAAATCTATGTCATAGCATAAATACTTGAAAATAGTAAAATATAATCTCCTGTGGACAGAAGGGAAGGCTCCAAAATCAAAGCACAAGCAAAATTTTGGAGGGTGGTTGTAACATCTACAACAGGACACCAAGTTTTTGGCGGAAGCCTAATATGGGATAATATCACCACTATTTTTGTCTCTATCTTCTTCTCTGATTATAATGAAAAATTATTGCATGATGGTCTTGTACTAGCATAGATTCTTGCTAGCACACAGACACCCAACTACAAGATGCTACAATGTCCACTCATTCTCCAACACCAACTAGAAGGGAGATACAAACTCCTAATATTGTTTACTAACTCCTAATAGAAGGGAGCTCCTAACCCCTCATTGAAGGCTACAACCGTCGACACCTTGTGGAATGCCTTTCATAATTTTCGTACTGGATGCACTTGTCAATCAACCATTAAGCAACATATAGGCCATATGTCATCAATTTTCAATCTGGAACCAAACCCTACAATAAGATCAAAACCAATATGCCAATTGAATATTGAATACTAACTTATTCATGCCACCCAACTAAATAACTAAATCAATCAAACCAATATACTATATTTGAACCACTAAAGACCAATACCAATATTGAACATTGATGTGGCAATTACTGAATCATTGAATCATAATTGATGCTCATGCCAATGTGCCAAACACAAATCATTAAATGCCAATAATAATATTCCAAGCCTCTGAATATAAAACCAATATGAATAACTATTTTCAATGTGGAAACCTAATATGCCAATACCAATCATTGAATACCCAATATAAACATGGAAATTACTGAAGAAAGCCAATACTGAATCACCATATACTAGATACCAAGAAGATCAAGCCAATATGCTAAGCCACAACCAAATTTCTAGCTATACTAAGTCATCCAAGTCATATCAATATTTTCAAGTGCCAATACTACTCATCATACAACAAGTGTCCAAAATTTTCAAATACTGTGCCAAAAACAATACTCAAGTCAAGAAAATCTCATGTTCATCATTCTTTGTAATATTCCAAAATTTGCATGCAGAAAATTGGAATATTAATTTTTGCTAATTTCACTTAGGAGGTGAATAAAATGGGTAAAAGGAATAAAATCCCTCATAGTGTGAAGGGGATCATTGGAGCAGCTTAGTTTGCACCTTCTAGTGTGAAAAGGGGAAATTTGCATGAGGACAAGGTCAAGTTTGACCAAGTCAACGACGTTGCCTAAGAGGTGTAGCTTGCATGAGAAGACAACGTAGTTTTGAAGGAAGAAATATTCTTTGTGGAAGAAACCCTAATGTGTGGGGTCCATGGCAAAGAGGAATTCACTTGTACCAATGGAGGAAGAGGCAACCATAGTGAGATATCTTTGAGCATTTGATCATTTGTCTGTTTAGACTATTTGCAGTCTCCGACTATTAAGCTAAGTTGCAGTGTTGCTTAGCACAAGGGATTAGTGCTTAGGATTTCCTCTCCTTCTTGAGAGGCCTCTTGAAGGACTGCACTTCATTTTCTCCACATATTGGCTCAAGGCCAGAGCCACTTATTCAGTCACTGCGTTATTTCTGCTGAAGTATAACATAGTGTTGTTGGGTGTTGTAGTGGAGGGGTTCCACAACACCATTCCTTGTCTCATCTTTCAGAGGAGGGAGTCTATATTCCTTGGAAAGGTTAGAAGGAAGGTTTCAGAGTTGATTTTCATATCAAATCATATCCATGCTCATATTGGCTGATGTATACAAATATATATGACTAAGTACAATGATACCTTTACAATGATTGTATGCAGTGCTGCCCACTTGAAGACTTCATTTGATATGTAAATCATATCCATGCTCATATTGACTCTGGAAAGGAATAATGGAGGTCTATCTCTTGGCTCAAGGTTATGAAGTATGGGACACTGTTCAAAATGGGTTTACATAAACTGTGGAGGAACATGGAAGAAGAAGAAGAATGATAATTGTGCTCTTGCTCTCAAGGCTCAAAAGAAAAAAGATGTGTGGTATGTTGATAGCGGTTGCTCAACGCATATGACTGGAGATAGAAATAAATTTGTATCTCTGAAAGAGAAGAAGGATGGAACCGTGTCCTTTGGAAATGATGGATCATAAAATGTTATAGGATCAGGTACTGTCACTCTCGGAAGCAAAGATGTTCTAGCCAAGAATGTTCTATTGGTTGAAAACATGAATCACAATCTGCTCAGTGTTGGACAAATGTGTGATCAAGGACACACAATACTATTCAACTCCACGGAATGTGAAATCAGGATGGTTGTGTTTCAGGGGGAGTTACCCTTTTCCATTTATGTCAAAGGGTTAGAGAATGTTGTAGGAAGAGGTGTCATGATCACAGGGGGAGTACTTGTGTTGCCATCAATGCCAAAGGGGGAGATTGTTGATTAGCGGTTGTCATTGATGTCAATCCAAGCAGCACCAGGGGCTAACCCAATATTTCATGGGAATTTTGACCTACCAAATTAACATATTCTAGGTCAATAATTCTTTTTATGGTTTCTTCTTGTCGAGATGTTTCCGTTGATATATGGCACACCATGTAATTCTTCACGGTTTGAGAGATATTCATGTTTGAAGTTTGTACCCCAAGTTAGTGGGCTAAAACCCCATAGGGTTGGCACATGGGTCATTGAAAATCCATAATTAATATTTTTTAAGCTCCTAAAGTCCCTCTCACATTCACTTGTTGAAGCCCCTCTCAACTTAAGCATTCATATAAATTGTGATCTTCACTCCTTATGTATGGGGTTCAGCCATCTGAAACACGTCATCGTGGAATTTTCGCTCTAACGTTTTTTATATGAAGGGTAAAAATATGAAATTTCAATGAGGCAAAGCCAAAATCCTGAGAAAGCTGTAATAAAAATTTTAGATCAAGGCGCGCAATATTTTTGGAGATATTATTTGTGGAAGTTAGGGTTTTTGCAGGCTCCTCAAATTCATCTCAAAGAAGTGACCTTGGTAAATTCCTCATAACTCTCTCTCTGAGTGTCAAATTGGAATTCCATAAAATGTGGCAGATATTAAATAGTATTTAATTTTCACTTTATCAATTTCAGAGACAAATGAAGAAACGGGGACATGTGGCATGCCGTACAAATGCGCTTTGCTGAAACAATCCTTAATTAAGGCATTGTGAAAGATTGGGTATAACTCTCTCTTTAAGAATCCAAATTGGGCCAGACCTATGGAATTGGAAAGAAGACTTAGAGGAATACTATAGGACTGAAAATCAGATATTAAGGATCTGAAATATTAGAGATAAAATAGATTCAATATCGAGCTCCTAGAAGGCAAGAAAAAGCTAGATCATGTGTTGTCAAGGGTTGCAAAGGAACAGAATTTCTATGGAAACAAAGCAAAGCAAGGTGCAGCAGAGGGTAGCATGACAAGAGCATCAACCAAGGTGCATAACAGCAGCAAGAATTTCATCATATGAAGTCTTCAAGCAGGTAGCACTGCATACAATCATTGTAAAGGTATCATTGTACTAAGTCATTGTAAATACATTATTGTAAAAATTGTACTAGTGTCTATCTGCCAAGGGTTGAAGAGGCACTGTTGGGAGGTCTAGGATCTCATTAGGTGGTTGTGTCAAAATTTGGGTTATGGTCTAGTGTATCTTCTTCTTCTGCATCATTCTATATCATTGTAAAGTGGACCATTTTCCTTGGCACGGGAGTCCATTCTTCTTTTATTCTTCTATAGGATGGTAGGGTGGTGCTAGGGTGAGTTGTAGCTCATTGGGTTTTGGGGCATCCGTTTAGTTGACTACTGAAGTATCTCAGGCATTGGAGCGTCTATCCAGTGGGAGCTGGAGAAGAATTCTTTTCTATATTCTAGGAAGTTGGAGCTTTATTTTCAATTGGAGTTGAATATTAAAGAATTATTAGAAAAGCATTAGGTGGTTTTTGTCCTGGAGTGGGTTCCACCTTAAAAACTGTGTGCATTTGTGTTCCTCTTGTTTGCTGCTATCATTGTACACACACTAATAATAATTGAAGATTAACTAATGCTCTAATTGAAAGGAATACTGATTCACCCCCCCCCCCCCCAGTATTTCCAACAAAAGGAATATATTTGTCATTTTGGCACATATATACTTCTGCACTAGGTCCTTTTATTCACAATAAACAAATCGTATCCCTGCATATCCATATATCAATGATAATTACAGCATCTTCTGTCATAGATTCCACTTAGACTGAATAATATCTTCTATCTTCTATGAAAATGATTTCCAATATATCTTCAAGAATGATCTCACACCCTGCCTACACTATCAAACATATCTCTACATAACATGATCACAATGGTCTAGAGAAGGGTCACCAAATTGATGTATTGGTACTATCAAGGATAACCAAACATATTTGCATACAATAAAAGATGTCTGCAACTACACACTACAACCTCTATCAAATTACAAAGCATGTCATGTGGTGAGCCCTGATGTTGCACCAAGAATGATGTGACTCCCAGAGGCTACTCTAATTTACTTTATCAACCCAGGGTTCATACAAAATTGGAGGTGACAGTGCTATATACACAACATCTACATTCTACACATGGAATCCTCTTCGGAGTGCTACAAAAGGATGAAATTTCTAGGGTTTCTGAGTGAAGTCTGTCACACTTTTGATTTAGACCTAGAACTACAAGTGACTTAAAATCGTTACTATATTAACCATCAAACGAATATTTTGAAGCAATAAAATACATCTAGCTATTCTACAAGGAAATAATTTTGTGATTTAAACTATGGCAAGATATAGAAAAAAACTAGGTATCTTCATGAAGTAAATGGCTGAATTGAAATTGTAGAAGAAAAGCTAATATACTCACACATTTCTGGGAAAAATGGATAAACACATTCTGCCTACTTCATGCTCTAACTATCATGCTTTTACTCATGCATCTAATTGTGACATAATTATGCCTGTAAATGCATTGTTTTGCAACAGGGAGGAGAAGGCGCTAAGGTGGATTAGGAGGGTTTTTAACTCATGGATGCAGGGCTGAAGGTGTCTTGATGGTTTGGAAGGTCTAGATGAGGTTTATGCTGGCTTATGGGATTAAGGATAAGCCCACTAGTGGTGCTACTAGTTCTGCTACAAGTTTCCTGTATTGCTACAGGAAATAGTCTGAGGGAAATCTAAGGCCAAAAATAATGGATAAAAGTGTACAGGAGGTGGAGTGAAGGTGTACTTTGATGAATGGAAGGTGGCCAACCCATTTTCCAAGCTCAGAACCGGTTAAGAGGCACATCTTTCACTTCTAGGGTTTCTCACGGTGTGAAGGTGAAAATCTAAAAAACAAGGTTGAAGGTGATTTGATAAGAAGAGGGTTGTTTTATGGGTGAGAAATGAAGCTAAGGTGCTGGTGAAGTCCTCTTTTGCTGTGCTACTTGAACATGTAAGAAAAATACATGTTCATGTAACAAACATTGGAAAATATATGATGAAGGAAATGGAAAAGATGAGTTGAATTTGGAAAGAAAACCTACTTAAGAATTCAAACAAGAATCTAACTTAGTATTCTAGACATGTTGATGACACTACAACAACCTAACTATTCCTTCCAAGAAATCATAAACTAAAGTGAAAATTTTTCCTGTGGTGAAGATCTGCCCTCCTCAAGCTCCAATGAAATAGATGAGTTAGGGAGCCTTGACACACAACTTTCTGAGTTTATAAACTATTCTACCAACATTTATACAAGCTTAACTACAACAAAATAAAAAAAATGAATTGAAATGTAAGAAAACTAGCTAAAACTCATAAAGAAACCTAACTACAATGACATAAAAATAAGCATTATTACACAAGAGATGCTAAGGAAAATGCGTTGGGTCCTAACCCACAAGCCTAGACCTTTGAAACTAAATCAGTGAAGGAAAATTGTAATACTCATCTTATTGCATAAAATAATCTCATTACATAATCATAAATGTCTCAAAAACCTATTACAAGAGCTAAGAGTCTATTAGCTTCCTTCAAAGTTTGAATCCTAATGAGCTCTTCCTCAACCCTATTTAACCTAGAGGGTAGATACCAACACCTACCTAAAAAGTAGGTGATGTATCCTATTAAATTGCAATAGAAGTAGAGCTTTGGTGCGCTTGATCTCCCACTTTCTTGGTTTCCTTTGATTTTGAAATGTTGGAGGGAATATTGAGGATCCATTGGCTGCCTTCGTGAGTTAAGGATGTGGACAATCCCCCTAGAATCTCTCCTTGTGGCATATTCCGAGCTTTAATTACAAAATATTCATCAAAAGTGAAATATCATTGTGATTATCCTGCATTCAACCCATATTAGGAATTTGAAGTATGACAAGCCTTAATCACCATCTACACTAGCAACATAAGACCATAATATATTTTAAACGTGAGAAAAAGAGACTTATTAAGGATAAAAAGATGACAATTACCCCCTCCAGTTATACCAAATGATGGAGTTGATCATGACCCCCTACCAAATGGTTGCTTATCCTCTGAGAAACTTAGTCCTCCTTCTTCATATCTTTCAAAGATTTAATTTACCCTCTAAATTCCCAAGGAAGAAGTGTGGGAGTCCCTTCAAGAGGGTAAAAGCCATCATTCATTTCTACTTCCTCCCATTCTCTGTTATGCTTCTCTTGGTTTTTCCCATCACTCAGTCCTATCAGCAAGGGTGGACTAAGTTTCAAACCGAGACACTGAATCTTCCTAGCCTACATGGCCCTCTTGTATAGTGGTGCCCTTTCTAGAGAACTTCTCATTCTCTCTAGTGTGCGGTATTCCATGTTTCTAATACTATGAGGGAGGTTATTCCATCTCCTTTGACTAGCCATTATGAATTCATCTCCAAAAAGCCTAGAAACATCATCAAAATGGGCCATGACTTGTTCTTGTGTGCTGAGGTCCTTTCTGCAAGTGCATCACTATTTTCTATCTTGAGATGGTTGTTGATGACTCCCCTAGGGCTGAATAGTTATGCCCTAATGTGTAGAGACTCCCTGTTTTCTCTCCTCATGACCCTCCTTACTTCTTGTGCTCTAGCTTCCTCATTAACCATCCAAGATGCTAATGCCATTATCTGCATGTCTTCCATTCTAGGATTAGGGTCCCAAATTTTCAAGTCTGTTAACACAAGGGTGTGCATGTAGAATTCTGCCATCTTTGTCTTGTCTTTCATACTTGACAGGTGGAAAAATTCAATGAATTGTCTGTAGTTCTAAAAAGGTAAGGATCCATGAGAGGCTAGTGTCCTGATTTGAAATAGGAGCCATTGTTCCTTGATGTAGAATGTATAGCAGTCTGATGGGTATCTGTTTTGAATGTCCTCCATGCACAAATCTGCCATCATGGCCATTTTTTTTAATTTTTGCTGAAGCTGATCTTGGAATATTTCATTATATGCTTGGGCTTTTTTAAGATGTTCTTTCAACATGGATTCTTTGAGCCTAACATCAAATAAATCCATTCCCAACTTAGTCACTTTTACTTCCATGACCCATATGTCATGCACACCTTTGTTTGTAGCAATATTCTTCTAATGATGAGTGTATTGCATCTCCTCTTCCAATTGATAGCATAATGGTACTATAAAATTCTAAGGAATCAATCTACCCCCTTCAATAAATGTATAGTAGGAGCATAGATTTGGAAGAGGGCTAGGGTGTGACACTATTGATACATCTTTGGGGATAGGTTTTGGTGAGGTAGGATCCTCCTTTTCATCTTCCTCTGCCTCCTCTTTGGAATCTTGCCCTTCATATTGTGATTTTTCCTCAACTTCTTGGGCCTCTCACCCACCCACAGGTGTATTTTATCCTTCATCCAAGGCTCCTTTCTCTGGTTTTGGGCCTGTTGGAGTTTCCTGTAGAAAATACATAGTTTACTGTAGCAAAGTATGTTCTTCCTATGGAAAACCCTATCTTTCTTGTTTTCCCCTTTTTTCTATCTTTTGAGGGTCTATGGGTGTTTGTAGATGTGTAGGGGATGCCCACCTTGTTGAATGTCTTCTTATGTAAGTCACATGGGTCCTCATAGGTGAGGTGACCTCTTGAAGCTTTCCTTATTCTATCCTTATTTCATTATTCTTCTTGGGTGACTCATCAATGGTAATAGGGATTTTAGTTGGATTTTGTGGTTTCCCCTGTCTTACCCTTTGGCTCTTCCTAGTCCTGAAATACATGGGTGTTTATCTCTTCCTCTTTGCTTTCATTGGTGTGCTCAAAGTGGCTAGGGTAGCAACCACTTCCTGATCTGTTATCTCTGGTGATATGCTGGTGTGTTGAGGAGAGGTATCATTGCCTAGCAAACAATCCAATATTTCCTTCTCCTTTGTCTTCTCTTCCTTCTTCCCGTCAAACTCTTCCTTCTCCGTTTCATTTACCTCTTTTTATTTTTATTTCTTTGGTTCTAATATCTCTATGTTTTTTGTTTCAACCTCCATATGTTCTTCTTCTTCCTCATCTTAATCCTCCTCCTCTTCTTCTTCTACCTCCCTCTCCCTAAGACTAGAAGAAGAGGTTTGTCCTATTTGGGTGGCTATGAAGGCTTCCCTATCCATGTATTTGAATTAGGACCAATACACAGGGAGGTTTAATCTGCTCAGATCATCACTCACTATTATTTTGATAAGGCCATGATGAGCCAAATGCTAATATTTCCTTTCCCTAACCTTTTTGCGCATGTCTTTTATTGAGTTCAAGAGGAAATGAGGGATGCTAAATATTTTTTCTAGAGGGATTTCTCCTTGAAATCAAGTTCATTCAACAACTTGAAATGGTATCCATAGACTATACTAATTCTGCCTTCACAGGAAATTAATTTCATGATATGGAATGCTACTTCATCTTAGGGGTATGGAAGGCTTTCTCTCCCTACTCAATTATTTTCCTCGAAGAACTCTTCTCGTGGAAGAAAGAAGATTTTCTTGGCTGTAGTGCTTGGCATATTTTCCTTCATCCACTTGAATCCTAAGGGAAAAGTGTTAATTCTGTTGATTAGATTAGGTGAAAGTGTGATGGCTAGGACCCTGACCACAGTGGTGGATCTCTCCTCTGAGTGTGATTACAGAGTCACTGCAAATTCTCAAGCTATCTCCTAATCAAAACTGTTCGGAAGCTCGAAGAAACCTAGCCATTGGCAGTTCCTAAAAATCTCCATTTCTTGAGGATGCAATCTTATTATTTTAATATTAGTGGGCTCCCTTATGTTAAATTCCCCTCCCATTTTTATGGTTTGTGATAGGAAGGTGGTAAGATGTTTTTTTTTATGAGTTAATTGTCAAGAGGTCTTGGAGATTATGGTGTCAAACAAATTCATATTTCACAATTTAATTCCCAAATTATAACTGGCTGTGTGTAAATTTCATGGAGAAATTGCAATTCTGGAGGGTGGGAACCACTTACCTCTATCCTCTTGTGTTTTTTCTTGGGAGATGGTTTCCTTAGGAAGTAATTTCAACCAAATGTGACTCTGATTTTCTCTCCTTATCCCTATTGATGTTAAGGGAGAAACTATCCTAGGCTCTGGGTTGAAGACATCAACAGAGTGGAAGACATACAATAGCAAGAAGTAATGAAACTAAAGGTCTTGTTATCACCCAAAAAAAAAAATTTAGCACATCATTGTGACAAGGTCACAAAATTTCATGAATCAAATTTGGGTTATTGGAGTCAATTTGGGTTTGATCAAGGGTAGGTTTTATATTTTTATAGTTTAAAGCTCATCCCTAGTTCAAATAAAGTCTTCTTTAAAGTCTTTTCATGTCAAATATTCATCATTTTCATTTGTGGGTTATCTCCTAAAGTTTCAGGTCAAAATTGTTCAATTAGCCAAAAGCCTTTGTTTTCATAGAGCTACCCATTGAAAAAAGTTGTTTTGCACTACGAAAACGCTGATAGTTTCGTAGCGCAAACATGAAAAATTGCACTGTAGGCGCTACGAAAGCGCAGATTTATAACTGTCTTCTGAGTTGAGTTGGAAGATGTTATAAACCATTGGGAAAGGGTAGGTTTGTGGCATGTTGAGTCATGTAATGATGAAATTCAATGTACACACCCACGTTTGCAGTCATCATTGTAATTATAGGTTATGAGTGAGGCATCATTCAATTATGAGATGAAATTTTAAATTTCAAAATCTTTCCTAATTGGTCATGCTTGTTTCCTTTTGCCTCCATTCAAAATGTTTGAGTTCTGAGTGTCAAGCCAAACCTATGTTTGATCCATACAAATATGTTACTACACCCATATCAAGTTGATACTTTTTCAAGCGAGGCTGCTGTTACAATTATTCAAGTGAGGCTACTGTTAAATTTTTTTTTTCAAGTGAGGCTGAAAGATTTTTTCAAGAACATGGTAGAGGAAAATAAAATTCACAGAGGAGGACACTACTTAAGGCATGAACCTAAAGACATGAAGGAAATAATTGAAGACCCAAGAGTGATGGAAGCGTTCAGAAAAGTATGTTGCCTTCGGTTTTGTGAAAAGTTGTAGGGTTGTCACACACAGGTATCCAAGGAATTTTCCATGAACTTCAATGGAACAACCACAAAGGTTGGGATGCTAAGTGTGTCAATTACACTAGAGGTCATTGCTGCTATTACAGAGATACCAAGGGGTCAAGAAACCTCGTTCAAAAGTTTCAAATTTGATATGGAGCAGTGTAAAGAATTCATGAAACTTGAGTACACAGGCATGGACCTTAACAATGCTATC
This sequence comes from Pinus albicaulis, assembly GCA_034641835.2. Classification (NCBI taxonomy): domain Eukaryota; kingdom Viridiplantae; phylum Streptophyta; class Pinopsida; order Pinales; family Pinaceae; genus Pinus; species Pinus albicaulis. Next base: position 547,808,180 of record CM076573.1, read on the forward strand.
CCTAGAGGCTGCATCAAAGACACTTATTCAAATTTTCTGCTCAACATTCAAAAGTATTTTACATGTGAAGTCAAATATCAAAAGGTTTGCTCATATCATTTCAAGTTGCTTCTGCACTTCACTGGTAATATTTCACTTGATTTTCCTTTTTATTTGCATAGGAGTCTTGCAAAGATGGCTGATAAGGTGCAAGAAAAAGATGAAGGGAGTGAAACATCCTTATTTCATCATGGTTTAATGAAATTATTAATTTTAGATGAGCTTCAGAAGATAGGAAGACATTGGTCATCTTTCTTGTTTATAAATGGATTTGAGTTGGAAACCCTAACCCCTATAAGAAACCCTAAATCTAAAGGAGTTCCATCACCACCAACAGTAGAACCAAGTCAATCTGTGGCTGCAAAACCAAAAACAAATGCAAAAGTGAAGCCAAGAAAAAAAACTAAAAAAGGGCCAAAGCAGGTGCAAATACTTGATACTCCAACTCTCCCACTTGCAAAACAGAGGTCAAAGGTTGTCAAAGATGCAGAACAGAAACAAGCTATTAGCAAGGAGACCAAAATAGTAACTAGAAGCCAAGCAGTGGTATTAAAAGGAAAGACATTTGATATAGAAGACAACCTAGTAACAAAATGGAATATAGAGGACATCAAGAAGACACCAATTGTTCAAGATGAGTTCATTGGGGAAGATGAGCATAAATTGAAGAAGGCCAAGTCTGCAAAGAAGCTAGAGTTTGAGGGGGAAGATGTAGCTTTCATCTTTCAAGCAAGAAAGCCTATGACTAGGCAGGCTAGGAAATTGAAGGAAGGAAGCAAGAAAGTTCAAAAACCCACTGAGACAACTAAAGATCCTAAAGAAGTTGTTTATCTTTCATCACCTATATTGAAGCATACAATCAACAGAACAAAGAGGGGAAAAGAAGAAATGACAAAAAAAACAGATTTTCAGCATCTTGAGGAAAAATTGAGGTTGGAAAACCAGGAACTTGCTATCATGAGAAAGAGGGCTAGAAAGCACATTGTCGAAAAAGTGCATTTTCAAAGGATGAAGGCACTGTGGGAAGGGAAAATTGATTCTATTTCTGAAACTCCAAGTAGTGCTGAGAAATTTTTCAAGTGGACAGTTCCAGCAATAAAGGAAGCCAATTTTGTCAGAACAATAAATACTCATTTGAGAGCTACTAATAGAAGATTTAAAGATCAAGTGGAGGACTTAGAGAAGTAGCTGAAGTTGATTCATGATGAGTTAAAGAGCAGAGGCATTAAAGTTACAATCATAGAAGAGCCAATAGTTAAATCAAGTGAAAATGAAGAAGGGACCTCACGAAAGTTGGAATGACTGTGTTTTTACAGTTGATATGATTTTTAAATGATGGAGACAGGTATATTTTAATTTTTGGGCATAGCTACAGTTTTCATTTTCAAATTTTTTTGACAAAACTACATACTTAGCAGTTTTGTAGAGCAGTCAGTGTAAAAAAGCAGAAAGGCGCTACGAACTGTTGTAGTTGCTTTTCTTGCTCATTTTGGTCAGTTTCCTATTCTATTTGCATCTCTTTTATTATCCTATTGCAGTGTTGTTTATCTATATTTCTCAGAATTCATCTTTAGATGCTTTGTCTTCCTATATAAATAAACTGACTGTGTTTTTTACAGTTCCATATGTGTTTATCTATTGACTAAAACTCTGATATGCCTCAACTTCCATGTTAAGTAGATTTTCTAGATTATTGAATAGATTTGACTCAATAAGCCCAATGTGTACATGATGATGTGATTCTTAACCTACATCTATCATTTATCTATTTATTACCTAAATAGAGTTAGCCATCTATATTTTTATCCTAATCATTAACCCTTGAGAGAGCCCTCTCAGGCTGAGGAGGCTAAGCCTCAGTCAAAAGATTAGGTTTGAAAGAGTTACATGAAGTTGAATAATCAAGCAGTCTATCAGGTCCAATTTTGTGATAACAGGTCCTAATGATTAAACTATTAAACTTGGGATATATGACATTACCCCTATGTACTACTTTTGAGGTCGTTCCCGTAGGGGTCAAACGCTCTGCTTCTCCACGTTCTTCAAGACCTACAAATCGTTCAAGAAAAAAAAAATAGACTAGTTGTAACAACATATATATCCTAAATGTCAATAGTTAGATCATATAAGCTTATAGAAGATAACATGAAATAAACTATTACAAGATCATTAATATGTATAGAAAGCATTAAAGATCATGACATCAGGAACGAGACAAAACTTATTTATTGATGTATGTAAAATATGTGGATAAATACTACCTGAATTCAGTCATGACTGCAAGCGAAACCTTCCTATAGATCTGTTTAGCCCAAGCCTCAACAATATTCTTCCATAAAGGTGCAAAAGGATGTCACATAAAGGAGATGAACATATCAAAGAAGGAAACAAGGGTTTCCTGAACCTAGGGAGTGCATGAGGCATAGGGATAATTAGACTTGATTTGGGTTAATAGGATATAGTATCAATACCTATCTCTCTCGTCCCTTTAGGCCTTCGAATGAGGTGTATTTATACTTCCTAGAAACTGTTTTTTAAATTGGGAAAAATTTTGGTCACATGCTCCTGTAGGTGGGATTCCGCTATAACCCGTAAAAGGCACCCAAATAATAGGGAGTTTTATATTTTTTGAATTTTTTAAATTATATACGCAGGTCAGATATGAGTGGACCCATGAATGTACGCATTTTTGATAGGGCAAAGTCACATATGGAATTCAAAATATTTGTTTTTAAGTAAAGGACCAAGTCTGAATGGAAAGGGATGCCCAAGGCCAATACATAGATCAACAAGTATACATAGGTGATAAATTATGATATAAAAAATTTCCCTTAATATATGAATTCATAAGGGGTACATGATGGCTGAAATATATTATGTGCATAAGAAATAATCTTACGAGGACTTGAGAGGACTTCACTAGATTTCAGCCTTCTAAATACGAGTGAAAGAAGTCAGAAAGAAAGATCATGTCTAAGGCATGCTACCCATGTTCAGTGAAAGTAAAGAATGTTCGCATATCATGTACGAAGGGGATCCAATATGTATACAAGTATAGAAGAAACTATAAAGTGCATAGTGAATCATCTTATCACTGCCCCAAATTACATATCAAAGTCATGTCAAAGTATCACATATGTAAGACTAATCAATGATGCTGAAAATATAGCTGATCACTGAAGTCACAATTGAATCTCCAAGGACCAAATAATAATTGGTGGAAAAAGTGGTACTACACGTAATTTGGGCGCTAAGATATAAGATGTTGATGTGATGAACTACAACATATAAGGGTGGATTGTATCACTGGTAGAAAGCTGAAGGAAATGTCGAAGTGAACCAAAGCATGTTGATGCAAACTCGTGGTCTTCGCTGATCACCATTATAAAATTCTACACTATGGGAATAAATTAGCTGAATTTGACCATGTGAGAAATCATTTTACTACCGATCATTGATGTATATTGTTAACAAACACGAGACAACTCACTGATAACGATGATGAGAGTAAAGGTACCTAAGCACAATCTAACAAGTGTGAATGAATGAGTTGAAGTTGAACACTTGATATAATCTACCAATCAGGAGACATTGATGTATTCTCACTGTCTATAGTGAAGGAATATTCCAGTAATGACTATAAAATCTAAGGTACTGAAAAAAGGGCACTAGACCTTGTTCCCATAGCAATGTGTCAGAGTCGATGGGAAAATATCTATTGGAAGGAAGGCATTAAGGCATCCCACATCAATCTAGCATGAGTGTAACCCACAGGAAAATATTTGGAAGTAATAAGACAAAGAAAAGTGAAGTAACCAACCCAAAGCATGTTTTCGACATGCACAAAATGTAACTAGCATAAGGCAGAAACCCTCTGAACCAACCGATAATGGAAGCTGAGAAAGAGGCGAGGAATCCACTAATAGGGTCAAATGGAAACCAAGGCACTGGACGTATACCAAGTATGATAATTAAAGTTGAAGTTGAACACAAAGGAAACCACTCAGTCAAAGACCCCTCGTGTTGATCAAATGCCGAGCACAAGGTCACCTATCAATGATGTAAATAGGGCCAAGGTGTGACTCTAGGTTTACTCTCAGAGAAATTTGTCGAAGTCGATAAGAGAAAAGCTTACCGACAAGAAGTCAATGGATACCTTCTCAAACCAACATGAGAAAAGGATCAAATAGCTGATGTTATAGAACAAGACTCTGACAGACCAGGGATGGCCGATTGAAAATGAGTGAAGAGACACTGGAGAAAGGCTGAATCAGGTTTACTTCCCTTGAACAAAAGAATGGCTCGATGTGACTATGGAAGCATATGATAACTTTGTATAAGTTTTTCATGCAGGAGGCATGAAAAAAACCTCCATATGATTGGAAGAGCTAACCAACCGGGGGAGTACTGACCCAATAACAAGGTTACGACTCTCCTAATTCAAACTATAGTCCATCCCAATGGAGAAAAGACTTAAATTTTTTGTGCTTTGTTTAAGGGCAACACAACTGATTCTTAACTACCATCAGATATGGAAGTAATATCCCATTCCCACTCTTTTTGGGATTTTTTTTTTCTTTTTCATATTGAAAGCCTAAAAGAGAATAAAATAATGCCTATAGTACAGTGGATAGAACGAGTGTCGGTAAACATCTGCACTAGTTCCCGGGATAGGAACAATCCTATGCTCAATGCAAGGTGGCGAAACTGGTAGATGACACTCAGAGGAATGTTCTATCCAAGGTAAAGGGTGTTAAGTCGTAGATGCTAAGTGATTTCAAGGATAACTTTGCAGAAGGACATGGTCAAAAAATTGGCTTATACACGAGTCCAAGTGAAGTTGGCTTAAGGCCAAGATAGAAAAATGGTCAATATGGAATGCAGTAGAAAAAATCAACCAAAGGGAGCCTCTAGGGTATAAATCCATAAAGATAGTGAAGAAGAAGAAGAAGAATGAATCTTCATCACACAAACCATGGTGGGACTAAAGAGGATTCCCAAGCCCACACAATTTTGTAGCATGGGCGACTTATGCAAGCGAGGATCTAACTAGGAATCCCATGTAAGGATGGCTCTACCATCATATCATGATTTTATAAGTTGGTGAGTGAAAATGGTTTAATAATCATAGCATGATGGGGTCGACCCTATGAAAAAATTTCAGTATGGAGGCTAGAATGCATAAATGCAACGAAAAGTGAATTTCCCTAACATATATGCCAGTTTTGAACACAATACCTGCCATGATTGGTCAGCTGTCATGGAATCAAAGTGGTAAAAATCATCTCGAAATTGTCAAATAGTCTTGAAAACAAACTATCCCAGTACTTACAAGCCAAAAGGTCATAAAGTCCTAGACAAATTCAAAAAGTAAAAAAAAAACTTTATACAAGTGGGTTTTAAAAAAAAATGAATTTTGGGCATAAATAAACCCTTTGAGCTCACATTTGGTCATTTGAGCATTGGTGAATTTGAGAAAAATATCTCGAGTAAAAAATACCCAACTTCAATCCAGACCAATTCTCAGCCGAATCAGCTAAAATTTTCCAAGCAATCCTCTCAAACATCTTAGTCATCATATTTTTTATCAATTCAAGTATTTTTAAGTCAATTTCACCATAGGAAATAGTTTTTTAGATTAACCCTTTATGTATATGCGGGTTGAAAATATCCAAGCTGCGTATAGATGCGACTGTGTAAAAATAAAAATCTAATGGATGAATTGTTGAATTGACTTAGGATGACCATCAGTTGGAGAGAGAGGGAGCATAGTGTAATTTATAATGAGGTAATGGAGGGTTATTTTTCCTTGAAAGTGCTCTGAGGAAGTGGATTGCTCAAAATTTTCAAAATTTCCAATATGAAAAAAAATACCAAATTGTTGGAGATGCTTCTTAATTATTGGGACTCGGAAGAATATGCCTTCATGGTCGATCAAATGCCTTTGAGAATTGAAATTGAAGACATATATTTCATTACTAGGCTCTCTCGAAGAGGAGAGCTAGAGAATTTGCAGGGCAAGGCACCAGGAGGGCTGAATGTCGATGAATACATCTGGCTATATTGCTCAGAGGATACTCAGAAGGTTGGGACCCAGATCCCAATCAGAGACGTCCAAGGATTGCATATGAAAATCACTATTTTCACCATATTTCGAGTAGTTGGGTCAGCTTTATTACACCAGGCCTCACGTGAAAACATGAGTTTGGAAATTGATTGCCTAACTACTCTATATGATTCGTGCATTGCATTGTTGACCAATTTGAAGATACAATTAGCTTCTATCTGGAAAAAAAACTAATTATTTCGGATATGGGACCATCTTGTGTACATTCTTCTTTGAGAGAATACCTGAGCTTCAACCCAAAGTGATAAAAACCATCAGCAACCCACAGGATCCACGTATAGCATGATGCACTGATGTGATGAAGAGACTAGAGGGAGACAAAGTCCCTAGGACTACTTGGATTGATGAGTTCTTCTTATGGTGGGGAGAACAGGTGATCACCATAGAGGATTACCCCTATGCAGGTATGGACTTTACGGAAGATCCACATCTTCCATTAACACTCGTAGTTGCATGGGGAGTGATTGGTAAGATCACATTTAAATTATTTTTGATTATTTGATTTTTTCGATTTTCGATAAAAATATGAAAATGAAAAAAAAAATTGATAGGAAAAAGTACTTACAAAATTATTTATCATGTTATAGATGTTGGATCAGTTAGGCCTCAGGGTCTACCGAGGCACAGGCACCATGGAAGAGAGGCAGAGAATGTCGCAGAATACCCTGGGAGAATCCTCCATTCCATACAGAGGAACTTGGAGGGTCTGACCCGCCAGGTCCCTATCGATGCAATAGAGGACATCCTTGAGGCTATTCAGATACATGTGGTTGGTGCAGCATGTGATTGGGTGCGAATACTATGTCGTGTGGCTACTGCCATAGTGTTCTTCCATGATGTTTATCTAAGGAAGGGCCCACAGTCGTAGATTTTTAAGATGATTAGACGACTTGATATTTTTTATGATGGACATGATCGAGCACAAGCCCTAATTTTGAAGGACATAATTGTCCAATTTTTGTATATTTTTGAACATATGACTCTGATTTATATACATCGATTTTATGATGTGACTATCTCATATATATAATGATTATTGATGATTTTTTATATTTAATGTGATGAATGAATTTTATGCCAATTGGTTGTTTGATTAACTAATGAATTAGCAAATGCATTTTCTGATCGTGGAATGTGAATGTATGTAACATAATTTAATGATATTTGCAACAAACGCACTCTTAGAAATAAATGGTTTAAATATGGATCTATGACACGATAGATGTTATTCAACTGTGAAACCACCAATTGCGAGTCCAAGTACATTACTATAGAGCCAACACCAAGAGATATTGCTTCAGACAGTAGATTTATCACAACAATATATTCTTCTACATTGTTCGAAGCAGGACCAATACATATGCCCCTTGAGACTAACAACTGACTGGATGGATAGTATATTACCTAAGCCGTAGAAGCAAGATTTTGGGTATGTCAATTAACACAATTGACAAACCCCAAATGAATCATATCATCCATAGATACCTGCCAAGGGAGATCAAAAATATCAACATCACAAAAATATCGATAGACATATATGCACAAAAAATACAATGTATACAACCAAAGCAAATTCTAGGCAGAAGCCTAGGAATACCAACTCTTAAGATAGAGCCTATTTCTGGGCTCTGTCGGCTCGTTTCCATCAAAGTCAACCAAATCATAAAATCGCTTCTTAAGGACTCTTTTGTAAATGAAAGGGTAGTACCACATGGATTTATATTTCCCTGCCCCCAAGGAATCCTTGTGTTGATAGTAGACCAAAACGAGGTCACCTTTAGAGAAAACCATATGTTTTACAGGATTATCATATTTAATATTCACTCTTTTCTTATGGACCTCATTAATTGTAGCTAAATATTGATGCTACTGATTGAGACGTTCCAGATAATCAAGGAATTCTTTGAGACTCAAAGTGTCTAGAATAAGCCCAATAGATAGCTTAAGGGAAGGAAAGGCTCACACTCAACAGGAAAGATTGATTCTGATCCATAAACCAGTTGGAAAGGAGTGAACCCGGTTGCAGTATTAACTAACATCTTGTATGCCCAAAGCGTAAGATACAACATGACATGCCAATTGGACCTAGCTTTATTGACTATGCTTTACAGGATAACCATCAAGGATTCATTCACGACTTGCACCCGTACATTGTCCTGAGGATAATACGAAGATGAATTCTCCTTCCAGAAACCAAATTTAAGAGCCAATTTAGCCATCATGAAGTTTTTGAAATGAATTCCACGATCAGTGAGAATATCTTTGCGAATACCAACGTGAGAAATGACTTGGTTGAATAGAAACATGATTGTTGTTTCACCATCATTCGTGAAAGTAGGCATAACCTCAGCCAACTTAGTAAAGTAGTCCACTGCTACAATAATGTACTTATGACCCTTCATTGAAGGTAGGTTACAAGTAGTAAAATCAATTCCCCACTTAGTGAACATAATGACATTGATAACAAGAAAGAGAGGAGTTGGATTAGCATTCATATTCCAATCATAAACTTGAAAAGGATGATATTTTTTGACTGGCTCAACACAATATTTGAAAATTGAGGGAAAAAAATATCTGGTACACAAAATATTGAGCTGTAGAAAGACCAGAAAAATGACCACAACAAGCTCCACTGTGGCAATCATTCAACACAACCTCAGCTTCCTCAAGAGTTAATAAATGTCTAAGGATCGAATCAACCCTACAATGATACAGAGTGTCACCGATGATAAGATAAATTTTTCCAAGTGATGCAATTTTCTATGCCCATCCTTTGAAAAGGAGAGGGGAAACTTTGAAGTTTGGAGATAAACAATAATCTCTCCATACCAAGGATCTTGGGAAGAGATGAGGAAAATATGTTCAATAGGGAATGACTCCTCATAAATAATATTTTCTCCACAAGGCAACTCAGAGATCAACTAAGCATATACCAATGATTTCTTGGATTTGGCAAACAAGAACTTGAGATCAAATTATTTTAGAATGAAAATCCATCTATTGTATTTTCCCCCAATCACTCATTGTAATATCCCAAAAGGGAAAATGAAACTACGTAAACAAAAAATCTCAAGAAAACATCTGAATTTACAGATAAGCTGAGCCATTTTATTATATGGAGATGAACCAGTTACACAATGTACAAAATATGAGTAGATCTAGCCCAAGAGATGGTCTAGAATCACCCTATAATGGTGCTGCAATAAGCACTGCATAAATTGTGAGTTTACATAAGAAATACTGCGTTGTCCCTTATATTGTTGATATGCATGAGCTGATAAAAAAGGAAATGCAGATCTAGGGATCTTATGAGCTCTGATGATGCCAAGATTCAAGATCTGGCCAATGTGATGGGAACCCAAGATAACCCAGAAAGGATTTTCCATATCTACAACTTTGGAAAATCACCCTCTTAGGCTTTTATTCTTTATCTGTTGGGTTTACAGATCTAAAGCTAGATCTGATCTAAATATCACTACAATATGATGTATAAATATATCTATTCTTTGAGGGCTTATCCCTGTTTTAGATCTACAAGCTAGGAGCTTGAGATCTAGCCTTCTCTTCCTCCTCTTTCAGATTGCAGCAACTAAAAATGTAGCCGCTACAGAAACTGCACTGTACAAGAGAGAGAGGCTCTATGCCTACTAAAATATGCTACAATAGACTCCAGGCTGATGGAAATACTGATGGGAAGGTGGGGGATGATCCCTCACAAGATTACTAGCTGAAATGCTAGCAACTTCCTTCCTCCTTTGGATCTGCAATAATGGAAAACGTAATTTTGGATGGAATTACTACTGCTAGGAGGTCAATATCTTTTTTCCTAATGCCAGATCTGAAATAAAGCCCCGGGAATCACGATCTTCAAGCCCAAGGTGATAGGAATAAACCTTCACCAGTTCTCCAGCTAAAATACTGAAGACAACCTCCACCTTCCAAACTGATGTTTAGAAATTGCATAATTCCTGAAGGTAGATGTTCTGCAGATGATGGAAATAATAAGTGGCACCACTGCCTGATGTAGAATGAAGTAAAACCCTCTTCCAAGAGATCACTCAATGAAAGAGGAGGGATTCCAGACCAGGAACATCCTGTGCTATAAAACACTTGAAATATTTGCTAAACAACCCAAGAAAGCAATGGAATGTCACATGAAAAATCCAGATCTAAATAGACCTCAAAATCTATAATCAATAGCCTCCCTTCATTGTTGCCTTCATCTCCTTTATATAGTTTTGGAGCCTTCCCATGCCTTGGCCCTCATCTAAACTGCGCTGTGCATGTTGACACGATCCTCCATGTTTGACTGTGTTGTCTGTCCAAGTCATCCATCATGTCTAGGTGCAATGTACACCCTCTCCATCATGTGTGCATTAATTGCACAACATCCTCCATCATTTTATCATGAATGCTCCATGATCTTCTATTTGATCTCTTCCAAGATCTTAGTTGACTGTATCAACCTCTGTGATATACCTCATTAATGAGACATGATCTCCAATTCCATTCACATTAGTAGTGGCTCCACTACCTCATTATGTATATCTAGGCTTAATTAATCCACATTCACACATAAAAAGTGGATATTTATACATCTTGAGGATTATGGGTCCCTCCACTCTTTTATTTACTTAACTAGGTAGGTTTGTTAAGAACTCTAATATTCCAAATATCATGTGAAAATTTGGGAATATTACAGTCCTCCCTGAAAAAATGTTGCTTGTCCTCAAGAAACTACAACAAGTGGATGCTACAGAAAACATCCTCCCTCCAAATGGCATCCTCATGTGGAAGGCCTTCCCATCTGTCACAATGTCATGCATGTCTAGCTCCAAAGCTACCTCTCTAGAATGTATATAATGGCCTCCAACTGAAAAGTTAGATACCCATCCTTATCCATGAATCTCCAAGTAGCAACCATATGATGACCAAATGTCTCCTCTACACATGAGATACATAATATGAAGTGGTTCATTCCCAAAGTGGAAAGTCCCAAGTTATGAAATATCTCTCCAACCCATGATACATAGATTAGATTACATATATCAATGTCCTCATAAGAATCAAACATCACATCATTATAGTGAAAAACAAGAAGTAGAGACATATGGAAAAACATAAACAATGTCAAACCATATTCTCCTAATAACAACCAACATAACAAAGCCTTCTGCTACCATGCTAGATCATCATCAAAACAAGTAAGAGGCCATACTCTATCAAAATAAGCCACTGCAACAATGCTTCTTGTTGCCATGCCAAAACAATGTCAATGAGAATATGAGAGCCATACTCTCTCAAAAGAAGCCATCTCAGCAATGCCTCTTGCTGCCATACCACATCATCATTGTACCAAGTGTAGTGGCCATATTCTCTCAAGAGAAGCCACCTTAATAAGGCATCTTGTTTTCCCATCACATCATCATCGTACCATGTACAATGACCATAATCACCCAACAGAAGCCAATGCTGTAAGGCCTCTTGGTGCCATCCTCCAACAATATCGTGCAATGTATGGGAAGAAATTAACCCATACTCTCTCAATAGTGACCATAAAAACAAAGATTCTTTCTGGCCCCTTGCATTATCATGATGCAAGTCATGGAGCAAAAACATAGTAATGGACATGTGAGATGTCTCATCAACAGAATACAAGCAAGCTCCCTTATGCCACATCATGTGAGAGTTATGCTTTCTCCCAAACCCAAGTACATACATGAACATGAGATACATCCCAAACAGAAATACATGTAAAGAAATGAGACATATCCCAAACAAGAGTAAATAGAAGGACATAATATATATCATGTGAAGTCCAAACTCTCTCATGAACAACCAAAGCAACCATGCCTTTTCCTTATGCATTCTTCCAGTGATGTGTATGGAATGAATCAGAAAAATATGACTCTTTAAGTGGTAACCATACTCACCCAAGAGCAACCAGCACAACCATGCGTCTTGTTGGCCTGTGTCATAGATCTGTAAGTGATTTTGCAACCCCTTGCTCCATACTATCAACCATTAATCCTAATGTGGATGATAGATCTCATTTTGCAAATACTTGGTATCCTCCCATTGTAGGACACCAACCTCCTCAAACTGTTGAAGAACTTTGCACTCCATGAAATGTTGAAGTGCACCTCCAATGAGATCTCTTAATGAGACATTCCTCTCATCCATGGCCTTCCAAAACCAATGAGGTTCTGGATCTGCTGCAAGTAGAAGTCTCTCTTTGAGCTGTGAGATGCTCATTGAGAAAGTGTCATCAAGAAAGGACAAAATATTTCTCATCTCAAGATGTCTACCATTCATCATCTTAACCTTTATCGCTTCATGAGTGAAGCTACCTTCAGAATTCTCCAAGAATAATGGGGCCTCTTCATTATCACTTCTATTAAGTGACAACATTGTAGATCTGCAGGGTAATACATATGTTGTCTCAAAGAAAGGTACAATACTAATCTCATGACCAATAATTGTACATAGGATCATGCTCATCCCTTTTTCTAAAAATCCACACTTCAACTCAAAAGGTTGAATGTAGTCCATCCATGACAAACTCGGATAGCTTTAAATCTCCTCCTTGATCAAATCAAGGGTCCTCTATGTTGTGATATGTTGCTGCTTCAAATCAACATTTTGTTCTAACCCTTAACCCTTGGTTATGCATTGGCCTTGATGGCATGTCCCCATAAGTTTCAATAAGATCTACTAAAACAATAGGTTATGAATGTGTATGCATACCTTGGATCAAATGATGTCTGGGAACCTCTTGACAGAACACAAGAGTTCCTCCAACCGGGACAATGGTGTCTCCAACTGCTGGTAAGAGAAATGGTTGCTCTTCTACCAATGTACCAGTGCTGGAATCTTCCTCCTCTTCCTCATGCATCTCTTGAATCATGAATGGGAATCTATGTGTTAAGAGCTCAACACTATCTTGCAAAGTTGCAATTGTCTCTTCTCCAGACGTAAGTACTTCTACAGCTGGTGGTGAATGTAGTGACTTCTTAACCAGAGTGACAAGAATGACATCCTGCTTTGTTTCCTTAGAAAATGTCTCTTTGTGGCCCATCTCTATCTTTTTCACATCAAAATTCTTCCTTAACTTGTGAAAGAAATCTGAATATTTATTCACTTTTGCATGCTCCATGTGACTAAACCACCAATCATTGGCTTCACCTAAAAGATTAAGTGCTACAATTTGGGTAGCCTCTTTTTCAGCCACAGGATGTAGCATGAAAAATGTATCTAACTCTTTCCTCCAAGCCTTAACAGTGCTTGAGGAAGATCCATCAAATGTAAGAAAATTGAATCTATTGTGCCTCTTCCTTCTATTGCTACTATAGGATATTCTTTCTTCTTTGAGTTCAAAGAATTCTTGGAGATTTAGACTGTCTTTGAAGGCTTTAGATTGTGCCTTGTACTCTTCAAGATATAGAATGAGAGTCTCATGAGTCTCAAGTTCTCTTCTTTATTCATTTCTATACCTCTCACCTTCTTCAGAGGAAGTGGGCATAGTAGACCTATGAGGAGATCTATGATTTTCCGGTTTTCTTTTCTGCTGATAGGAGGTGCTTGGACCTTCCTCTTCAAATCTTCTTCTTGGATCCTTCCTTTGCCTTTCCTTCTTCATTTGATAGACCTCCTTGGAGAGATATTGCATGGATCTAAAGAGAGGAATGGAAAAATCCTCCTTCATGATAGATCTCATCTATCTGCTTCTTCTTTTGATGAAAAAGATGAAGTTTCCACAAGCTGAGCCAAAGATCATGCTCTGATACCACTGTAATATCCCAAAAGGGAAAATTCAGTAATACTTAAACACAATATAATAATTGAAACTAAGTAAACAGTAAATCTTAAGAAAACATTAGAATTTCTAGAGAAGCTGAGCCATTTTATTATATGGAGATGAATCAGTTACAAAATGTACAAAATATGAGTAGATATAGCCCAAGAGATGGTCTAGAATCACCCTACAATGGTGCTGCAACAAGCATTACGTAACTGGTGAGCTTATAGAAGCAATAATTCACTATCCCTTCTGCTGCTGATATGCATGAGTTATTGCAAAAGGAAATGCAGATCTAGGGAGCTTATGAGCTCTGATGATGCCACGATTCAAGATGTAGCCAATGTGATGAGAACCAAAGATAACCTAGAAAGGATTTTCCAGATCTACAACTTTGGAAAATCACCCTCCTAGGGTTTTATCCTTTATCTGTTGGGTTTATAGATCTGAAGCTAGATCTGATCTAAATATGGCTGAAATATGATGTATAAAGAGATCTATGCTTTGAGGGTTGATCCCTCCTTCAGATCTAAAAGCTAGGAGCTTGAGAGCTAGCCTTCTCTTCCTCCTCTTTCAGATTGCAGCAACTGAAAATGCAGCTGCTATAGAAACTGCACTGTACAAGAGAGAGAGGCTTTATGCCTATTGAAATATGTGCAATAGACTCCAGGCTGATGAAAATACTGATGGTAAGGTGAAGGGATGATCCCTCACAGGATTACTAGCTGAAATTCTAGCAACTTCCTTCCTCCTTTGGATCTGTAATAATGGACAACGTAATTCTAGATGGAATTAATACTGCTAGGAGGTCAATAAATTTTTTCCAAATTTCAGATCTAAAATAAATCCCTAGGAATGCTGAGCTTCAAGCCCAAGGTGATAGGAATAAACCTTCATTGGTTCTCCAGCTGAAATACTGAAGACAACCTCCACCTTCCAAACTGATCTTCAGAAATTTCGTAATTCTTCAAGCTAGATGTTCTACAGATGATGGAAATAATAAGTGGCACCACTGCCTAATGCAGAATGAAGTACAACCCTCTTCCAAGATATCACTCAATGAAAGAGGAGGGATTATTAACCAGAAACACCCTGTGCTAAAAAACACTTGCATTCTTCTCTAAACAACCCAAGAAAGCAATGGAATGCCAAATGAAAAATCCAGATCTAAACAAACCTCAAAATATATAATCAATAGCCTCCCTTCATTGTTGCATTCATCTCCTTTATATAGTTTTGGAGCCTTCCCATGCCTTGGCCCTCATCTAAACTATGATGTGCTTGTGGAAAAGATCCTCCATGTTTTACTGTGCTGTCTCTCCAAGTCATCCATCATGTCTACGTACAATGTACACCCTCTCCATCATCTGTGGATTAATTGCACAACATCCTCCATCATTTTATCATGAATTCTCCATGATCTTCAGTTTCATATCTTCAAAGATCTTAATTGATTGTATCAGCCTCCATGATCTATCTCATTAATGAGACATGATCTCTAATTCCATTCATAGTAGTAGTGGATCCACTACCTCATTATGTAGATCTAGGCTTAATTAATCCACATTCACACATAAAAACTGGATATTAATTCATCTTGAGGATTATGGATCCCTCCATCCTTTTATTTAATGAATTATGTAGGTTTATTAAGAACTCTAATATTCCAAATATCATGTGAAAATTTGGGAATATTATAGTCCTCCCCAGAAACATGTTGCTTGTCCTGAAGCAACTGCAACAAGTGGATGCTACAACAAACATCCTCCCTCCAAATGGCATCTCATGTGGAAGGCCTTCCCATCTGTCACAATGTGTCATGCATGTCTAGCTCCAAAGCTGCCTCTCTAGAATGTTTAGAATGGCCTCCAACTAAAAAGTTAGATATCCATCCTTATCCATGAATCTCCAAGTAGTAACCATATGATGACCAAATGTGTCCTCTAGACATGAGATACATAATATGAAGTGGTTCATTCTCAAAGTGGAAATTACCAACTTATGAACTACTTCTCCAACCCATGATACATAGAGTAGATTAAATATATCATTGCCCTCATCATTATCCATGTTGGCCATATAGGAATAAAACATCACATCATTATAGTGAAAAAAAAGAAGTAGAGACATATGGGAAAACATAAACAATGTCAAACCATATTCTCCTAATAACAACCAATGCAACAAAGCCTTTTGCTGCCATGCTAGATCATCATGAAAACAAGTAAGAGAGCCATACTCTCTCAAAATAAGCCACCGCAACAATGCTTCTTATTGCCATGCCAAATCAACGTCAATGAGAATACGAAAGCCATACTCTCTCAAAAGAAGCCATCTCGACAATGCCTCTTGCTGCCATACCACATCATCATTGTACCAAGTGTAGTGGCCATATTCTCTCAAGAGAAACCACCTTAATAAGGCATCTTGCTGCCCCATCACATCATCATCATACCATGTACAATGACCATAATCACCCAATAGAAGACAACGCTGTAAGGCCTCCTTTTGCCATCCTCCAACAATATCATGCAATGTATGGGGAGAAATCAGCCCATACTCTCTCAATAGTAACCATAGCAATAAATTTTTTTGCTGCCTCCTTGCATTATCATGATGCAATTCATGGAGTAACAACATAGTAATGGACATGTGAGATGTCTCATCAACAGAATACAAGCAAGCTCCCTTATACCACATTATGTGAGAGTTATTCTTTCTCCCAAACCCAGGTACATACATGAACATGAGATACATCCCAAATAGAAATACATGTAAAAACATGAGATATATCCCAAACAATAGTAAATAGAAGGACGTAATATATATCATGTGAAGTCCAAACTCTCTCATCAACAACCAAAGCAACCATGCCTTTTTCTTATGCATTCTTCCAGTGATGTGTAAGGCATGAATCAGAAAAATATGACTTTTTGAGTGGTAACCATTCTCACCCAAAAGCAAGTAGCGCAGCCATGCTTCTTGTTGGCCTGTGTCATAGTTCTGCAAGTGATTTGGAAACCCCTTGCTCCATACTATCAACCATTCATCCCAATGTGGATGATGGATCTCATTATGCAAATACTTGGTATCCTCCCATTGTAGGACACCAACCTCATCAAACTGTTGAAGAAATTTTCACTCCATAAAATTTTGAAGTGCACCTCCAATGAGATCTCTTAACGAGGCCTTATTATCATCCATGGCCTTCCAAAACCAATGAGGTTCTGGATCTGCTACAGGTAGAAGTCTCTCATTGAGCTGTGAGATGCTCATTGAGAAACTGTAGATAGAGTCTATGCCATTCCACCCACTTGACCTTCTTATAATGTGGTGGTAGGAGAAGGTAAGGTCCAAGGGTTTGCAAAATAATGCATTCGGAAGAACTCTCTTCGAGTAGGAGACCTGGAGGATGAAATAACATTGATATGAAAAAAAGGATGCAGAAGATCAAAGGTACCCATCAATGAGGTATACATTCTAACTCCTATATTCTCCATAGGTTTCATGGCATAATTCACCAAAGGAACAATACATTCAGAAGATGCATTAGGATATATCAGAGAATATTCCATCTAATCAATAGTGAAAATCCTCCCTTCATGGGGAAAACATAGGATGCAAAATAATGATGAAGCAATGGAATCCATCTCATAAATCCAATTCCGCCCCAATAGAAGGTTGTAGTCTGAATTGGCATCAACTATCTCTACTTCGATATTAACAAATTTACCCCCAACATAGATGGGAAAAACCAGAACAATGCTATATGGCCTGTGAGAATGACCATCAAATGCAGTGAGGAGAGTAGGTGAAGGAACGGTTGTTAGCTTGAGGGGTCCTGACTGAGGTTCAAAGTTAAGTTTAACCAGAAAAACCCTCTTACTACTATCCCTTTTCGTAGTGACCTACTTGCGAAGATCAAAGTCTCACCCAAAGCATTATGGGGGGGTGGTGGAACCAGGTTTCCACAACTTGAGAGAGAATTAAATGATGTGGGTGTCTTCAGATCTATAGTAACAGTGGACTGAACTTCACAATAGAAAGCCTAACCAAAAACCATAACCAGGTAAATCTGGGTCAGTTTATGCAGGTCCTCTTGTGCGCACACAGATAAGACTCCACAATCCCTTCAAATATATTAATACATAACATTTAGGTTTGGCAGTAATAGATCTATTCATTCAACATTCATATAAGGTAGAATATAGTTATGCAACTGATCCAAACATAGATAATGTTGTAAATGAAAATAATACATAGAAACAGATCATAAAGCAAAACAAAGATGCATTTGATACTCAAAATTATCCCAAAACATTTCTTTATTCATTTATAGTTCATAACATCCTTACAATACTTCAACTTTACCTGCGCACACAGCCAGCGGGGTCCACACACAACAAGACTAAGGTCTTTGCGCACACAACCACCAAGAGCCTTCTAAAGCCAGACAAATTCACTTTACTACTCATAACATCATACCAAAACTTACTTCCAACTTAACTACTATCCTATCTAACTCGATCTACACTTCTATTTATAGCTTTAGCATGCACTCATCTAAGGTCCAGAAACTGTGGTTTGTGACCCGTATTTCTACCCTTTTCCCCATTACAACTCATGAGGGGCTTTGACCTACCCCAAAGCCCCTTGACCTGTTCTTAGTTTAGTGCGCATGAATTAAATTACATAAATACTATAATTTTATCGAAAATTGTGGCCCTAAGGGACCCTGCTCCAACAGGACCCCAACACAGTATTGTGACTCGTCTTAAGTCACAACGGTGCTCAGGTCTTCTTCTTGTTCTGCAGGTCCTCGATGGCAACAATGAAGGGTGCCAAGATGTCTGTGCTCTGATCAGCTGCACTTTTCACTGTGTCCACCCATTTCTACGATGATAACCCTTTGTGTCAAGATTTATGCTTTGATAAGTCTGGTTCAAATTCTTTACAGCAGCATTCGGATCCTGCGACATATTCATCACCTCATTGGCCCATGGCTTCATGCACTTTGTCACAATATGATTCTTTCTTGGTATCTCCTCTACTTCGTCACACAAGATCTAGCTTGTCTGTAAGCGGGCCATGCGCTGAGTAGGTACGAAAGTAGGTAGGGCATCCTGAAGGTCATTGAACGCCTGCACCTTAGCGTGCAATTCCTGCAAGATATTCTTGACCAGTGGATATGTATACACAAAGGTCCACTGTCCCATAGATGTTTCTAGTAGTGTGGTGCCTTTGTCAAATGCAGTGGTGATAATCTCTGAAGCTTCCTTAACCAAGGCCACCCACTGTACACGCACTTTTGAGGGAGTTTTTGGCTGCAGCTTAGCTTGCAACGTTGCGATCTATTGCTCAAACTCCGCCTTCACTGTCTATACTTATGATTGAGAGGATTTTAGCACTACGACTAGAATTTCAATTTTAACTTGCGGCATGGCTAAAGCAGGGATGACGATCTCTGGCAGGTCACCACACAGTCTATCGATTAAGTGTTCCAATTTTTCTTGTTGTGCTACTATGGCTTGTTGTGTTGTCTCAGCTCAGAGGGATTCTTTAGTTTTTTCGGGGACCTTCTGCTCTGCTTCGCTTAGTTGCTGATGCATGCATGCCTCTTTGCACTGCATTTCATCGGTAATAAAAGTTTGGATTGCGTGCAGCTTACCGCTGAGCAACATTGACAAGTCTATCCCAATATCTGAGTAGGTATGCACCTACGTGCACAATTCTGATTGATAAACAATGACTGTTGCACCCGGGAAGAGGAAGATTGTCGGAAATATGATGCAGAAGTGTTGTCCTTGATGGCAACCCACATGATAAGAAACCTATGTGCTAAAGATGTAAGAATGATGTATCTTTAGATCAGTTCAGATGTGGCAGAGAAAAGAATTCCAGTAAGTGCCAGAAAAATGATAAATATAATATGTCACAATGTATACGCTACTTTTGTGAAGGCAACCCGCGTATATACTCTACTTTTGTGAAGGGAACCCACGTATACATTTAGGATTAGCATATACGCAGATTTTATGAGGCTAAGTTGTGTATACACGCGGAAACGAACGCTAAAAGTCGCGTATGCCCTTTTGCGCTCTAAAATTATGATACCAAGGGGCTTTACCATGGTATTGACCCATTGTATTGAGCACTGGATTATCTATTTGATCCCGTCTAGGAATACCATTGGAAATAATGTGGTTTTGGCTCATGGTATTGAAAAAGGGAAAACCTATATAAGGAGAAGAAAATCATTGTGCAAAGGGTGTGCATGAGTCTGGGTTTGAATGAGTACTTCATTATGAAGTATATCTGTATGGAAAGGGTAACAGTTTGATGATCTGAATCTGTGATGCACCTATGAAGAAAATGATGAAGAAGTGAATCTAGATCTGAAATGTATTTGTATCTTCTAGATCTATTTATGGAATGTTCTGATCTGAGATGAGGCGAACATGTTTCTGAAGTAAAGGGTAATATATGAGCTATGCATCTGTTCTGAAGAATTGCGCTGAAATGTCTGAAGAAGTATACGCTGGTTCGTTTCGGTAAAAGCGTGTGTATACGCGGATCTGATGAAGGAAAAGCGCGTATGTCCAGTTAGGGTTTTTTGAAGTATGTGCAGAGGTATACGTGGGTTTATATGCATGAAGGCGCGTATATACGCAAGATCAGTGAAAGGAAAGCACGTATGATAAACTAGGGTTTGCTGAAGTTGTGAGATGTATGATCTGTTCTGCTGTCTTGCTGATATCTGTTTATGATGTGTACTGCTATCTGTCAATGTTGATCTGGGTAGTTCAAATATTGATTATGCTGCTATAGAGAAAGTTGTTGAATTGATGAATGTTCCTTGACCTTAATTGTGTGGGTTGGATCCAGTGTGAAAATTGATGAAACGTGGTCCATAGAGGTGTTGAGGGTTGTAGCCTTCAGTCAGTTGTAAACTCCCCTCGGGTGGTATTTGGTAACGAAGCGAGGGTCGTGCTCACTTCAGGAATTGAGGAAATTTGGTAAACGAGAAGCGGGGGTCGTAAATCCCTTCCAGGAGAGGCTGGTAAACGAGCGCAGGTGGGTGCCTGCGTGCTGGTCAAGTCTGCGCCAGCACATATGTTGTAAAATGTTTTCTCTATAATAAAATATTGAAGGCTGAGCAACTGCAGCGGTGGTTTTCTCCCGATTTGGGTTTCCACCTAAAAATCCTGGTGTTCATGTGTGATGCTTTGTGTGATGGTTTATTCTGTTCTTACTGCACATGTTTACTTTTTATTGAACATCTGATGAATGAATGATGGAATAATATAAGTGAATATTTAATGGCATAATTAGATCTCGTGAATACATTGAGTTTTATGAAGGGTGTCATGGTATATCTGTGAAATTACATGTGAGAAAGTAACGCATTATGGGTTTTAGAGCATGAAAAATGAAAAAGTTTCACAGTATGCCACAGTCTCTATTTTCACCCCCCACTCTAGTATCGCTTAACACCTGCGGTATGGTAGGTCATACAGAAGAAGCTTGATAAAACTTGAAGGAGATCAGGTAAATCGGAAGTCATGAAGGAGTTATGTATAAGGCCACCTGTCAAATGGAGATAGTCACACTGATGGAAGATACGGAACAAATCATATGCGCAAAGTATCTTGGTGTGAAGTATGGGCAATCATGGAAGAAGGTTATCAGTATCCGACCAGTATTCCTACTGATGCAGCAGAAAGGAAGAAATATGAAATCAATGCCAAAGCAGTCAATGTTTTATTAGGAAGCATGTCTGAACCAGAATTTGCTAAAGTGATGCAGCTAAATTCAGCAAAAGAAATATGGGACAAAATCATTATGAGCTATGAAGGAGATACAAAGGTAAAAAGTGCAAAACTCCAAACTCTCAGAATTGAATATGAAAATTTAAGGATGCATAGTGATGAGAGTATTGCCAGTTTCTTTTTACGTCTAGATGATATTATAAATCGTATGAGAAGTTTGGCTGAAACCATAACCGATACTACTTTGGTGGAAAAAGTCTTAAGATCTTTGACTTCAAAATTTGAGTCGAAAGTATCTGCTATTGAAGAAAGGCAAGATCTGCAAACACTTATCATTGTTCAACTACATGGTATTTTTACTGCTTATGAAATGAGACAAGGAGGTCCCTCTCAAATCAAAGAAGTTGTTTTTAAGGCGTGTGCAAAAGGAAAAGAAAAGGAAGATGTCAAGGAATCAGACTATATATCAGAAGAAGAAGAAGTAAATTTTGTGAGAAAACTCCAACTAGGAACTGGAAGATTCAAAGGTAAGCTCCCCTTCAAGTGTTTTGATTGTGGAAGAGTTGGTCATTATGCTGCTAAATGTCCTTATAGAGAAAATCATGATAAAGGGAAACAAATTGAAAAAGGAAAGAGTTATTATACAAATGAAGTATCTAATGAGGATGAAGAAGATTCTAACAAAGATCTGCTAGTGCTCATGGCAAAGAAGAAAAAGAAGAAGGCTACTCAAAAGGAGACATCTCAGAATACATGTACGGCAAAAGATGAAGAAGATAAAACAGGTACTGATTGTTGTTCTTGTGATTCACTTTCTTGTGCAAGCAATGGTGAAGATAGTGAACGTAACAGTATAAGTCTAGAAGCAAATCTCAAGGTCAATGATGAAAGCAATGATTGGAATCAATTTCATAAGAGAGAATCTGTCTACAAAGATATGATATCTAGAATGAATGAACAGAAAGAAATACTAAATGGATAGATAGACAAGTATCAAAAGTTGTATGTTGTTGCAACCAATCAAAGTGAAAGACTTGAAGCAGAAATCATCTCTCTGAAAGAAGATCTGGAAAAATCAAATAAGAAGAATGAAGAACCCCTATAATTTGAAAAGGAAGGACTTGAAGAAGAAATCATCTCTCTCAAAGAAGATCTGGAAAAATCAAATAAGAAGAATGAAGAACTGCTACAAACATGTGAAGAACAAGAAAATTGGTTGAAGGAAGAAATTTTAAAATTGAATGATCAAGTAGAAGAAGGAAAAAGGGTTGAAGAAAGCATGAAGAAGCAATGCCAAAAATTGGAGGTTGAGGTAAACATTCTCAAAGGTAAATTAGAAGAAAAGGATAAAATCTTGAGGTTTCAAGATAGTACTAAGATTCTGGACAATATTCTTAGTAATCAAAGATCTCCTGCTATTAAACTTGGTCTTGGTTTTCATGAAACTGTTAAATGAGAATCTAGTTCACAAGGAAGTGCTAAAGATTCAAAGGATGTCAATACAAAATCTGAAGTGTTGAAAGAAGAAAAGGGTCAACCGACAATCATGAACTCTCAAAAGAAACCATTCCCTCCTAACTATAGAAGCATCAACAATGTTGAATGCTTTAATTGTCATAATTATGGGCATGTTGTAGCAAATTGCAGAAGCATATTGTTTCAGTCACAAACAAGCAGATTCTACACAGATAGGTACTCTGGTTTCTTTAAGGGATATTGTTTTTCATGCAACAGGTTTGGTCATAAAGCAGCTGATTGCAATAGAGGAAAGAATAGAAGAACACAGTATGATTCTTATGGTTACTTTTCTGGTCATGCAAGATGTTATGCCTGTAACAAATATGGAAATGTGGAAAAAGAATGCAGGATGAATAGATCTGAGAAATTGGACAATTTCCAGCCCACAATAAGAAGTTTCAAGCAAAGCTGGAGAAAGAAGGAACACCGGTCAGAAACATAGGGAATACTGACCCTACAGTAGTCATCCGCTTCTAAAGCTTACTTCTCTGAATGACTGCAAGAAGTGATGTGAGATACATTATAAGGATTAGTAATGTATCGTCATAGGGGGAGCAATGTATGATGATTCTCATGGTTGTTTTGGTTATTCTGGCTATATTTATTTCTGACAGTGCATCTGGTGTGAAGAAAAGACAGGAACAGAAGGTTCAAATTCAGGGGGAGATGAAGGGGTGAAATTTTCTATATTTCACTTTCCATACGCGGGTTCGATGAAACAAAGTCGCGTATACATGCGAGTTCCAGCAGACACAGTCGCGTATGCATTGATGATAAGAGAATTGATATGAAAGCTGAAGATCAGGAGCAGAGGTTCAGGGGGAGCATCAGTCTGACTGTTAATGATTGTATTATTGACACTGTATCTGGCTATTTCTCAGTTCTAAATGATGATGACATGATACAAGGTTTCTTATGATAATATTATGGATGAGCCCGGATTGCATATTTGATGAAGAGTATTCTTTTCTTTCACACATGGATGAGATGGAAGTCTTATGATTTAGAGATACAGACAGATCATGTAGGGATTGTTGCTAATGGCTTGTTGTTGAAGGTGTTCAGGTTGCACAAGCTAAGGAGGAGCCTTGGTCATATGAAAAGGATGTTTGGATGCAAATTTTCAGGGGGAGCATTAGTCTTGTTGAGTATAATGCATTGTTGGCATTATGATGGTTCTGAAATATGATCTCTTTCTTGAGGTATTTTTGGTATTTGTTACAAAAAGTCATATTTGTAATTTGATGAAAAGGTCATGTTGAGACCTATGATGTAAATTGTAATATTCAGGACTTGTTCAATTTGTAAACCCACTTGGTTGGGTAATTGAGTCAAAATGTGTAAACCCTCTTGGTTGGGTACTTGAGTCTCATATGTAAATCCACTTGGTTGGATCTTTGATTTAAGTATGAGTCCTTGGTGATAGGAAGGTCATAGAGTCATGTACTTCATTGTAAAATATGTTTGAAGATTCAGCATGAACACAGGGGGAGCATGGTCGATTCAGTGTACATCAGATCTACAGCGCTCTTCTTTCTACATGAGAAAAAAAAAAAAAAAAACCTTGTGTTGGTTTTGGTCCGCCCTTTGCCCTTGATGTCAAAGGGGGAGAGTGACATGGTGTTTGAATAAGGGGAGAATATCATTATGCTTAATGTATACATCTTTTGTGGTGATCAAACACCATCGTGGTTGCCATCAAGTCCAAAGGGTGAGATTGTTGGCAATATGATGCAGAAGTGTTGTCCTTGATGGCAACCCACTTGATAAGCAACCTATGTGCTAAAGATGTAAGAATGATGTATCTTGAATCGATTCGAGATAATGGCAGAGAAAATAATTCCGGTAAGTGCAGAAAAAATCATAAATATAATATGTCTACGTATACTACTTTTGTGAGCGACCCGCGTATATAATCTACTTTGTGAAGGAACTGCGTATACAATCGGGATTAGCATACCACGATTTTATGAGGCTAAGTTGTGTATACACACGGAAACAAACGCTAAAAGTTGCGTATGCCCTTTTGCGCTCTAAAATTATGATACGGGGATTTACCATGGTATTGACCCATTGTATTGAGCCTTTGGATTATCCTATTTGATCACATTAAGGAATGCCATTAAAATGTGTGGTTTTGGCTCATAATTATTGAAAAAGAGGTAGAAACCTATATAAGGAGAAGAAAATCATTGTGCAAAGGGTGTGCATGAGTCTGGGTTTGAATGAGTACTTCATTATGAAGTATATATGTATGGAAAGGGTAACAATTTGATGATCTGAATCTGTGATGCACCTATGAAGAAAATGATGAAGAAGTGAATCTAGATCTGAAATGTATTTGTATCTTCTATATCTGTTTATGGAATGTTTTGATCTGAGATGAGGCGAACATGTTTCTGAAGTAAAGGGTAATATCTGAGCTATGCATCTGTTCTGAAGAATTGCGCTGAAATTTTTGAAGAAGTATACGCTGGTTCATTTTGGTAAAAGCGCGTGTATATGCGGATCTGATGAAGGAAAAGCGCGTATGTCCAGTTAGGGTTTTCTGAAGTATGTGCAGAGGTATAAGCGGGTTTATATGCATGAAGGCGCGTATATACGCAGGATCAGTGAAAGGAAAGCGCGTATGATAAACTAGGGTTTGCTGAAGTTGTGAGATGTCTGATCTGTTCCGTTGTCTTGCTGATATCTGTTTCTGATGTGTACTGCTATCTGTCAATGTTGATCTGGGTAGTTCGAATATTGATTATGCTACTATAGAGAAAGTTGTTGAATTGATGAATGTTCCTTGAGCTTAATTGTGTGGGTTGGATCTAGTGTGAAAATTGATGAAACGTGGTCCATAGAGGTGTTGAGGGTTGTAGCTACCGATTCGAGGGTTATCAGCTCCCTTCGGGTGAAAATTTGGTAAATGAAATGTGAGGGTCATAGCTCTCCCTTCTAGGTAAATTGCAGTAGCGAACTTGAGGGGGTCATAGCTCCTTCGGAGAGATTTAGTAAATGGCGCGAGATGGGTGCACAGCGTCTTTGGTATGGAAGGCACCAGCACATTGTTGTAAGATGTTTTCTCTATAATAAAATATTGAAGGCTGAGACAACGGGAGCGGTGGTTTTCTCTCGACTTGGGTTTCCACCTAAAATCCTGGTGTTCATGTGTGTTGCTTATGTGTGATGATTTATTCTGTTCTTACTGCACTTGTTTACTGTTTATTGAACATCTGATAAATAAATGATGGAATTATATAAGTGAATAATTAATGGCATAATTAGATCTCTGTGTATACGCGAGTTTTATGAAGGGTATCCGCGTATATACGTGAGACTGTGTCAGGAAAGTAGCGTATGGTTTTTAGAGCATGAAAAAGTAAAAATATTTGAGTATGCCCAAAATACTGATTCACCCCCCCCTCTCAGTATTTTTCCCAATAATTGGAATCAGAGCAGGTCCTTTTGAAGAAGCTTGATTGCTTGAAGGAGATCCGTCGCAATGGGAAGTCATGAAGGAGTTATGTCTATAAGGCCTCCTCTATTAATTGGAGATAATCTGCTATTCTAGAAGATACGAACAAAAGCATATCTGCAAAGTCTTGGTGCAGAAATATGGGAAATCCTGGAAGAAGGTTATCAGTATCCGGCAAGTATTCCTACTGATGCAGCAGAAAGGAAGAAATATGAAATCAATGCCAAAGCAGTGAATGTCTTATTAGGAAGCATGTCTGAACCAGAATTTGCTAAAGTGATGCAGCTAAATTCAACAAAGGAAATATGGGACAAAATCATTCTGAGCTATGAAGGAGATACAAAGGTAAAAAGTGCAAAACTCCAAACTCTCAGAATTGAATATGAAAATTTAAAGATGCATAGTGATGAGAGTATTGCCAGTTTATTTTTACGTCTAGATGATATTGTAAATCGTATGAGAAGTTTGGGTGAAACCATAACCGATACTACTCTGGTGGAAAAAGTCTTAAGATCTTTGACTTCAAAATTTGAGTCGAAAGTATCTGCTATTGAAGAAAGGCAAGATCTACAAACTCTTACCATTGTTCAACTACATGGTATTTTGACTGCTTATGAAATGAGACAAGGAGGTCCCTCTCAAATCAAAGAAGCTGCTTTTAAGGCATGTACAGAAGGAAAAGAAAAAGGAGATGTCAAGGAATCAGATTATATATCAGAAGAAGAAGAAGCAAATTTTGTGAGAAAACTCCAACTAGGAACTGGAAGATTCAAAGGTAAGCTCCCCTTCAAGTGTTTTGATTGTGGAAGAGTTGGTCATTATGCTGCTAAATGTCCTTATAGAGAAAATCATGATAAAGGGAAACAAATTGAAAAAGGAAAGAGTTATTATACAAATGAAGTATCTAATGAGGATGAAGAAGATTCTGACAAAGATGTGCTAGTGCTCATGGCAAAGAAGCAAAAGAAGAAGGCTACTCAAAAGGAGACATCTCAGAAGACATGTACGGAAAAAGATGAAGAAGATAAAATAGGTACTGATTGTTGTTCTTGTGATTCACTTTCTTGTGCAAGCAATGGTGAAGATAGTGAACATGACAGTACAAGTCTAGAAGCAAATCTCAAGGTAAATGATGAAAGCAATGATTGGAATCAATTTCATAAGAGAGAATCTGTCTACAAAGATATGATCTCTAGAATGAATGAACAGAAAGAAATACTAAATAGACAGATAGACAAGTATCAAAAGTTGTATGTTGTTGCAGCCAATCAAAGTGAAAGAATTGAAGCAGAAATCATCTCTCTCAAAGAAGATCTGGAAAAATCAAATAAGAAGAATGAAGAACCCCTATCATTTGAAAAGGAAGGACTTGAAGCATAAATCATCTCTCTCAAAGAAGATCTGGAAAAATAAAATAAGAAGAATGAAGAGCTGTTACAAACATGTGAAGAACAAGAAAATTGGTTGAAGGAAGAAATTTTAAAATTGAATGATCAAGTAGAAGAAGGAAAAAGGGTCGAAGAAAGCATGAAGAAGCAATGCCAAAAATTGGAAGTTGAGGTAAACATTCTCACAGGTAAATTAGAAGAAAAGGATAAACTCTTGAGATTTCAAGATAGTACTAAGATTCTAGACAATATTCTTAGTAATCAAAGATCTCCTGCTATTAAACTTGGTCTTGGTTTTCATGAAACTGTTAAAGGAGAATCTAGTTCACAAGGAAGTGCTAAAGATTCAAAGGATGTCAATACAAAATCTGAAGTGTTTAAAGAAGCAAAGGGTCAACCGACAATCATGAACTCTCAAAAGAAACCATTCCCTCCTAACTATAGAAGCATCAACAATGTTGAATGCTTTAATTTTCATAATTATGGGCATGTTGCAGCAAATTGCAGAAGCAGATTGTTTCATTAAAAAACAAGCAGATTCTACACAGATAGGTACTCTGGTTTCTTTAAGGGATATTGTTTTTCATGCAGCAGGTTTGGTCATAAAGCAGCTGATTGCAATAGAGGAAAGAATAGAAGAACACAGTATGATTCTTATGCTTACTTTTCTGGTCATGCAAGATGTTATGCCTGTAACAAATATGGACATGTGGAAAAAGAATGTAGGATGAATAGATCTGAGAAATTGGACAATTTCCAGCCCACAATAAGAAGTTTCAAGCAAAGCTGGAGAAAGAAGGAACACCAGTCAGAAACATAGGGAATACTGACCCTACAGCAGTCATCCGCTTCTAAAGCTTACTTCTCTGAATGACTGCAAGAGGTGATGTGAGATACATTATAAGGATTAGTAATGTATCGTCACAGGGGGAGCAATGTATGATGATTCTCATGGTTGTTTTGGTTATTCTGGCTATATTTATTTCTGACAGTGCATCTGGTGTGAAGAAAAGACAGGAACAGAAGGTTCAAATTCAGGGGGAGATGAAGGGGTGAAATTTTCTATATTTCACTTTCAATACGCGGGTTCGATGAAACAAAGTCGCGTATACACGCGAGTTCCAGCAGACACAGTTGCGTATGCATTGATGATAAGAGAATTGATATGACAGCTGAAGATCAGGAGCAGAGGTTCAGGGGGAGCATCAGACTGACTGTTAATGATTGTATTATTGACACTATATCTGGCTATTTCTCAGTTCTAAATGATGATGACATGATACATTGTTTCTTATGATAATATTATGGATGAGCCCGGATTGCATATTCGCTGAAGAGTATTCTTTGCTTTCACACATGGATGAGATGGAAGTCTTATGATTCAGAGATACGGACAAATCATGCAGGGATTGTTGCTGATGGCTTGTTGTTGAAGGTGTTCAGGTTGCACAAGCTAAGGAGGAGCCTTGGTCATATGAAAAGGATGTTTGGATGAAAATTTTCAGGGGGAGCATTAGTCTTGTTGAGTATAATGCATTGTTGGTATTATGATGGTTCTGAAATATGATCTCTTTCTTGAGGTCTTTTTGGTATTTGTTACAAAAATTCATATTTGTAATTTGATGAAAAGGTCATGTTGAGACCTATGATGTAAATTGTAATATTCAGTCATGTAAGGACTTGTTCAATTTGTAAACCCTCTTGGTTGGGTACTTGAGTCTCATATGTAAATCCACTTGGTTGGATCTTTGATTTAAGTATGAGTCCTTGGTGATAGGAAGGTCATAGTGTCATGTACTTCATTGTAAAATATGTTTGAAGATTCAGCATGAACTCAGGGGGAGCATGGTCACTTCAGTGTACATCAGATCTACAACGCTCTTCTTTCTACATGAGGAGAAAAACCTTGTGTTGGTTTTGGTCCGCCCTTTGCCCTTGATGTCAAAGGGGGAGAGTGACATGGTGTTTGAATAAGGGGAGAATATCATTATGCTTAATGTATATATCTTTTGTGGTGATCAAACACCATCGTGGTTGCCATCAAGTCCAAAGGGGGAGATTGTTGGCAATATGATGCAGAAGTGTTGTCTCGATATAACCTCCACATGATAAGCAACCTATGTGCTAAAAAAGATGTAAGAATGATGCATTCTCACTATGGCCTTATGGTAGAGAAAATATCCGTAAGTGCTTAAATGATAAATATAACATGTCACAATGTATACGCTACTTTTGTGAAGGCAACCCACGTATATACTCTACTTTTGTGAAGGGAACCCGCGTATACATTCAGGGTTAGCATATACGCAGCTTTTATGAGGCTAAGTTGCGTATACACGCGGAAACGAACGCTAAAAGTCGCGTATGCCCTTTTGCGCTCTAAAAGTATGATACCAAGGGGCTTTACCATGGTATTGACCCATTGTATTGAGCGCTGGATTATCTATTTGATCCCATCTAGGAATACCATTAGAAATAATGTGGTTTTGGCTCATGGTATTGAAAAAGGGTAAACCTATATAAGGAGAAGAAAATCATTGTGCAAAGGGTGTGCATGAGTCTGGGTTTGAATGAGTACTTCATTATGAAGTATATCTGTATGGAAAGGGTAACAGTTTGATGATCTGAATCTGTGATGCACCTATGAAGAAAATGATGAAGAAGTGAATCTAGATCTGAAATGTATTTGTATCTTCTAGATCTATTTATGGAATGTTCTGATCTGAGATGAGATGAACATGTTTCTGAAGTAAAGGGTAATATCTGAGCTATGCATCTGTCTGAAGAATTGCGCTGAAATGTCTGAAGAAGTATACGCTGGTTCGTTTCGGTAAAAGCGCGTGTATACGTGGATCTGATGAAGGAAAAGTGCGTATGTCCAGTTAGGGTTTACTGAAGTATGTGCAGAGGTATACGCGGGTTTATATGCATGAAGGCGCGTATATACGCAAGATCAGTGAAAGGAAAGCGCGTATGATAAACTAGGGTTTGCTGAAGTTGTGAGATGTCTGATCTATTCTGCTGTCTTGCTGATATATGTTTCTGATGTGTACTGCTATCTGTCAATGTTGATCTGGGTAGTTCGAATATTGAGTATGCTGCTATAGAGCAAGTTGTTGAATTGATGAATGTTCCTTGAGCTTAATTGTGAGGGTTGGATCCAGTGTGAAAATTGATGAAACGTGGTCCATAGAGGTGCTGAGGGTTGTAGCCTTCATTCAGGGGGTTGTAGCTCCCTTCCAGGTGAGGATGGTAAATGAGAGTAGGGGGTCGTAGCTCCCTTCCAGGTGAGGCTGGTAAACGAGAGCAGGGGGTCATAGCTCCCTTCCAGGAGAGACTGGTAAACGAGCACAGGTGGGTGCCTGCGTGCTGGTATGAGTCTGCACCAGCACATTGTTGTAAGATGTTTTCTCTATAATAAAATATTGAAGGCTGAGACAACGGTAGTGGTGGTTTTCTCCCGACTTGGGTTTCCACCTAAAATCCTGGTGTTCATGTGTGTTGCTTATGTGTGATGATTTATTCTGTTCTTACTGCACATGTTTATTGTTTATTGAACATCTGATGAATAAATGATGGAATTATATAAGTGAAGAATTAATGGCATAATTAGATCTCTGTGAATATGCGAGTTTTATGAAGGGTATCGGCGTATATACGCGAGTCTGTGACAGGAAAGTAGCGTATGGGTTTTAGAGCATGAAAAAGTAAAAAGTTTTGAGTATGCCCTGAATACTGATTCACCCCCCCTTCTCAGTATTTTTCCCAACAAATATCCTGCTATATGTCATGCTGATGATCATGGTTGTAGACTGACTTTCTTTAATCGGCTTCGATTTATTCACGCTCTTCTGGATGTTTTCGGTCATAACTGCAATACCTACAGCCCTAGCTATAATGCTTCGAAAACAACCTTGTACTTCTCTTCCATTGCTATCCATCTATCTTCAAAATCAGATGCGATCGCATCTGCTATTTTATCAAGGTCCTCCTCCGTTAGCGTAACATCCTTGTTCCTCCAACTTTAGAACCTTTCCTCTTCTTGTACATGCCCTTGGAGGCTTCTGCGTCATGCTTCATTCCTATTGAAGATTCTTGTCTAGTGCCATCTAGAACATGAAGGCCTCCAACGCCCAAATAAGCTTCTCCTTCAGGTTGTTGCTTAGTTTTTTTATCTGCTTCTATCTTTGTATCTTCCTCAGCATCTTTTTCTATGCCCATATTTGCATCCTTTTCAGTGCGCTGCTCTGATTCTTTGTCTTTTTCCCTAGTGTTGTCTCTTTCCTGGATGTGGAAGCTGTGATAGGCTGGGTGGAGCCGAGCCCAACCTTCCATGCTACTGGACAGGTCAAATGACCTGGTCGATCTCTGCCTCTGTCACCAGAAATGGCAAGCTGTACCATACAAGGTCGTTGTGCGCCCGGATCTACACATGGTGCATGGTTACCTGAAAATATGCAATACCCTGATACTTATCATAGATAGCTGGGGATAGTCTGGGTCGTGAATGTATTGTTGATGCTAGCGTGCCTTCAAATAGAACCCATAAAATTTTATTCTCCTTCACCTTTTTGGGGTTGGGAGAATCCCACAAGTTAGCGTAGCATGCCCCTTTGCACATACCAGGCTCCACCTCTAGGAGAACTCCACCCTTTGGCGTCTCCCATGCTACCAACACAATTACCAACAACAACTAGGAGTAGTAGAATTTATTCCCTTCATCTTGCACCTCACGCACATTATTCAGAAATTCTTGGCAGAGGTATTGGAATCAGTTGTAGTTGACCCCCTTCTCACTTTGTCTTGCCAATGAAATTATGTGCACAGGGAATGCCTTGGGGCAATACTTGTGCATAATTTTATATCCAGGGAATAAGGTTTCAAGGTGCATGCCTAGGTCTTCAATCTGCTGCACTAGGAACCCCCTAGAGTCTCGTTTGATGTGGTAGTCCTTCCTCACCTTTGTAGTTGCCTTCAACTCATTGCTCTTCCCAAATATGGCCATGGGATGGGGCCCTTTCTTGGGCAGGCTGGTGATCTTGTGGATCGACATGAATTCTAATGGAATTCTTCCTTGGATCCAAAGGCACCCCTCGTGCACTAATTCCAATAGCTGGCGCACACAGAAAATGGTAATGGGGTACCTCCTTAAGTGAGGAATCCTCAGCAAATTGAGGATCCCAATGTTTCTCAGCCCGCACACACATAGGCTCTACCTTTACCACAACATCATACAACATGTGCTTGCACTCCAAGTAGTACTGATGAACCGGCTGGGGGAACATATCCTCGTTCTCCAGGTCATAATCATAAAATTTGACAAGGGAGATCTTGCGAAACACATCTCCATTAGCGGGGACAACTTGCGGGATCAGCGACATCTGAAGGTAGTCCCGCAACACATATACATACTTTGTAAGACACTCCAATGGTTTTCTAGGCTTTACATACTTCAGCTGCCATGAAATTGGATCGACAAGCGCAACCTCCTTAGTGGCGCTCATAGTCGCTTTGTAAGATCACAGATAGGAGACCTATCCTTCGTTGCTTGGTGCGAGGATGTAATACTTCTAGGGGAGGTTTCCGTCTTGGAGGATGACCCGTTGGTCATCTTACCCTTTCCCTTAGCCAGCATAGACACTAATTCTTGGACCTATGGCACCACTTCATGAACATCATCCGACCTTGGCTCTATAGACGCTGTGAGCAACACAGACTGTTCCACATATGGCGCACTCTTAGGGTTAGTGGCCGTCTTTCTTGAGCGAAAGATAAATTGTGGGTTACTCACGTAAGATGTGGGGGTATCTTAGCCAGACATATAGTGCTCAAAGGAAAATTTATGGCACAATTCACAAATAATCTCAGGGCGCAATATACTCAGAAAGAAAAGGTACCAAATGTGACTCGCACCCTTCCGTTTATAGACGATCCAAGGTGAAAATGGTGGGATCTTCATTAAATGCATCTTACCTCCGTAAAAATGGTCAAAAATCCCATAATATCGCCTAATTAAATTCAGAAAACCTGATCTGTCCAATGGTAAAATCACTTTTTCACCCAATTTTACTATTCCAATGGCTAGTTTCTCCTATTGCGCACTACCTCTGCACTCTTGACGCACATGTCTGTGCCTTTCCTCTGTGCAGCACACAGACAAGTGGATTCTCATTTTCTATCCATATATTCATTTGGTAGGCACATGGTTATGCTTATACGGCTTCAGTTAGCTTCCATTAAAACACCCGAGAAGACTCTCTCCACGGAATGTGGCTAAGCACACTACTCCCCCATTAGTGATTTCTTTCACAATATATGGCCCCAAAAATTTTTTCCTAAACTTCCCTGGGTGGCCCACAAACTGGCTGTCATATAACAAGACCGAATCTTCCTCCTTGAACACCTTATTCCTGGTGTGCCTATCACGCCAGGAATTTTCAAGTGCCTTCTACACTTGCTGACAGAAGTTAGTAATGAACCGATCCTCTTCTAAGGCAACCAATTACACAAGGCGTTCCTCCATGATGTCAGGCTCAACCATATTAGTGAATGCTGTGATGCGCAGGATTGGGATGATATATTCCATTGGCATGATTTCTTCTTACCCATAAACCATCCTGAAAGGTGTTTTCCCAGTCAACTTCTTGCATGTAGTCCTATAAGCCCATAACCCAGAAGGGATGTGCACGTTCTAGTCATTCTGATTTTCATTACAGATCTTCGTGAGCACATTCTCCAATTTTTTTTTGAAAGAATCTACTGCACCATTCCTGAGGCTGGTAAGGAGTACTCTTCTGGTGATGGATCTAAAATTCCTCCATCAGATATTCAATGGTTTCATTAACAAAGTGTGTACCCATATCACTCATCCATATCTTTGGGCAGCCAAAACTAGTTAGAATATGTTCAAAAATGAAATGTACAACAATATATGTGGTATAATCCTTGACTGGCTTAGCTTTTGCCCATCTAGTTACAGAATCGGTGGCAGTGATGATATAGTGCACACCAGTATTCTTCCCCAGAGGATTGATAGGTCCAACAAAATCTATATCCCATTTATCAAAGGCCTGCAGGGCCATTTGTTCCTAAAGGGGAATTTCATCTCTACGCAAGGGCTTCCCTGTTCTCTGGCATGCATCACAGGCTCGATAGTATGCGTGTGCATCACTGTGTAGTGTGGGCCACCATAACCCAATACACATCACCTTCTGTGCAGTAGCATTACCTACATAGCGGCCTCCTGTCACTCCCCCATGATCCTTGGCCAAGATTTCCTATCTCTCATGTTCCAAAACATACCTTCTTAATACTTCATCTGCTCCAAAGTTTTACAATTGACTGATAATTAGGGTAAAATCAGATGCACATGAAACCAAATCCTTCTTTTACGGCATCAAATATTTAGTAGGCTCACTTCTGGTGGTCAGGAAGTGAATAATATCAACAAAGTGTTCATCAACCACCTTTATAGCAAAGAGTTATGCATCAGGTAATCCCTCCTCTAGAATGGTTGGTTCCTCCCTATTTTCAATGCATGACGGATGATCAAGTCCAACATTCAATCTACCAAGCTTCACAATGATTTCAAATTCATATTCCTGAAATAGCTGCAACCATCACCAAATCTCCCCCCCAACACAGGCTTATTGACCAGGTATTTCAAATAAGAATGTTTAGTGACCATATTGAAGTGCCCTCCTAGCAAATAGTGCCTGTATTTTTGCAGAGCATAGACCATGTCCAATCCTTCCATTTCTATGGTTGAGTAGTTGTGCTATGCACTAGAGAGCTTCCTATTGGAAAAATCAACGGGGTGATCAATGTCTTCTTCCCCTGGTTGCGCTAAAATAGCTCCAAGTGCTATACCAGATGCATCCACATGTTTTGGAATAGTATAGGAATATTAGAATAGGTGCAATAACCATCTTCTCCTTCAATAGCTCAAAGCTCTTTTGACATTCCTCATCCCATAAAAATTACACATCCTTCTTCAATAATTTCTCCATAGGAATAGTTATCAGAGCATAGCCCTTAATGAACTTTCCATAATATTTGGTGCATCCCAGGATGGAGAAAAATGATTTTTCATTAGTGGGGAGTTCTAGGTTGATGATAAATACAATCTTGGTTGGATATACCATCAATCCTTGCTAACACACAATATGGCCAAAAAATATTCCAAAAGGAACGCAAATATGCATTTCTTCAAGATAAGAGAAATCTGGTGCTTCCTACAAGTGTCAAGCATCATGTGCAGGTTGGACACATGATTATTTACCAACCCAAACATAGTCCAGTCATCAAAATAAACCTCCAACAAATAGCGCATGAATTGTTTGAACAAAACTACTGCTACGCGTGAGAAGATCCCAGGTGAATTCTTCAATCAGAAAGGCATGACTGTGTATTGGAAAGACCCCCATTCCATTGCAAAGGTGGTGTTTCTTTGGTCTTCTGGCGCAATTATAATCTAATGATACCCTTAAAATCCATCTATGGCTCAAGGGGTCCTAACCTAGGTTCGGAGGTTAAGGTTTGCAAACAAACCCCTATATCACTGGCCCTTTCGACAGTGACCTGCTTGCGCAGGCCAAAGTCTCGCGCGAAGCAGTATGGGAGGGTTCTGGAACCAGGTTTCCACACCATGAGAGAGAGAGTAGGTAAGTCTAGTAGATCTACATTTTCAGCTTATCAGGTTCACACAGAGTAAGTGTATTCACAGGCTTTTCATAGCCTATTCAGTTATTAACCACAACCGAGCTATTATCATTTACAGATCTAATCAGTACCTTCGCATCCATGTGCGTAACAAAAATTACCAGAATATCATATCATAAATGCATCTATAGGTACATTTGCAACATAACAGATAACAGATGTATTCACAACTTAAATAGATATTCGCATCACAGATTCACGTCAACAGTAAATTTAATAGATCCAGATATCACACAGATACTTCAACAATACTTTCACATTCATTAACATTTAGATCTACTTACAACCAAACACAACCTGCGCACACAGCCAGTAGGGTCCACACACAATAGGACTGAGGATCTCTGTGCACATAGCCAGCACGATTCCTTACCCAAAAAACCCAAGACAGATCTAACAATTCACACTTATCATCATACTCAATTCTTGCCTACCTTAAGACTCAAAATGTTCATCTATTTATATCGATTTAGCCTACACTTCCAATGGTCCACAAACCTTTTTTTGTAGACTCTTGGTCTACCATTGACCCATTAAAATGAATTCAAGGCTTTGACCCACCCAAAACCCCTGCGCTAGACTAAATAATACTAAAAATATAAAAAATTGTACAAAATTTGCAGCTTTTAGGGGACTTTGTTCCAAAATTCCCCCAACACAATCTTGTGACTCATCCCGAGTCACTGCAGTGGTGGGTTCTCCACCTTGGCTTGCAGTAGCTTGATCGCATCAATCAACTTGGGAAGCGCTCCTTCACATTGTGCAGCAGCATTATGAGCTATATCCACCCGTTTTTGTGAAGTTGGTCCCTCTGTGGCCACCGTGACACTTTCCAAACTTTGGTTAAGTTTCTTTACTACGAGATCAATGTCTTGGGAGAGCTTGAGGGATTCATCAGCCCAAGGCTTGAGACAGTCACCAATGGTTTTCTCCTTTTGGTGGAGCTCTTCAATTTTGTCTCGCAAGGTGTGGCTATTACGCAACTGTGCCAACCGTTGAGCAGGGATTAGAGTAGGCACTGTAGCTTCCATCTGCTCAAATTGTTCTTCCTTTTTTTGCAGCACCTGATTGAGCTCACACAGGAGAGGAGCACATTGCACTTTGGTTCATAGCTACATTGTTGTTTCCAACAACTCAGCACCTTGAGCGATTTTTCCTGTGATAACATTTGTAGCCTTTGTAACCAGCGCGGCTCGTTGGGCCCTTACCTCTAGTGGTGTTTCTAGCTGCAACTTGGCCTGTATATCTGCAACCTTTTGCTGCATCTGTGTTTTGAAAACCTCGATCTCCATTTTTGAGGCCTTTAATGGTGCAAACAACCCCTCAATCTTGGCTTGGGATGTAGCAAAAGCTGGAATATCATTGGAGACGTCTGCGCAGAGCCTACTAATGAGGTGTTCCAACTTCGTCTACTGTGCGGTGGCAAGGATACATGCAACCTGTACCTAGGAAACTTCAACATATTTTTCCTCAATTTTTTGCTTAGCTGTACTAAGTTGCTGGTGCACTCGATGTTCCTTGTGTTGAATTTATTCGAACAAGGAGGTGTGGAGAACCTGCAATGATTCATATGGAAACCTGGCTAGTTCCAGCTATACCTCTACATAGGCCTGAACTTGTGCTCCCAAGTCGGGTGGACTTACCATGAGGGCTGTGCCTGGCAGGGAATAGAGGCAGCTTTCCGCTGTAAAAATTTTTGTGCTGCTAGTTGACGAGGCCATTCGTACCTGAGTCATACTTGTTTGTAGCGTGTCTATATTTAGCTGCTGATCTCAGAGCTTAGCCTGAAGCGTCTCAACTATAATTTTATGTTGCTCTTCCAGAGCCAGCCATTTGTCTTTTGCAGCCAAAGTGACCGTGTATGTGATTTTCTTGAGGTCCCCTTCAGTCAGTGTAACTTCTTCGTCATGTTTTGGTTGTTGACAGTGCTGCTTCTTCCGTGGCCCTTTAGCAGGGTCACCCCTTCGCTTTGTTCCTCGAGGGGAGTCAACACATCTCACCTCCTGAACTTCGGTACCGATATCCCGTTGTGAATCCTTCTGCACTATTGCTTCTGCACCCTTCCCCATATTCTTACCGAGCTACGAACCCTTCTACGGTGCAGCTTTGGTGCCCTTCCCCGTATTTTTTCTCGGTCCTCTAGTGTCTTTGGTGATGATAGGTGGGGTAAATTTCATGGTTCTCGCTCCTTTAGTGCTCTTCTCACCTGTTTTAAATCCAAGATTCCAATCAGGAGGCCATTACGCAATTAAACAGTCAGTCTCTTCATCGGCAGCCATGTAGAGGAGCGAAACCCACACAGGATCCTTGTGCCCTCGGATTTGGATGTTATTCATAGTCACCTGGAATTTAGAAATGCTTTTATACTTATCGTAGATGGCTGGTGACAGATGTGGCCAGGAGTTGATAGCTACTGTGAGCCCACTTTGGAACAACACCCATAATACTTGATTGTCCTTGATGCACTGTGCATCCTCAGAGTCCCACAAGTTCGTATATCAAGCCCCCTCACACATGTTTGGGGTGAGCTCAGGGAGGACCGATTTCACAAGTGATTCCCAGGCGACCAATGCGATGAGAAGCAACAACCAGGAATAA
Organism: Pinus albicaulis; assembly: GCA_034641835.2. Lineage (NCBI taxonomy): Eukaryota > Viridiplantae > Streptophyta > Pinopsida > Pinales > Pinaceae > Pinus > Pinus albicaulis. Next base: position 547,847,601 of record CM076573.1, read on the forward strand.
CAAAATGCTCGTCCTTGATCCTGGGATTTGTGGACATTGGCCAGAAATGCATTGCACAAGTACTGGGACAAATTGAAGTAGACCCCTTTCTCGCACCGGCATGCCAGCTGAATCACATATGCAGGGACGGTGGTTGCTTGAATTTTTCGCATCATTTTTCATGCCAGCAACAGGGTACCCAAATGCGTACCAAGGTCGCTGATGCTTTTGATCATGAAGCCTCAAGTGCTCTGCTCCACATGGTAGGTGTCGCACACCTGGTCAACAATATTCCTTCATAATTTTTACCAATGCGTAGCAAAGGGTCCAACCCTTCCATGGGGAGACTAGTAATTCGATGAATGAGCACAGCATTGATGGGGATTCGATCCTAGATCCATAAGTAGCCATCATGGACGAAGGGCAAGAAACTGATGTACCAGATGGTTTGGGATATTGTAGTGGCCGAAATGCGGCATCCTCAGTAGGTTTAAGAGCCCAGATCCTGCCAATTTGCATACCCAATACATGGGGACAATATTTATGCCGTCATCTTCCTATATCATTTCAAGATATAACTCAAGTGTCAACTTAGGGAAGACCTCCAAATTGGACAAATCACGTTCATCAAATTTTACCTCATGGAGCTTGCCAAAGGGTTCGCCTATGATGGGGACATTTCCTGAAGTTAGAGGCATTTGCAGATAGGTGCGCAGGCCTGTGAGGCTGAAAAAAAGGCGGGAGAAAATTAATTGGTTCAGCCATATCGGCATTCTCCTATGCAAACAGGGGTCTCTTTACTAGCCCAGGCGAGCTTGCCCGACCCGCCGCTTGCGGGGACTTCACATTTCAGGGTGAGGTGTGGGGCTTCATCCCAGCCCACTTCGTAGGTTTCCTTGATCCTTGTGCTTTTTCTTTCCCCTTCTTCTTGACTGGACTCAGCGTAGATATAAATTCTTCCACTTTTGATTCGACTTCCACTATTTCCTCGGTTTCTTGTTCTATTGAGGTCACAGGTTCTGAGGGTTCAGTGGGACTAGTGCCCGCCATTCTGGCATGAAAAAAAAACTCAAGGTGGCTACTATCCGAGGGGGAAGCATGCTCAGAGATCAACAACACACAAGAGGCACAGAGTCGTACAGAGCACAAACTGTTCAATCTATACGAAACCCTCTTCTAAACTATCCCCTTGCTTGTATAGCCTTTGCGATCGAACAAAGGTTGGGTAAACCTTATCCGGAACTTACCATCCAGTAAACGGTAAAAAATCTTCCAAAATCGCCTCATTAATTTCCGACCTCCCGCTCCTTTAAAAGGTAAATTTTGACTTTTACCCAATTTTACTGATCCAATGGCTATTTTTTGCACCTCTTGTGCACCCAGCGCACCCCTACGCTCGCAGCATTCCTTCTGTGCCCCTAGCGCACCTCTGCACTCCCATCGCACCTCTGCACTCCCAGTGCACTTGCTGCATTCTGAACATATGCCTGCACCTCTTGTGCACCCCTCCTGGGTTCCAATTCTGCGGACGCTTCCGACGTGTACCATGGTTCTTTCTCCTCTAAGCTTCCTTAGTGGGCATACCCCACCCCATACAGCTAATCTGGCCATATAGTCATTTGATCCGATACGGTTTGAGCCGAATGCCATTGACATAGCCTGGTAACATATCGCCACGTAGGGTAGCTAACCGAATAGCTTCGCCATCCGTGATTTCTTTAACTGTATAGGTTCCTATCCGATGCTGTTAGAACTTCCCTGGGTGCTTCGCAAACTGGCTATCATACAACAGGACCAATTCACCCTCCGCAAATGCCTTCTGTCGAATATGTCGATCATTCCATGCCTTATCTTGAGCCCTCTAAACCTACTGATGGAAACTAGCAATGAAACGATCTTCCTCCAAAGCCACAAGCTATGCTAAACGCACCTCCACGATATCAAGCTCGTCCATGTTTGTAAAAGATGCGATGCATAGGCTAGGAACAATATACTCCATGGGCATAACGACTTCCTTTCCATAGTCCATTCAAAACAGTGTCTTTCCAGTCAACTTCTTGCAGGTGGTTTGATAGGCCCAAAGAATAGACGAGATGCGTATGTCCCAGTCGCTGAGATCAGCATTACAGACCTTAGTCAGTGCTTGCTCCAATATTTTATTAAAAGATTTTAATGCTCCATTTGCCTGTGGATGATATGGAGTGCTCTTCGCATGGTGGATCCAAAATTATTTCGTCAAGGCTTGTATTGTTTCATTGACAAATTGCATGCCTCTGTCGCTCATGAAGATCTTCAGACACCCAAACCTGGTCATAATCTATTTGAAAATGAAGTGCGAAATGGTATCTGCAGTGCAATATTTCACAGCTTGTGCTCGACACATCTGGTTACATAGTCAGTGGCAGTTATGATGTAGCGCACATCTGTCTTCTTTCCCGGCTGGTTGATAGGCCCTAAGAAATCGATGGCCCACTTGTCAAACGCTTTCAGGGCCATTTTCAGTTGCAGGGGCATTTCATATTTGTGCGATGGCCTTCCTGTTCATTGGCATGTATCGCAGGCTCTACAATAGTCGTGAGATTCATTATGCAAGGTAGGCCACCATAGGCCAGCTCTCAAGATCTTTTGCATCGTGGCCTTCTCTGCATAGTGACCTCCTACCACACGATCATGAGCTTCTACTAAAATAGCGTGCATTTCGTGCTCCAAAATGTACCTTCACAACACTTCGTTAGCTCCCATCTTATAGAGATGACCTGCGATGATGGTAAAATCTGTTGCGTGGGTTACCAACTCCTTGTTCTTTTGTACCGAATATTCCGTTAGTGCCATTCTCGTGGTCAGGAACTGAATGATGTTGGTGAAGTGTGCATCAACTTCTTTAATGGTGAACAACTACACATCAGGCAATCCCTTGTCGAGGTTGGTCATTTCTTCGTTGTTTTCGATTCAAGACAGGTGGTTCGGCCCAACATTCAACTTTCTTGGCTTGACAATGATCTCAAAATCATATTCATGAAATAGTAGTAGCCATCGAAAAATTCCCTGCCCCCCCCCCCCCCCCCCCCCAACACAGGCTTATTCACTAGGCACTTCAAAGCTAAGTGATCTCTGAAAATTTTGAGGTGCCCTCCTAACAGTTAGTGCTGATACTTCTGTAATGCATAGACCATGGTCAATCCCTCCCACTACGTAGTGGAGTAGTTTCATTTTGCACCATAGGGTTTCCTACTAGCGAACGCAATAAGATGATTAATGTATCTATCTCTAGGTTGCGTAAGGACTGCTCCCAGGGCGATCCTTGATGCATCTACGTGAACATGGAATACCTTTTCCCAATCAGGAAAGATGAGAATAGGTGCAGAGACCATCTTCTCCTTGAGTAGCTCGAAGCTCTTCTAACATTCTTCATCCCAAAAAAATGAAACATCCATCTTAAGAAATTTTTCCATAGGTGGTGTGATGAGCGCGTACCCTTGAATAAAATTCTTGTAGTAGTTTGTATGTCCGAGGATCGAACGAAGCTATTTCTCAGTCATAGGTACTGCCAGGTTTACAGTAACTGCAACTTTCGCAGGGTCAACCATCAACCCCTTTCAGAAAACTATATGTCCGAGAAATATTCTGAAGGGTACGCAGAATATGCAGTTCTTGATATTCATGGAAATCTGGTGTTTTCTACAAGCATCCAACATCATGCACAAGTTCGAGACATGCTTCTTGACTAAGCCAAAGATAGTCCAATCATCAAAATAAACCTCCAAAATTTTGTTTATGAACTCTTTGAACACTGTGACTACTACTCATGAGAATATGGCAGGGGCATTCTTGAGTCCAAACGACCTAACTGTATACTGGAAGGATCCCCATTAAGTGGAAAACGTAGTCTTGCTGCGATATTCAAGTGCGATTCTAATATGATGAAGAACCTATCAGTAAATGAGTACACTTCCTGCCCTCCCACACTATCAAGGATTTCGTCTGAGAACAGCATGGGAAAGGGCTCATGTATGCAGGCATCATTCAGTTTGCATAAGTCTACATAGATCTGTATCTATCCCTTCATCGTTTTCTCCTGAACCACCATCGAACTTACCCAGTCTAACTGTTCAACCAGTTCGATGAAACCTATGGTGAGCATCTTGTCAATTTCTTCCTTGACTTTTTGTTTATACTTAGGGTTCAACCGATAAGGCCGCTACTTCACAGGGTCCACATCTGGTTTTAAGGTAATGTGCATGACCCCTAGGTCCCCTGTGATCCCCTTAAGCTCCAAAAACTTATTCAGGAATAATTCCTGATACTCTGTGAGCAGTTCTGCAAATTTTACGACTGTATAATCATCCGAGTAATCCCCAATTTTAGCCAACTTAGGCTACTCGTCCATGAAAATGTTGACTTCTCACAGTTCAAGAGGCTTAGTAACATTAATAGTTTGTAGTGGGGGTCCGACAACTGCACGCTCTCCCTCTGAATCTGGGATAGAGACATTGCGCGGATCTTCATCGCACTCTTCTATTGCTATATTGCGGTAGTTGAAAATATCATGCATCTACATTTCCCATGTAGGTGCCCGAAGTGCTACTAAGGCCGTGATTCATCAAATACAAAGGTATCTATATTTTGCAGAGCTTCGTCAAGCTCATTCATTCCTTCTGCTAACCCAAATGTCCCTACAAATTCATCCTTTAATGTTTCCCAGTGGCGGGTGCACTGATGTAGGTCCACATCAAAATACCATGCAGTGGGAATTGGTCACAGGGCATGAATAAAAAAGTGAACCCATTCTTCTGTAGTATGGTCACACCATTTCTCCATCTAAGCTAAAAAATGCTCACACGGGTCCCCTTGTCCAAGGAATGTCTTTATGTGGAAGTGAACCAGAGGTTCAAATCGTAGGATCACCATATCCTGACACTCCTCCCAATCCTGGAATGCCCCCTTGTGCATGTCCCACCACCTCACAGGTGTTGCGTGCATGGCTAGATTAAGGGCCAATAGCCTTCGCTCTCTTGGAACCTTAGCTTCAAATGCTCGTAAAAAATACTTAATACTACTAGAACCATCAAAGTAGGGAATTTCTCTTACCTTGGAGGATATACATTGGAAGTTCTTGGTATTCTAAGACATCACAACGTAGATACATCATGTAACTGATTCTGCCAATTTTCCATCTCCCCATTGGAGTCAGAGAAGAAATTGTTATCCTTTTCCCAGCAAAGCACACCATCAGCCTTGGGATTGATCCAATCTTCATCCCGTGTAGTTAAATTATAGATGTGATCCACATCCTCTTCTTCTCATACCGGCTCCGTATACCATTCTCCTTCTGCAGGGTTTAATGGTACTATCACCCGCATGCCTTCATTTTCAAATACCATGCTTCTTTTCTTTAGGTTGATGATACCCCCATATTGATGGCCCAATCCAATTCGAGGAGCGCAGGATAGGGATCTGCATCTTCTACAATCTGAATGAACTCAAAGTCATCCCGGACCTTGACTCCTACAATATCTACCATGATCTTTGACAGTCTCCCCAATGGTATGACCTTTTGCTGGTTGGCCATTCGTAGCTGGATAGTGGACCATTCCAACTTAGGTTCTCCCATTCACTGCCAATTTTTCTTGGGCAGTACGTTCGCATCTAATCCCAGGTCCAAAATAGCTTGATCCATTTCATAATAATCAATTTACATTGTTAGCCGCATTTCCCTACCAATGTGTTTCTTATGTTTGTACAATTTGTGCACATCCTTAACTTACAGGGGTGGATTATTTCTTTCTATGCAAATGTATATTAATTCTTGAAGATTTTCTACAGCCATTTGGTTGCGTAGTAGCTTCATACATGCCTGCAAAAATGGTTTGACCTCGTCATCTGCTTTGAGGTTTGCGGGGGCCTGAGAAGTAGATGCCTCAGCCTTAGCAAAGTCTTGGCGAGCTCCGACAAAGGTTTCCTTTTCCTTCTATAGGTCCAAGCTTTCTTGTTATATGGCTTCTCTTTGGATAAGAGGCTCAGTCACAGATTTCTCCTTAGCTCCCCCAGTGGCCATGCCGCTGCGTGTTATGACATTAATGTTTGGTCCTTCATCCCGAGGTTTTGCCTTAACCCTTTGCACATTCTGCATAGGTTTCTGCTGCTTTTCTTGCATTTTTTCTATCAAAATTGGATAGTCCTAAATCACATGGTTCATCTATCTACGGTATCTACAAGATTTCCTTGCAGGGTTTGGGCAGTCCCTCACAAAGTGCCCTACTTCCCCATAGTTATAAAACATTAGTTGTCCTCTTCCCCAACCTGCGCTTCCACCTCTGCCCCCTCCCCTGCCCCTAGCTGGGGAGCCACCCATGCTTGAGGAGGATCTTGGTGAATACGGGTCCGATTGTACCCTATATAGGTTTCCCCAGTTTATCATTAGATCATAAGTTCGACAGTTCTATTCATCATGTCCTACTGATCGGAAAAACCGGCACCATTTTTGCTTTAGTTCTGGGACATACGCTCCCAAACGGGGGCAACAGTTGGTATCATGTATGCCAGCTACGAGAATTATCAACCGCAACGTTGGTCCACTTGGTCCTGGGCGCAATGGATTGGGTCCCCCAGCCTGTAGGTAGTCTGTCAGCAGCAGGCACTAATCCTTTGTATGGCTTGATACCCTACATTGTACGCACCATAAATCTGGGCTAGCTTCTTTCCCTCGGTCCTCTCGTAGGTTTTGGATCTCCATGTGCATGGCCTCTAGCTGGCCTTAGATTTTTTGTACTCCCAACTGGGTATCATCTCTTAGTGCAACTTCTAACTTCATAGCAATTTCCAAATATTTTTCCTACAATTCAATGGCTTGATTACCCATAGGTATGCGTAGGTGAGGTAGTAACATAGTGATGAACCATTCCTTGTGTTGTCTGTCATCGTATAGAAATTCCCCTTCTTTGATCACCTTCTTTAGTCACTGGTCAGCTTCCCATACAGACTCAGAGGGTCCTTGGTTGAAATCTTTGAGGTCATTCACTATCTGAGAATAGGATTTAGGCTTCTGAAACTGCTATTTTAGGGAATTCTTAACCCCTTAAATGGTCACATTCGCATGTTGAGATACGTATCCCATATGCCAGTCTAGGGCTCTTCCTTCAAAGGCAAGGGATAGCTGCGCCCTTTTCACAGCATTGCTCGCCACATTTTGCATAGTCCATACCGACTCTATGACAAACCAAAACCAATCCATATGTTTGTCCCCTATTCCCTTGAAGGTAGGTAGCTTCATGTGCAAGGCCATTTCATCTTCTGATGGAGGTGGAGGTACGGGTGAGTTCTTACCCCTATGATGGCTTGAAGGTGTTGTAGTTGGGGGGCTATGCGCAGCCGAATCTCTTACTGGGCTATAGACAGATCTTTCTCCTTCTTGATTGGTTCTGTGTATTTACCACTTCGTTTTGTGCTTTCACCCAGATCAGAGGTCACTCACTTGGTGTGGCTACACATAATACGTTTTTTTCACAACAAAATTTTGATTAATAAGGGCAATGTTTTCAGGAACTTACCTCCGAACCCTTTGAAGAACCTCCGCTATGCTTCTGAATAGGGTACAAACTGATCGACTGCGAATTCCATCAAAAATACTCTCAACACACTATCCACCCAGTGATCTATCATATGAGTGATGGTATTATCAGTTCTTTCTTACTGTTGGATCATCTCCAGAGTCCATTGCGTGACCTACTCATCCTTCCAACCCGTCTAGAAATCTATGAGCCTTGATAGCCACTCTTGAAGCTCGTTCACAAATGTTACAAAGAATATTTCGTAGACTTCAACGAAAATGTACTTATTCTTCCATTTCTCTGCCGTCAGCTTTGTGTTGCGATTCTCTTTTACCAAAAATTCCTGAACCTTTTTTTCAAAGAACTCTTCAATTTATTTCTTCTTAGGTCTCCAATGTTCTCTTGGCATTACCCGATCTCTCTCTAAAAATGCTCCCGGTCCCAGCAATGGAAACATTTGTTGGCTCAAGGGGTCCTGACCTAGGTTCAGAGGTTAAGGTTTGCTAACAAACCCCTATACTACTGGCCCTTTTGGTAGTGACTTGCTTGCGCATGCCAAAGTCTCACTCAAAGCAGTATGGGATGGTGCTGGAACTAGGTTTCCACACCCTAAGAGAGAGAGTGGGTAAGTTTGGTAGATCCGTGTTCGCAGCTTACCGAGTTCGCACAGAGTAAGTGTATTCACAGGCTTTTCATAGTATAATCAGTTATTAACCATAACCAATCTATTATCATTTACAGATCTAATCAGTACCTTCGCATCCATGTGCGTAATAGCAATTACCAACATATCATTTCATAAATGCATCTATAGTTACATTCGCATCATAAAAACAAACAGATGTATTCGTAACTTAAACAGATATTCACATCACAGATTCACATCAACAGTAACTTTAACAGATCCAGATATCACATGAATACTTCAAAAATACTTTCACATTCATTAACACTCAGATCTACCTACAACCAAACACAACGTGCACACACATCACGACTGAGGATCTCCGCGCACACTGCTAGCAGGATTCCTTACCCAAAAAACCCAAGACAGATCTAACAATTTGCACTTATCATCATACTCAATTCTTTCCTACATTTAGTATCAAAATGTTCATCTATTTATATCGATTTACCCTACGCTTCCAATGGTCCACAAACCGTGGTTTGCAGACTCTTGGTCTAACCTTGACCCATTACAATGCATTCAGGGCTGTTAGTCATCAGTAATTTTTTCTTTTGTAGATGACTAAATACTTATCCTCGATTTCTAGAAACAAATTTCAAGAACATTGTGAGTTCTAGAAATCTCACTACATTAATCATCCTTAGGATAATTGTTTTCACTATTTTCATCATCCCATCATGTCAAGCTCAGCTCACCCATCCTGGAAAACCCATCGTGGCATCATGTCACTCATTTTTTCTATATTTTGTCACCTTTGGCCTCAATTATCTGTTTTTTTTTTTGCCTAAACCCTCCACTGCTACCTAAGGCCACCAATCAACCAACTCTCTTACATCTAGAGAAATGCCTCAAGCATTTATGATCTCAAAAATATCCCTGTAGGCTCTTTAGATAAATCAAGAACTTTGGATTTTGGATCTTCAATACACAAGTCAATAAAAAACTCTGTTTTACACTTAATGACCCAAAAATATAAGTCTTTAGTCAAAATCCAAGTCCAAGGAACCTTCCACTAGGTCACCTAGGGTTTCATAAGTCATAGGGTTGATTTGGTATTCTAAAATCTCTATTTTCCTATGTAAAGAGGCTGCATTTAAACAAGAATAAGATAAAGTAACTTGGTCCAAAACTGATCAAAAATCCATTCAAGAAAGGCCTCCTTGGCCAAAGCACAAATTCTGCAAGGGACGACTGCCCTTGTTCACATTTCTGCAAAAATGATCAAATTGGTCATCAGCATAAAAGAGGTAAGGTAATGGGATGAAAGCATCACAAGGGGACATCCACATCAAAAAGAAAGGCAGCAGGCCCATGTTTAAAGAGAATCGGGGTTTTGTGGTTGATTAATAAGACAATGTTGCCACGAAAATAAACATCACAAAGACCACCAAGACAGAAGGCAAAGCAACACAACCAAGAACACATTGAAGATGTTCAGAAATAATAAATGAATTTTTAAGGGTTATAGATAACTTAGAAGACAACACTGCTTATTTTTCTCTAAACAACCCTAAAACCTAAGAGTTTGGGAAAGATGGATAGAACAGGTCAAAAGAAGATGATAACTCCTCCTTCATAACAGTAGAAGGCATTCAAAGGGTTTTCAAGGTGGTTTTTAGGGTTTGTCAAAGGCAGCACTACTTCACCTGCATCAAAGGGAGAAATGGCAGAGAATATTAGAGTGATGGAGCCTATTTTTTAAATTTATAGTCAAAGTTCTTCAAAATGGTCCAAACCAAGAAAACATAAGGTAAAGTGCCAAAGGAGAAAATCATGTTGAGCACAAGTTCATTATTGAGAAAATAAGGGTCGAAGTCCAAACCATGACAAAGAAACCAAAATCCCTGTGTTAGGCATGTGCTAAAAATCAGAAGTGGCCAAGACAACACATGGCATGGTATGGTGGCTTAAAAATATTTGTCCAAAAAAATATGTTATTGCCTAGAAAAAATCAGTGAGGAGGTAAAGGGACATGTTTCAGTTCACCTGCAACCAAGAAGGCCAACAGGACAAAAATAAGCATTTTCAGTTTGTCAAAAGCATGCCAAGGATAGTTTGAACAGTGCCAGAATTTCAAAGGTAAAAGAGATGAAAAGGACATCTATATCCTTTCAGTCATCCATCACCACAAAAGAAGACAAGATGCCTTGAAGAAATTCTTCAAAACCTTGCAAAAGATAAAAGGCATCAGTCAAAGGAAAAATATTAAAACATAAGAAAAGTGGGTTTATGAATATAATTTATTTTTCTCAAGAGGTATACAGGTGTTCTTGTTTCATTTCAAACTCATTAAGCACTTTGTGGAGAGCAAGAAGGCTTAAGGAGAAAAAATAGGGTTTTCTGTTTGTTTTCTGGGCAAATGTTCTAGCGCTGTGCAAAGCACCAATGCTACACTAATACGGGCCGACACTACGCTAACCAGTCCTCCACCCATTCAAATTTGAATGGAATTGCGCAAATAACCCCCAGTGCTGTGAAAACCCCGGGCTCTAGGGAAACGTAGGCCCGACTTGCCCGGAGATCGACGAAAATGCACAAGTACCGGTGCTGTGCTAACGGGTCACCCAACACTGCCCTGCACGATTGTCTGGGCACTGCAAAAATGCCACCCGACTCATCGAGGAGACTGGTAGACACTGCCTCCCACCCAGTGTTGTGCTAACCATCGGGCAGGCCTTGCCGGCGCTGCGCAAATAGCCTGACTTGACAGCGTGGGTAGGGTGCTGCGCAAACGCAGAGGGTCTTCAAAAGGAAAAATCTCTTGCCCTTGTTCAAAATTTCACCCTCTAAGCTACCTCCAGGATCTGTACAAAAGCCAAAATTGGGAAGTTTTATATTTTCCTTGCCACCAAGCCAATTTTCAAGTTAATTTTGATCTTTTGTGGCTTTGAAGTGTTCAAACCATAAGTGGGTAAACCCTAAGTACTCCATGCAAAGGAACCTCTGTTTTTTAAACCTCTTTGAAACTAGTTGATGTTATGTAAGGGTGGTTGCAATATACTTTTGAGAAAGGCTTTCCTTAGGTTCCAAAGCTACACTAAACCCTAAGAACCCTAGCCTCCACACCAGTCATTCTCCAAGTTGAATCCATCACCTTTTTCACGTTGTTTCATCAAACACTATATTGTCAAAGCACATCTCCCATCATTATGTCAGGAGTTGAAAAAAACAGTGGTAGTGAAAGTGGTCAAAGGCCTTTAAGACCAAAACATAAGGGAGGGAAAGTAAATAGGTTGGAACCTCAAAGCATAGTGGCCATCACGTCCTCTCCTAGGATCTTCTCATGTTTTCAGAATACAATTTGTTTTCAATTTTGTGAGGGGGTCAAGCAATTGAAGAGCCACCCTGAGCTCACAAGGCTCCTCATTCTCAATTTACACAAAAATCACTCAAACCTTGTAGGAGTGGATTTTGAGATCTCAGTAGGTTCCATCTCTGAGGCTACATGTATCCTAGCTGTAGGTGAAAAGTGGTTTAAAATGGGAAAATTGGACAAAGAATTTTTAGAGCCATTTATTAAAACAAGGTATAGAGGAGGTAGCAAAGCATTTTTCCCTTTCTCACATCTCAAACACAGGTTTAACTCCTTGATGTTGGTTATTATGAAATAATTCACCTGTGAGGGGAGGTACTCCAGGATCTATACCTATCATTTCAGACTCCTCATGCATTTCATAGGGGCTAAGGTGATCAAATTACCTTACTATCTCTATAGGAGCATTGAGAATATGTCTCTTTTTGTGCAGATAAGGAATCCCACATAACAAATGCATAGCTTGTTCCGCCATTCCCTAATCAAGATGGTGGTCTTACATCAGTTGGAGCTACACGGTATACCTTGGGATGTTTTCATAACTCATGAAGTCTTTACAAACCCACAGCCTCCTCATCAACCAAATCTACCTTCCTCATCTACACAAGTACCCTCACCACAGACAAACCTCCCTTCCTCTCCTTCTCTTGATGCATCAGGTGAAGTAGGAAGTGGAAATGAAGAATCACATGAAGATCAGGGTGAAGGCGATGAAATCAATGAAGCAGAGGCATAAATGAATGAGGAAGAGAAAGAGGGAAATTATGGTGAAGAGGATGAAAATAAACATAGTAGTGGTGAAGAAAAAACAATGACAAATCAGAGGGAGGCAGTGATTGTAATGACACCAATGATTCAGCCCAAAGTAAAGAAAGTGATGATGTAAATGAACAAAGTGATGACCAAGAAGAAATTGATGAAAAAGAGGAGGCTGACAGTAAAAAAGACAGTGAACAAAACTCTGTTACCATGGAAGAAAATGTTGAAGTAAATGAAGAGTGTTAGTATGAATCTTGAGGGCAGCCTGAGGTGAGGAGGTTGCTGACTAGCTGAGGCGGGCCGCTTGAGGGCAACCCGAGATGATTGCATCATGCAAACATTCGATGAGCTGGGATCAGAGACAGGAGGAGGAAGACCAGGGAATGTACCAAGAAATGAGGAATATTTGTAGACTCTGGGTGAGATACTAATCAAAGGATCAACGATTTTCTTATTGGCCACCGAAGAGATGGTGGAATCATGGGAAGTCTGAGACTTTGGTTCGTAATATGTCAACTAGTCAATGGTGACTATATTTACATTATGAGGGAAGGAAATATTGTGGTGAACCCCAGATGGGACAACAAACATTGCATAGGTGTAGCTATGACCCAATAGAATGTTGTAATCTAAGGGGGCATCTATGACTTCTACGTCAACGCAAACAGTCTTGCCTGCAAGAGTAATTGGAAAATTACGAAATAAGCCAATGGGATAGGAGGCATGGCCATCCCACGCTCGGAGAGTGATCATGGAAGGAGCCAAATCAGGTGATCCAAGTTGCCTCCAAACCGAAGCAGACATCACACAGGTGGATGCCCCCTCATCAATGAGGCACCGGGAAACGTTGGTGTTCCGGATCTTGACTGGGATTTGGAAAGCGACAGAAGCAGGGAGGGGAGGATGTTCTAAATGGTCAACATAAAAGACAATCAGTCGATCGTCGAAAGGATCTACAGCGCCCATGGCAGGTAGTAGAGATTTTCATTGTGAAGGGCACAACTGGAGGAGTTCCAACGTTGAAATGGCAATAGGAGATTGCGCCAAATCATCTACTATGCTATACGAATGGGAAGCTTTTCTAGAAGAAGCATTTCGGCATAGTGGTCCCTTAGGGATCTTGGTATGAACCTCTGCCTTAGGCTGAGGGATCTGCAAGGGACCATTAGGTGTTGAAAGAGGCTCTGTAGAGACCAAAGGAGGCGACTCGGGGACAGACATAGCAGGAGGCCTGTTGTACTGACGGGACCGAGTCTGAAGATTGATGTCTATGGTTAGAGGTTGATCAAAGTTCATCAGGAGAATCTGGTAATCGGAGGTACCAGATGGAAGAGGTTGAGTGGCCACCTGACCTTCGAGTGGTTGGGTAGCCACAAATCCTTGCTGAGGGAAAGGATTAGTAAGCACATCCGGCTGACTAGGCACAGCATTGGGAGGGATGGAAGGGGAGGCTTGTTGTCCTCGCAAATTTTCTTGAGACTCACACATCTGCTTCATCTATGGTAAAAGAGGACAATCGTGTGTGTAATGACCATAAAAACCACAACCAGAACAAGGATTGTTCGTGCGAACAGCCTTGCCCTGCTTGGGCTAAGTGCCCTGTTGCTGGTTAGCAGTGTTAGTGGCATTATTTTGAGGATTAGGTCCAGTATTATCGGGAGTAGATTGATTTTGAGTGCCTTTCCTCTTCTTTTTTGAGGGAGGAGGATTAATCGCACCCTGTTGTGCATACACCTGCCCCTGAGGGGGCGTTGGATGTTGTTGCGGGGGTTGAGAAGGAAAGGGAGGAGGTGGTGCTAATGCTGGAGGAGATGGAGCACCGAGCTGTGAATACATATAATAAGGAGGTTGGGTAATAGTGTGCTAAACAGTAGGTTGGGAAAATGGAGGAGGCATGCCGTATCCTGGATACATGCTACCGGGAGGGGGAAAAGTGCAGGAGGTGTTGGCCCCCCATTGAGGAAAACCATAGCCCATGGGAGGTTGAGCGTATGGATGAGAGAGAGCTCCAATGATACTGTCAGTGGCATGAGGTTCCCCCAGTACGTAGGCACCATTGGGTCTAGGAAGATCAGGTAGAATGATATAAACATAACCCGACTGAGCATAGATCAAGTAATATTTTAACGCAATTTGGAGGGCGACTTCTTAGCTTTGAGGGAAATGCGACGCGACATCTTTGCAGAGAGTTGGAAAGAGAGATCTAAGGAACCAGTCCATGTAGACATGGTCTTCGAAGGTAGGGGCTTGACATAGGATCTTTCTTCTTCGCCATTCCTGGACATGATCGGATAGGCGGGTCGCAAACGATTGACAAAAATAAGTCAAAATTTTGGTACCAGTGTCATAACAAAGAGGAAGCTGGAAAAAAGATAAAAAGGCACGAGCAAGAGTCACAAAGGTGGTATGAGAGGATGAGGCCTGATGAACATACCACTTAGAAGCTTCGCCTGTAAGCATATGTTGGAACAACCGAAGACGGACAAAGTCATTGGTAATGGAGTTAGACGAACACCACATGTGGAAAGATCGAACATGATTTGTAGGATCTTTTCCAGCAAGGCCTTCAAACTTGGGGATGTCGGAAGGGAGCTTGGTTGGCATAGTAGGCCAACTAGCGTCATGGTGTATAGGGTCATTTATCAACTAGACAAAATTGGGAATATTGAGGCCTACCATATAGGGGAGCAAGGGAGCAGCCGAGATAGTTCCTGTCACAGTCCCACTAGTAGTATTCCCAGCATTAGGGCCGGGGTTACCACTAGCGTTAGGTCCTGAACCAGACATGGTGAAGGTGACAAGAGGAGAAACGGGAGTGAAATTAGAAGGAGAACCCAATGAACAAGAAGAAGAGTCGTAGTATGGACTTGGTGGAGGACTAACTCGAATCCTGCGCGGAGGAGTAAGTCTTCCTACCAGAAACTGAGGATGAAGGCCAAGAAGTCTTCGGGATAAACACCTTGGTGGCGCAATGATGACGACACAAACATGGCACAAAGGGAAAAAGAGATGAACAAGGGCAAGGAGGTGCAGGATCAACTGATTACAATGCCGGAACAAGGGCAAAGAGGTGAAAGATCAATTGATTTCAATGTTTTAGAGTCTTTTATTGGTGGTGTTAACCAAGCTCTTTTTCGCTTAGGGTGTGTGTGAAAAGTGTGTAAATTTTAATTTTTGAACCCAGACGTTTGTAGAGAAAAAGAAAAAGTGTGCTATGTAACTATAAATAAACCTACAGATAACAGTATATGGAACTGAAATAACATAAAATAAAGATTTAATAATGCAATAATTTAAACCCAAGGAGGTGGGCCTCTCAACAAATAGTCTGTAGGTGGGCAAAAAAAACTAGTCAAAACACACCAAAAAAGCCAATAGATCTAAGGTCGGGAGGGACAGGGATCTAAAGGTGAGATCTGCTAGAAAGTGGTGTAGAAAAACAACAAAAAAGCAGAGGAAAAATTGTTGTAAATGAGGTGGCGAAAAACTATCTCCTGGAGGGAAATGGAGTGGACCCTAGAGGAAAACCCAAAAAAAAATAAATGAGGTGATTTGGATGGATAAATAGCCAATTTGAAGCGGATCTTAAGGTGAGGTATCAGATCTGAAAAATGGCTAAACACTCTGAAAATTTCAAACAACCCGCAGCAGCTAAAACTATTCCACAAAGTGTGGAGGGTAATGAAGCCCTAGGGGGCTAGGTTCCCACTTAGTTGAGTAAAATAGAACAATTATAGGTCCAAAATGGGTGGAGACGGAGGTCATACAACCCTGAATAGAGGCCTAGACAAACCCAAAAAACTTTCAGAAAAATTCCTACAAAAAGTCCAGTCGCAGTTTCTGACCTGTTTTCTATAGAAGTCGCAGTTTTTGAGCTAAAAAGTGTGTCCTGAAGATTTCAGTAAAAAGTGTTGTCTTAGCTGCGGTTGATGTCTGTCACCTGCGCAATAGGTCTGAAAACACACAAAAGTTAGAATTTTTACATTTTTAGGGTTTTATATGTTCAAAACAACATCAAGAAAAGCAAAAACAAGAGGGTGAAGAGAAATCCTAGGGTTTGAAGTAGCTGGATATGCAAGGATCAGACAGACGACAGTGGTCGTAATCGTGAACCCGTGTGGAGTCTCTAGTTGTTAGTATGAATCTTAATTGTAGGTGTGTGAAAAAAGACCACTTTAGTTGTGCATAACAAACAACCCTAACAACAAAAGATGGCTGCCAATATCTTTAGATCTGCAGTTAGTTGATCAAGACAAATGCTGCAAAAATATGGATCTATGCATCAAAAGACATTAAGCAGTAAATAAAACAAGATTTACTCCATGCATCCAATAGACAAGAGAAGAATATGTTGAATGAATTTTATATTAAGGGCACCTGGGAGGAAAACATAGAAGTATGTTACCAGTTCTCCTCAATGGGATGGGTTCTTTTAAGTCCTCGGTACTTCAGATCTAAAATTCCTCTCTCTTGATAGTGTAGAAAACCCAGTCAAAAAATGAACTCAAAGAGAGCTCGCAAGAAAAAGGATGGAGAAAATATGACAATGATGGTGGATAAAATTCAGACCACAAGTATAGATCCAGAGTGATCTTAGGCAAAAAAAGGTAATGAATGAATGGAAAAACCCTTCTATTTATAACAAAATATTGAGTTAGTCTAGATATTGGTGCATAATTAAAATATTATTGACCAAATCAAGATCCAACTTTTATGGAATATTTTATTATTTTTGTTGGAGAGAAAAGGAATTTGACTTGGGTCAAATCCCTTTATTTGTAAATAATAAATAAATAAATGATTTATTTATCATTTTAAGGATGTGGTTGAGTAATAATTAAATAAATAATGATTTATTTAACTATTTATGAGTGATTTAGTCAAATTTAACAAGGAATATTATTTAAATAAGGTTTAAATAATTATTCCTAGAAAAATAATAAGAAAAATAATAATTTATCTAATTAATTTTCCTGTTTTGGGTTAAATATGACCAGGAATATTAATTAAACTGTTGTTTAACTAATTATTCCTTGAGGAAAATCAAACAAATTTGGATTTATTTAATATTTCCTCACGAGGTTTCTTGTTTAGACCATAAACAACTTAATAAAGGTGTTTTACCAAGTTATTTTTCATAGTGAAAGCAATTTTACTTAAATAGTATAACAAAGAGATTGAAGGTGAAGATGACATGAGCCTTGAAAGAGGAGAAACCAGCAATAAAACAAAGGATAAAGAAGAGGCAGATGAGGCAGAGTCCATGGAAACAAATGATGAATAGGAAAATGATAAAGCAAAAACAGAGTTTGAAAAAGAGGACAGTGACAAGGAGGTTGACAGTGATGGTACAAGTAGTCAGGAAAAAGACAGGAAGGGAGAAAATCATGACACTCATGACAGTTGTCATGACATTCATGACACTAATTAGCCTCTTAGTGACAATAAAAGTGATATCAGTGCAGGAGATGATGAAGAAAAGGACCCTAGTGATGAACAAAACCAAAGTGAGAAAAGTGCAAAGGCTGATGATCAAATCAAAGACCGAGATGACAGCCTTGAAGGCAGTAAAGAAGGTAATGATGATGATGGTGTTGAAGGTCAAGAAAGAAGCAATAAAACAGATCATGGGATGACTGATGAGGATCTTAGTAAAGGTAAAGGAGTTGATGACAACACCAAAGGTCACAGCCATGATGAAGACCCTCCCAAAACCACCACCACTCCTCTTGCATGCACATACCACAGGGGACCAAGGAAAGTGTTTGCTGCCTTCAAAAGGCAAGGGGCCTTTCCATCTGCATCCATTACAAGAATTGACAAGGGCAAAGGGAAGATGGACTAGGTTAATAAAGGTAATAAAATCAATCTATCTACTCAAAAACCTCAATTAATTGACCTAGACAATGACACTGAAGATAAGGAAATGGCCACTAGACTGCTAATCCAAAGCAAGGATGCAAAAATCAAGGAGTGGGAGAAGGATTTTTTTATGGCCCAATACATCATTAAATATTATAAAAATGAGCACAAACACTTCAAGAAGATAAAAAGGGGTCTAACCCTCTAGAAAAATATTACAAATTATTATGCAAAGAAACACAAGCTTGTTTGTGCCAAACTAAAGGAAGCCCTCCTTGAAGCCCAAACCCTAAAGCATGAAAAAGAGCATTACAGCCTTGTAGTTTTGGTTGCGGCTTCTCAATAGTTGTCCAAGACCCCTTAAGGGAGCTCTCCACCAATTTTGAGCAAATTTGGAGCATTTTTGGTTTTTTGAGACTTTTGAGCCTCATTAGCACAACGCCACTGGCACTACGCTAACACATGGAGCATCTTCAGGAGGATAATTTGACATTTTTGGATTTCTCACACTTATTACATTATTCTCGCCAAGTTTCAGATGATTCGGAGCATGTTTGACCCCTCAAAAGGTCAAAAATCTCACTTTTTTCACCTTTCTGCCACTGTTTTGGGTCTCGCGCTGCGCAAATGACAGTCTTTGGATTTTTGAATTTTGAATAGGCTATAGGGGCTGGATCATGAATATACAATAATTTTTGGAAATTATACTCATTCGGCTTTCTAATGAGCCATCACAGAGCCAAATTTGACATCGGGAAGGGGTCCAAAAATTGGTTGCAAAAGACCCTATTTTCTGCTGAAAGTGGCGCTGCGCAAATGGACTGTTTAGTGTGTTTTGGACCAAAAGTCAACAAAACACACTCGTTTATTGCAAAATCATTTTTTAGTCTCTTTAAAATCAAATCACTCTAGAATTAGGTGCAATAAGTTATTTTAGCATTTATTTCATGAGATATTTTGTGCCTTGGGCCTTGCATGGTCTCTTAGGCATAAATGACATTTATGAGTGATTTTGACATTTTCCAACCCTATCTAGGGTTTTTTCTCTCCTTTGCTGAGTTAAATAGAGCATGAGGGCTTCATTGTAAATTTTGGCATTTGATGAACTAAGAGAGAAATACATGATTTTTATGAGCTTGGAGAAGAAATTGGTTTTGTGAAGTTGATGAATAGCTTGCTTGGATTGATGATGGAGAAGTTTGTTTGTAGGATTCCTAAGCTTGGTTAATGGTGATGTCTTCTTAATTTATTTATGTTCTCTTGTTATCATTATGTTTCATTCTTCTTTGTTGCTATAGAACTTAAAAGTATAGGTTGATAAATGCTCCTTGAAGCACCTTAGTCCTTCTATTTTCTATGGCCTTGATGTTTTCCTCTGCTGGGTGTGCTTGAAGAATTATTAGCTACTCTTCAAGCCTACTTATGCCTGTTTGTTTCATCCATGGATTAATATAATAGTTTACAAATATGACTCATGGTAAGCCCTGCTTGTTTGAAACTATCTAAACTTTGTCTTGAAACCTCTCTTTGAAGTACTGTTTTCTAGGTTAAGTCAAAGAGGTCTTGTTATGATCTTTCCCTTTTCCCATGCATATCAGTTTGCCTAAGAGTTCTTTGTAGCTTAATCAACAATGTTTAGGAGTTCCCCTTTTGATTGATGAAATTGATTTGTGTCATCTTATATGTTTTCTAATTCTGAAGGTGAATTTACTAAAGTTAGATAAGCTCTTATACTTTCTATGTTTCACTGGAATGTTTATCTTGGATATTTATTTGTTTAAGTATTGTCATTGAGTAAATGGTTTGCCCTATCTCATGATTAGTATCTTTTCTTATCATATTTAAGACCTTCTTGTTTATGGGTATATGAAAAAGGATATTTCACTGCCCTTTTCCTTACCTTGTTTTTCCCAAACTTAATGTCCACTTCACTTCACTTATGACCTTAAGGATCCATTGACCACACTGGATTGGCCCTGCAACACACTCTCATTCATTTTTGAGATACTCATGAATTTTATTGATTCCATAGCCCAATTATTTAAAGACCTCTCACTCCACCTATTCTACCTATTCATCTTACGCAACCAACAAAATAAACAAACCTTGCTCTTAACAACTAGCCTAAAATCAACCATCTAAAAGCAAACAAGAACAAATCCTTTGCATCTAATAGAGAGATCCCTCTCTGAGTCCAGGAAGGCTAGGTCCAAGGACTCCAAAGACTGGTTTCATGTTGCCCTGTCATTTGGTATACCAATATGTCAAATCACGGGATCACAACAAGGGCTTTGACTGAACCAAAACCACTACATTAGACTAATTAATACCAAAAGTATACAAAATTGTACAAAATTCGCAGCTTTTAGGGGACCCTGTTCCAACACCACCAGTAAAATAATAAGACTCTTGTCCTCCCACATTATCCAAGATCTCGTCTGAAAATGGAGTAGGGAAGGGGTCTAGGATGATGATAAATATAATATTGGCTAGATCTACCATCAATCCTCGCTGACACACAATATGGCCCAACAAGATTCCAAAAGGAACGAAAAATATGGGTTTCTTCAAGTTAAGAGAAATCTGGTGCTTCCTACAAGTGTCAAGCATCATGTGCAGGTTGGGCACATAATTCTTTTCTAGCCCAAACACAATCCAATCATGAAAATACATCTCCAAGAACTTGTGCATGAATTCCTTGAACATAGCTACTACTACGTGCAAGAAGATCGTAGGTGCATTCTTCAATCCGAAAGGCATGACTATGTATTGGAAAGACCCCATTTTGTTGCAAAGGTGGTCTTTCTTAGGTCTTCTGGCACAATTATGATCTGATGATACCCTTAAAATCTGTTAGTAAAAGAATAAGCCTCTTGTCCTCCCACATTTTCCAAGATCTCATCATTTAGCTAGCATAGATCTACACAAATCCTTATCTCTCCCTTAGTCTTCTTTTCTCAAACAACCATTGGGATTACCCAATTAGACTTCTCTATAGGTTCAATTATTTCTGCAGCAAGCATATTTTCTAATTCCTCTTTTAATCTATGCTTATACTTGGGATTTAATTGGTATGGTCGTTTCCTGACAGGGCGCACATCTAGTTTTAGAGTGATCTTCATAACGTCTAAGTCTCCTACAACTCCTTTAAGCTTAGAGAAATTTGTGGCGAATAGGTCTTGATACTCTGTCAACAACTCTGCAACCTTCCTTACTGTGTCATCATCCCAGTAATCTCATATGTTTGACAACTTTGGCTGTTCCTTTGTCCTAATGTTAACTTCCTTTAACTTCAGAGGCTTAGTTACATCTACCATTCCCAATGAGGGCCCTGCAACTGTGTGCTCCCCTTCAAACTCAAGGATGTGAATATTATTGGGTCTTCCTCATTATCTTCTATTGACAAATTCCTGCAGTTGAAAATATCTTACAACTGCGCTTCCCATGCCAGTTCAACCATTCTATCTAAGGTCGAGAGTCATCAAAGACAATCGCTTATATATCTTACAGGGATTCGTCCAACCCCTCTAATCCCTTGACCAGGTGAAAGGTTGATAGTAAACTGTTAGTCATTGTAATCCAATGGTGAGTCCCTTGGTTCAACTCTCTTTCCAAATACCATGTAGTAGGCATCGGTCCCAATGAGTGGAAAAATATATGAACCCATTCGTTCTAGGTATTTTTGTTCCAAACCTCCATCCACATGGCCAGGTGCTTGCGTGTGTCACCCTGACCGGAGAAAATCTCATTCTGTGGAGTAACACACAACTCGAAGAGAAAATTCATCATTTTTTTTGCATTCCTCCCAGTCCTTAAATCTTCCTTTATGTGTATCGCACTAGTGCGCTGGTGTTGTGCGCATGGAAAAATTAAGTGCCCAGAACCTCCGTTCTTTCAAGACAACCTTTTCCAAATTTTCCAAGAATAATACAACACTATAAGAACCATCAAAATAGGGTAATTCTCTTACCTCTGAGGGTATGCATCGGAAATGTTTGGTGATCTTGAGGTAGTGCAGCGCAGAAAAATCATGCAACCGATTCTTCCAATTCTGCATTTCCCCATTTGAATCAGAGAAACATGAGCTATCCTTTTCCCAATTCATCATTCCATCAACTATAGGGTTGATCCAATCCTAATCCCACATAGTCATCTTGTAGATATGGTCAAAATTATCTCCTTCACGAACTGGCTTCGTATATCTTTCTCCTTCTGCCAGAACCAGAGGTACTATTACCCACGTACCATCATTTTCAAATATCCTTCTCTTACGCTTCAAATTGATGATGCCTCCCATATCGATGGCCTAGTCTAGCCCTAGTTGTGTAGGGTAGGGGTCTGCATCATCGACAATTTGTATCACTTCAAAATCTGCGCATACCTTTACTCCAATAATGTTTACCAGAACCTGTGGGAGTATTCCAAATGGGATGATATTCTGTTGATTGGCCATGCGTAGCTGAATAGTGGACCATTCCAACTTTGGTTCTCCCATCTTCTTCCAGGTCTGCTTAGGTATCACATTTGGATCAGACCCTAGGTCCAAGATGACTTGATCCATCTCATATTAACCAATTTGCACGGTCATGTGCATATCCTGACCCATTCTCTTGTTTTTCTTATAGATCTTGCTCATGACCTTAGTCTTAGTTGGAGGCAATTCCTTGTCTTCACCAGTGTCTATCAGGGCCTGAAGATTGTCTACTGATTTCTGATTGAACAATAAATTAATACAGGCTTCAGGGAAAGGTTTGACTTCATCATCAATCTTAGCTTCCATGATAGACTTGGATGTGGACACATCTGCAACAACAAAATCCTTCCTGGCTTCAATAAAAGTCTCTTTTTCCTTCTGCAGGATGATTCCTTCCTTCTTTTCAAGACCTTTTGAATCAATGTCTCTGCACCATCCTTCTTTCCCTCGTCTCCTCTGGTAACACCACCACTGTGTATAATTATATTTACACTTGGATCATGGTTGTGCAACTCAGATTTAACCATTTTTATGTTCTGCATAGGTGTATGATGTTTCTTTTCCTGCATTCTAGCAATTAAAACATGAAATTCTTCAATAACATGATCAAGTTGTGTAGTATCCCAAATCTGGAATAGCACAGCAAGCCTGCTAAAATAACGCACTCTTGGGAGATTGGTGCATAGAAATGGGTTTAAAGCCCTTGGATCCCTTATATTATCATATCTAGGGTCTATATCCAAAATGGGAGCAAAATCAAATCGAACTAGGTGTGGTAAACAGATCTCCCACCACCTAGTCTAGCTGAAAAACACCCTACAAGAGGGGCTGCAACTATGCACAACAAACTGCTTTAGAAATAACGCAGTATTGGATAGTATGAGTAGGAGGCCATCAAAAATTATTAAATTATGAGTATAAAACATAAAATAAGAATTACAATGAAGCTCTTTCAATATACAGTAGAATACAGGAGACAATAGAGCAAGAAATCTTCAGAAAAGAAGGCTGCAACACATATATAAACTGAAAAATGGCTTAACAGTGTTATTTTGAGGAGCTACAACAGCTGAATATTACAACTCATATCTAGGAAATATCCGTGGACAAAACATCAGATCGATTTCAAATCTGGAAACTAGATAGTCTTATTTACAAGATCCCCTTGGGGTTTTGACCAAATCATGCATAACAATGAGTAGATATGAGTTTTAAGTTGCAGATCTGAAAAATGCTTCAGAAATTTCTAAAGATGAATTTACATTAAAATATATCAGATCTATATAGAACATGGATCAACAAGCTAATCCATGGATCACCAAAGTGAAAGGAAAAGCCCAGCACTAGAGATCTCTCATCAAAAGTGGGATCAAAATACCCTGCAGAATCTCTTATGAAAATAACGCAGTTCCTCAATGAATACTGCGTTGTAGCTTGAATAAAAATGATGGCCTAATGCCAAGATACAAATCTGAAGCTCAAACAGTGGATGCACTCTTCTAGGAGGTTAAAATACACACTCCATGAGAAGAGGCTCCAATACAAGCTAGATCTAAGCAGATCTAGAATTCCACTTGGTGCAACTTACAAAAGCAAGCAAACCCTCATTGGGTCTGCACTACAGTTTGAAGTAGAGCTTGGCCCAAAGCCTGATAGTGGATCAAATTAGCAAAAAATCCTCCAAGAATCCTCATGGGAAGAGGTGAAATCCCCGCATAGGAACTCCAAGTGCTAAGCAGCACAATTCTCCACTAAACAGTAGAGAATAGAAATATAATCAATCAAAAACCTTCTCTTCCTGCCTTCCCCTTCCTTTTTATAAGATGAAAGCCTTTTCAAACCCTAAACCACCTTGATGGGTTATCTCCTTTCACATGAGGGGTCTTCTTCTAGAACTTCGCTGTCCCTTCATGAGGTACATTGAATCTAGACAGCGCTATAGATTTGGTCAAGGTTGACGCAATCTCACAACTCAAAACCCTTTCACATCTGCAAGTGATTTATTTACATGGCCCTGATTTATCCTTGTTCACATGGACATTGATTTATTCAGTCTTTTTAGGAGTTTTACATGTCCTCATTTATTCATGCAACAAAAAGTAAAACAAAAATGAATATTCCTCTTAGCTTAGGCTAAGTAGAAATATTACAATCATCCCCTCCAAAATGTTGCTTGTCCTCAATAAACTGATAGGGTAAGAGCTATAGTACTTCTCCTCCTCCATTGATGGCACCATCAATGATCAAGTCCTCATCATAAGCCAAGTTCTCATCAAGCCAATACACCAGGAAATGTTCCTCCAAGGTCAACATAAGATGTGCATAGTCCATCCCACCAGGAGTGAAAAAATCAACTGAAATAAACATGGTTGGAGAAATGCTCCATCTAAAACATGTATCATGGGGTACACGTAGAAGTTCCAAACCATGTGGTACATACAAGCTGCCCATACTCTCTCCATACAATCCCATAAACAACACAACTATATCATCCAAGTATGGAAGCAGGACTACATATATGCAAACAAAAATCTGAACTTGAGGCGGTGGGTCAAAATCCCACATGTGATGCCAGCGCAGTGCATCATCTACCTGCATTAGATCAAGGTGTGGTAAGTGGCATTCCCACCACACATTTTATGCATGGGTCACCTTAACATGGCTAAATATGTTAGATAGGTTTGGTGCCTTTGGAAAGCACCCATCATGGGAAGGAATCTCCCTTTGCACAATAAAGGAGTGGCCAAGTTCAACATCTGTATTGGCCCACCACAAATCATGAGATCCACATGATCTCTCACCCCCATTAGGAGTCATAGACTGCAAAAAAATGGCAAAATAATGTGATAAATCAGAAAATACAACTTGCTTGGCATGATCAAATCCTTTACCATCATAGTCCTTCATACACATGGAGTTGTGCATGAGAATTTACCTCCTCTCAAGCAGAGGAAGAACTGGATGAAATGACTCTTGCAAAGAGTCCATTGGCTACCCCAATCCTCCATTGCTAATGCACTCTTGAAAGTGCTGATGTAATTCCTCTCTCATGCCTTCCCAATCAAAGCTCCTCATGATCAGGGTATATACCTTCATTGAATGCATATGTTTGAGGAAGAATTCTTCATGTGCCCCTTGTAGTATCTTCTTCTTGAGCTTGGAAGCTCTAGCTAAGAAGACCTTACCATGATAATAGATGACTCCCCCTTGGACTAAGTAGCCCTCTTCTTGCTGCATGTCATCTAGTATCATACCTGTGTGGAGATCTTTGGAATACTCTACAAGCAGTTGAGATTTCCAATACAGATCCACACTGTTCAACAATGATAGCGCTGATGATACATACATAGAAGTGCTTGTCATGTTGCTGATCTTCTTTTTGACATTTCTCATGCCAAATTTGTTTTTTGGAAGGTTGATCCTCCCATTCTTCTCCTCCCACAGCGCAAATTCAAAAAAGAGAGATGATGATAGTGATGTAGGAAGAAGATCCCCTTCATTCTTGAGATGTTCCAAGCCCTCCAGCGCTGTAACTTGGTCTCTCATTGCTCCAATCCATCCTGGATCTAGATTTGGAGCAGCACTTTGTGAGGCCTCCCCCACAAGATCTAAATCTGATGGCATTCTAGGTGGCTTTCCACTAGATAGGAATGTCCCTTGCATCATTCACATGAACATGAGAGAAGGGACTATGAGATCCTTGATTCCACTGTGCAAATCCATCTCTGTTTTTGGTGTGGAAGTACTATGTGAGGGATAAGTGTGCATGCCTTGAGTCATTTGTGGTTTCCCACTCTTCATGTCCACCCACTCCATCTGCAAATATTTCCAATCAGTGGTCACCTTCCCCAAAGTAATCAACCATTGGACACCCAGAATGATATTGGTGTCTGGTATGTCGACTACAAAAAAGTGATCCACCAAAGTGTAGGTTCCCATAGTGACTAAAAGTGAGGGGACATATTGCATGCATTGCATGGTCCTATCTCTTGGGACCAAAACAGAGAACCCTTCAAAATTATCAGTGCAGATTGATCTCCTTTGCAAAAGATGAGCATTAATAAAGTTGTGGGTTTCCCCACTGTCAATTAACACATATACCCTCTGATTCATGACTGAACCTTGTACTCCTAAGGTCAAGTACTTAGGCACTCCTCTCAAAGATGCAAGAGTCCCACTTATTGGAGAAAAGGTTCCATCCCCATCTCTGGATTGTGTTGGATCTTCCTCATCATTATCAGCGCTGCGACCCCTCCTTGGTTCATCATCTTCATCTTCCTCCTCAAAATCTGAGAAGACCTCTATGTAGTGTCCTTTCCCAGTAGCACATATGTGTCCCGGTGCCCATGAATTTTGGAAAGTGAAACACAGTTTCTTATTCCTCAACTCCCTCCTGAGATCAATATCAAGAGGCTTCTTCAAAGAGCTCTCCTTGGGAGGAGTAGCTTTTCCTTCCTTCCCCTTAGAAAAGTGAGGGGCCTTTCTCTGGAAAGTTGCCTTTGCTTTTAGCAAGGCATCTTGGAGGCCTCTAGCCCTCTAAATAGCATCATGCAAAGTGATGGGCTTGGTAGATTTAACCAACCCATGCAAAGGTTCCTCTAGGCCATCGATGAACATGTAAACCCTCCTTGCTACAGATAGATCAGGAACCATGACTGATAATCTCAGAAACTCAGAGATATAAGTTTTTGCATTCCCTGATTGCTTTAGCTTTGCAAGGCTTATGAAGGGTGCTTCTAGATCTTTCCTGTCAAACCTATCCACCAATCTTCTAGTAAACTCCAAATAGGTAGTCGCATTGGTATGTCCCAATGTAGACAACCTTGTTGGAAATACTGAGAAGGGGGCTAAATCAGTATTCCTTTCAATTAGAGCATTAGTTAATCTTTAATTATTATCAATGTTTGTACAATGATAGCAATAAACAAAAGGAACACAAATGCACACATTTTTTAAGGTGGAAACCTGCTCTTGGACAAAAACCACCTAATGCTTTTCTAATAATTCTTTAATATTCAACTCCAATTGAAAATGAAGCTCCAACTTCCTAGAATCTAGAGAAGCATTCTTCTCCAGCTCCCACTGGATGGACGCTCCAATTCTCGAGATTTTTAAGTAGTCAACTGAATGGATGCCCCAACACCCAATGAGCTACAACTCACCCTAACACCCTATAGAAGAATAAAAGAAGAATGGACTTTCGTACTAGGGAAAATGGTCCACTTTACAATGATATAGAATGATGTAGAAGAAGAAGATATACTACACCATAACCCCAACTTTGACACAACCATCTAATGATGATCCTAGACCTCCCAAAACTCAGTCTTCAACCCTTGGCAGATAGACACTAGTACAATTTTTACAATAATGTATTTACAATGACTTAGTACAATGATACCTTTACAATTATTGTATGCAGTGCTACCCACTTGAAGACTTCATATGATGAACTTCTTGCTGCTGTTATGCACCTTGGTTGCTACTCTTGTCATGCTACCCTCTGCTGCACCTTTCTTTGCTTTGATGCCATAGAAAGTCTAGTCCTTTGCAACCCTTGACAACACATGATCTAGCTTTTTCTTGCCTTATAGGATCTCAATATTGAATATGGTGTATCTCTGTTATTTCATATCCTCAATATCTAATTTTTGGTCCTGTAGTAGTCCTCTGAGTCATCTTGACAATTCTATAGGTCTGACCTAATTTGGATTCTTCAAGGGAGAGTTATACCCAAACTCTCATAATGCCCTAATTATGGACTATTTCAGCAAAGCGCAATTGTACGGCATGCCAAGTGTCACGTTTTTCTTCATTTGTCTCTGAAATTGGTAGAGATAAAACTAAAGACAGTACACTATCTACCATTTTTTATAGAATTCCAATCCAATACTCAGAGAGAGATTTATGAAGAATTTACCAAGGTCACTTCTTTGAGATGAATTTCAGGAGCCTGCAAAAACCTTGATTTCCACAGATCATATCTCCAAAAATATTGTGTACCTTGATCTGAAATTTTCACAGAAGCTTCCTCAGGATTTTGGCTTCGCCTCATAAATATTTTAGCTTCTGAACCTTTGTAGACAAAAATTTAGAGTGAAAATTCCACGATGACCTGTTTCAAATGGCGAAATCCCTTGCATAAGGAGGAAATGGGGATCACAATTTATATAAATGCTTAGGTTGAGAGGGGCTTCAACAAGTGAACGTGGGAGGGATTTTAGGAGCTTTAAAAGTATTAATTATGACTTTTCAATGACCCATGCCACAACCCTATGGGGTTTTAGCCCACTAACTGGGGGTATAAACTTCAAACATGAATATCTCTCAAACCATGAAGAATTACGTGGCGTGCCATATATCAACGGAAACATATCGACAAGTAGAAACCATAAAAAGCATTCTTGAACCAGAATATAGTAATTTTGTAGGTCAAAATTCTCATGCAATATTGGGTTAGCCCTTGGTGTTGCTTGGGTTGACATCAATGGCAACCACTGATCAACAATCTCCCCCTTTGGCATTGATGGCAACAGAAGTACTCCCCCTGTGATCATGACACCTCTTCATACAACATTATCTCCCCCTTTGACATCAATGGAAAAGGGTAACTCCCACTGAAACACAACCTTCCTCTGGACCTGTACACACTTCCACTCCCCCTAACACACAACCATCCTGCAGACCTGTAATCTAATGAGAACTTGGGAGAATCCCAAGCTTCTAACGAAGATATTAAAATGCTTCACGAGGTAAAAGTTTAGTGAAGATATTAGCAATTTGTTCTTTTGTACAAACATACTGAAGTTTTATATTCTTTTCAGCAACTTGTTCTCTAACAAAATGATATTTGATCGGAATGTGTTTTGTTTTTGAATGCATGATAGGATTCTTGGAGATGCTAATGGCACTATTGTTGTCACAGAATATGGGAATAGGATCACTGAATTGTACTTGAATATCTTGCAAAGTTTGTTTCATCCAAAGGACTTGAGTACAACATGATGCTGCTACAATGTATTCTGTTTTCGCTGTAGATAACAAGATTGAGGTTTGATTTTTTCTCAACCATGATACAAGGCAACCACCTAGATAGAATGCTACTCCACTAGTACTCTTACGATCATCAACGCTTCCTGCCCAATTTGCATCTGTAAAGGCTTGAATAATGAGATTGTTACCCTTGGGATACCACAAGACATATTCTTCTGTGCCCTTTAGATATTGATGAATTATTTTGACGGCAATAACATGTGATTCTTTTGGTGCTGCTTGGAATCTTGCTACTTATCCAACTGCCTGCATAACATATGGCTGAGAGGTTGTTACATATAGAATACTACCAATCATAGATCTATACAACCTCTGATCCAGATCCTTAGATGAGTCGTCTATGCTCAATTTGCAACCTTTTACCATCAGAGTAAGGACAGTTTTGCAATCTTCCATTTTGAATTTCTTGAGCATTTTCTTGATGTACTTGGCTTGACATATAAATATTCCTTTCTCTTGCTGAGATCTTTGAAGCCCTAAGAAGTATGTCAGCTCACCAAGTAAATACATCTCGAACTCACTTTTCATCTTTGTAGAAAAGTTCTTACTTAGTCGATCATCATTTCTAACAAATATTATATCATCCACATATACCTCAACGATTGTTAAATTATATTTATCTATTTGTACATAAAGATTGCTATCAACAGTACCTTTCTTGAACCCTTTTTGATGTAGATATCATTCAAGATGAGCATATCGTGCTCTGGGAGCCTGCTTGAGACCATATAGAGCATTCTTTAACCTCCAAACATAGTCTTCTTTTTGTGATAGTAGTAAAACTTCAGGTTGTTCGATGTAAACTTCTTCTTCTAATTCTCCATTTAGAAACGTTGACTTAACATCCATTTGGTAAACTTTGATTTTTCTTGAACATGCATAGGCGAGAAATATTCAGATGGCTTCCATTCTGGCAATTGGTGCAAATGTTTCATCAAAATAAATTCCTTCCACTTGTGCATAGCCTTTGCAAACCAATCTTGCTTTGTTTCTGGTAACCTGTCCATCTTCATTAAATTTTCTCCTGAACACCCATTTAGTCCCAATGAAATTTTTATCTTATGGTCTGGAACTAATTCCCAGGTGTTATTCTTCTCAATTTGATCCAATTCTTCATTCATAGCTGCTACCCAATGTTCATTCTGGTTGGCTTCCTAAAAAATACTAGGCTCAAAGGTTGCTAGAAAAGAAATGTGAGCTTGTTGTGATGAATGAAGTTGTCGACCTTCATTTATGTCACCAATGATTTGATTTGATGGATGGTTCTTTTGAATCCACTCTTTTTTTCTCCTTGGAGGAGCTTCTTGTTGTTGTTCTGGTATATCTTGATGATCATTGTTTACTTCTTCCTCGTTGATAGTTGCTTCTTGTTCTACAATTTTATCTATGTCTTTTCTAGATCCTCATCATTATTCGCTAGAACAACATCTTCATCAAACGTAACATTTATGCTCTCCATTATCTGTTTTCGTCTTAGATTATAAAATTTATAGGCCTTTCTTTTGCGTGAGTAACCAACAAAGATACCTTCATCAACACGTGATTCAAACTTACCCAAATTTTGATCTTCTCTTTTGATATAACATTTTCTTCCGAAGATTCTGAAATATTTCACATTAGTTGGTTTTCCTTTCCATAATTCATATGGAGTCTTGTTGCAATTATTTCTGAGAAGACTTCGGTTGATAATGAAGACTGTCGTATCAATTGCTTGAACCCATAATTTTTCATCCAATTTTGAGTCATTCAACATTGTTCTACCCATTTCCTGTATGGTTCTATTCTTTCTTTCAGCAACTCCATTTTGTTGAGGTGTTCGTGCTATTGAAAATTGTCTTTTTATTCCATTTTCATCATAGTATTGCTGAAATAATTTGGAAGTGAATTCTCCACCATTATCTGATCTTAAACACTTTATTTTCAAATCAGTTTCATTTTCAACCAACTCCTTGTAGATCTTAAAGCACTCAAATTCTTCAGATTGTTTCTTTAGGAAACCGACGAATGTCATCCTGGTATAGTCATCTATCATTAACATGAAATATAATTCTCCATCTAAGCCTTTTGTTCTCACAGGACCACATAGATAAGTATGTATAAATTCCAATGGATGTGATGAAAAGTGTTCTTTTTTTTTTTTAAATTGGAATTTTGTCTACTTGCCATGCCGACATGCCTCACATAGTGTGTTGGAAGGTTTTGATATTTTCGGCATTTCTTGTACTACTTCCTTTTTACTTATCCTGACAAGATTGTCAAAGTTTATGTGACCCATTCATTTGTGCCATAACCAACTTTCATTTTCTTTAGCTAGTAGACATGCTTTAGTTGCTTCATGCATAACATATATGTCGTTTGGAGGTCAACTTGCTGTAGCCATAATTTTACCATACATGCCTTTTCTGATTTCACATTTTGTGGAGTTGAATAGCATTGTGTGTCCTTGATCACACAGTTGTCCAATACTGAGCAGATTGTGATTCATGTTTTTAACCAATAGAACATTCTTGGCTATAACATCTTTGCTTCCGAGAGTGACAGTACCTGATCCTATAACATTTGAAGATCCATCATTTCCAAAGGATACGGTTCCATCCTTCTTCTCTTTCAAAGACACAAATTTCCTTCTATCTCCAGTCATATGTGTTGAGCAATCGCTGTCAACATACCACACATATTTTTTGTTTTGAGCCTTGAGAGCGAGAGCAGAATTATCAGTCTTCTTCTTCTTCCATGTTGGTTCATTCCGTGGCTTTGAAGATTCTTCTGGAGGAATTTCAAGTCTGCAGTCTCTGGATATGTGTCCAAAGTTCTGACATTTGTAACATTCCATATTATTTCTTAAATTTTCAAATCTATTGATGTTTTGTTGAGCCCTAAAAGGTTCATATTTGAAGAATCTCCTGGAATTGTATTGGTTCCTAGGGTACGTGCGAAATTCTACAGCTTTATGGTCAAATTTTCCACATGAATAACAATAGCCATAAAAAATATGTTGGTACCTAGATGGAAATCTTCATCGAGGAACGTCTTCCAAGGATGCACTTGCGAATCTTGTCCAATGAAGTCTGCATGTATGTCATATCTCATAGGTTCATTGTATTTTGTTGTAGAAGGTCTTGCTTCTTCTTCTTTGTAACCGAGGCCAGTTCTGTCATTGTAAGATCATTGATTTTTGATGATTTCTTCCAATGCCCTTGAGCTGTTGGCATAGTTTTGGACAGTTTTTCCCTTCTTCACTTCCTTACACAGCGAGAATACTTCGGCTTCTAATGCTTCCCTTTCTTGTTTTCTTTCTTCCAACTTCTTTTGAAGTGACTCTTCAATACATTTTTGTTCTTAAACTTCAATTTTGAGACCTTGAACTTGTTCTTCAAGAGTATTGGAACATATCTTCTTAGCATTGAGCTCTTTTATAAGCTTGATTGCCTCATAAAAATTTTCTATGGTCAACCCTTCTTCTTCTTTGTTTGATACTTCTTGTTTATTGTGCTTGGCCATAAACAATACTTTCTCATTGGCTTCTTCTTTGTTGTCACTTTCTTCATTGGATGATGAGCTATATTCTTTAGAGAGAAAGTTCCTTTTGGATTCTTTCTTTTTTCCTTGCTTGTTGAATTTCTTAAAGCCTTTCTTTCCTTTTGAGTTGCTATCACTTTTTCTTAGAAATTTCACTGCGAAATGCCCAACCAAACCACAACCGAAACATATCAATGGAAGTTTACCTCTGAATTTTCCCTTACCAGTTTTTAGTTTTCTCGTGAAGTAAGCATATTCTTCATCTGAAAGACCTTCTCCATCATCTCCCCTTTCTTCACACTTGTAGGTGCATGTCATTTCAATTTAAGGTTGTTTTTCCTTATTGGTTTTTTTAGATGCAACGAACGCAGTTTCTATATTTGAAGTATCCTCTTCTTCATCAAGTCTCATTTCATATGCTATGAGAATTCCATGTAATTATTCTTTTCTTAGTTTGTCCATATTTGCACTGTATTCTAAGACTGATACCTTTGGGTTGAATCTCCCTGGTAAAGTTCTAAGAATATTTCATATAATAGTCTTCTCGTCAAGTGGCTATCCCAATCCTTCCAGAGTATTGGTTATTCCATCAACGTATTGGAAGTATGCAGCAATGTTGCAATCTTCTTTCATTCTGAGTTGCTCAAATTTTTCTCTATAGATTTGAAGCTTTTCTTCTTTGACATTTGAGTCACCTACATATATATTCTCAAGCTCGTCCCATAAATTTTTGGCGGTTTTACAACCCAACACTTTATGATAAATAGATTTAATAAGTCCACTGATAATAGTATTCTTTGCTTTTGCATCATTTACCAAATTTTTCTTACCTTGTTCATCCACGATTGATGTAAATCCATTTTGAACAGTGTCCCATACTTCGTAACCTTGTGCCAAGAGATATACCTCCATTCTTCCTTTCCAGAGAGCATAATTATTTTCATTGAATAGAGGTAC
This sequence comes from Pinus albicaulis, assembly GCA_034641835.2. Taxonomy (NCBI): domain Eukaryota; kingdom Viridiplantae; phylum Streptophyta; class Pinopsida; order Pinales; family Pinaceae; genus Pinus; species Pinus albicaulis. The sequence goes on from CM076573.1 coordinate 547,881,752, forward strand.
ACCATTCTTGGTATGCTCCATGACCTCCTTCCAGCTGTTAAACTGGTATTGAAGGAACCAAGCTTTGAAACCAATTGTTGGAAATACTGAGAGGGGGCGTGAATCAATATCCCTTTCAATTATAGCATTAGTTAATCTTCAATTATTATCAGTGTTTGTAAAATGATAGCAGTAAACAAAAGGAAAACAAATGCACACAGTTTCTATGGTGGAATTCCACTTCGGGACAAAAACCACCTAATGCTTTTCTAATAATTCTTTAATATTGAACTCCAATTGAAAATAAAGCTCCAACTTCCTAGAATCTAGAAAAGAATTCTTATCCAGCTCCCACTGTATGGACGCTCCAACGCCCAAGATTCTTCAGTAGTTAACTGAACGGATGCCCCAACACCTAATGAGCTACAACTCACCCTAGCACCACCCTACCACTCTATAGAATAATAAAATAAGAATGGACTCCCGTACGAGGGAAATGGTCCACTTTAAAATGATATAGAATGATGTAGAAGAAGAAGATATACTAGACCATAACCCCAACTTTGACACAACCACCTAATGATAATCCTAGACCTCCCAACACTGCCTCTTCAACCCTTGGTAGATAGACGCTAGTATTTACAATAATGTATTTACAATGAATTAGTACAATGATACCTTTACAATGATTGTATGCAGTGCTGCCCACTTGAATACTTCATATGATGAACTTATTGCTGCTGTTATGCACCTTGGTTGCTGCTCTTGTCATGCTACCCTCTGTTGCACCTTGTTTTTCTTTGCTGCCGTAGAAATTTTGGTCCTTTGCAACCCTTGACAACATATGATCTAGCTTTTTCTTTCCTTCTAGGAGCTGAATATTGAATCTGGTGTATCTTTGCTATTTCAGATCCTCAATATCTGATTTTTGGTCCTGTAGTATTCCTCTGAGTCTTTTTTCCAATGCCATAGGTCTAACCCAATTTGGATTATGTTAGGTCCCTGTAATCAGCAATATTGGCAAAGTCCGATCGTAGGAAGAAACATCGTTTCAACCACTTTGGGATTCTAGGATCTAGCCCTCCTGAATCTGGAGAGGGATCTCTCCAATAAGTGAAAAGATGGATTTGTCTTTGGAGTTTTGGATAATTATATTAGGCTAGTTATGGAGGCCAAGGGTTTGTTTTTTTTTTGGATGATTGAGCATGATTACTGTTTAAGGTGGAAAGTTCTAAGTGAAAAGAGTTTCAAATATGAGAAGTTGCAAGCAAATAGAACAAGCTTTGGCCAGGAAGATAGATAATTGCAGGTTTTAGTTCATTTGGCTATGGAGTCATAATAGGGTTTAATTGAAATAGCAAGAGGCAAGAGTGGTCCATGGGGAAAGTCATATATGTCTAAGGATCTCTTTGAAGTTTGATTTATGGAATGAAATGATACAAAAATAAGGGGAATTAAACAGATGAAGAACAAAGAGTAGCCTAGGATCTGGTAAGTACTTTGAAACTAGCCAGCCTTTAACAAACACTTAAGAAAGACATGGAAGTAAACTAGGATCTGGTAAGTACTTTGAAACTAGCCTGCCTTTGATACACTTTCAATAGAAAACATATAAAAAAAGAGGGAAACAAAAAATATAACAAAGGATGGTCTAAGATCTGGTAAGTACTTCTAAACTAACCAGCTTTTAACACATTCCAAGGGAAACATTCAGACAGTCTTTGGGGATAAAAATAGGACTAGGGAACACCATATCTTCCTTAGTTCATCTCTACTTAACTAATACTAAACATAAAATTTAAGAATAATATTCAGCTAAGACAATAAGAGGAGGGAATGCCAGCATTCCCATGCTTAAACTGAATTAAATCATTCCTAAATAACACAGATTGGAAGAAAACATTCAGATAAAAATTTTCAGTCAGAGAAGGGTACTGATATACAGTAGGTCCTAAATCCATGCATGCTATTCTTTATAAGAGAAGATGAAACACAGTGAAAATAGAAAGAAAATAACAAGTTACAATGGGAAAAACATCACCGTCAACATAGACCAGGATCCCATAAATCAGCTTGTATTGATGCTCCAAACCAGTTACAGCTTTAAGTCCAATGCTTTAATTTAGCAATCATCTACACATCTCAGCCTAACTTATCTATCACAAGAAGAGCTCCAAGGGCCAGTGAACACTATTTACAAGTAGAAGTCTCAAGCTCAATTAAATTTCAATGTTCAGTAGCCAAATCAACCAACCCCTCTCTCATCTTTTGCAGTAGTATTTATAGAAGAATGAGGAGGTGAGATCTGGTAAAAGAACTCCAGAGATAATTAATACAGACTTAATGGCTTCTCGGCATTTGGGGGGCTCAATGAAGAAGGTTACATAGGTTTCCTTCGTATTAAATGATTTACATTAAGATTTAAGCTCGGCGGGAGCTCTTACTGACTTTTGAGGCTCTGCGTGGTGTCAAAGTAACTCTGCTGATATTTTGTCCTTAAGTTTATTTGCAGAATTAAATTCTCTGGCTGTGCTGAGGCAAATACCTAATCTTGATCAATAACTTTGGCCTCTGTTTGAATTCTTTTGAGGCACAGGTGGCACTGTGGTAGCTAGGAGGAATCAATTTGCCTCAGATGTGGCGGTGGAGGCTTTCTGTCTGATGAACCTTTATGGTTTTTCTGTTAACCATTTTTTAATTGGGGATTAGGCTTTTGATAAACCATATTAGATGTAATACCCAAAATCTGTCTTCAATCTTCCATTCTGGTGCGTTTTTGTCTTCGACACTGATACTCTTTGATTTGTGCCTGATTTGCTGTGTTTTTTGGTGTGCAGGGTTGCGCAAGGATGATATGGAATCAATTACTCATGAAACACCGATGAAACGTGGAGTTTAAACCCTGTGAATGATTCTCTTTGATGAATTGAAGGCAGGAGGATCACCACCCTCAACCTTTGAATTTTCTTCAGAAAGGCGAAAAAACCCTTTAAACCCTGCAAAATACAAAAAACATTATGAAATCCTGCATATATAGGTTTATTGATTTGTAAGGACATGTGGGGAAAGCGTGGTTGTTGGATGGCATCATCCAACGGTCGAGATTGATCAAAAGAAGTCAAAGGGAAGGTAGAAGAAGAATTCAAATCGGAGCTGTCGATCGCGCAGAGATCGACGGTCGGGAGCGGGGGTGAAAAAATAACGTGAAGGGGTCACATTATTGGGAAAAATAAAAATAAAAAGTGGAGACAAAGGTTTAAAATGTTCGTTTTGGTGAAAAATGGTTAAAAAATGGGTGGGGAGCTCGGGATGAATGTGGGCCGTCGGATGAGATCGACCCACGCGATCAACGATGGAGATCAGGGACTACAAAACCTTAGGAACAGGCCCCAGAGTTCAAAACCTTTAATTAAATCACACTTTATAATGCTCCCAGGTTTGCATTGGGTGATTGTGCGAGGAACCCATGGAGATCCGTTCCAATTAGAAATTGGCCACGTGGATGCTGATGCGGCGCCAGAGCGATGGAGTGTGGGCCTTCGATCTGCAGATCAGATCGACGATGGAGGTGTTTTAATGAAATGCGTCGTACCTGTTTTATCTGTCGGGCTTCTTCATAGTGCAATCACCATCCGATGAGCGGGCTCAGATCAGACGGCACGCATCAATATCACACTCACTCCATAGTCGAACTTTAACGTCTGGGGAGAATGGTATCATCATACCGCCCAAGCCACGTGTCAGTCAGCGGCATTGATCACTGCCGATCGGGGAAAACCGCTTTCCTCTCAAAAGCAGTGCGATGAAATCCTCCCGGTTGTCTTTTTAATATAGTGACAAAAAACATTAAAAACCCAAAAATAAAATATAGACAAAGGTTTTTGTGTTGGGCGGATTTTATATTTACGATTTGGCTTGGTGCCCGGCTGGGGGGCCACGCGTGTATGGAAAATAATATGACCAGGGGTTTTATGCATAGGTCTAATTGGTATCGGGGTTTTAAACATGGAAAAGGATTTGTGCGCTTGGTTCCCTGCCATGTGATAGGGGCTCAAATGGCTTAGCGCTTGGTTCCAGCACCATGGCGTATGGAGTGAAAATGGCTAAGGAATTAGCCCAAGGGGGCTTAAAACTTAACACAAAATATGCATTTTCATGTAGTTTTTAATGCTTTTCAAGGGTTTTGAGGGTTTCGATTAAGGAAAAGAATGAGTCTTAAACCTTAACAAAGGGGTTTTTATGGAGGGGAAGGAGAAAAACATGAAAATGAAGGATTTTGATGAGAATGAAAGGGGTAGAAAATGAGGTTAGTTGTTTAATGGAGGAAGGGGAAAAAGAGATTTTGCAGTAGACTCTTATGAAATCAGCAGAATACCAGAATTTAAAATGGGCGCATCAGTGAAGATTTGGATAGAGGCATGGGGCCTTTCAAGAGTCTTCAAGAGCCAACACTTTTCGCAATAAAATTTGTTCCTTGAAGGCTCCAAAATGATTTAGCCACCTTTTGGTATAACAAATTTATAGGTGGCTAACAGATTCTTCAAGGGAGAGTTATACCCAAACTCTCACAATGCCCTAATTATGGACTGTTTCAACAGAGAATACTTGTACGGTGTGCCACGTGTCACTGATTTTTCATTTGGCTCCGAAATTGATAGAGAAAAAACAAAAGACTGTGCACTATCTAAATTTTTTTACAAAATTCCAATCTGATACTCAGAGAGAGAGTTATGATGAATTTTCCAAGGTCACTTCTTTGAGATTAATTTCAGAAGCCTGCAAAAACCCTGAATTCCACAGATCATATCTCCAAAAATGTTGTGCACCTTGATTTGAAATTCTCACAGTCGCTTCCTCCAGATTTCAGCTTCGCCTCATAAACATTTTGGCTTCTGAAACTTCGTAGACAAAAATTTAGAGGGAAAATTCCACGATGACCTATTTCATATGGTGAAATCCATTGCATAAGGAGGAAATGAGGATAAAAATTTATATAAATGTTTAGGTTGAGAGGGGCTTCAACAAGTGAATGTGGGAGGGATTTTAGGAGCTTAAAAAATATTAATTATGGCTTTTCAATGAACCATGCCACAACCCTATGGGGTTTTATCCCACTAACTGGGGGTATAAACTTCAAACATGAATATCTCTCAAACTGTGAAGAATTACGTGGCGTGCCATATATCAAGGAAACAAATCGACAAGTAGAAACCATCAAAAGCATTCTTGAACTAGAATATAGTAATTTGGTAGGTCAAAATTCCCATGCAATATTGGGTTATCCCCTGGTGTTGCTTGGGTTGACATCAATGACAACTGCTGATCAACAAACCCATGGAACCACCAATTGTCTGTGTTGCCTTCAAAGTGCAGCGCTGCAATCTTGATGGCCTCAATCTCAGAAAAATTTTTCAACTGAAAGTAAATATCCAGCTTTTCTACCCATTCCTTGGTAGAATTGGAGGATGATCCATCAAAATTAGGCAAAAAGAATCTTCCCATAGAGTGGTGTCTATCCTAATTATGAAAGAACCCACCATCTTTATACTGCTACCTTGGTCTTCTTCTATCCTTGAGGTGAAAAACTCTTGGAAACTCAAGTGGTCTCTGAATCATTGATTCTGAGATTCATATTCCACAAAGTAGTCTTCAAGGGAAGCTTTCTCTTGTGGTCCTTCATTCTCCACAGCCAAGAAGGTAGGCATAGTGGAGCGTTGTGAAGCTTGTGGCAGGTTCATTGGTTAACCAGTCCAGTGATGAGACATGTTAGAGCTTTCCCCCAGATGAAACCTCCCAAGATATTCCCTCATTATGTCCATCCTCATATTTTTGATCTCTTTGGCAAGATCTTGCATGGCCACCAAAAAAGTTCTTGCAAACTCTTATCCTTCTTTATCATCTGCAGTTTCAGGGGCTTTACCCTTGTCTTGCTCATCAGTAGTCTAATCAAACTTCTTGTGAATTATATTCTGATACCTATTCTCCCTCTCAGTAAGAGGTTCATATTCTTCTGAATGCAACATGGCTGTGATGCTCCAAGGAAAGCACAGTTTGTGCCAAGAAAGGAACTTTGATACCACCGTAGTATCCCAAATTTGGAATAACACAACAAGCCTACTGAAATAATGCACTTCTGAGATATTGGTGCACAAAAATGAGTTTCCAGCCCTTGGATCCCTTATATCATCAGATCTGGTGTCTAGATCCAAAAGGGGAGTAAAAACAAATCTCCCACCACCTAGTCTAGCTGAAAAGCACCCTACAAGAGGGGCTGCAGCTATGCACAACAAACTGCTTTAGAAATAACATAGTCTTGGACAGTATGAGAAATAGGCCATCAAATATGATTAAATTATGAGTATACAGTAGAAAATCAGAATTAAAATGAAGCTCTTTCAATATACAATAGAATAAAGTAGACAATAGGGCAAGAAATCTTCAGAAAAGAAGGTTGCAACACATATATAAACTGAAAAATGGCTTAACAACATTATTTTGAGGAGTTGAAATAGCTGAATATTACAACTCAGATCTAGGATAGTTTTGTGGACAAAAAATCAGATCCATTTCAGATCTGGAAACTAGATAGTCTTATTTACAAGATCCCCTTGGGGTTTTGACCAAATCATGCATAACAATGAGCAAATCTGAGTTTTAAGTTGTAGATCTGAAAAATGCTTCAAAAATTTCTGAAGATGACTTTACATTAAAATAGATCAGATCTAAACAGAACATGGATTAGCAAGCTAATCCATGGATCACCAAAGTGAAAGGCAAAGCCCAACACTAGAGATCTCTTATCAAAAGTGTGATCAAAACACCCTGCATAATCTCTTATGAAAATAATGTAGTTCCTCAATGAAAACTGCATTGTAGCCTGAATAAAAATGATGGTCTGATGCCAAGGTACAAATATGAAGCTCAAATAGTGGATGCACTCTTCCAGGAGGTTAAAAGACACACTCCATGAGAAGAGGCTCCAATACAAGCTAGATCTAGGCAGATCTAGAATTCCACTTGCTGCAGCTTACAAAAGCAAGCAAACCCTCACTGGATCTATGCTTCAATTGGAAGTAGAGCTTGGCCCAAAGCCTAATATTGGATCAAATCAGCAAAAACTCCTCCAAGAATCCTCAAGGGAAGAGGTGAAATCCCTGCACAGGAACTCCAAGTGCTAAGCAGCATGATTCTCCACTAAACAACAGAGAATAGTATTTATCTAAGAAGACAAGATACTCAAAAATATAATCAATCAAAAACCTTCTCTTGCTACTTTCCCCTTCCTTTTATAAGATGAAAGCCTTTGCAAACCCTAAACCACCTTGATGAGTTAGTTCCTTTCAGATGAGGGGCCTCCTTCTAGAACTGTGATGTCCCTTCATGAGGTATATTTAATCTAGACGACGATGTAGATTTGGTCAAGGTTGACCCAGTCTCACAGCTCAAACCCCTTTCACATCTGCAAGTGATTTATTTACATGGCCCTGATTTATCCTTGTTCACATGGACATTGATTTATTTAGTCTTTTCAGGAGTTTTACATGTCCTCCTTTATTCATTTATTCATGCAACAAAAAGTAAAACAAAAATGAATATTCCTCTTAGTTTAGGCTAAGTAGGAATATTTCAAGTTGTCTGTTGTACTATTGTACCTACAAGACTTTCATGCTAGGTTTAGTTAGTCGCGCACATAATGTCAAATTTCTCCACAGTTATAGAAAATTAATTGTCCTCATCCACGATCTGTGCCTCCACCTCTCCCCCCTCCCCTTCCTCTTGCTGGGGATCCTCCACACCTAGAGAGAGGTGCTGGTGAAGACGGGTCAGACTGTACACTATAGAGGTTGGCATTGTCTATCATCAGCTCAAATGTGCATCAAAGGTGCTCAACATGACCAACTAAAGAGAAAAATCTGCACCATTGCTGCTTCAGTTCTGGCACATAACTTTCTAATCAAGGGAAATGGTTTGTATTGTGTCATCCAGCTACCCTACAATTAATTCACCATAGTGTGGAAGTACCACTTAGCCCTGCAACATCAGTGGGGCACAACGGATTTGGTCCTGCTACTTACATGTAATTTGAGAACAAAGTGCATTGATATTTGGTGTGGTTGGAACCCTTACAACGTATACACCATAAATTTGCACCAACTTCCTTTCCCCTGTCCCTGCGTAGGTTTTGAATCTCCAAGTGCATTGCCTCCAACTTATTTTGGATTTGTAGAGTTAAAAATTGATCATCTGCTCTACATGTAGCTTCCAGTTTCATAGAAACTTCTAGAGCTTTGGCCTGAGAGTCAATATTCTACTCATTCATAGGCCCACGCAGATGTGGCAAGAGAATTGCAATAAACCATTCCTTATGTTGCTTATAGTCATATATAATTCCTCCCTCACTGATGGTGCACTTTAGATGCTGATCCACCTCCCAAACAGATTCATTTGGTTCTTGCTTGATGTCCTTCAACTATGTTACAAATTGTGAGTAGGACTTCAGCTTTTTGAACTGCTATTTTAGAGCTTCCTTAATCTGAGCAATAACGGGATCAACATTCTGATTCAAACATCCCATAAACCAATCTAACACATGACCTTTAAATGCCATAGCTAGCTACGCTCTTTTGACAACATCAGTGTTAAAATTTTGTAGAGTCCATACTACATTGGAGACAAACAAAAACCTATCCATGTCCTCATATCCCACACCCTTGAAGGTGGGTAGCTTCATATGCGCAGCCATATCTCCTTCTAATGGTGGTGGTGGTGGGGTAGGAGATGTCTTACCCCTGCGCGAGTTCGACTGTGGAGTAGCAAGAGGGCTACCTCCAGCGCACGTAGCCTCACTGCTCTCTATATCATTGTCAGGCGAGTTTCTTAGAGGGATGTATACAAATCTATCTCCTCTATGATTAACCTGATAATAATTTCTGCTACGGTTAGTGCTTTATAACTTATCTGGGGTCATTCACTCAGTGTGGCTGCACAAAACACCATTTTCACACAATAGTATCTTAATCAGCAAAGGCAGAGAGCATATAAATTTACCTCTCTGTCCATTGAAGAACCTCCTTTCAGATTCAAAATATGACACAAAATGATCTACTACAGACTCTGTTACAAACCCACCCAAGATGCTTTCAACCCAATTATCTACAGTTTGAGTGATGGAGTTATCAGTTTTCTCTAACTTTTGGATCAACACAGGTGTCCATTGAGTGATCTTATCATCTTTCCAGCAGGTTTGAAACTCAGCTAATCCTAACAACCACTTTTGTAATTCTTGCGCAAAGGTCACAAAGAAGATCCCGTGAACCTCTGTGAAAATATACTTATGTTTCCAATCTTCAGCAGACATTTTCTTACTTCTCTTTTCCTTAAGGGAAAATTCTTGAATTTTCTTCTCAAACTAGTCTTCTAATTCAGTATTTGATGGTCGTCACATCACCTAACCTCTCTCAAAATGATCTCGATCGCAGCAATAGAGCCAAAAATTATAATTTTTTAAAAAATTCCCGTCAATGGAACCATTTTTTGGCTTGAGGAGTCTTGACCCAGGTTCAAAGTTATGTTCAACCAAAAAAACCCTCTTACTACTAGCCCTTTCAATAGTGACCTACTTGCACATGTCAAAGTCTAACCTATAGTAGTATGGGGCGGTGATGGAACCAGGTTTCCACACCCTGAGAGAGAATTAAATGATGCGGCTGTATTCAAATCTATAACAACAGTGGACTGACCTTCACAAAAAAATCCATAACTAGAAACCCTAACCAAGCAGATCTGGGTCAGTTTACGTAGGTTGTCTTGCTGGCACAAAGATAAGGCTCTACAATCCCTTCAAATTTCTTAATATATAACATTCATGTTTGGCAATAATAGATATATTCATTCAAAATTCATATAAGGCAGAGTATAGTTACACAACCGATCCAAACATAGATGATGAAGTAAATGAAAATAATACATATAAATAGATCATAAAGAAGAACATGGATGCATTTGATACTAAGAATTATCCCAAAACATTCCTTTATTCATTCATAGTTCATAACATCCTTACAATACCTCAAATTTACCTGCACACACATCTAGTGGGGTTCGCACACAAAAATACTAAGGTCTCCATGCACACAACAAGTAGGAGCCTTCTAAACCTAGACAAATTTGCTTTAATCCTCAGAACATCATACCAAAACATACTTCCAACTTAACTACTGTCCTATCTGACTCGATCCACACTTCTAATTATAGCTTTAGCCTGCGCTCATCTAAGGTTTGCAAACTATGGTTTGTGACCCCTAGTTCTACCCTTTTTCCCATTACAACTCATGATGGGCTTTGACCTATCCCAAATCCCCTTGACCCATGCTTAGATTACTGCAAATGACTTAACTTACAAAAAATACTATATTTTTATCCAAAATTGCAGTCCTAAGGGACCCCACTCCAACAAAGGCTTGAAGAGATCCAATAGCTTTCCAACACGAGATAGATATGACACATGTGGAAGCGCTCTCATCAACTACCATTTGAAAAATATTGATTTTCCGATATGTATATTTGATCTGAAAAGCCATATTATGAGGAAGTATCTTCTTAAAATTTGACATATCAAATGTGATCATAAGAGAGTTCTTTAGATCTATCGCCCTAATCGCAGTGAGCAACACACTCCTTTGTGTTTGGCACGACTGGAGTACCTCCAACGTAGACATAGCACAAGGACTCTGAGCCAAATCTTCTACAATGTAGTAGTGTTGGGCTGCCTTGGCATTAGGGTTGATTGTTGAACATTTAGAAGAACCTTTTGGAATGCAAGGTATAGGCTCAACTGCAGCCCTCTCAATATGGAGTGGCTCAGAAGTATCAGGAGTGGGCTTAGCCTTCTAAGATTTATATTCACCATAATCATGTGATCTCGTGGCATCATCAACATGCGAAATCACCATATATACATTTGAATCATTTTCCCCTTCCTGGTTGCCCCCTGTGGGAGCTCTAGTATTTTTATTTGTGCCAACAAGAATTTTCTGCCCTTGGGAAGAAGGGTTAGTAAGGAAAACCTAGGAACTAGAGGAACCCTGCTAAGCTAACAAGCACTGAGCATCCTGAATCTTAGGGTAGAGATGAGTGAGATGGGCTCCAGTCCATAACTTGCATGGAAACTTGACTTTATTGTTTGACTCTCTCTTACCCTCTCCAGCATTATCGTTTGATTTCTTCGCATTACCCTTCCCATATTTATCTTTCTTCTTGTTATTCCATCCCTTCTTCTTTGCATCGGATTTTTTATTTCCTTTGGGGTTATAATATTGAACAACATTGATCATTAAGGGTTGGGAAGGAGTAGAAACTAATGACGTAGCCTAAATAGAAGGAACATATTTTAAAGACAATTTCTGCAATTGATTCAAAAGGTTAGCCATGGTACTATCAATCGAACCAACAAGCCCGTCAGCATGAGGACCTGGCTTTGGTTTGGCTAAAAAATTTTTGGAATGAGGAGCATCAGGCAAGGTCTTATTAATAATCCTAGACCGAGAATAGACCAGTTCCAATTGCTGGGTTCTAAATGTATCTTACTCCTCAGTGAATACCACTATAAGAGATACATCCTTTAAGATTTATGGTTGTAAGGATTTGAGGAACCATTCAAGAAGGAATTCATTGGGAATATAGGCTTTAATGACCCTCTTCCTTCTCCTCCATTCATAAATATGACCAGAAATGTGTGTTTCCTTATCTTGTTGGAAATTGGACAGAAGCTCAGTCCCAACATCATAATGAATGGGAAACTAAAAATAGTTCAAAAACATGGTAGCCAACTTGCCAAATGAAGCATAAAGTGCCCCTAGTAAGCTCAATGTACCATTTTGCAGTGTTTCCAGTTAGGGTGCGCTGAAATAACCTCAACATGATTTGAATCATCAATGAGGGATTTCGATGAACACCATAAATGGAAAGTGGTAACATGGTCGGCTGGATCCTCCCCAGTCTTCCCTTGAAATTTCGGAATATGTGATGGAATTTTAGTAGGGGTCGGAGGCCAACCTAGGCTAGACTAGATAGGGTCATTAGTCAATTTTGATAGATATGTAAAATTTAGGGTAGATAGGAAAGGTAAGCGCGAAGGACCTTGAGAACTCCATCCACCAAGGGAAGGATTCCCACCATTTTGAAAATAATAACCAAGATTTGTTGAGGCACCAAGTTGCCATGGATTGTTGGTAGAAAAAGATGGACCATAAGAAAAAACTTGCGACTCATAGGAGATCGCAGTAGGACTTTCTCTCGCTACAGGGTTACCATAAATAGGAATTTCCCCCCCAATAAAAGTATTCAACGAATATGAAAACCCTTGATAAGGATTCCATGCATTACCGAATGGAGAGAAACCCTGAGAAGCACCTATGAAGGAGAAAGGAACATTCCCCTGCTGACCATACATGAGCTGATTCCTAGTTCCCAACCCACTGAAAGCAGGGTTTCAACCTTGAAAAGTATTAGAGCTATGGCCTCCTCGAAAAGAATTAAAAACTTGAGCTTGCGCAGGGAAAGGCAAAGAACCTAAGGAAGGGTTAGAATGAGGGATATGACCACTTCCTAAAGGAAAACCCCTAAAATAAGCGAACCCAGTAGCCATAGAAGTCATGGTCAGGGAGACAATAGATGCAACTGTGAAAGAAACTGAAGGAATTGCACTAGAAGGAATTCCAAATGAAAAGGGACCAGTATGGGAAGAAAAATCTTGGGTTCACCCACTCGTAAACGGAATGGAGGTAGAGCCAAAAATTGTAGTACTAGGAGTGATGGTTGAAAGAGAAATGGTAACTCCTCTCTCAGCCAAAAGAGGAGTAGGCACACTCGAAGTACTCATAGTTGAAGATGTGTTCCCAGCTATGGCCATCGAAATAAAAGAATGAGAAATATGAGGGCTATCCAGTCTGTGAGACTGAGGCCCAACGTATAATATAATGTTCAGAAAACTAGCAAGAAGAGGAGAGGAAGGAGTAACTGGAGGTTCATGAATTTCTTCAACCTCAAATTCTTCTACCAGAAAAAGGACACGAGAAAGGAGTAGATTACTCTTCTGTAAATCACGACTAACAATAGGACTACCCTAAAAAATAATATCCTCAACCGGAGGATAACTCCTCAATGCATTTGCTACTACTGGTTGGAAATCACCAACATAATTTCTCCTACTCCTTCTAGAATAAGGCTTGACACTCGTAGGAGAAATCCCACAAATCCTCCTCGATCGACGAACCGATTGGTCAACCACCTTTATTATTTATGAGATCTTAAATAGACTAAAAACATTTACAAAGCTATGTAAATCTAGAAGCAAAAAGAAATCTCTACATAAATGTCCCTAAGATTCAGCAATCAAACAACTCTCAGGTATTTTTGCTCCGAATTATTAGGACCAGACAACAAAATACAAGAAAGCGAAAATAAGGACCTTTCGAAAATAGTCTGGGGTAACTATTCCCTAGGCGTACTAGCAAAGGTAATAGAAACATTTACGTTGACCACTGAACGAAATCCTTTTCCAGTGAAAGTAGCTAAGCTTCACAAGGGAACCCTCCAAAAGTACTAATGAGAATGATGCAACGCCTGCCTTAGGTACCACGGGTATTCCCCCCCGCATTAACCTATCTGATACCTAGGAATAGCAACTATGGAAACTAGTTTGTATCCACTATCGAGCGGAATGGTATTCAGTCGGGATCCAACAAATAGGAGAGGGGGTATCTCTCTTCTCTTCCTTCACTCACCCTCACGCTTGACTGTCTGGAGGAGAGCTTTCCCGGTCCACTTAACGAGGCTGGATTTCACTCATTAATCAACTTCTAAGTTTGAAATTTTGAGTGGCCTTGGAGATTTAACTCTCCACTAACCTATTCCATGGCCCTAATGACCTAAAATAGTTGGTGTATATTAATGAAAACTCAAAAGTTATATTTCATTTTAAATTATGCACTTGATTTTAATGGTTGTTCTTTTCAAGTCAGGGGTAAACGGAGAATGCAATTTTTGATATTTTGACGCAAAAGAGATATCAATAGAAACCTGCTACAAGAAATTTTTTCTTCAATGAAAGATATTTCTACTCAAGTTCTCGAACAACTAATAAAAGAAAAAAAATTCTTTTCTTTTCAAGGTTATGCTCACACACTCAAAAAACTATTAAAATAGTAAATATGCTTAACAGTGCAACTATACTAATGAAAAAATACCAATGCCAAATTTGGATTCTAGGACTATTGTAAATAAGGGAAAAAATGAGTTTTTCAACGAATATGTTTAATCACTTTGACACAAAATAAAAGACAAGTCGAAAACAAGAACCTCCCTCAAAAAAAATTCCAAAATCAACTTGATACAAGAAGAGACAAATTCAATAAAGAACTTCCCTCAAAACCAAGAAATCCAGACCAAAATGACAAACTAGAACTTGCTCCAAAAATGATGAAAAACCATGAAACAAAAATCAAAAGAAAAAGAAAAGGAAAACAATTTTTTTTTGGAGCCTTTTACTTTTTAATGAAGCTGCAAAATCTCTTTTAGAAAGCAGAATTCAAATTAAAAAATTGAGCTAACAAGAGACCTCAAATTCCTTAAGCCAACAATATCAATTTCATGATGGGACTTAGCAAATGGAATGATGTAACTAACTCAAGAAAATGATTTGAACAATAGTATAAAACTCTAGCAATCAAAGAAACTTCAAGAAACCAAGAAGACAATTCAAGATTTTCCATAAAAGCTCATCTCAACAAACCAAGAAAACCAACAAGCCAAAAACCAAAAAGTGAAGCAATGACAAGGTAAAGCATGAGGAAACTGACAAAAATTGATTTCTCTAAAATTTCAGAACAACCAAGAACCTCAGAAAGAAGTCCTGGTGCAAAAGAAAAAATTGAAACTTCACCAAGCAAGGTAAACCCTAGGTTGACTAGTTTTTCAAGAAAGAAAGAGAGAAATTGATACACAACAGACATAAACACTATAGAGACACACAAAAGGTTCTATAGCAGTGGTCAAGAACAACAAAAAAGACCATAAAGGACTCCAAAAACAAAATTTTCATTTGAAACTAACCATATGCAGATTGGAAGTGGACAACTAGTGTGCATACACGACCGTGTCTAACGAATCCTACGTATATGCATGTTTCTTTGGACCAAAATGCATAGATACACGGCTGTGTGCCCTAGAGAATGTGTATAAAATAGGCAGTGAAGAAAAAATAAAAAATCCAAGCCTGATCCAAAAGATCAGGGCTTTTTCTCAGATGGATAAAGAACCGATAAGACTAGGAAAGTGATCAAACCAATCAGGGAACCCAAATCTAGAGAAAAAAAACCGAAGTAGGAATTACATGGATGTATTACCTAGTGGAGTAATTAATTCTATTATAGTACAAACTACCCTAGGATTTGAGTTGAAGACCCGAACAAAGCAAAAGGCATACAACAACAAGAAGAAATCAAACTAAAGGTCCTAATGCTTAAACTAGTAAACTTGGGAGAGATGACCTTACCTGTATGTCCTACATTTGAGGTCGTTCACACAGGGTTAAAACCCTGTGCTTCTCCACATGCTTCAAGACATGAAACTCATTCAAGAAAAAACACATATATTAGTCGTAATAGCATATATATCCTAAATTCCAGTGGTTAGATCATATAATCTTATAGAAAATAAAATGAAATCAACTATTGCAAGATCATTAACATGTATAGAAAGCATTAAATATCACGACATCACGAATGAGACAGAGCTTCTTTAGAGAAATACCACTTGAATTTAGCCATAGCTCCAAGCTAAACCATCCTCTGGATCCATCCAGGCCAAGCCTTAACAATCTTCTTCCATAAAGGTGCACAAGGATGTCACATAAAGGAGGCGAACATCTCAAATAAGGAAACACAGGTTTCTTGAACTTGGGAAGTGTAGGAGGCACATGGATAATCAAACTTGATTCGGGCTTAATAGGCTATAGTATAAACACCTATCTCTCTCCTCCCTTTATGCCTTCCCAGGAGGTGAATTTATACTTCCTAAAAAAAAAAAAATTAGTTGGGAAACAATTTGGCCACGAGCTCCTGTAGGCGGGCTTACAGTGTAACCCGTATACCCCAACCAAATAATAGGGAGTTATATATTTTTTTAATGTTTTAAATTATATACGCGGGTTAGATATGAGTGGACCTATGACTGTACGCATTTTTTATAGGGTAGAGTCACGCATGGAATTCAAAATATTGTTTTTTAAGTAAAGGACCAGGTCTAAATGGAAAGGGTTTCCCAAGGCCAATACATAGATCATCAAGTATATAGAGGTGATAAATGATGCTATAACAATTGATCTTCCTGTGCAGTTTCTTGTAGCATGAGGGTGCAAGCAAGCTCTAACTTAACCTTCGACGTTTTTATTCTCTATGATGGCTCCTTTGACTTCTTAGGCTCCTAATGCTCTCGAAATTCTCAAGGAAGTGGGTATACTGAGCCAGATCTTACCTTTATGGCATTTTTAACCGAATTTGTAGCGGGGTTTTGTCTTATACTTGGCACGAGATTTCCTCCTTGGGACGATTTTTCCCACTCTAGTTAATCATAACCCCCGACTTGAAATCACCTCCTTGTCCTTGTTCACTCCTCCTTGGCTAATTTTACTTTCCTAGGTGGCATGTACACTTAGCTTTTCATTCAATTTAAATTTATGAAGGTGGCCAAGTTAACCAGCCACCTTTTTGCCTTTTAAGTCTCTAAACCTCAACATTAAATTATTTTGATCATTATGAGTGTGTATTGAGAGGTGAAGGGCCATACCTGAGCCTACATGGTGCTGGTGTGTTGCAGACATGATATGGTGCAGGTAGATGGAGTTTAGTGTTGCAGACATTATCTTTCTCTTGCTGTGTTTTTATTTTTATTTTATTTCCTGGGTGAGCATATTGTTTTCTGAGTGAGCTTCTTAACCTTTTATTTGTGTTTTCTTCTTGCAGGTGCTACATGGAGTTCCTCAGGTGACTTGGTTGGTGTGTTCACTATCTTGGAGAATGCTGGTGGTCCTTTGAGGCCATCTTCTTCAAATTAACTTGATATTTTGTCCTTGTTGTGCCATACACATAACTTCTATAGGAAAATTTACAACTTCCTATAACAACCTTCTTTCTTCTTCTTAGGGCTCCAAATTTCTTATGAATGAAGTGAAATAGTTGATAGAGGTCAGGGATGGACTGATGGAATGAGTGGAGTGATGGAGAAGTAAGGGGAGAGGTCTCATGACAAAGGTATAAATCATATAATTTCTAGTGGCACAACATAGGGTTTAGAGAGTGAATCATTGTGCATGTAGTGAAGTGAGTTTTAGGAGTGGTAGGTATAGGAAAAAAACAAATTATCACACTCTTTTTGAATTTTAGAAACCTTTGAGAGAGATTATTCCTTCATAAATAAGTTTCCTATAGCATTTACATGGTTTCCTGTAGTACTACAGGACTCCTGTAGCTGCTAAAATTTCCTGTAGCAATTACAGCCAGGGGAAAAAATGGAATTTTCTGCCTACTTGTGAGGTAAAATGAATGAATGGATGCATGCTTGAGTGGTCCATGGAGTGCGTAAGCAGAGGATAGGGAGAAGTGAGAATTTTTTTTTCATCTGGATCCAAACACCATTTTCGGGTGGTATAAAAGCATGATTTACACCAACATTTAAATTGTCAATCTGGGTAAGTAAAATTAGAGGCATAGCACAATATATGCCAGAATATGACCTCACAGATTTGTAAAAGAAAAAATAAAATCTTGCAATAAATTCAAAATGGCATCATTCAAGAAAAATGAACAAGACTCTTCAAAGAAAAATAAACACACTTCAGGAATCTACTTGTGTCTCCTCTTCTGGGTTGAGTTGACTCTTGCAAAAATTCTTCCTCGGTCTAGGGGACAAGGGAATGTAGGCCCCATTCAAACTAATAAACCATAAAGAATGTGATTCAGGAAATAAAACCTCTTAAAAATTACTTCTATGTTGCAGAGATGAAAAGCATGAAATCAAACTAGAAATCGCAAGGAAAATTCATTCCAAATAATCGAAGGAAATAATCAAATGCTTTAAAAAGATTCAAGTTAATAAAGAAGTGATTCTTAAATATAATTCAACACTCCAACTTCAATGAAGAAAATATGTAATAAGGACAAATATATCATTCGTGTGATTTACCCCAATCTTATTAAATGCTTCATCAAAATATTATGTATAATAGATGCAACATTTAATTACAATGAAGAATTATATGGGCGTTTGGCCAACAAGATTCACAATATTTCATTACGCTGATCCTGGCATTTTCTTATTAAGAGTGTAAGAATAAATGTTTTTTCTGCAATAGTGCAAGAAATTATAAATTTTTTTCTTTCAAAGTGCAGGAATGAGTTTTACATTTAGAATAATCATCATGAGGTACTTAAATTAAATTAACTAGAACTCTTTACCATTGCATTCTGAAAATAATCTTTATTATGTAGCAATAAGACCAAGGCAAGTGCTTAGTCTTGTAATAAGAGGAATAAGAGATGCATTAGTAAAAAATTTGATATTTAGTTTATCCTTTATAAAAATACATCCAAAGATAATGATATTTGCACTTAAATAAGAAAAGCAATGTAAAGAAGAAATTATGGAACGAAGAAAAATAAATGATCGAGTGGAAGAGTTAAGAAATGAAATTGTCGAGCTAATTAAATCATGCTAACACACTATGCATAAAGTGAAATGCACCAAAATAAATATAAGAGTTTTGTGGCAACGAAATGGTTGGTGGGACCAACCACTCAGCTCGTTTCCTTTCAGTAGTTTTAATTACAGGATTAAAACATTGAGGAGAAGAAAAAACTCGGAATCAATTGCCAAATGAATTCATATAAAAAATCCTATTAGAAATTCATAAAATGAGGCAGCGTTGGCTCCAGTGGTATCCTCTAGGGACCATCCCACTGGGGCGTAGCTCCTCCTTCCCTCCTACACAGTAGTTCGATCCTCCCTCCCTTCAAAGTAATGTGATTTATAGAATATCGACCATCCCCCTTACTTACACAACTCCTCTTCTTTTATAATGTTTTCACATGCCATTCCTTAGAAAAACATATGGGGATTGAACACCAACTAATATTCATTAATTATAATATCGTTACAACCATTTAATATTGAAAGAATGAAGCTGTGATACGAATTTTCCAAGTCTGGTCGTTTTTCTAGAATTCTAGAAAAACTGGTATTTTTATCAAATTGCCTCCAAATACCTCTTCGTATCTCCTTAACCATTATGAATTTATGGAAACCATTTGAGGATTATTCAACTTGATATACTAGGACAAAAACCCGTGTTCTATAATTTCTTTATTTAGCTTCACTGACATGGAAATAAAGGTGAAAGTTTGCAGTTTGAAAATTGCTAACTGTGTGTTTTATAGAATTCTGGAAAAAACAGTCTTTTTTATAAAATTGCTTCAAAGACTTGTTCATAACTTTTTTAATACTTTGAATATCAAGAAATGGTTTCGGTTATAGGTAATTAGTTATATTTTCGAAAAACCCATTTGCATGGATTACCGTAATTCACCCCCATTTTCATGAAAACCGAGGTAAAACTTGGCCATTTAGAAATTATGTGGATTTTGAGCAGATTTATTAATTTGTTTCTAGAAGCCCACACATGTGACCTGGGTGCAATCCAACCCATGGGAAGGTGTTCAAATGACATTTAAAACATATACCTCTTTTATATTTTCCCATAAATGTGTGAATATATGAAAGCCCCAAATTAGTGCAGGCACGCTGTAAAAAACTATATTGGTGCAAACAAAGTTGGTGCACGAACAACTAGTATTGGATTCGTTGGTACCTTCCACAAGAATCTATCATTAATTACATTTTTACATTAAAGACCCTTTAATTTAGCAAAACAAGAAGAGTTCATAGATCAACAACTGTCAACTCTGAATGCCTCTAAATAACTCAATAATGCGTAAAAAGAATAATAATGACTTATAAATACTTAGTACATGCATAGAGTTATTAAATGAAAAGCATAGAAATATGAAGAAAATGGAGGCTCAACACTCCCCCATGCTGACCTTCTTGCATGTTCTCATGCAAGCCAAACAATATGACTATAAAATCGTAGAAGAAGGTAGGGGAAATGTTTAAAAATCAAATTATGCTTCTCTATAAAAGTGTGAGCGAAAATCTCAGCAAGGGAACATGAGGATATCCAGTATGTCATCATTTTTCAAGCATTCAAGTCTGCAACATTATTATTACAGTTCCACTAAAACCAGGTTACAGTCCTTATGAAAGTATGAAGTGCAGGAATGATAAAATTTTGATGTAACAAGATGAGGTATAGGAAAGAAATGCATTGTACCAGACATTATGGAAAAAGAATATTGCACCTTTATGATGGTCACCACATACCTGTTGTCCTTTCTCAAATGAACTCCCTGCTTGTCATAGATTTCTTTTTTAGAGCTCTTATTTATGCCTAGAATCTTATTAACATTTATGATAAAAATCAAATATTTGCTGAAAAAGTGCAATTTCAAGAAAATCATCACAAGATTCCTGCACCTACTGTAGAAATCCTATACTTAGCTCATGTAGTGCTTATTTAGAGGCAACTAGAATCAATACACATGTTGTTGTCTGGCAACACCTCATGAGTAATCATCACTGAATAATTCATCACTCTAAATACCATTGAAAAATTGAAGTGAGTTACGATACCAGAGAAGGGAAATAAAGATATAACAAAATGACACCTTCCTGGAGCAATAAACAAATTGAACACTTTAAATTTTGTTGTCATCCAGAAGAAAAAGTAAGTTTTTCAATTCAGTAAAAAGAATCACCTTTACTAGGGGTACCACGTCATTTAAAGATCCCTAAAAGATAGAACTCAAAGCATCATTCTCAAATAACCTTAAGACCATTGTCCAAGAATTGAAAATGATGAGTTTTAGGGAAATAGAAGGATAACTGAGTAAATCACAGTATGTAATTAACTTTGATATCACAGACATGGCCCTGTTTCCCACAGGCGTCCATAACCTGGGCAGGGATGTTTTTTGACCCAACTAAATGCTTGTGTGCCACTTAGTAGATATAGATTCAGAGTTATCTTGTTTAAATTAAAAATTATATGAAGGCCACTTTCCTGGCTTGGTAACTAGCTGATGGAAGTGCCACTCACAAGAAGTAACATGTATGAATAGGTCGTCTTGTGATGAGACCTCCTGTCTTCCATCTTTTCGGCTGAAATCCATTACTCTGGCTTGGTGACCAGCAATAGTAATGTCATGCATGTTAGGTCTCATGATCGTGGTAAGTCGGCTCATCACAAGACCTCCTATTCTTCCCTAAATATTTTGTAAACTCTGATTATGAAAATCTTCAACAGTTACTTAATAAGTGGGGAGACAGATCTACTCATTAAGAGTATGGGATGGCGTGAAAAGTTTTTAATGACTAATCATTACTAGCTAGTTCCTCTTACCTAGATAATTATTTTAGATAAAATATCCCAGATAATGACTAGAAGACTCTTTGAGTTAATAATTCTATTGTTCTCATGAACAACTCCTTATGATTTTTAGAAGAGTGGTCCACCATAGTGGGTTCTCGAATAGTACCTTATAAGGGAAACAAAAAATATATGTCTTAGATTACAACTCATTATAATGATTAATCATGGTCACTTTCACAAAATCATGAGGTATTAAAGTGAATCATACTCAGCAAGACTCATCAAAAATGTGTGTGTTAACAATTGATGTGGATCAAAAGCGGTTTAACTTAAAACCCTTATTGCATTTATCGTAATAGCTTTATTCATGGCATTGATTTATTCTTCTACCCTACTCTACCCTAAGAATCAGAAGACTCCCTTTTAAGTATAGGATTACTTCTAATGAAACCATTTGTGCAAAAAGAGGATAATCCTACTCATGTTCAAGTTTGAAAAACATATTCGAGAAAATACCAGAACATGAGGAACCAACTGCATTAACTGATGTGATGCTACAAATTGTCTAATGATAAAGGATGAGTGGATATTGATAGTCATATGAAACTAATATTCTATGGGATTCATATATTCTTGATCATTTGATTCATGGGCAACATCAAGTGTATCATGCAAATGCTCCACATTTCGGTGTCTATCTTCTAAAGTGCAGGCCGGATCAAGTAGATGTTCTTTAATCTCTTCTTCTGATGGCTTCTCCTCATCAAGAATGATCCACAACTTCTCAGTTTCCTTAGGAAGATATTTTGGTTCTTCAGGAATATTTTCTTCCAAAGGAGTAGACCTATCTTTATTGATGCCAAAATATGTTCTTTCTGTGAAGCAGAGACCCCAACTTCTGCTAAAATTTGAGATAGATCTTGAAGTAGCATCAAACTACCTAGCATTTTCTGCTAGTTGGAAAGTCTTTTCAACACTTGGATTGAGAGTGGGGGTTCTTTTAGTACCTGAAAAATAAAAACTAAATAAAAATATGAATTGAGTTAAAAAAAAACTAACAAAATCACACTTGCGGAAAATAATCTCAATTTCAAAAAAAGAAAGAAACCCAACATCACACTTTTCAATAAAAAATCACTCGTAAAAACTCAATTGCAGTAAATCAAGCATCACACTTTGCAGTAATAGAAATAACTTGCAGTAAGGAAAACTTGGCTTGTAAGCTCTCTGGCAATGCTGTCCAGTATGCTTCGTCAAGCAAGGAGAATTAATCTAAAAAATTCAATTCTAAATGAAAGGGAAAAGCATAACAAATTACGAGGCCTTATCCTACAATGCCTCCCTGAACACGACACCAAAATGTTGGGTGGTATAAATGCAAGATTTACACCACAATTTAAATTTTCCATCCGAGTAAGTAAACTTAGAGGCGTAGCACAATATATGCCAGAATATGACATCAGGGATCTATCAAATAAAACTAAACTCTTGCAAGAAATTCAAAAGGGAATCATTCAAGAAAAATGAGAAAGACTCTTCAAAACAAAATAAACACACTTGGGTAATACATTTCTGGCTCCTCTTCTGGGTTGAGTTGACTCCTACAGAAATACTTCCTCAGTTGTCTAGGGGACAAGGGAATGTAGGCCCCATGCAAATTGAAAACCGTATAGAGTGCAATTTAGGAAATAAAAAATCTTAAAAATTACTTCTATTTTGCAGAGATGAAAAGCATGAAATCAAACTAGAAATCAAAAGAAAACTTCATTCCAAATAATATAAGGAAATAATCAAATGATTTAAAAAGATTCAATTTAATAATGCACTGCTTCTCTTAAAGATAATTCAACAAAACAACTTAAATGAATAACATATGTAATAAGGACAAATATATCATTCATGTGGTTTATAGTGATCTTATTAAATTCTTCCTCAAATTATTATGTATAATAGATGCAACATTTAATTACAATGAAGAATTATATGGGTGTTTGGCCAACAAGATTCACAATCTTTCATTATGTTAATCCTTGCATTTGCTTATTAAGAGTGTAAGAATAAATGTTTTTCTCCAATAGTGTTGGAAGAAATGTTTTTCTTTCAAAGTGAAGGAATGAGTTTTACATTTAGAATAATGATCTTGAGGTAGTTAATTTAAATTAACCAAAACTCTTTACCATTGAATTATGAAAATAATCTTTATTATGCAGCAATGAGACCAGGGTAAGTGCTTAGTATTGTAATAAGAGTAATAAAAGATTCAGTAATAAAACATTCGTTATTTAGTTCATCCTTTATAAAAATAGATCTAAAGATAATGATGTTTGCCCTTAAATAACCATAGCAATGTAAAGAAGAAATTATGGAATGAAGAAAATTAAATGACTAAGAGGAAGAGTTAAGAAATGAAATTGTCGAGCTAATTAAATCATGCTAACACACTATGCATAAAATGAAATGCACCAAAATAAATCTATGAGGTTTGGGGCAATGAACTGGATCGTGGGCCTAACCACCCAGCTCGTGCCCTTACAGCAGTTTGAATTACAAGATTAAAACATTCTTGAGAAGGAAAAACTTAGAATCAATTTCCAAATGAATTCATATAAAAAATCATGTTACATATTCATGAAATGAGGCAGCGATGGCTCTAGTGTTCTCCTCCAGGGATCATCCCACTGGGGTGCATCTCCTCCTTCCCTTCTACATAGTATTTTGATCAACCCTTCCTGCAAAAGTAATGTGATTTACGGAATATCGACCACCCCCTTACCTACACAACTCCTCTTCTTTTATAATGTTTTTACATGCCATTCCTTAGAAAACCATATGGGGATTGAATCCCAACTAATATTAATTAATTATAATATCATTACAACCATTTACTATTTAAAGAATGAAGCTGTGATATGAATTTTCCAAGTCTGACCATTTTTCTAGAATTCCGGAGAAAAACGGCATTTTTATCAAACTGCCTCCAAAGACCTCTTTGTATCTCCTTAACCATCAAGAATTTCGGAAAACCATTTGAGGCTTATTCAACTTGCTATACTGGGACAAAAACCCATGTTCCATAATTTATTTATTCTACTTCACCAGCACAAAATTGAGGTGGAAGTTGGCAATTTGAAAATTGCTGATTGTTTGAAAATTGCAGATACTGGAAAAAACACTCTTTTTTTATAAAATTGCTTCAAATATCTGTTCATAACTTTTGGAATAATTTGAATCTCATGAAACGGTTTCGGTTCCAGGTAGCTGGTTATATTTTTGAAAAACCCATTTTCTTGGATTTCTGTAATTCACCTCCATTTTCATGAAAACCGAGGTCAAACTTGGCCATTTAGAAATTATGCTGATTTTGAGCAGATTTATTAATTTGTTTCTAGAATCCCACACATGTGACTTGTGTGCAATCCAACCCATGGTAAGGTGTTTAAACGAAATTTCGAACATAAACCTCTTTTAGATTTTCCTAGAAATGTGTCAATGTATGAAAGCCCCAAATTAGTGTAGGTACGATGTAAAAAACTAAATTGGTGCAGACACAACTCGTGCAGGAACAGCTAGTGCAAGAGTCATTGGTACCTTCCACAAGAGTCTATCATTAATAAAAATTTTACATTAAATACCCTTTATTTTAACAAAGCAAGAAGAGTTCATAGATCAACAAATATCAGCTCTGAATGCCTCTAAATAACTCAATAATGTGTAAAAAGAATAATAATGACTTATAAATACTTAGTACATGCCTAGAGTTGTTCAACAAAAAGCATAGAAATATGGACAAAATGTAGGCTCAACAACCATCTTTGATCAATAACATGTAGAACAAGTGAGTGTATAGGTATCATTTTTTTCTTTATGTTTCTTTTCCCTTTTCTTCTATATTTTTTTTTTTGAAGGCAGGTGGGCTGCCACCATATAGGTTTTCAACACACAAGCCTACCTTGGGCACCTCCAGGAGGTTTTCACCCAATAATATTTTATTCTTTTTTCTTTTCCTTTTTTTTTTTTCTCCAGGATTGCCTCATGAAGGTTTTCAACCGTGGAGTTGGCCTTGGGCGCATAAGAGAGGTTTCACCCATGCCTCTTTATTTATGTTTTTTTCTTTTTTCTAGGAGTGGGAGGCGCTAGAAACTATAGAGTCTCCAATTACATACACCTCCCTGTTTGTGGAATTTATAAATTCAGCCCTAGATAGGGTCTTTTTGTAACCTTTGAGCCTGTAACCATTAACAAGCAAGGTAATTCCCTCCTCATCTACGGTCTTGATCTGAACTGCACCATTATCATAAAATTTTTCCACTTTGTAGGGTCATAGCCATCTTGTCATCAATTTTCCTTTGAAATCCTTGAACCTTGATTCATACAACAATGCTGAATCTCCTTCTTGAAAGGTCTGCTCCTTATGTGCTAGTCATGTGAGACCTTCCTTTGCAGCTAAATCACTTCTGTGTGAAGGAGCGCTTGCATCCTGAACTCATCCAACCCATTTAATTGTAGCAACCTTTCTTGTTGGGAATTTGTTATATAAAGGTATAACTCAGCTACCCTCCTTAAGGTGTTGAACTCAAACTCAATTGAAAGGAGAGCTTTCTTCCCATAGTCAAAGTCATAAGGAGTGAACCCTATTGTTATTTTCCAATTAGTGTTGTAGGGCGAAGTAGCTTCTACCAGTGTATCTGCCCAATATTTTCGATTGTTGCTCACAACTTTGGTGAGGATATTCTCCATGGCTTTGTTGGTCACTTCCACTTGGCCATTTTCTTGAGGGTGGTAGATAGTGGAAGTCTTATGCTTTATCTTGTGCCTCCTCAGAAGATTCTCAATTAGATGAGATGTAAATTTTGCCACCTGATCAATGAATACCTCTCTGGCGTATCCAAATTTGTAGAGAAAATTATCTCTCAGAAATTATGCTACCTTCTCCTCACTTGCTACCTTTACAACTTTTGTTTTAGACCACTTTGTCAGGTAGTCAATGTAGACTATGATATAAATTTTCTTCCTATATGGTGGATCAATGGGTCCAATGAAGTCATGCCCCACTTTTCAAATTTCTCTAGAGCCACCTAAGGGTGCAAAGGAATCTCATCCCTCTGTGCAGGTTTCCCCATCCATTTTCCCTGGTCACACTTTCTAGTCTATCTTCTGGCATCCTAGTGAAGGGTAGGACATTAGTAAATTGTTTGTAAAGCTTTGAAGGCTATCCTTTTTGCAACAAAGTGGCCTCCATAGGGGTGATCATGACATGCAAAGAGGATGTCAAAAATTTCTTCCCCCCTCACAAATCTCCTGAGAATTTTTTTAGGGATGAGATTGAAGAGATTTCCCCCAATCCTGGTGAAAGGGCTGCTTTTTCAGATGATCTTTCTCTTCTCCTTGGATGAGAGGTTGAGAGGGAACTTTTTAGCAACAAATTATTTATCTATGTCATCAAACCCTGGAGAGAGTGCTAATATAGAAAAGATTTGTTCATCTTGGAGTTGGTCATCCACCACTCCTTCTTCATCTCCAGGTAGAGCTAACCTAGATAAAGAATCTGCAACAAAATTCTCCTTTCCAGGTTTATCGAAAATTGTTAATTCAAAATGTTGTAACAATAACAACCATCTGTTATTCATCAGTAATTTTTTACCTGTTTAGATGACTAAATGCTTGTCCTAGATTTCTAGAAACAAAATTCAAGAATCTTGTGAGTTCTAGGAAATATTAATGCCTTCATTACCCTTAGGATAATTTTTTCACTGTTCTACTAGTTTATCAAGGCATGACCAGTCTATCACTCTCGGAAGACCAAATCATGGACTGATGTCCCTCATTCTCACTATGTTTTCCACCTCTGACTTTACCACTATGTTTCTGATTGCCTAAGCCTTCTATTGTTGCACCTTGGTTTGCCAAGTAGCCCAAACTTTTTCCCCTACCCACCAAGTGCCTCAAGTAGTGGTGATTTCAAACTCCCTCTCTAGGCTCTTTAGATAAATCAATTTTTTTAGTTTCTAGGATGGTAATGCATAAAGGAGTTGTCAAAACCCTATTTACATCTCCAAACCCTGATTCCAGCTTTCAGTCAAACACCTAATCCAAAATATATTCCAATAGGTCATGTAGGGTCTCCTAGGTTAAGCATTGTTTTGGTTTCCTTAAATCACTATGTTCACAAGTGCTCAAAGGTGAAATCAAATAAAAGAAGGTTAGCTCATGAATGTCTAAGGGGTGTGAAAAGGCCTTCAAGGAAGGACCTCCTAGATTAGATCATAGAGTCTGCAAAAAGATAGTTTTCCTATGTTAAATCATTTCTACAGGGATGCTTTATTATAGTTATCAGCAGAAGAAAAGCAGGGTAAGAGGCTAAAACTCCTCAAGGGCATCCACGACAGAAGAAGAGAAAAATTCTTAAGTTCACAAAGAGAATCATGAAGACAGAGATACTTAAGCACAACTGTGCATGAATTAAGGATTCATTGAAGCAAGAAATCATAGTGAGAAACCTCCTTGATGACAGTAGGCAATGATTAAAAAATAATGACAGGGAATGACTTATAAGTCTTATTTTAGGCACACTTTTTCACCACACCAAAAAGAGAGATTGAAAAAGTATCAGGGTGAAGGAGGCAAAACTCTCATGAACAGTAAATATCCATGAAAATGGTCAAAAATGACATAGATGCATCAGCACCACCAAGCCTAAAATCAAAGCTTCTAGGTATGATAAATAAGAAAAGAAAAAGGCCCTTGAGCTAGAAGTCTAAAAAGGTAGGAAGAGGTGACCTAAAGGTCATAAAACACCATCATAAGATCAGAAGGCTTTCAAAAGACATCTGAAAGGAGGCCCCCCATGGTTGAAATCAGATAGAAGGGGTTTTATTTGTCACTACACCAAACATTAGGGGAATTTCAAGGTCTAAAATGGGCCTCCTAAGAAAAATATACAACAAAAATAAACTTTATAAGAACCAATAGGATTCAATATGATGATTTCAACCATGGGGGATGATTCACCTTTTTTGGAGTAGAAAAAGTACAAATATTAAAAAATAATAAAATAATAAAACTATTTTTTCAACTTGTATTTTAAACTTATCTCCCTAACGTTTTACTCAAATTTAAAGTGGAAGTACTCGTTGGATGCAAAATTTAATTCCTCATCCAAGGAGTACCCATGTTGCATACTTTTGAGGGACCCTGCTACACGTAAAAATAAGAAAAACATGAAAAAATGTGTTTGCAATCACATTTTTCATGTATTTATTATTTTTCATGTAGAAAGGTCTATCAAAAGCATGTGACATGGGTACTCCTTGGATGAGAAATCAAATTCTACATCCAACCAGTGTTTTCACTCGAAATTTGAGTAAACCCATAGGGAGATAAGTTGGAAATACAAGTTTAAAAAATAGTTTTTCCTTTTTTCCCTCTAAAATTTGATGATGTAATCAAATTTTTTTTATTATTTCCACTATTACTTTATAGTTTCTTTAGGAGGCCCATTTTAGACCTCAAAATTCCCCTAATGGGGATAAAATTCTGAAGAGTATCAGTATGAAGGAGCCAAAAAAAAAAAAAAAACTATCAAGAACAGTCAATATTCATCAAAATGGTCAAATATGGAAAACATAAGGTCAAAATGTTCAAATAGCACATCAAGTAAATCATGATTTTGCCTATGAAGGGACCTAAGTTTTCAAGATTTCGAAAATAAGCAAGATGCCAAAATACTGTGTTATGACACCTACAACAGATTAGAAGTGGTCAATGAAAACGCAACAGGCATGGTGTACAACCTTTGACAAAACATACATATCATTGTCAAAAGCACTGAGAGGAAAAAGTGTTGAGTTCTCAAATAAATTACTAAAAGGCCATTTTTTTTGTTTGAAGTCACGTCCTGCACAAAAGAAAGAAATATCAGTGAAAGGAAAAAGACCAAAAGTGAACATTAGAAAAGAGGGTTTTTAGTTTTAATTATTCTTTCCAAAGGGTATAAAAATCATATGGTCATCATTCAAACTTACTTGTCATATGCCAACAAGAGAGAAATAGCTTCAAGACATAAAAATCAGTGCTTTTTTGGCAGTTTTTCGGGTAGGAAACCTATGCTACGCTCCTGTTGAATCGTGTTGCCCTCCTGTAAACAATCTCTATGCAAATTTCTATTGGGCGCTGCGCTCTTGAATCGGTGCACTGCATTTCTGTGCATTCATCAATGGCCCAAGAGGACCCAACACTGCACAATAGCCTGCCCAACACACTGTGCTATGCACTCAACTTTTTAAACTTGCCCGAAAAGACGTGTAGAGATTTCCTTGTTGCGCTCCTATGAGTTCAACACTTGCCCAGGAGGCACCCAACGCTGCGTGCAGAGCTGCCCGACTGTATGTTCACACCTTGCCCTGCTACACTCCTATGCATTGAACACTTGCCCAGGAGGCACCTGACACTACGTGCAGAGGTGCCCGACTATCCATTCACACCTTGCCCTGTTCTGCTCCTGTGCGTTCATCACTTGCCTAGAAGGCACTCGACAGGTTGTGCATCGGTGACCTCCTGCACTCCTCCGTGTTCAGGAGCTTCCCAACAGGACGTGCATAAGGTTCCTGACTGGCCCGTGCTACGCTCCTATGACCCTTTGCTCTAGCTAAGAAGATTTGAGAGGTATTTAGAGTTTTTACGTACCTTTTAAAATACCGATTAAAGGTCAAATATAGAGAATTGTGGAGGGAAATCTTAAAGGGAATTTGAAAAAACCCAAGAAAGAAAGTAAGATCCCCTTGTTTGTAGACATAGATAATTGAAAAACACCTATCCATCCACACACTACAAGCACATTAAGGACAAAAATTTCTGGAGAATAAAATGTTGACAATGGCGAGATGGGCCAAAGGCCTAGGGAACAATAGAGGAAGGGTGGGAAAGCAAATAGGTTTGAGCCTATAAACACTAAATAATGGAAAACATATCCTACTATAGTTTCATGTTTCCAAGAAGTAGGATGCTATGAGTTTTGTGAGAAAGTGCAGAGAGTCCAAAGTCACCCTCAATTGACCAAAATTTTTGTCATTAACCTCCATGACCACCATGTACATCTAGCTGGAGTGAATTTTGAGCTCACCACCAATGCAATCTCTTTTGACCACTGGAATACATTGCATGGGGGAGGAATGGTTCAAACAGGTGTATCTGGACCCAAGCCATTATTAGCCCTTCTTAAAATCAAGTTTCCAAGCTAATTGCAAGACCATTTTCCCCTTTTCTAATTTGTTGGATAGATATGATCCTTTGATGACGATCATTATGAAATACTTCACTTATGAGCATAGGTTTTCTAGGATCTATTCCTACCACATAAGACTACTCATGCATTTTACTAAGGCCAAACTTCTCCACTTTCCCTACTACCTTTGTAAAAGTACTGAGAAAATGTCATCGATTGTGCAAAAAAATCCCCCCTCCCAAAAAATGTCAAGTATTTTCCACCATTCCCTCATCAAAATGATTTTCTTACACCAGTTGGAGGAACTATGCATCCCATGGGAAGTTTTCATCGCCCATGGTGTTTTCACAAACCCATAGCCTCTTCCTCTACAAGGTTCACCATCATCTTCTCAACTTCCTCCTCCCACACCTCCATCACCCTCCACTGACCATGATTCATCCTCTTCACATGAATCCTCTCCCCAAACAAACCTCCATCTCTCACCTTCCCCTAAATCCTCAGAACATGAAGAAAGGAGTGACAAGGAAGAACATGAAAGTCAAGAAGAAAATGACAGTCAAGAAGAAGAAAAAAATGATGAAGAGGAGGAAAATAAAAGTGAAAATGATGGAGAAGATACTAAGGACAGTGAAGACGAGGCAGATGAAAGTAGTAAAGAAAACAATGACCAAGATGAACATGGTAGTCATGAAGAAAGTAATGACAATCAAGAAGAAGGAAAAAGATATGAAGAGGAGGAAAATAAAAGTGAAAATGATGGAGAAGATACCAAGGACAGTGAAGAGGAGGCAGATGAAATTAGTAAATAAAACAATGACCAAGATGAACATGGAAGTCATAAAAAAAGTGATGACAAAGAGCAAAATGTAAGTGAAGAAATTGATGAAAAAGAGATTGATAAAGAAGAAAACAGTGAGCCCAGTAGCAGTGATAAATGGAGCAGTGACAAAGATGAAGATATCAGTCAAGAAAGTGAAAATCAAAGTAAAGGAGAGACTAATAAAAGTGTCTCTAACAGTGACCCCACAGAAAATGTTAGCAGTCAAGAAGAGGCAGAGTTTGAAAGTGAAAACAATGGGAAAATTAGTGTGGTTATAGACACACATAATGAGGCAGAAAATGGAAGCCATGGTGAAGAAGAAGATCATGACAGTGCTCATGAAAAAATCAGTAATAATGAAGAAACAAATTCTGAGGGAAAAGGTAGTAAGCATAGCAAACGTGAAGAAAACAATTAAAGTGCCTCTAACAGTGACCCCACAGAAAATGCAAGCTGTGATAAAGAGGCAGAATTTGAAAATGAGGATAGTGGGCCAAATCATGAAGAGGAGGATAGTCATGAAGGTACATATGTGAAAATCAATGACGAAGACACCTCTAATGCTGCAAATATAGAGGATGGAAATCATGAAAATCTTGACAGTGACACTAGCATGAGAGAAAATGAGAATGCCTCTCAAGAAGGCATTCAAGAGCAAAGTGAGGAAGACAGACATACAAAAATCATCAATGAGAAGAAAAAGTAGCCCTAAGGTCACCAATGATCAAGGTATTCAAGTGAGACATGTTAAAACTTGTACCCTCACTTACCAAAGAGGATCAAGGCAAGTGTTTGCTGCCTCTAAGAGGCAAGGGACCTTGCCATCTACTTCAACTCAACCATTGGATAAAGGTAAGAAAAAAGTGAAAGAAGAAGAGGAAGATCATGAAAAAGAAAGAGAGTTTGAACTCATTCACATATACAGTGACGATGAGAATGAAACAAGAATTTCAAACTCCCTCCTCCAAGAAAATAATGCATAAATCAAGGACTTGGAGGCTGAATTAGAAAGAGCAAAGGATGTGATTCACTTGTATCAGATGCAAAACAAGCAAATGAGTGCCCAACAAGCCATCCATGGAACAAGAACACTCAGGTACCAGAAAGAGGCTAAAAGGGCACAGGTGAAGTTGGCAGAATTCATGGGCACTTATGAGGAGATTAGTGATGAGGAGGGTCAAACTAGAAGGAGACCTAGAACTATGGGTCTAAAGAAAGCATTGGCAAAGCAGAAAGAAGAAGAAGCAGCCCAAGCATAAAAAATTTCTCTCCAAGAACTCCTTGCACTAGAAATTGAACATGATAGGGAATCATGGCTTGATACGACTAACATACACCTTGAGGCCAAGCTATAGAAGGCCAATAAAGACTTGAATATACAAAGGAAAATGGCTAAGCATTATGCTCAAAGAGACCAATTTGAAAGGCAAGAACTCAAAAGGGAAAAAATTGAGATCCAAGCACTAAAGTAGGAAAAGGACAAAGCTAGCCTTGGTATTTTGGCTCAAGCTTCTCTACAGGTCTCCCAGGATCCATGAGGCACTTGTCTACCAAATTTGGGAGAAATTGAACAAGTTTTTGTTTTTTGCAAATTTTGAGGCTATGAGCACAACACACTTGGTGCTACGCTCTTTTTCAGGGCATCTTTAGGAGAAACACCTTGCATTTTTGGATTCCTCATCATGAGAGGAGAATGCTCAACAATTATCAGCTCAATTGGAGATTTTTTGATTCCCCGAAAGGGTCACAAACACTCATTTTTTCATCATTCTTCCCTCTTTTCAGGACATGTGTTGTGCTCCTACCAGTCTTGGAATTTTAACTTTTTGGATAGGTTACAGAGGTCAGATCTTAAAACCAAGGATAGATATGGATATTAGACTTCAAGGAATTTCCAACAAGCCATCATGGAGCCTCATTCGACATCATGAAGGCCTTCGAAACACTGTTATACGAAGACCTCTTTTTTCTGTTCCTGTGCTACGCTCCTGGCATGCAATTTCAAATTTGACACATAGTGCTACGCTCTTGCGATTGACAAGTTAAAATGTGCATTTGGAAAGTTTTTTTAAGCTTGTCAAAGTCCAAAGGTCAATTTAATAACTAAAAATAGCCAGAAAGATATTTATTTTAGATATTTTGTGCCTTGGGCCTTGTAAGGCCTCAAGGACAATAGGGATTATTCTGTTTAGCCAACGGAATTCTAAATACTCTACTGGGTTTCTCTCCTCTTTGCTTGTTATATAGGGCATGAGGATTCATTGTAATAGGGGGATTTTTATGTGTTTAAGAGCAATACATGGTTTTTCAAAGTTGAAGAACAATTTGGTGTTGTGGAGCTTGTGGATGATTTGCCTTGGTTGATAATGATGAAGGCTTACTTGTAGGATTCTTGAGTTTATTTAATGGTGAATTATCTCTTATTTGTTCATGTTTTTCTTGTTTTTCATATGTCTGTCTTTCTATATTTCAATAGCTCAGAAGAGTATAGGACGAGAAATGTTGTTTGAGGCACCTCAGTCCTCATGTTTGCAATTATCTTCATGTTTTCCTTTGCTAGGTTAGTTTAAGGAATTCTTAGTTTCTCCTTAGGCCCACCCAAGCTTGTCTATTTCATTATTGGATTAATATGCTAGTTTACAAACATGATTCTGTAATATTCCAAAATTTGCAAGCAGCAATTTGGAATATTAAATTTTTCTTATATCATCTAGGAGGTGAATAAAATGGGTAAAATTCCCATGAGTAGGAATAAAATCCCTCATAGTGTGAAAAGGATCAATGGAGCAGCTTTATTTTGCACCTTCCAGTGTGAAAAGGGGAAAATGCATGAGGATAATGTCAAGTTTGACCAAGTCAACAGCACTGCCTAAGCGGTGTAGCTTGCTTGGGAAGACAACACTGTTTGAGAGGGAGAAAGATTATTTGTGGAAGAAACCATAATGTGTGGGGTCCAAGGCAAAGAGGCATCCACTTGCATAAAAGGAGGAAGAGGCAGCCATAGTGAGATATCTTTGAGCATTTGATTATTTGTCTGATTAGACTATTTGTAGTCTCCGACTGTTCAGCTGAGTTGCAGTGCTATTTAGCACGAGGGATTCCTGTTTAGGATTTCCTCTCCTTCTTGAGAGGCCTCTTGAAGGATTGCACTTCATTTCTCCACATCTTGGCTCAAGGCCAAAGCCACTCCTTTCAGTCACTGCATTATTTCTGCTGAAGTATAATGTAGTGTTGCTGGGTTTTGCAGTGGAGGGTTCCACAACACCATTTCCTTGGTTCATATTTCAGAGGAGGGAGCTCCTATTCCTCTGGGAGGTTAGTGAAGGGGATTTCAGAGCTGATTTTCATATCTTGGCTTCAGGCCAAGCATATCCCATCATATACAACGCAGTCCCTTCTCTAGAATGCATTATTCCAGTGAGTATCTGTAGTGGGGGTTTGCACCACCATTTTTGAAGGCAAGATCTTCAGTGTTAGGATCAGCCTATCACTTGAGATATTTTTTGGAGGAGGTTAATTTCAAATTGATCACCATCTTCAGCCATCTCCTTCTATTTTCTGAGTTGCAGATGCTGCCCAACAACTCCGGCATTTCTGCAGATTTGCCATTTGTACATGTATTGCAGCTAATCCTTCTAAGAATTGTTGTATTGTTATTTTCAGGGGTTGAGAGCTTGCTCCCCCACATTTCTTGAGATGATATTGCTCTATCATTGTATTTTCATTTTATATGTTGCAGTGTCTCCTATAGACATCGCTGTCATAGCCTGGGTTCATACATATATAGCAGAGTTCTTCATTTCCTTGTACATGTGTTACTGAGGCTTATATTGTATTGCTTGAGTGATTGTTTCCTCAAGGAATTGTAGTCTTTTTCTGATATATGATACATTTGTTGGCTATTAATATCTTCATGTGTTCATGGCTATAAAATAACATTGTTATTCCATTACATGTGCTTACATTTGCTGCAGTCCCTCATCGATCATTTTCTGAGGACAACTAGGTGTGGGAGATTTGTTTAACCACCCTAGAAGGATTTATTTGGAGCATCCTCTTGGATTTAAGACTTAGACACATTGATCTATGGGATCTAGGTCCTGATTTCAATTCCCGTAGCAGCCATTACTGGAAAATTCATTTTCCAGTCTTGCCTTGCTAGCAGTTCCAGCTTTGGAATAGTACAGTGGTATCAGAGCATAGTCTTGGCTCAGCCTGTGAGTCTAAGCCCAAGAGACCAGAAGATTGAAGAGGATGAGTTTCATCTCATCATATTTAAGATCCATGAAGAACCTCCCCAAGGAGGATAAGCTTAAATAAGAGGAAGAACCATGCACTTCCTATTCTCATCGAGAAGGAGACAGGGAAATAAGCAGGAAAAAGACTCCATCTTTTGGAGGAGAAAATAAAAAGGGGATAAGCTTACAAAGCTTCTTCCCAAATCTGTACATAAAATTCATGAGGATTTCAATAAGATCCGCAGGGAGATGTATGAAGAATCTCCAAGAGGGTTTGAATCAAAAGAAAACTCTAGATTGTCACATGAGGAGTGTGAGCAAGCAGCTACACACCCTAACACACAGCACAGTCACATGCCCAGGATTTCCGGAAGAGAGATGGAAAGAGAAGAAGAGGTTGCTAGGAGGGAAACCCTTAGTGATTTCTTTAAAGAGTATGAGTTTCAAACTCAGAAATTCTGAGATCATCTCAGTTTTTTAGAATTTTGCGAGATGAAGGTGAATAGAAGAGAGTAGCAGGATATATTTCATGTATCTACCTTTGAAGGTTCACTTACATGTTCAGCCAAAGCTTGGGTGGAGGAGTTAGAGAAATTCTTGCCGCAGCACCACATTCTTGAAGATGAAGCCATCAAAGTTGCAGTGCTAGATATGAGAGGTAAGACCTATGCCTGGTGGATTTTTGAATCCTTTTCTTTGAGAAATGTAAACACTGCATCCTATGCTAGTTTCACTAAGGCATTAGTGAAAAGATTTGATAGAAGGATTCATGAAACACACATGGACAGACCAAACAAGAAAACTCAAATAAAACCCCTGCATGAGAACGTAGTACCATTTCAGAAAACCATAGGGAAGGCTGAAAACTTGCACCATACTTTGCCGGAGGAGAAAATTTGTTCTCACACTTTTGGGCAAGGGAGCATGCAGATCTCTTTTCCAAAAAGGGATGCAATCATTAGAGGGTTTCCAATTCATGTTGTAGAGATTGAGGTCAACAACACTGTCATATCTAGATATTATCTAGTGCCTCCTGTACAGGAAGCAGGAGCTCTTGCTCCAAATAGAGGGATGCTTGCATCTTTGCAAGGAAGTCCCCAGGATCTCATGTGTGGAGATCAAGGCACAACTCATGTTTTACATGTGCCAATTTTGAGGAGGTGTAGAACCATGGAGACACAAGGAGAAGGTAGGGAGGAGAACCAGTATCATGAGATGAGATTTACACATCCCTATCCACTTCAGGAGGTTGATGCACCTAAGAAGGTGATTGGATTGCGCAGTGGAAGCATGGAGATTTTTCTCCATTCATATATTTAGTCATCTCTTGATAATGATGTCTCATTACATGGAGACATTTTGCTTGGGAGATCACTAGATCGACAGAGGAGGATGGATGCTTCACTAGTTGAGGCACCACTTAGTGATTTCAGAAGAGTGGGAACCTTGGGAGAGCTTGAGTCTAGGGTAGACTCAAAGAGAGAGAGATAATTCTTTCAACATCAGCATCACCCACTTCCATTTCAGATTCTGCGTCATGGCAGAAGCAATAGGGGGAGGATAGCAACCTTCCAACTTGCATCTTTGGCATGAGAGATGTCAAAGAAGAAGTGACCATATGACAGGTGCTCTTCATGAGAGATCATCAGCGCTGTCACTGTTGAGCCCCAAAGATGTCCTTTCTCTTCACCAAATTTCACTTCATTTCCTTTGTCCCTTATCAATTACAGGCTTAAATGGTCAATAGGATTGATTAAATTCACTTTAGGAATGTATACAATGACTGAATTGCTATATTTTCATGGTTTTGTTGTTATAGTAATTTTTGACTAGACTCAGCTACAGAATGCAACCATTTTGTAGCCAGTCACCTATTCCGTAGCTATCTTCATGTTCTCACAGGTTACAAGTGTCACTTCAAGGAAAAACGCATATGGTTGAATTCCACAACACTCCCACATCATTTATTTCTCTATACGAAGTTTGAGAAAGAAGCTACAGGTGGTTTTGCACGTGGAAGAGATCAAAGCCAAGACGCAGATTCCTACCAAGACAGGGACTCTACAGATGTCTCCAACAAAGTACGAGACTTCCATAAGAGTTCTAATTTGATTTTTATTGAAAAATACACTTGTTCCTATTTCTTCTCAAGGGTAGTTATGTATTTCTTTTATAATAATGACTTGGAAGACCGAGAGACAACTAGCTAGATTGATGTTTTGCTGCTAGATCTCAAAAGACTGTAATACTCTATTTTTTTTAAATACTTTTCCTTTAATGAAAGAAGTACCACTTTATTGCAAGATCTGAGGCAATCTTGAGGAGATTTGTATGCTAATTCGGTGGTAGAGGGCCCCTACTTCCCGAGAAGCTCTGTGCACATTGTTTAGATAAGTAACTTTAGCCTTGTTGCATTCCTAGCTTAAGTAATTTTCTGAACTTTGTGTTTTATACTCACTTGCATTGGATGCTACAGTCAGTCTTATTCTTACGAATTGTTCCAAAATATCACTAACATTGAATGAGATATAACTGTAGTATTTTAGGAATTAGTTGTATTTTTCTGAACTTTATGTTTTTGTGCTCATTTACATCACATGTTACAGCCAGTCTTGTTCTTACGAGCTATTCCAAAATATCACTAACACTGAATGAGACTTAGCTGTGGTGTTTTAGAGCTTAGTTGCGTTTTTTGAACTTTATGTTTTTATGCTCATTTACATCACATGTTACAGCCAGTCTTGTTCTATGAATTGTTCCAAAATACCACTAACACCGAATGAGACAGAGCTGTAGTATTTCAGTGATTAGTTGCATTTTAGCTTAGTTGTAAAACTTCGGAGGTTAATGGCACTCTAGTTCAATTCTGTTCACTGTATTTCAAGTTTGAATGATTGCATTCTAGTTGAGTTTTATCCATTGTATTTTTAGTTCTATTAGTCATTTGTATTCTAGTTGTTAAGTTAGACTTGTTGGCCTTCATTATTTACAAACCACTCCTGTTCTTAATTTCTACTAATACATCATCATCATATGAAAAAGAATTGGTAATGTCATTTTGAAGTCTTGATTGTTCTGCAACTTCTCATAATTTCACAAGCTGCCTCTTTTCCAAAGCTATTCCAAAATATTTCTAATTCTTGAATGAGGTTTAACAATGATATTTTGAGTTGTAGAATGGCTTAATTTCAGTGTCATAGGATAATTTAGAATAGAGTCACTCACTATGTTGCAGAATATCTTTTCCAATTGTGTTCCAACAAATTTCTAGCCATGGATGGGATTCTCTCAGTGATATTGTAGAATGTTGTTTACTTAGAAGAACCTCATTGCATTAAACTTGTACATTTTCTCAAGTTATTCCAACATATTTCTAATGAATGAATTGGAATGAGTTCATGTTATGAGTTATTGAATTCATGTTATGAGTTATTTTTCTTGTTAAAGTTTTTCACTTTCTGTTCTTAAGTGCCATACATAGCTTAGAATAGGTTTTGCTCTATTTTAGTGTGACCAACAACTTCTCTTTACCAGCACTTAGTTCTTTTCCTCTTAGAATAAAAATACAAAATAAAAAACATGGGAAAAAAACTAAACACAACGTAGTGAGAAACAGATACCTAGGCACATATAGTGCACTTCACTTCAAAAGTTTACTAGCCCTGGTTGACAATTTATGATATCAATTTAGGAACACTAAGTTGAGCAGACATTTTGGCGCCATTTCCGGGGAAGTGTAACTGGGTAGCCTTGTTTCTTACCTCCCAAAAAAAATGATATGCGTAGAGAAAGAGATTCAAGGGGTAGATTCATAAGAAGTAGAAGCCTGATTCCTAGAACACCACTTGTTTCACCAAGACCAAGAGCCAACACACCTCCAACTCAAACCCGCATTCCATCCTTTACTGATCCTAGACTTCCAGAGAACTTAAGATCATATATTCCATTAGAAAGACCTTTACTTTACCCACTGAACCTGTCTTAGAAGAAGATTCAGGAACCCCTGTAAGGGACATAAACTTTTCAACTTCCACAGAAGAATCAACTATGGCAGAAGAAGGGGGAGGAGGAGTTTTTAATGGAGAACACACACTATTTGGAGGGGGTAGAGGTAGAGGTAGAGGAGAAGGAGGTAGAGGTGCAGAAGGAGAAGGAGGTAGAGGT
The DNA here is from genome assembly GCA_034641835.2 of Pinus albicaulis. Classification (NCBI taxonomy): domain Eukaryota; kingdom Viridiplantae; phylum Streptophyta; class Pinopsida; order Pinales; family Pinaceae; genus Pinus; species Pinus albicaulis. The sequence goes on from CM076573.1 coordinate 547,921,717, forward strand.
GAAGAAGGAGGAAGAGGAAGAGGTAGAAGAGAAATGGGAAGCTCTTTTGGGTTTTCTATAGTAGATGAAGAAACCAATGCAACTATGAAAAAAATTTCACCCTTTGTCCTTCCAAAATTTTATGGACTCAAAACTGAAGACCTTGAAACCTTCCTATTTGAATTTGAAGTCCTATGTAGAACCTATGACTACTTACAAGATGCTCAAAAACTTAAACTATTCCCTTCAACATTGAAAGGAGCAGCATTAAAATGGTTTATGGGTTTGATCAACAGTTCTATTAGGAAATGGGAAGACATGAAACAAGAATTTATAGAGAGGTATTTGGATTACTGTATGCCAGTCAACCATAAGGAGGAAGTGCTTAAAATGTTACAAAAAGAGGATGAAAATTTGGAAGATTTATTGGAGAGGTTTAACTATAACATCAAGAGGGAAAAAATGGAAAACTTAGATCAAGACACTTTGAAAGCTCTCTTATTGAAGACAATTAGGGATGAATGGTTAGATATCCTTAACATGATGGGAAAATGGGATGTATCTCAGCTCACATTACCTGAAATAGCTGAATTATGTATCAACCTTTCAAGAGGGAAATCTAAAACTGTAAAAGGACCAAGAGACCTTGCTCTTGCAAGGGCAAGTAAATCTGCTTCTAGGACAGTAAGTAGGGAAAAAATAGGACATATTCTTGATGAATTCAAATATGATATTTTTGGGAGTCTTAGTGAACAAATAGACACACTTAAGTTACAAAACAAGCAGAAAACTGAATATGATGCCTTAGCAATCTTTTGTCCCAAATGTAGAAAGAAGCATGCCTTGAGAGAGTGCCCTTTGGATGCAAAAGTAGTAGAGACCTATGTAATTTGTTTAGAAAAACATGAGACCAAGAGTTGTCCTTCACTTCCTGGTCTTAAAGTTGTCTTTCAAGAAGAAACCTCTACAGATTCCACAGAATCTCTCAATTTTGTCTCTAGAAGGCCGTGGAAAGGACCTCAAACACAAGGATTCCATGATCAGATGTATAATCAACCCCCACCAAATTGGAATTATTGGCAGCAACCTTGGCCCCAATTTCAAAATCAATCTCAAACTTGGGCACAAGGAGCACAAAATCCCTATGGAAGATACTCTCTGTACTATCAGTATCCACCATCCTATCCACCATATCCACATTTCCCTCCTCAACAAAATTTTCAACAAAATCCTCAGTAGAATCCTCAAAATCCACCACTTCCATTACCATTTCCTCAGAAAAAAAAATCAGTTGCCTGCCCAACCCATACCAAACCCCAACAATAAAAATCCTCAGAATAAATACATGATAGAAGGCCAACAGTTTCCAACTTATTTGATTACTCCTTTAGACCTTAGTGATGTTCAACTTAGGTCTGGAAGAATACTTGAAAAGAAGAAACCTTCTGTATTCATACAAGAGCAAAACAACTCTGAGGAATATTCTCTACTGGTGAATAAAAGTCTTGAAGAGAACACACTTTTCTAAGACCTAAACATTGAAAAATCAAAACAAAAAGAACTAATAATTTCAACTCCTATATTAGAACAGCCATCAACATCCACTTCTACACCTCCCTTTCCAGAAAGATTACAAATTGATAGAGGTGTAGAAAAACAAATTATGGTGCCTAATTATGATTTCCTAGATGAGATGAGAAATGTTTGTATTAAGATCCCATTATTGCAAGATATCAAGGAAATTCCAATCTTAGAAAAGACAATAAAGGAGTTGAGCATGAAGAAAACAGGAAAAAGAATAAGAGAGACATAGAAAATTCAGCTGGCAGGAAAAATAACAGATATCATGATGGGTAAGATTGCTATTCCAAAGTATCTAGACCCAAGAAATCCAGTTGTCAAAATACACATAAATGGAAATTAGATCCAAAACACACTTATTGATTTAGGAGCAACAATCAATATCATGAGTAGACAAATCATGGATAAACTGAAACTTCCTAATCTTCTTTTTACACCCACATTATTACAATTAGGAGACAGATCTGTGATCAAACCTAATGGGGTAATAGAAGACATTCCAGTATCCCTAGATTCTTGGGAGTATCCTGTGGATTTTATGATCCTAACTCCTAAGAATAACCTAGGAGGGCATCCTATTATATTAGGAAGACCTTGGTTAGCTACATCTAATGCTTTCATTAGTTGTAGATCCGGTGATATGTACATCTCTGATGGCAGTTCAACCAAGAAATTTACCTTGTATCCTCCAGCAAAAACAATTACAAAATTAGATGATACTCAATGGATAGAGGATGAAGAAGACTTACAACCTCTCTTCACAATTTCAGAAATTAGTGAAGATAGCCAGATTCTGAATACCTTAGAAAATTTTGAATCCTCTTCGGAATACAAACATGAACAATTTTGAGAAGAATCCAACATTGAGTTTTTATCATCAAGACAAATGTCTCTCTATTCCATGGATAAATTTGGTAGCTCTACAATTGAGATATTTCCAGGAAAAACTCTAAACATAAACAAGAACCTAGGGAAATCTCAACAAGTAGAGCTAGTTAAGATATTACAGAGACATTCTTCTGCATATGCATGGGAGTAAACTGATATGAAAGGGATAAGCCCCAAGACTTGCACTCATCACATCTACATAGAGGAAAATTGTAAACCAATCAGACAACCTCAAAAACGGATGAATCCAAATATTAGGGAAATTGTTAAAGAAGAATTACAGAAATTGTTAAATGTCAACTTTATCTATCCCATTTCAGATAGTCAATGGGTTTCTTCTTTGGTAATTGTGCCAAAGAAAAATGGTAAATGGAGGGTATGTATTGACTACCGAGAATTAAACAAAGCTACTCTTAAAGATCATTTTACCCTACCTTTCATAGATCAGGTGTTAGATACATTAGCAGGCAAAAAGTACTTCTCATTTTTAGATGAGTTTAGTGGTTATAACCAAATTCAAGTAGCACTTGAAGATCAAGACAAAACCACATTTACCTATCCTTGGGGTACCTATACTTACCGAGTATTGCCATTTGGATTATGCAATGCACCTGCAACATTTCAAAGGGCAGTACTAGGAATTTTTTCAGATCTAATATATGATTGTGTAGAGGTATATATGGATGATTTCATAGTTTATGGAAACACATTTGAAGAATATTTAGTAAACTTGGAAAAAGTTTTAAAGAGATGTAAAGAAGAAAATCTTTCACTAAGTCATGAGAAGTGTTTTATGATGTTTATTGAAGGAATTATTTTGGGACATCACATTTCAGGGGATGGGATTAGAGTTGATGAGTCAAAAGTTGAAGTCATCTCTAACTTATCTATTCCAAGTTGTCAAAAAGATGTTAGGAGTTTTCTCGGATTTACAGGATACTATTGAAGGTTTATGGAAAACTTCACCAAGATAGCATCTCCACTTTTCAAATTACTTACCAAGGACTGTGAATTCAAGTGGAATTATGATTGCCAGTTAGCCTTTGAGACCCTGAAAACAAAAATCTCTGAAGCACCTATTTTAAGGGGACCTAACTGGAAGTTACCTTTTCATATTTCAACAGATGCCTCAGATACAGCTTTAGGAGTAGTATTGGGACAAAAAGACCTGATTCTTTATGCCATATACTATACAAGTAAAAATTTGACTCCTTCAGAGTTAAATTATACTGTAACTGAAAAAAAAAAAATTAGTTTTTGTTCATGCCATAAACAAATTCAGACACTATATAACAGGCTATGAAACTTTTGTTCACAAAGATCACTCTGCAATTAGATATCTAATGAACAAATCAATTACTACTGGAAGAGTCATAATATGGTTATTGCTTTTACAAGAATTCAACATTACCATTCTAGATAGGCCTGGAAAACAAAACACAGTAGCTGATTTCCTATCTAGACTCCAAAACATCAAAGATAACACTCCAGTTGAAGATCAATTCCCTGATGAATATCTTTTTGCAATCTCTACTCAAACTCCTTGGTTTGCTGACATTGCTAATTATTTAGTTTCAGGGAAATTTCCTTCAATAATGAATGCAAGAGACAAAAGAAATATCATTTATGACAGTGCAAAATATTCATCGGTTTCTAATGAGTTATACAAAATAGGTCTAGATTTTATCATTAGGAGATGTGTTCGGGAAGATGAGATGCTTGAGATCCTCAAGGCATGTCATGATGAACCTTGTGGCGGACACTTTGCTAATAAAAGGACAGCTTATAAGGTCCTTCATTTAGGATACTATTGGCCATCCCTTTTTAAAGATGCTAAAGAGTATGTCAAAAGGTGTCACAATTGCTAAAGGGTAGGGAAACCTTCTCCTTCAGGTGAGATGCCATTGCAGCCTCAGGTACATATTGAACCTTTTGAAAAATGGGCTTTATATTTTGTAGGACCTATTAGTCCTCCATCAAGACAAAAGAAATATATATTATTTTGCACTGATTATGTTACCAAATGGGTAGAAGCCAAGCCATTACTTTCTGCTACTGAAGAATCTGTAGTTAATTTTCTTTTTGAGGATATTTTTACTCGTTTTGGTGTCCCAAGGGAAATTTTTACAGATCAAGGAGCTCAATTCACATCAAGGCTAGTGGAACTAATGATGGAGAGGTACAAAATCAGACACATAAAATCTACTCCCTATCATCCATAAGAAAATGGTCAAGTGGAATCTACCAATAAAGTCATTGAAGGAATCCTAACAAAGACTGTTCATTTACATAGAAGAGATTGGACAGAAAGGATTCTTGAAGCCTTGTGAGCCTATAAAACTACATGGAGAAGCACAACAGGTCATACTCCCTATGAACTTGTTTATGGAAAACAAGTTTTGTTTCCCATAGAGTTTCAGATTGAAACTTTTAAAATGGAAGTTCAGCTAGGACTTGATCTAACAGAGGCACAAAAGCACAGATTGGAGCATATTAATGAATTTGATGAGATCAGACAGGACGCAGTCCAGAAAACAAGTATAGTCCAACAACAAAGGACTAGATGGCATGATAAGTACATCAAGGAAAAGAATCTCAAAGAAGGTGACTGGGCTCTCTTGTTTGATTCAAAGTTCAAATATTTTCAAGGTAAATTCCAAACACATTGGCTTGGGCCATATGAAATTATGAGAATTTTTGACAATGGAGCAATAAAAATCAGGACTATAGATGAAGAGAAGGTCACTTTTCTTTTAAATGGTCATAGATTGAAGTTGTATCATAAGCCACTTTCAAGAGAAGAATTTGTCAAGAGATTCCAGGAAAACAGTAATGTGAAGTTAATGAAGAAGAATTTTTCTTCTTCATCAACTTAGTTGAATTTTCTGAATTCAAATGAAAAAAATAAAAAAAATAAATAAAGTGTAAATATGAAAACTAATCACTGATTAGCATGTTTATACAGAAAAGATAAAGTGAAAATCAAAATCCTTCTGACACTTTAACTTTTCGAATTTGTTCTTTTTCTGCAAGCAACTATCACAAAATCATAAGTCTCACTCCATCATGTCTCCATTCATTCATATTGTATTCACTCCATTCATCCATATTTTGTTCACTCCATTCATCCATATTTTATTCACTCCATTCATCCATACTTCATTTACTCCATTTCATGGTCCATCTCGTTTCCATCTCAGATTTCTAAATTTGATCTCTTTCTGCAGATTGAGTATTACAAATCACGAGTTGCAGACCACTTTTTATGGTTCATTCCACTTCACAATTGTGATTCATTTCATTCCATTACATTTCACTTCACTCCTGAGCCATTCCACCATATTTCATGATCCATTTCATACAACATTCCATTCCATGTTTCAAAGTTCCTACAGGTACATTCTATAGCCAGTCAGACATTCTGCAGCCAGATATCCTGAAGGCAATTATCCAGCAACACTTGTTCAGCAGCAAATTGACCTTGCACACCTGTGTCAACAAGAAAAATCAAAGGAATTATGAAGACTGAAGAATCAATAATTTTCAAAGGAGGACAAAGCATATCAAAACCACAAAAATTAAAGGAAAGGCAAAGGTAAAGTTGTAAAATTATTATGATGACAGAACATGAAAGTTATAGTATAGTTAAGTCATGTATGATTCAAAAAGTTGTTTTAATTATTCGTGTTGATCATGCCTATTAAAACCTATCATAAAAAATTTGGAAAAAATCCCCTCCACTCCGCCATATCAAATCATCATTTAAAACTTAACGGTTAAGTACTGAAGTGACCTAATCAGTCACGTCACTAGGCCGAAGTATTCAGTGATGATTTTGAATTTCTCACGAAATATTTCCGTGGTATTTTCTCCCATGATGGCTCTCAAACTCATTAATTCATGTAAATCAGCCTCACTACATTTCACTCATTCTATAACCTCTTCATATCATCCTTCCGTACCTAATTCCTACTGCATAAACAGAGAAAGCACCTTTGGGGTAAAAACAACTCTTTAGCATCCATTTTCACCGTGGATAGAAGAGCAGTAAATTGAAGGTTGAGAAGAGAAGCCATGGGTCTCATAGTAAGGTCCAAACCAGTCGGAACCAAATGCTTGGAGGGTTACCCACAAATCATAGAAATGCTACAGCAAGCTGGGTGGTTACAATTTTTGGAAAAATTCAATGGTTTTCATAAAGAGGTAACTAAAACATTTGCATGGTCCTTCAACGGAGCAGAAGTCGAAATAGGAAATGTTAAATTCATTTCTACAAAAGCTTTCATTGCAGAAGCAACAGAATTACCTAGGCAAGGAGAACGATGGTTCAAAAATAGGTAATTTCATAATGAGGCATGGAGGCGAATGCTTAAAACATCAGGTATGGATGTTTCCATTTTTAAGAAGGGAATTCCTAGCTCAGCACTGAAGAATAAATGGCGGAATATGTTGCTCATTTTGAAAAAGTTTATAACTTGTGAGGGAAGATTTGGTACCTTATATATTTATCATATTCGGCTAATGATGCATTCCTTAGATGAAGAAATCAATTTACCCCTTTTCCTACTTCATAGTCTGAAGAGAATGGCCTCTAATGTTCAAAAGAGGGTTCAATTCCTGGAAACCACTTTGTACCACCATGGCCTAGTTAAAATCCTGATTGAACATCATTTGAGAAAGGTGGGAGACAATTGGGATGAGTTTCTAGTGAGGAATCACTTTGAAGAACCCAAGGAATCTCCATCTGAAGGCAAACTTACAAGAAGAAGCAGGAGAAGGAAAATTTCCAAAGCTGTTGAAACTAAAACTGATAAGTCCACACAAGAGGACAGTGAGGAGATAATTTCTGAGAAATTCACTGAAATTAAGAAATAGATTAAAAAGGAGAAGATGATAAGAAGTTATGCCAAGGAGAGAGGTGAAGGACCATCTCAACCAAGACGAAGCCACAGGCTTAGAGGTATATTGAAGAAAACAGGGGTTAGAAAAACGGGAATTATAAACATTGAGAATGAAGAGATACCAACTGTTAGATGACTTGAGTACCAGTACGAGGAGGATCTTGATGAAGGAGCTCCAGCGATAGACCTAGCACAAAAAAAAAATTATAATTATGTTGAGACATTAGAGAAGAGAGCCTCAGAAAGTAGAGACAGAACTCCTAGCCCACCAAAATCTGCAATTGATATGCTAAGAAGAGATAAATATGAGTTAGAAGTACTTAATAGGCATATCAAGAATGAGAATGACATTTTAAGGGAGCAGGTTAAGTTGAAAAGTGATATGAATACAACTCTCTCTCTACAAATGGAAAAATTGTACCAGGCTAGTGAGAAATTGAAGAAGAAAAACAAAAAGTTGAGCAGGACACTTATAAATTTGAGATTCAAGTTGGTCATAAAGAAGCCTAGGAGGCCATTGAATATCAGGAAAAGTAGAATAAGGAGCCTAGATGTCCTAGCAGAAGTCTCAGAATATATGAGTTGATTGCATGAGGACATGCAAAAACTTTGCAGTGGGGGTATGTTGAGCCCCAAAGATGTCCTTTCCCTTCACCAAATTTCACTTAATTTCCTTTGTCCCTTATCAATTACAAGCTTAAATGGTCAATAGGATTGATTAAAGTCACTTTATGAATGTATACAATGATTGACTTGCTATATTTTCATGGTTTTGTTGTTATAGTAATTTTTGACTAGACTCAGCTACAGAATGCAGCCATTCTGTAGCCAGTCGCCTATTCCACAACTATTTTCATGTTATCATAGGTTACAAGTATCACTTCAAGGAAAAATGCATATGGTTGAATTCCACAACACTCCCACATCATTTATTGCTCTCTACGAAGTCTGAGAAAGAAGCTACAGGTGGTTATGCATGTGGAAGAGATCAAAGACAAGAAGCAGATTCCTACTAGGACAGGGACTCTACAGATGTCTCCAACAAAGTACGAGGGTTCCATAAGGGTTCTAATTTGATTTTTATTGAAAAATACACTTGTTCCTATTTCTTCTCAAGGGTAGTTATTTATTTCTTTTATAAGAATGACTTGGAATACCGAGAGACAACTAGCTAGGTTGATGTTTTGTTGCTAGATCTCAAAAGACCGTAATACTCTATTTTTTTTGAAATACTTTTCCTTTAATGAAAGAAGTACTTCTTTATTGCAAGATCTGAGGCAATATTGAGGATATTTGTATGCTAATCCAGTGGTAGAGGGCCCCTACTACCCAAGAATATCTGTGCACATTGTTTAGATAAGTAACTTTAGCCTTGTTGCATTCCTAGCTTAAGCAATTTTCTAAACTTTGTGTTTTATACTCACTTGCATTGGATGCTACAGTTAGTCTTATTCTTACGAATTGTTCCAAAATATCACTAACATTGAATGAGATATAACTGTAGTATTTTAGGAATTAGTTTCATTTTTCTGAACTTTACGTTTTTGTGCTCATTTACATCACATGTTACAACCAGTCTTGTTCTTACGAACTATTCCAAAATATCACTAACACTGAATGAGACTTAGCTGTGGTGTTTTAGAGCTTAGTTGCGTTTTTTTAACTTCATGTTTTTATGCTTATTTACATCACATGTTACAACTAGTCTTGTTCTATGAATTGTTCCAAAATACCACTAACACCGAATGAGACAGAGCTATAGTATTTCAGTGATTAGTTGCATTTTAGCTTAGTTGTAAAACTCCGAAGGTTAATGGCAATCTAGTTCAATTTTGTTCACTGTATTTCAAGTTTGAATGATTGCATTCTAGTTGAGTTTTATCCATTGTATTTTTAGTTCTATTAGTCAGTTGTATTCTAGTTTTTAAGTTAGACTTGATGGCTTTCATTATTTACAAACCACTCATGTTCTTAATTTCTACTAATACATCATCATCATAGGAACAATAATTGGTAATGTCATTTTGAAGTCTTGACTGTTTTGCAACTTCTCATAATTTCACAAGCTGCCTCTTTTCCAAAGCTATTCCAAAAGATTTATAATTCTTGAATGAGGTTTAACAGTGATATTTTGAGTTGTAGAATGGCTTAATTTCAGTGTCATAGGATAATTTAGAATAGAGTCACTCACTATGTTGCAGACTATCTTTTCCAATTGTGTTCCAACAAATTTCTAGCCATGGATGGGATTTTCTCAGTGATATTGTAGAATGTTGTTTACTTAGAATAACCTCATTGCATTAAACTTGTCCTTTTCTCAAGTTATTCCAACATATTTCTAATCAATGAATTGGAATGAGTTCATGTTATGAGTTATTGAATTCATGTTATCAGTTATTTTTCTTGTTAAAGTTTTGCACTTTCTGTTCTTAAGTGCCATACATAGTTTAGAATAGGTTTTGCTCTGTTTTATTGTGACCAACAAATTCTCTTTACCAACACTAATTTCTTTTCCTCTTAGAATAAAAACACAAAATCAAAAACATTGGAAAAACACTAAGCACAACGTAGTGAGAAACAGATACCTAGGCACATATAGTGCACTTCACTTCAAAAGTTTACTAGCCCTGGTTGACAATTTATGACATCAATTTAGGAACACTAAGCTGATCAGACAATCACTATGGAGGATAGATCCATATTGGAACTCCCAGTTATTGGTGGAGTACTCCAAGAATCTTCATACTTGCAGGATATTGGATGGCTAGTTGCACTTGGAGGAGTATTCAGTAAGAGATGGGGTCATATTCTATCAGGGTAGGATCTTCTTATCTGGAGCTTCCAAGCTCAAGGAGAAGTTTCTACAAGCATCTCATGAGGATTTCCTTTTCAGCCCCACTTGTTCCATGAGAGAATAGTACACCATCATGGGGGGGTATTTTTGGGAGGGCTTTGAGGAGGAGATATATCAGCATATGAGTAGATGCATGGACTAGATGGAGATGGAGGAGAAACATAACTCTTTGGAGGAGTTAGTGCAACCACATATTTTCTTGTTGAGGAAGAGAGGAGACTCATATATGAGCCACTCCATTTGTATGAGGAGGAGATATGGTAAGGGTATTCATTATTGTTTACATGATTATTTGTATGATGTATGTATGCACCCCTTGACCATATATGTGCAGGATGTTGCTCCAAGGAGGAGCATTCTTTTTTCTAGACCACATGGTTTAGATGAGGCCATAAGCATGATTGATGGCCATTCCCTAGGAGGACTTGGGGAAGAGGAATATTATGGAGGATATGCTCATTGTACACCTTGCATTATTCACTTCCTCCATACTTATGAGGAGATTAAAGCAGCAAGAAAGTGGTTGAGAAACCACACCTTTTATCAATATCTATTGCAGTTGAGGGTCAAGATGTGTTGGTTGCATTTGAGGGACCATTTTCCTTCTCATTTATTGCATATGGTAGCAAGTATGATTCTCATTTTTTCTCCCTATGGTTCTATTGTTTCTGATTTTTTGAGGAGCATGCTTGGGAGAAAGACACATTGTGTGGATGTGTCCTTTGAGGGAGAATCCTCCCACACTTTTTTCACTACATGTTCTAAGGGGAACATGGGACATGATATGGTTACCTTAACAACACCTTTTTCACTTTATGAGGTGAGCAATATGATGGAGGAGATACCATATGATGATGACTTCCAACTCATCATATATGGGGATATTTGGGTCAGCATGATTTGCAGCGTTGGAAGAGAGATATTTAGAGATCTAGTCCTCATCTTGCTACTGGAGGGAAACCTTATTGCAGCCAAGGACCAGTAGACACTCTACACTTACCTTAAGTGGAGAGATGGATAGTGTGGGGTAGGCTACATTGTCTACGATGTGCAGAATTTCAGCCCACCTACTTTGTCGGAGCCAAAGGTGGAGGACAGTTTCCAGGAGTTGCCTAGTTGGAAGGTGACTCATTTTGCATGGCTCATAGCTTGGGGATGGAGGATCCATATGGGAGAGATAATTCCCATCATATTTCAGATCTCATTCCTCAAGGGGACCTCTAGACATACTTTTGCTATCCTCTTGAGTATTTCACCTTTACATGATGACGACTTGATAGCTAACTTGCATGCTGAGGAGGAGTAATGTGGAGGCTTGATTGATGAGATAGCATCACTTCACTTGGAGGAGATCATAATACATGGATGCTATAGGGAGAGGAGGAGAAATGAATTCAGTCTATCCTTGCACTTGCTTGAGGACAAGCAATCTTTGAGAGGGGAGGACTGTAATATTCCAAAATTTGCAAGCAGCAAATTGGAATATTAAATTTTTCTTATGTCATATAGGAGGTGAATAAAATGGGTAAAAGGCCCATGAGTAGGAATAAAATCCCTCATAGTGTGAAAGGGATCAATGGAGCAGCTTTATTTTGCACCTTCCAGTGTGAAAAGGGGCAAATGCATGAGGACAAGGTCAAGTTTGACCAAGTCAAGAGAACTACCTAAGAGGTTTAGCTTGCTTGGAAAGAAAACATAGTTTGAGAGGGAGAAAGATTATTTTTGGAAGAAACCATAATGTGTGGGGTTTAGGACAAAGAGGCATTCACTTGCATAAAAGGAGGAAGAGGCAACCATAGTGAGATATCTTTGAGCATTTGATTATTTGTCTGATTAGACTCTTTGCAGTCTCCGGCTGTTCAGCTGAGTTGCAGTGATGTTTAGAATGAGGGATTCCTGTTTAGGATTTCCTCTCCTTCTTGAGAGGCCTCTTGAAGGATTGCAATCCATTTCTTCACAAAGCCACTCCTTTCAGTTACTGATTTATTTCTGCTGAAGTATAACGTAGTGTTGGTGGGTGTTGCAGTGGAGGGTTCCACAACACCATTTCCTTCGCTCATCTTTCAGAGGAGGGAGCTGTTGTTCCTCTGGGAGGTTAGTGAAGGGAATTTCAGAGCTGATTTTCATATATTGGCTTCAGGCTAATAATCTCCCATCATAGACAACGTAGTCCCTTCTCTAGACTGCGTTATTCCAGTGAGTATCTGTAGTGGGGGTTTGCACCACCATTTTGGAAGGCAAGATCTTCAGTGTTAGGATCAGCCTATCACTTGAGAGATCTATTGGAGGAGGTTAATTTCATATTGATCATCATCTTCAGCCATCTCCTTATATTTTCTGAGTTTTAGTTGTTGCCCAGCAACTCTGACATTTCTGTAGATTTTCCATTTGTACATGTATTGCAGCCAATCCTTCTAACGATTGTTGTATTGTTATTTTCAAGGGTTGAGAGCTTTCTCCCCCACATTTCTTGAGCTGATATTTCTATATCATTGTATTTTCATTTTATATGTTGCAGTGTCTCCTATAGACAGCACTGTCATAGCCTGGTTTCATACATATAGGCAGCCTTTATTATGCCTTCTAACTTTACTAGTGTCCATAAAATCCTATAGGATTGTGTCGAATCAACCCCGAGAAGTCTAGAATCCTAGTGACACACTGTGTGAGTTTAGCAAAAAACCGAGGTAAACTTTTCAAAAAAGTTTAAAAACATTCAACCCTTCTAAATTTTGAGTTTGAAATCTGGCTTCGTGAAGAATCAATCCCAGATCTCATCTGGACCCAAACCCTCCCACTATAGTTAATGACCCAAAAATGATTTTGTGGAAAACTTCTAAAAATGGAAACTTAACTACTGTTAAGACCATTCACAAAGCAAGCTCTATCCCTAAAATGCTCACATCCTTGCAAGAGTCTCAGTTCGACTTGTACCATATGAGAAACATTTTCAGAACCAAGTCACATAGTGAGATTGGCCATACTGACCTCGAACCCATAGATTTGCAACAAAATTCTAGTAGAGAAGCCTCTCCTTCCACCCCACCTGATTTTCAGCTTCTTTCCCACTTCAACTCTTTCCATACCAAATCTGCTCAGAATCAGTCTGCTGGTCGAAGCACCTCCTCTACACCCATCCATATTACCATTGTGGAAATCACCCCACTTCATCCTACACCTCCTATCACAAATCGTCCGCTTGTAAATCCACCTTTAGCTCCTATCATGGCAGCTTGGTATGCTCCCCTAGTTTTATGACAACCTTTGGTACCTTTTCCAAATGATTAGCAGTCCAGAATCCCTCACTTTACCGGGGCTGAATCTACCATTGCCCAAAAGCATGTAGATAGAATCAATGATTCTTTTGACTACATGGAATTAGAAAAGGAAACCATGAAGATGAGGATGTTCGCCCAAAGCCTAGGAGGAGAAGCTAAAAAATGGTTTAAGAACTTGACTCCCAATAGCATACATGATCTCTCTTCCCTTTACCAAACTTTCATAAACAAGTGGTAAATAAAGAAAAAACCTCTCCAGATCCTCTCAAAATATAGCAATCTTAAAAGAAACATAGGGGAAAGTGTCCAAGACTATTGCACTAGGTTCAATAGTGTTTACAATGCACTACCACCAAACATGAAACCCCCACTAGGCCTAGCCTTAGCTAAATTTCCGGAAGGTTTTGACCCCAACATGGCCTATCAGCTAAGATAAAGAGAGCCCATAACTTTAGAATACATGCAAAAGAGAGCCAACTTAATTGAAAAGAGAGCTAGGCTAAGATCAGAAAAGAGGGTAACCTACAAAGATGAAACCATGCCCTCAACCTCCTCATATGATTCCAAGATTGAAAACCTACTTAAAACCATGGAAAGAATGATGGAGAGAATAAGCAGAAATGAAAGAACACCTCCTAGGGAGAACCAACCAAACCTCCAAAATAGAAACCAGAATTAGAACTTCAGAAGAGACCCACCCCAAATCAGATAAAGGGAAAATGATCAACAAATCAGGCCACCCTTCCAAGATAACTATGTATATGAAGGGGAAAGAGATATTGAACAACCAGATGAAAATCATCTAAACTTAATAGGCTCTGATAACGAGGGTGATTTTTTTCTCATAGAAGAAGAACAAGGTTTCTTCTCCTCGAATCTAAATGAAACAAGCCATGAAGATTCCAAAGACTATGAGTTGGGATTGGAAAATGCCATAATGGAAGTCCACAGGCAATATGACCTTAGGAGCAATAAAAACCAAGACAACTCTAAGAAAAACAAATTAGAAACTACTGTTAGGAAAGCCCCCAAAAAAATTCTTAAAAGAACAGTAGACAACAACAACACCATGGATAAGAAAACCGATCCTAATAAAGACAAAACTAGCCAACCAAATGGTGACACAAGCTACCCTTGTACCTCTACTAATGGCCCTGAGAAAAATATTTTGACCAAAGCCCCAAATCAGAATCAAAAAATTAAAAATGTAGAAAACTTTATGGCTGATAAAACCGATGTAAATATGTCCAAAACCCAAGTACCTTTCAGTTTTGAAGGAGAGGTTTCTAAAATCAAAATCCATCCCTCTCACTGAACTGGTAGCTCAGGATATATACAGGTCCCAAGTTCTGAAATTTCTAAACATATGAAATTATACCAATACTCTGAATTTGACGGATGAAAAACCAGAGTTGTTGTTTGCACCCAAAGTAGATGGAAAATAACAAGAAGGATCCATTCCCCCTTTCTATGTTAGCCTAAACATACATGAAAAAATCTTACATAATGCCATGCTAGACTCTAGTGCCTCTCACAACCTCATGCCAAAGGCAGTGATGGAGAGATTAGGCCTAGAAATAACCAGGCCCTACAAAGATTTGTACTCCTTCGATTCAAGAAGAGTTAAGTGCTTGGGCCTAATCAAGGATTTATGTGTCAATCTGGCACAAATCCCTGCTAAGAGCCTGGTTATAGACATAGTAGTGGCTGACATTCCCCCAAAATATGGCATGCTTTTGTCCCGCTCTTGGGGAGACAAGCTGTTGGGAAACCTCCAACTTGACATGTCTTATGCAACCATCCCAATTTTAAGAAAACAAGGATACTTGACCGGGATCTCACATAAAGTATATGGTAAGTAGCCTAGATAGACCCAAAAACACCCCTATCTATTCCATTCATTCAGACTTAGACTTATTCATCTTGTAGAATGAAAATGACCTTGATGAACAAGTGGATGAAAATGGAAAAAATCTAGGCACACCACAACAGCCAAATCAGTCCCTCTATGATGAGTTGGATAGTCAGAACTATCACGAACCTGAACAACCACATGATGATAAAACTGAACTTGAATTTCTGCAAATTGAAAATGAAATTTAAAAACCAAAAATCAGTTTAGAATCTAAAACAGGTTGCTCAAATAAAGGACAAACCTCAAAAACACAATTGTTCCCTTTTCCCAATCCAGAAGAGCTAAAATACTCTCACATAATAGAAAACTTTGGGCATCTAAATCAAAAGAGTCTAATGTTTTTACCTTATATAGACACCTCATTATCAAAAAACAATTTTCCCCAGAAAAGCTGTTGACTCTCACATATATTTCTATGAATCCCAAAGGGATGTCTGTTGAAATTGATATAGAGACATATAATGTAGGCAGCCTAGGAAGGCCCAAAATTATTAAGTTGTCCAGAACCTTGTCATTACACATAAAATGGAAATACATGAGGTTATGCAAGAAGTTTCAGGACACTCTTGTATATAGGAGTAAAAGCCTAAAGCCTCATAACATAGACATTGTTCCTATAGGGTCTTCTTTCAAGAAAAACCATGAAAACCTTAGGCAAATTATGTCACTTAGAAAGAATTCAAAAGGACATAGGTTGTGTGTAGACTTTAGGTACCTAGGTCAACCCTTACTAAAGGAGAAATACCTTTTTCCCAGGAAAGATCATGCTTTACAAAGGGTATGGTTTTCTAACCAGGTGGCATTGCATGATAGTGTTTCAGATTTCCATCAGATGATACCACTTCAAATCAATTAGCTTAAAGACTTTTTCAAGTTTCGTAGCAACAATTACATATTTAACCAAATTCTTCCTAGGCTAAAGAGTACTGGAGACACCTTCCGAAGAACTATTGCTCCTATTTGCAATTTTTTCACTATGGTATACATTTATGACATCATCATTTGTTTCAAATATGATAAAGAATACTTCTTCTACCTAAGGAAGATATTTGACAGAAACAAATTTGGGGAGCAAGAGTAAAAGAAGAAACACCAAGGGGAACATGGATTGTTTGAAAACTCTTGGAAAAATCCTTATACCATGTCTTCGAATGAAGGTAACTATGATTTCTGTTTACAAGAGTTGAATGGAAAAAGAATGTTAGGAGATCCTTTTGAATACAGGATGCTCAAACATCATTACTATAAAAATCCTTAGCTTTAGGCCCTCACTCATTGTACATACCATTGTTTGATAAAAGGCCATAAATAGAAAAAACACAAAAACTTAGAAAAAATATAAAAAGAGGCCAGATTCAAAAACAAGGTACAACCCCATACCCAAAAAATAGTAGTACTGAAAGTGTGCAAGCCTAAATGCCACTACTGGTGCAAAAAGAATTTCTTGTTAATTCATCTAGCCTAATCATGGCTGAACATTTTTAAATTTATTGTTGATAAGTTAGTGAAAGAATGTTGGTAAAATCATTTGAGCCTGGCTTGTCAAAATAAAATAGATTAGGAATGAAAGATGCTGGTTCCACATGCTTAAATCTGAACCAAAGAGAAGAATAGGAATGATTAGAAAATGATGAAACATAGCCCTCACACCTTCTAGTTTTGTTTGCTTATGAGAATAATGTTTTTGTGTAGCTTGTCTCAATGCCACAATTCATGATGAATCAGATGCCTAAACCTGGTTCAATTCATGTTTTAAATTTCTCGTCAGTAGCTTAGAGAATGAAGTCTATCAAATTGCTTAATATTGATAGTCAAATAGTCTAGGTAGAGAATAAGAAGAGTTCACTACATAATCTGAATTCTTGGAAGAAATAAGTGTAGAATTACATAGTTTGTTTTTTCTTTCAAAAGAAAAGATGTCAATGGGTTTTCCAGTTCAAGTGCATGAAAGGAAGAGAAAATTTTAGGAAAGTAGGTTGGGGAGGTGGAGATGAAGTTGAGCTAATCATGCTTTTAGATTATCAAAATCACTACTTCAGTGAAGCAACATCAAAAGAAAAGAAGAAAATCCACCCAATGGATGAGGCACTGGTCTTCATAAACCAAGAGATCTGAAATTCTGGACACCTCCTAAAAAGGAGCTACCCTCCCCAAGTGGAGCCACTGTTAGTCATCAGTAATTTTTTACATGTTTAGATGACTAAATCCTTGTCCTAGATTTCTAGAAACAAAATTCAAGAATCTTGTGAGTTCTAGGAAATCTTACTGCCTTCATTACCCTTAGGATAAATTTTTCACTATCTACTAGTCTATCAAGGCATGACCAATCTATCACTCCCAGAAGACCAAATCATGGACTGATGTCCCTCATTCTCACTATATTTTCCACCTCTGACTTTACCACTCCGTTTATGATTGCTTAAGCCTTGTATTGTTGCACCTTGGTTTTCCAAGTAGCCCAAACTTTTTCTCCTACCCACCAAGTGCCTCAAGCAGTGGTGATTTCAAACTCCCTCTCTGGGCTCTTTAGATAACTCAGTTTTTTTAGTTTCTAGGATGGTAATGCATAAAGGAGTTGTCAAAACCCTATTTACATCTCCAAACCCTGATTCCAACTTTCAGTCAAACACCTAATCCAAAAGATATTCCAATAGGTCATGTAGGGTCTCCTAGGTTATGCATTGTTTTGGTTTACTTAACTCAATATGTTCACAAGTGCTCAAAGGTGAAATCAAATAAAACAAGGTAAGCTCATGAATGTATAAGGGGTGTCAAAAGGCCTTCAAGGAAGGACCTCATAGATGAGAGCATAGAGTCTAAAAAAAGACAGTTTGCCTATGTTAAAGCATTTCTGCGGGGATGCTTTATTATAGTTATCAGCAGAAGAAAAGTAGGGTAAGAGGCTAAAACTCCTCAACAGAATCCACAGCAGAAGAAGAGAAAAATTCTTAAGTTCATAAATGGAATCATGAAGATAGATATACTTAAGCACAACTATGCATGGATTGAGGATTCATTGAAGCAAGACATCATAGTGAGAAACCTCCTCAATGACAGCAGGTAATGATTAAAAAATAATGACAAGGAATGACTTATAAGTCTAATTTTAGGCACACTTTTTCACCACACTAAAAATATAGATTGAAAAAGTATCATGGTGAAGGAGGCAAAACTATCATGAACAGTCAATATCCATGCAAAAGGTCAAAAAGGATAGAGATGCATCAACACCACCAAGCCTAACATCAAATCTTCTAAGTATGATAAATAATAAAATAAAAAGGCCCTTGAGCTAGAAGTATAAAAATGTAGGGAGAGGTGACCTAAAGGTCATAAAACCCCATTAAATATCAAAAAAATTTCATAAGATGAAAGGAGGCCCCCCATGGTTGAAATCAGATAGAAGGGGTTTTATTTGTCACTACACCAAAGGGATAAAATTCTGAAGAGTATCAGTATGAAGGAGCAAAAAAAAAAAATATCAAGAACAGTCAATATTCATCAAAATGGTCAAAGACGGAAAAAAGAAGGTCAAAATTTCCAAATAGCACATCAAGAAAATGATGAGCTTGCCTATGAAGTGACCTAAGTTGTCAAGATTTCAAAAATAACCAAGAAGCCAAAATACTGTGTTATGACACCTACAACAAATTAGAAGTGGTCAATGAAAACGCAATAGGCATGGTGTATAGCCTTTGAAAATAAATACATATCATTGTAAAAATCACTAAGAGGGAAAAGTGTTTAGTTCTCAAATAAATTACTAAAAGGCCATTTTTTATGTTTTAAGTCACCTCCAGCACAAAAGAAAGAAATATCAGTGAAAGGAAAAAGACCAAAAGTGAACATTAGAAAAGAGGGTTTTTAGTTTTAATTATTCTTTCCAAAGGGTATAAAAAGCATACGGTCATCATTCAAACTTAGTTGTGATATGCCAACAAGAGAGAAAGATCTTCTAGCCATAAAAATTAGTGTTTTTCTAGCAGTTTTTGCTATAGGGTAAACTACTTGGGTGGTTAGTTTTCGTGGATCCCTCTCAGGGCTTTCCGGTGCCCGAGGCAGGCAGTCAGATTAGCTATGCTGTTCACAAAGATGGCATGAGTATGTTCATATTAGCTTGAAATAGCTTGAAGGAATACAAATAGAGAATTACCTCTTTGACGGTTTTGTAATCTCTTGGAGAACGCTGTGTAGCAAAGTAAGAGTCCTTCTTCGCTGGCTCCAAATCCGAGACCTGCAATCAGTGAAAGCACTCGCGTAATTTCTAATATAACAAATATTCTATCAATTAAATCAACAATAAACATCTATATTATACACATCTGAGCCATTCATATCATACTAAGCAAATATTGAAACAACAATATAACATCAAGCATTGAATGGACAAAACGAACATAGTTCTATTGAATTTGAAAGAAGGAGGATTACAACCATCGGTTGTACCAAGCCCTCCTCAGTCTCCCGATCTCTCTTCTCTCTCTAGTGAAGAAGTCCAAGTCAACAAACTCTCTAGGAGCCTCTTTGACTCTTGGCCTTCACAATGTCACACTATTCTCTATTCCACAAGTATGCAAGAACCTTGAGCAATCCTTCGACCTTCAATTAAGAGCCTTCAACTCCTTCTTATAGGAGAGGGAGAAAGCCATTGTTGCCCTTCTCTTTCCACTAGTTTGGAATGGAAAAGGCTTAGATGTTTCCTTGATCTCCATGCTTTTGCCTCTCTTGGAGTTCAGTCTTCTATGGCAATGACCAATAATGAACTGGTGCTTCTGCTGTTTCCTTTGTGCACTGACTCCTTCGTGAGGGAAAGTCGGAGATTCAAATCTTTCTCCGCGCTCTTTTCCCAATTCAAACTTAAAACACGGGTAACGCGACCATCAAGTGTAAACAGAGCGTTGCCCTAGCCACTAACGCGGCCAATATATTTATTGCCTGCGTTATAACGCCCTTGTCCTGTTCTATATATGCGTTACCCTGGCAGAAATAGGTTTAATTTAGGTCTTTGTACTTCTTCCATATTTGTCTTCCCCTCTGAGCTGATGAGGAGGTATTTTGACCTGTAACAGATGCCCCCTAAAGTGTGAGGTTAGAGATGAAGACGATGGCCGAAATACTTTATAATTTGTAGAGAGAGAGAGAGAGATTGAAAGACTGAGGAAAAACCTGAAACAACAACATATGTCAGAAAATATAGTATTTTCCAAGAGTCGGGCATGTCCCATGCTCAGTAGCTTTAAACAACATGATTTCTCTAGAATAGAGATATGAAGAATCTATCCACCAATAGGCACAATGTGGAAGTGTCTGTCATAACAGGATCAGGCTGAAGAAGTTGTCTCCATAAACAATATCGCAGCTTGGGGAAGGGAACACAACTTTAATGATGTAACCTTTGCCCCAAGGTCTTGACCGCCGATTCAATTAAACTGCATATTTCTCAACATGTGAATGAGGGAGTTGTCGTCGAACATGTGAGAAATCGTCTGATTACCAGTCAATAATGAAAACTGTTAACAGACGCGAAGGTGGCCACCGATAATGATGATGGTCCCTAAGATGCCCAGTACAATCTAGCGAGTGTGAATAAAAGGAGTTGAAGTCGAACACTCGTAGAATAATTCGACCAAGAGCTAATGATGAAAACCCTTGATCAAACACAAGACTACCTGCCACTGATGTCTGCAAGTATCTGGGTACTGATGTGTTTCTGGATCAACTTCCTAGATAAAGTGTTGAAGTCGATAGGAAGTGATCTGTTGAAAGGTAGGCACTGAGGCGTCCTACATCAGTCAACACGAAACGGAAACCAACTGATTTTGTTTATGATTTGAGATATGGAAGAGTAAAATGGGAACGTCAGACGAAAAATAATTTCCGGCATAATGAATGGTTTGGTTGATAACAGGAGCAGTAGATAACGAGATCTGCTTGAACAATAGAAGGCACTCTAGCAGGGTACTAGGCAGCTGAAGCGTGTTGAACACCAAAGAGTGTGTTAGGATTTTACCGGTGCAGGGACACTGGGAAATGAAGGATAATACTCATATATGGTAGGGTTCGGCTAACTGCGAAAGAGTTTTCTGGGAAGTGCCATGTTCAAGAATTTTGCTGCCAAATCGACCTTTTTGAAAATGTAACAGAGGTAGTATCCATTTTGTCCAAATTTTTCCCCATCTGATTAAGTTTAACGAGTCTAGACGAGTAAACTCGGTGAATTTTTCATGTTTAGAGAGTCTGAAAAATGTCAGGAAAGACAACTCTGTGCCCCATCTGATTAGATTTAACGAGTCCAGATGAGCAAACTCAGTGAATTTTTCATGTTTAGAGAGTCTGAAAATGGTCATAAAAGACAACTCCATGTCCTGTCTGATTAGGTTTAACGAGTCCAGACGAGAAAACTCGGTGAATTTTTCATGTTTAGGGAGTCTGAAAAATGTCGTAAAAGACGGCTCCATTGGGGTACCTTTGTCATGTCTTGATAACCGGGCACGGAAAAGGGGTAATAGTAAGCCCGAAATAGTTCATTTTCCGTAAGTTAGTCCATCGAATCCGGAAAAGTGAGAAATCTATGTTCAATGGACGTCTACCTCATTTTTTTATGAGTACGAGGAGACGAAGTAAACTCAATCTTCTTTGTGAAATTTTAACGAGTCCAACAAAGAAAACTCGGTACCTCCGTGAAATTTTAACGAGTCATGCGGAGAAAACTCGACTTTACTTTTTCTGTTTTAAAGAGCGTTGAAAAAGAGGAAAAGAATGGCTCCTTGTTCTTTGTCTCAGTAGTTTAACGAGTCTGACAAAGGTGACTCGGGATTTTTTCGGTTTTATGAGCGAGAAAAAGATTCCTAAAAAGAATGTTCAGAGCTTCTTCATGGTTTTTAACGAGTCTGAAGAAGAAAACTCTAGGTTTTTCGAATTAACGAGCAAGAAAAGACCAAAAAAGAACGCTCGATGTCAACTTCGTGTAAGTTTAACGAGTCCGAAGGAGAGAACTCGAGGTTTTTCGGATTTAACGAGCAAGAAAAATACCTTAAAAAGAATGCTCGGTAAAACATGAGTGTGTCTGCTCATAAATCTTGATCCCTTATTAGAATCATCAGTACCAAATCTCAAGAGTTGCGACATGTGTACAGCGAGGAATCACGACTTTTCCGACTGACTTAAGAGAGTCATGCCCCAGAATTTGCTATAAGAAGGTCAGAAGACATTCATTTTCACTGTTTCAAGCGCTGTGAAGAAGCTCTGGAGTGGAAAAGGGGTGAAAACTTCAGCTGACGATTACGGTCAATCCGGGCAACAGTTTTCTATTTCGCGAGATCCAGGTAAGAGCTAGAACCTCCTGCTATCATTTAATTGTCAATTTTTTAGTTTTTGCTAGTTCAAAACTAGGAAAATTTGAGGCCCTAGAAAAATATTTGTGCCTAACGCGGGGCAGGAGTACAACATCCGCGTTAAACGCATAACCCGCGAGGGAACTACGCGTTAGAATGCTCTGTTTTGCACTAGTGTCTGCGTTAGGCGCAACATGCTTTCTAACAATTCAATTTTTTCATTTTTGAAGTGGTCCAGGCAAATTTTAATCGGTTGAAAATGTTGTATTTGTAGGTGTTCAGCTGTTAATCATGAGTATCTGGCGAGAAAGAGAGCATGAGCGGGAAGAACGAGAGATGGTGACAGATGCGGCAAGTTTAATGGCTCTCCGGAGGTGTGGATTGCTTAAGTATTCCCATTTAGAACTGATGAGGGGTCAAGAGGACCTCCTGAGGTGGCTGATCCAGCAGTGGGACGAGAGGCATCATGTCTTTCAGATTGGTGGCAACGAGCTCGCCATCGAAAAAGATGATGTTTACTTTTTGACCGGCTTGTCATGTCGTGGGGTGAGGCCCAATTTGACGGGGTCCAGAGCTGACCCTCGTTCCACTACTGACTTGATCCATGCGCACTGCGTACGTGGCACCCAGGCTGTGAGTAACCGGATACCTATCGCACAGGTGACTTTGAGACCCTTGCGGTCTATTCTATGGATGATTGTTCGCTTGGCAGGCGCCAAGAGTCAGCATGTGGCTACCAAGGCCCAGATGCTCCTAGCCTTGGATTGTATGCAGCCTCAGGTTTTCGACTGGTGTGACGGTGTAGTCCGTCGGGTCCGAGCAGAGCTTACTGCATGCAAGACCCGTACTCAAAGAGAATTTGGGTAACACTGATTGTTTCTTTCATATTGGAGCGGATACCACTGATGAGGCCCAGGATCCCAACAGCGCCATTGGGTCCACGCGAGCCGAGGCAGGCTCGGTGGGCCACTTTGCTTCCACGGATTGGAGAGGGTCCTGTCCGTCACTGTTTTGATGAGGGATTTTTTGATTGGCTGGACTCTCAGATCATCATGATTGAGGATTATCCCTATGCAGGGATGAACTTCACAGGCGATCCCGAGCTAGTCCTGCCCCCTGGCACCCAGTGGGGGCCCGATGGTAAGAAAAAATGATCAGTTGTTTTCAAAGAAGTTTTTGTTTTTAGCTTTTGAATGTTTATGTAATTTTTTTTTTTTTTGTTGAAAAGGGGTGAAAATTAAGTTTTGACATGAAACTTTTGCTTGCTTGACACAGATGTGGCACCTGTCCGTCCAGCTGGGGCCCCTCGCCATGCACGGCGAGGACTGCAGCTACCCGGGGCTGGCGCACCTGTAGAGGAGGCGGAAGCCGGCGACGATGATGATACCCATATTTTACATGAACTCTCCAGGAACCTGGAGGGTCTGAGTATGGGTATACCACCGCTTCCTATGCGGGAGGTTCCAGTTCGTCTGCAGCGGCATACTGTGGGTGTGCCAGAAAGATACCTGGTTCCTCTAAGGAGGATGGCTAGAGCAGTTGTATGCTATTATGAGCATCAGGCTTAGCTGTTTGGAGTAGATGTATTAGTGTCAGAGCATGGCTTAGTGAGCCAAATTTTGTAAAACACCCCGAGTTTTGGGAGATTTTCCTTTTTGATGTTTTCTATGTACTAGACACGACATATATCTATATATATATATATTTTTTGGTGATTTTGTGTTTTTAAATTTTTATGCATTTTTTGATGTGATAAAAATATATGTACTCATGAGTAAATCTTTTACAATAAATGTGACAAATGCCAATCTAACACATAATTTGCCAAAGAATCGGCTAATGCATTAAATTCTCTAGGAACGTGCTCAAATGTGATTGTTTGAAATTGACGTTCTAAAAGTCGCACTCGTAAAAAATAACGTAACAACACAGGGTGGCGGACACGGTAATGATTGTTTAACTGCATAATGATGAGTTGGGAATATAACCTGACCACTAAATCGGAGATGTCACGAGATGCCGCTTCCGTGAGGAGTTGGATCACTGACATGTACTCGGCCACATTGTTGGTGGCGTTACCCAGGAAGATCCCCCCGGAACCAAGAAGGTCCGACTCAAGCGTATAGAGAACCCAAGCAGCTGAAGCAATGTGTCTAGTGTGACGACTAGCACCGTCTGCATACCCGACGTATGATAACGAATGTGATGACATCTGTGCGAAAGAAAAAGATTACATGAGAAAAACACTTCAAACCAAACAAATAATCCAGAAGCATCAAAATAAAAATAGGCAAAACTTATATACATAAAATTACAAAGCATATGCCTAGTGCAAAACTAGGCAAAATACTTCTTCAGATAGAGCCCGTTGCGGGGCTCCTCGAGTGGAATTCCATTACAGTCCTGTAGTTCGTAAGCTCCTTTTGAGAGGGCTTTAGTAACGATGTAAGGACCGAGCCATAATGGTTGGAGCGTTCCTGCCCCCAAGAGGTCGTGTTTTTTATCATAAAGTAGAACAAGATCGCCTTCTTGGAAAGAACGAGGCTTGACAGATTTGTCGTATTGAGCTTTAACTCGGCGCTGGTGAGCTTCGAGTGCTAGTGTAGCATCTCGACGAGTTTCGTCCAAGTGATCGAGCGAGAGCAAGCGCTCTTCTGTGGCGGTGGTGCCAGGCAGGAGTTCAACGGCTAGTTTAAGCGATGGGATTTCGCACTCAATCGGAAGTACTGCCTCCAGGCCGAAAGCAAGTTGGAAAGGTGTAAAGCCTGTGGCAGTTTTAACTGAAGTTCGGTATGCCCATAACGTGGAATATAACTTCCGATGCCATGTAGTTTTATGGTTTCCGACCAATCGACGAATCATGGTTTTGAGGACGCCATTTACGGCTTCTACTTGACCATTAGCTTGAGGATAGTAAGACGAAGATTGATCTTGTCGGAAACCTAGCATGGATGTTAATTCGGTCATCATATGATTTTGAAAGTGAGATCCATGATCGGTGACAATCGATAGGGGTACGCCGAACCGACAGATTACCTGATTAAACAGGAAAAGAGCGGCGGTTTCGCCATCGGCCTTAAAAGTGGGAAGGGCTTCAACCCATTTCGTAAAATAATCGACCGCAACCACGATGTAGTTGTGACCGTTTTCCGAAGCGGGATTGCAGGTGACGAAGTCAATTCCCCATTTAGCGAAAGGACCGACGGAGATAACCGGGTGAAGGGGGGTAGGATGTGCGCGCATTTTCTTTGTGAAAATTTGACATGGATGGCATTTTTGGACTGCTGCAATGCAATCTTTAAACAAAGTGGGCCACCAGTAACCGGCGCGCAAGATTTTTTGGGCAGTAGCTATGCCTGAAAGATGACCACCACATGCCCCTGCATGGCAGTCATTCAAAACGCGTTCTGCCTCATCGATAGTGAGACAACGTCGGAGAATAGTATCAACACCACGACGATATAGTGTATCGTTTAGCACGAGGTAGTGCTTTGCTTGGTGGCGGATACGACGATGGTCATCAGACGTGAGAGCTGGGCGGAAGCGTTGAGTTTGTAGGTAGACTAAGATGTCTCCATACCAGGGGTCCGAAGAGTCGACCAAGTAGACAGATTCATCAGGGAATGGATCATGAGCTACTTCTGCCGGGTCGATTCTGGGAAGGTCCAACAGTAATTCGGCGAAAACAAGGGATTTCTTTGCTTTGGCAGCCGTGAACACCAAATCAAATTGTTGGAGGATGACGATCCATTTGGAATATTTCCCTCCAATAATTTGTCTAGACAAGATATGTCGCATGGGATTCTCCAAAGCAATCACCGTAGTTTGTCGCAGCAATATATAATGTCGGAGCCGGGTGACGGTGAAAACTACCGCCAGAGAGAGTTTCTCCACATGTGAATAACGTAATTCAGGTCCAATTAGACCTTTCGATAAATAGTAAATCACATGTTCGCTTTCGTCATCGTGTACTTGAACCAAAACCATTCCAAGTGAGGATGGTGATGCTGCGAGATAGAGGAGAAAGTCGCGTGAGTAATCGGGGGCACTAAGGAGTGGGGCTGAAACAAGTGCCTATTTCAAAGCATCAAATGACCGTTGAGCTTGGTCATCCCACAAGTATAGTGTTCCTTTCTTCAATAATCGCATGAAGCCTTTCATCATCTCAGCATAGTTAACGATGAAACGTCGCAAAAACTTTGCCTTCCCCTGCAAGCTTTGGAGTTGAAGGATGGATTGTGGTGCTGGAAATTCAATCATTGCTTTTACCTTATCGGGATCAACCCTAATCCCGTGCTTGGAAACAATGAACCCTAACAATCGTCCGGACTCGACCATAAATACACATTTGTGAGGATTCAAGCGTATATTGTAGAACCTGCACCTAGCAAAAATTTCTCTTAAATGAGCTAGGTGGTCTCGTCGCTTCTTGGAATGAGCCGGGAGGTCATCCAAGTACGCCTGTACAATATGTCGAATGTCATGAAACACATAGTCCATGGCCCGCTGAAAATTTGGTCCAGCATTCTTTAGGCCGAATGGGAGCTTTTTATATGCAAATATGCCCCAAGGACAGATGAAAGCAGTTTTATGCTGGTCGTCTTTTTTTATAGCAATCTGGTTGTATCCCGAGAATCCATCCATGAAGGAAAAAG
The DNA here is from genome assembly GCA_034641835.2 of Pinus albicaulis. NCBI lineage: Eukaryota > Viridiplantae > Streptophyta > Pinopsida > Pinales > Pinaceae > Pinus > Pinus albicaulis. Next base: position 547,949,102 of record CM076573.1, read on the forward strand.
ATTCGCATCCGGCACAATCGTCGAGAATTTGATCAATGAACGGCATAGGATAGTTGTCTTTTGGACAAGCGGCGTTCAGATTGCGATAATCGACGCAAACTCGAATAGTGCCTTGTTTTTTATCAACGGGAACCAGATTGGAAACCCATTCAGTTAAGGGAACGGGGTAAATGAAGCCAGCGTTTAAAAGTTTTTCTACTTCGACCTTGATGGCGGCTGCTTTGCGCGGGTGGACAGGTCTGAGTCGTTGCCGGATAGGTTTAGCATTGTCATCAGTCTTGATTTCGTGCTCGACAATATAAGGATCTATGCCAGGCATTTCGTCATAAGACCAAGCAAAGAAATCGCAGAATTCTTTAAAAAGAGATGTGAAGGACACAATTTCCTCAGGATTGCAGTCGGCTCCAATCTGAATGTTTTCCACGATACCCGTTTTGACCGAGATATCGATGAGTAGAGTCTTGGACAGATTACCCATGTTCCCCTCTGAATCGATAGTGTGGAAAGTCGTATAAGAGGAGGGAACGATCTCAGGTTGGTCAAGGAACAGGATTTCAGTTTTTATCGCCTCCGAATCAATCGTCGAAGCGCGATGGTGGAACTCTCCCCAAGATCGTTCTTCTAACGACATGATCTCTCGAATAGCTTCGTCTGTAGGCCAGACTTCATTGAGGAGATCCTTAGAGAGAACTGTTATGGGAGAGAGGGTTGTACCTGTGGTCGAGACCATATCAGTGGAGGGTTCAGATGCGACTTGGATGGCTTGGTAAGCCAACTCAACCGGCGAAAGCGGCATCTGATCTCCATAGGAATCAATTTCTGAAGGTGCCGGAATGATCCATGGGTCGATAGAGCCATCTGAAGAGGTGGATATCATTGCAACCGTGTTTGGGATCTGAGGCGGCGGTAGAGGAAAAAAACCCAGTAGGGAAGATGCCTTCAGAAGACCGGTACCGATACTGACGTAAGAGTCAGGGACACCTCCTATTAAGGGTACAGAGCTATTTGGTAAAGTGGAATAATCAGGGGTGCATAAGGATAGCTGATCGACCGTGACTATTCGCCCATCCAATGGAAATAAGATCAGTCGGAAGACTGAAGACACGATGGCGGTCATAGCATAAGACCAACTGCGACCTAGCAGTAGATTATAGTCGAGATGACGCTCTAAGACTTCAACATCCACATTTACCGTTTTCCCCCCCAGAGTGACGGGAAAGCTAGCAAGGTATCCTTTTGGGTAGGAACGTGTGGCCATCGAAAGCTTTCAGGGAATTCGATGGCGGGGTTAGAGTAGGAGAACCTAAATTCAGCCAGCAAGCTTGTGACATAACGCAGGTCGAAGCACCTTCGTCTATGACAGTGCGATGGATGGGTCTCCCTTTCGACACAACCTGCACCTGAAATGCGAGTTGATGTGAGAGGCGAGGTTTAGCCTTTTCCATATCAAAGATTGCTAGCGTGGAACCCTGGGGGTCTATTCCGCCAATGGCCGAAAGCAAGGCTTTCCTTTGTGCTGGACAGGTTTGTAATACTTCAAGTGCAGACATGGCTGACGGTGCCTGCGCCAAATCTTCTACAATATTGTAGTTTTGGGCTGCACGTGCAGAGGTATTATGAGTCGTGCGTTGAAGTGTCCCTTTGGGGGGACGAATTATAGGTTCAGCAGTAGGCCTTTCGATATGCAAATCGTTGGGCGGCGGCGGATTGGAACTAGTTCCAGGTTCCTGAGCATCTATGGTAGGGGCTCCATAAAGCTTGGCGCGAGTTTGAAGGTCAATACTCTCGATGCCATAAATGGCAGATGGTCCCTCGCCGGAAGGATTCGAACCACCATTGCCCCGTTGATGGGGTTGTGGCGGGTTGTCAACCATATGTTGATGTTGCTGTTGTTGATTGGGGAAAGGATTGTGAAGAACGGTAGGTGTTCTCCCAGAATCCTTGTTAGCAATAAAATCAGTGCATTCCTGCAACCGAGGACATTTGTATGTCAAGTGGTCCTCCGCACAGATTTTACAAGGAAATCTCATGGGTTTATCCTTTCCTTTTTCGTTAGCAGCATTTTTCTGATTCGAGTTATTCTGATTATTCGACTGCTCCTCCGAAGAAGATGTTTTCTTCTTATTCTTCCTATTTTTCCCGTTGGGTTTTTGTGAGGTTTGCACCGAATTTACCTCAGCGGAAGGGAGAGGAGTCGTTTGATGGGGGGCGGTGGCAGCCGAGGATGGCTGGGAGGTTTGCCCCCGAGACTAATTGGTGGCTACACCAGAGATCGCGCCAACGAGACCATCGGCATGAGCTCCGGTTTTCTGAGTAGCCGGAGGGTTGGGGTTTCCAGGGGCATGGGGGAGCAGATCGTAAAGCATGCCGGATTGTGAATAGATCAAATCCAGGTGCTGGGCACGACGAATACATTGATCTTCTGTCACCGCACCAGAAAGGCCAATGTCTTTAGAGATATGGGGTAAAAGAGACTTGCAAAACCAATTTTCCAAGAGATGGTCCGGTATTGGCGCTTTGACAAGCCTCCTCCTACGTCTTCATTCATGAATATGGTCGGAGATGTGGGTGGCGGTGTCTTGGCGCAGTGATGTTAACAATTCTGTGCCGGTTTCCACTCTAATTGGTAGTTGAAAGTTCTTTAAGAACTCCGTCGCTAAAGCGCCAAACGTATTGATGGTGGCGCGTGGTAATTCAATGTACCACTTGGCGGCATTGCCTGTAAGGGTGCAGGAGAACAGTCGAAGGCGGACACTATCATCTACCATTGAATTGGATATGGACCACAAATGGAAGGTAGTGATGTGTGCAGCCGGGTCATCTCCATGCTTCCCGTCGAACTTCGGGATATCTGAAGGAATCTTATGCGGTATAGGAGGCCAAAGCGAGTTGTGATTGATGGGGTCGTTTGTCAGCTTATGGATGTCGGGTATGTCCAAAGCTGCCAAGAAAGGCAATTGTGGATTTTCCCCCGAGTCTAACCAAGGCAGTATGGGCTGACTACTTGGACCATAGGGTCCCCCCATCCACGTGTTACCAAAAGGGTAAGTGGGACTTTGATAAAAACCTCCCATAGGTGGAGGAGTAGGAACATACGGTTGCTGTCCATAGGGCATAGCGTATTGAGGGGCAAATGGTTGGTTGCCCCCAGCATAAAAGTGCCCTCCCACTCCAGACGGAGGTTGGGGTTGGTTAGTCCAAATGGATGCAATAGAGTTTCCCGGAGGCATACTAGTATTTGCATAATTTGGCAATGGTATGGATCCTACGCCTATGTTTGAACCACTTAAGGGGATAGTATTTATAATGGGTTGTCCCATTTGTCCTAAGGATTGCATAGGAAGAGAAATATTCCCTGCTACCTGTGTACTGATAACACTGCCCCCTGGCATAGTGGCCAGGGGGTTTGAACTTAGCAGAGGGTTCCAACCGAAAGGGTTGCTAAAGGGCACCGAAGTAGTCGTGCTCGTGGGAGGAGCTACCGTGGTCCCCAACGTGGTCACGGTAGGAGTAGATGCCGAAGGGTTCAGTAAACTACTGACAGTTGTGTTGACCATAGGGTTGGGGGTAGGCATATGTTGACTACTGGGGTTACCCAGTAATGTCATAGAAATGACCACCGGCGGGAAGGATGATGGCGAACCAGGAATGGTTGCCATTGGTATCGACCCTGTGGATACCGGTGGAGAAATAGATGTTGGTGTTGCCGCAGACATATCTTGGCGCAGTGGAATCTAGATTATCACCGGTCCTAACGGATCAGTGAGCGGAGGATTGTAATTAGGTACAACGCCTTCAGTGAAAGGGTCCTCCGGGAGTTCCGGCTGATAAGGGTCTATGTGATAATCCAGATTAGTCAAAGGAGACTGCTCTTCCGTAGAAGGCCCGGGTTCACCAAGGTTCAATCTTTCCTCTAAGGTGAGAGGAGGTAGACCTTGCTGTTGTCTAGACTGACGGCGTGGGTCAGGGGACGCCACGGTGACCGGTTTAATTTTAACAAATTTTATTTAAAATGTGATATATTATGAAGTCTCAAGTGATAGTAACCACACACTTACTAAAAAGAAAAAAGACTCTCTAAAATCAATCAACAAGCAGCCAGTATAGGGTGCCCTGTCTGAGTACTACCGTTCACTGGTGATGAAATCCAGTCTCACAATAGCATACAGAGAGGGTTGGTCGAAAGTACAGTTATGGTTACTCTAGAGCTTCGCCCGAACCCCAGACGATAGGTGTAAGCACTCTTGTGAAGACGAGTACCCTCCTAAAGACTGAAGACAGAGTAGGTCCGTCAGTTTCATGTACCAGGACAGCCCGTCCCAGTCACCTTGTGTAAGTCCCTAAAAGTATAGCCACTAAGGATACCCCAAATCACAGACACTATCAGGGGGGTCCACGGTCAAGGACAGTGTGCTATATGGGCAGAATACCTAGATCCCCGATCTAGTTTTGACATCCCCGAAGGGAACCCCAGTATATAACACACCCACAGGATGCAGTCGAAGGTGGGCTACCTTCTAGTGCACCCAAGTGTTGTCTCACGCTGAGCTTCGGTAAAGGAACGGTCCCAATAATGTGAGTGCAGCAGGATTTCACTCGTTAATGACTCTAGTTTTCAAGTTTTGAGATCTTGGGTAGTTTTCTCACTTTCCTAACCCAAGATCCTAGCCTGAACTACTGTTTGTGTGAGCTCAAAAGAGTTATTAGATTGATTTTATTATCGCTTTGTTTTTAGTGTACTTTGTTATTAGTCTTGCGGAGGGGAAATGGACGTATGAAGTATAGTGAGACTCTTGACTCAATAAACCATGCAAAACATGCTCTAAATATTAACTTCAATGAACAATGTTTCTACAAGGAGAGGTTTATTTTTTCAATCATCCATGCACCAACATGTAAATAACACAGCTCAAATTTTAAGATTCAGACTTCTATCTACCTCTTTTAACAGTCTGTGAACCAAAGTTTCAGAATAAACTCAGCTTAAATGCAGAAAAATAAAAAAAAATTTCTCTTTAAAAAAGTAAATGCTTTGCACACTTAACTAAATAAGAGAAACAAATAATCAATGCCAGTTTAGCAGACAAGTATAGGGATTCGGTCTGTGAAAGGTACTGGTGGCCAAAAAACTCCACAGCTAAAACACAGTCACAGAAGTGAACAACAGGGTTTTTGGTTGGGTAACGCTCTGTCTGTGAGAAAATACAGCGTTATAACGCATTGTATTTAAGCCTAGACTGCGTTATAACGCACTGGATATACTGCATTGGTCGCGTTAACTAGGGAAAAGCTCTTCAGTTGGCTAGACAGGCACAGGGTTGAACTCTACAAGCGTTTGGTATGTCTACTGGGCATCAAAAAATGGTCGGAAGGATACAGAACAGAGGAGAGAAGGAATGAAGGAAGAAATAGCCCGGAAACTATGGGGGAACTCCCCAGCGGAGTCGCCAATTCTGCTATAGGGTAAACTGCTTGGGTGGTTAGTTTTCGTGGATCCCTCTCAGGGCTTTCCGGTGCCCGAGGCAGACAGTAAGATTAGCTATGCTGTTCACAAAGATGGCATGAGTATGTTCATATTAGCTTGAAATAACTTGAAGGAATACAATAGAGAATTACCTCTTTGACAGCTTTGGAATCCTTTGGAGAGCGCTGCGCAGCGAAGCAAGAGTCCTTCTTCACAGGTTCCAAATCCAAGTCCTGCAATCAGTCAAAGCACACGCGTAATTTCTAATATAACAAGTATTCTATCAATTAAACCAATATACGATAAACATCTAGATTATACACATCCGAGCCATTCATATCATACTAAATAAATGTTCAAACAATAATGACCATATTAAGCATTGAATGGACAAAACGAACATAGTTCTATTGATTTTGAAAGAAGGAGGATTACAACCATCGGTTGTACCAAGCCCTCCTCAGTCTCCCAATCTCTCTTCTCTCTCTAGTGAAGAAGTCCAAGTCAACAAACTCTCTAGGAGCCTCTTTGACTCTTGGCCTTCACAATGTCACACTATTCTCTATTCCACAAGTATGCAAGAACTTTTGAGCAATCCTTCGACCTTCAATTAAGAGCCTTCAGCTCCTTCTTATAGGAGAGGGAGAAAGCCATTGTTGCCCTTCTCTTTTCCACTAGTTTTGAATGGAAAAGGCTTAGATGTTTCCTTGATCTCCATGCTTTTGCCTCTCTTGGAGTTCAGTCTTCTATGGCAATGACCAATAATGAACTGGTGCTTCTGCAGTTTCCTTTGTGCACTGACTCCTTCGTGAGGGAAAGTCGGAGATTCAAATCTTTCTCTGCGCTCTTTTCCCAATTCAAACTTAAAACACGGGTAACGCGACCATCAAGTGTAAACAGAGCGTTGCCCTAGCCACTAACGCGGCCAATATATTTCTTGCCTGCGTTATAACGCCCTTGTCCTGTTCTATATATGCGTTACCCTGGCAGAAATAGGTTTAATTTAGGTCTTTGTACTTCTTCCATATTTGTCTTCCCCTCTGAGCTGATGAGGAGGTATTTTGACCTGTAACAGTTTTTCAGGAAGGAAACCTACGCTACGCGCCTATTGAATCATGCTGCACTCCTGAAGCGGTGCACTGCATTTCTATGCATTCAGCAGTGGCCCAGGAGGTCTTGACACTGCACGACATCCTGCCCAACAAAATGTGCTACGCACCCGACTGTTTAAACTTACCCAACAAGACATGCAAATATTACCCTGTTGCACTCCTGTGAATTCAGCACTTGCACAGGAGGCACCCGACACTGCGCGCAGAGGTGCCCGACTGTCTGTTCACACCTTGCACTGTTGCGCTCTTGTGCGTTCAACACTTTCCCAAGAGGCACCCGACACTGTGTGCAGAGGTGCCCAGTTGTCGGTTCACTCCTTGCCCTATTGCTCTCCCATGCATTTAGCACTTGCCCAGGAGACACCCAACAGGTTGTGTAGAGATGACCTGCTACACTCTTGTGCACTCAGGAGCTGCTCGACAGGACATGTAGAAGGTGCCCGACCAGCCCGTGCTATGTTCCTGTGACCCTTTGCTCCAGCTAAGAAGATTTAAGAGGTGTTTAGAGTTTTTACCTACATTTTAAAATATTGTTTAAAGGTAAAATATAGAGAAGTTTGAAGGGAAATATTAAAGGTAATTTGACAAAACCCAAGAAATAAAGTAAGATCCCCTTGTTTGCAGACATAGATAATTGAAAAACACCTATCCATCCACACACTTCAAGCACATTGAGGAAAAAAATGTTTGGAGAAGAAAATGTTGGCAGTGGCGAGAGGGGCCAAAGGCCTAGGGAACAACAGAGGAAGGGTGGGAAAGAAAATAGGTTTGAGCCTATAAAAACTAAAGAATTGACAGCCTCTCCTACTATAGTTTCATGTTTCCAAGAAATAGGATGCTATGAATTCTCTGAGAAAGTGCGAAAATTCCAAAGTCACCCTCAATTGACCAAAGTTTTTGTCCTTAACCTCCATGACCATCGTGTACATCTAGCTGGAGTGAATTTTGAGGTCACCACCAATGAAATCTCTATAGCAACTGGAATACCTTGCATGGGGGGGAATGGTTTAAATGGGTGTATCTGGACCTAAGCCATTATCAGCCCTTCTTAAAACCAATTTGCCAAGCTGATTGCAAGACCATTTTCCCCTTTTCTCATTTTTTGGATAGATATGCTCCTTTGATGAAGATCATTATGAAATACTTCACCTATGAGGGTAGGGTTTTTACGATCTATTCCTACCACATAAGACTACTCATGCATTTTACTAAGGCCAAACTGCTCCATTTTCCCTACTACCTTTGTAAAAGTATTGAGAAAATGTCATCCATTGTGCAAAAAATGCCTCCCCCCCAACAAATTTCAAGTCTTTTCCACCATTCCCTCATCAAAATGATTGTCTTACACTAGTTGGAGCAACTAGGCATCCCATGGGAAGTTTTCATCACCCATGGTGTTTTAAAAAATCCACAGCCTCTTCCTCTGCAAGGTTTACCATCATCATCTCAACTTCCTCTTCCCACACCTCCATCACCCTCCACTAACCATGATTCATCCTCTTCACATGAACCCTCTCCCAAAAAAAACCTCCCTTTCTCACCGTCCCCTAAATCCTTAGAACATGAAGAAAGCAGTGACAAGGAAGAACATGACAGACAAGAAGAAAATGATAGTCAAGAAGAAGAAAAAAGTGATGAAGAGGAGGACAATAAAAGTTAAAATAATGGAGAAGATACCAAGGATAGTGAAGAGGAGGCAGATGAAAGTAGTAAAGAAAACAATGACCAAGATGAACATGGCAGTCATGAAGAAGGTAATGATAGTCAAGAAGAATAAAAAAGTGATGAAGAGGAGGAAAATAAAAGTGAAAACGATGGAGAAGATACCAAGGACAGTGAAGAGGAGGCAGATGAAAGTAGTAAAGAAAATAGTGACCAAGATGAACATGGAAGTCATGAAAAAAGTGATGACAAAGAGGAAAATGTAAGTGAAGAAAGTGATGACAAAGGGGTTGATAAATAAGAAAATAGTGAGCCCAGTAGCAATGATAAAAGGAGCAGTGACAAACATGAATATAACAGTCAAGAAAGTGAAAATCAAAGTAAAGGAGAGACTAATGAAAGTGCCTCTGACAGTGACCCCACAGAAAATGTTAGTAGTCAAGAAGAGGCAGAGTTTGAAAGTGAAAGCAATGGGAAAATCAGTGTGGGTATAGACACACATAATGAGGCAAAAAATGATAGCCATGGTGAAGAAGAAGATCATGACAGTGCTCATGAACAAAGCAGTGATAATGAAGAAATAAATTCTAAGGGAAAAGGTAGTAGGCATATAAAAGATGAAGAAAAAAATGAAAGTGCCTCTAACAGTGATCGAATAGAAATGCAAGCAGTTATAAAGAGGCAGAATTTGAAAATGAGGATAGTGGGCCAAATCATGAAAAGGAGGACAATCATGAAGGTAAAGATGTGCAAAGAAATGATGAAGACACCTCTAATGCTGCAAATACAGAGGATGACAATCATGAAAATCTTGACAGTGACACTAGCATGAGAGAAAATGAGAATTCCTATCAAGAAGGAAGTCAAGAGCAAAGTGAGGAAGACACACATACATAAATCATCAATGAGAAGACAAACATCCCTAAGGTCACCAATGATCAAGGTATTTAAGTGAGACATGTTAAAACTTGTACCCTAACTTACCAAAGAGGATCAAGGCAAGTGTTTGCTTCCTCTAAGAGGCAAGGGACCTTGTCTTCTACTTCAACTCAACCATTGGATAAAGGTAAGAAAAAAGTGAAAGAAGAAGAGGAAGATCTTGAAAAATAAATAGAGTTTTAACTCATTCACATAGATAGTGATGATGAGAATGAAACAAGAATTTCAAACTCCCTCCTCCAAGATAGGAATGCACAAATCAAGGACTTGGAGGATGAATTAGAAAGAGCAAAGGATGTGATTCAGTTCTATTAGATGCAAAACAAGCAACTGAGTGCCCAACAACCCATCCATGAAACAAAAACACTATGGTACAAGAAAGAGGCTCAAAGGGCACAAGTGAAGTTGGCAGAATTCATGGGCACTTATGAGGATACTAGTGATGAGGAGGGTCAAAGTAGAAGGAGACCTATAACTACGGGTCTAAGGAAAGCATTGGAAAAGGAGAGAGAAGAAGAAGCAGTCCAAGAAGAACAACTTTCTCTCCAAGAATTACTTGCACTAGAAATTGAACATGATAGGGAATCATGGCTTGAGAGGGCTAACATACACCTTGAGGCCAAGATGGAGAAGGCCAATAAGGACTTGGATCTACAAAGGAAAATCGTTGAGCATTATGTTCAAAGAGACCAATTTGCAAGGCAAGAACTCAAAAGGGCCAAAATTGAGATCCAAGCACTAAAGGAGGGAAAGGAACAAGCTAGCCTTGGTATTTTGGCTTAAGCTTTTCTACAGGTCTCTCAGGACCCATGAGGCACTTGTCTACCAAATTTGGGAGAAATTGAACAAGTTTTTGTTTTTTGCAAATTTTGAGGTTAGGAGCACAGCACACCTGGTGCTACACTCTTTTTCATGGCATCTTCAGGAGAAACACCTTGCATTTTTGGATTCCTCATCATGAGAGGAGCATGCTCACCAAGTTTCAGATCAGTTGGAGTTGTTTTGATCCCCCAAAAGGGTCAAAAACACTCATTTTTTCACCATTTTGCCCTCTTTTCAGGACATCTGTTGCACTCCTACCAGTCTTGGAATTTTCACTTTTTGGATAGGTTTCAGAGGTCAGATCTAAAAGAAAAGGATATATATGGAAATTTGACTTCAAGGGATTTCCAAAAAGCCATCATGGGGCCTTATCCGACATCAGGAAGGCCTTCAAAACACTGCTGTAAGAAGACCTATTTTTTCTATTCCTATGCTACGCTCATGGCATGAAATTTCAAATTTGACACATAGTGCTACGTTCCTATGATTGACAAGTCAGAATGTGCATTTGGAAAGTTTTTTTAGGCTTGTCAGAGCCTAAAGGTCAATTTAATTATTAAAAATATCTGGAAAGATATTTATTTTAGATATTTTGTGCCTTGGGCCTTGCAAGGCCTGAAGGACAATAGGGATACTTCTGTTTATCCAATGGACTTCTAAATACTCTATTGGGTTTCTCTCATCTTTGCCTATTATATAAGGCATGGGGATTCATTTTAATATGGGGTTTTTGATGTGTTTAAGATCAATACATAGTTTTTGGAACTTGAAGAACAATTTAGTGTTGTGGAGCTTGTGGATGATTTGCCTTGGTTGATAATGATGAAGGCTTACTTGTAGGATTCCTGAGTTTAGTTAATGGTGAAGCATCTATTATTTTTTCATGTTTTTATTGTGTGTCATATGTCCATATTTCTGTATTTTAATAGCTAAGAAGAGTATAGGATGAGAAATGTTGTTTGAGGCACCTCAGTCCTCCTATTTTCTATTGTCTTCATGTTTTCCTCTGTTGGGTTAGTTTAACAAATTCTTAGTTGCTCCTTTGGCCCACCTAAGCTTGTCTATTTCATTATTGGATTAATATGCTAGTTACAAACATGATTCATGGTAAGCCCTGCTTTTTTTATGCTATTTAACCTTTGTCTTGAAATCTCTCTTTCGTGTATTGATTGATTAGGTTAAGCCAAACAGGTCTTGTTTCGATCTTGCCCTTTGTATATGCTTATCAGTTTGCCTCAAATTTCTTTATAGTTTGATGAATTATGTTTAGGTGTTCCCTCTTCATTAATTGATGCTATTTGTCTCTTATATGTTTTCAAATCTTGAAAGTATAACCATTGAAGTTAGAAAAGTTGTCTTACTCTCTCTGTTCCACTTGATTGTATATCTTGAATGTGTATTTGTTTAAAAGTATTTTCATTGAGAAAATGGTGTGCCCTATCTCATGACTAGTATATTTTACTTATCAATATTTAAGGTATCTCCATTCATAGGTATTTGACAAAGGATTCTTAATTTCCCTTTGCCCTACCTTAGTTCCCAAATTTAATGACCATTTCACCTCACACATAAACTTTAAAGATCCATTGAATACACTAGATTGGCACTGTGATGTACCCCGATTCATTATTAAGATATCAATGAATTCATAGACTCCATAGCCTAATTGATTTGAGAAATTTTCACTCCACCTATCCTACTTGATCATCTTACCCCACTCAAAACAAATAAACAAACCCTACACTTAACAACTAACCTAAAATCAACCATCTAAATCGAACAAATTTATATCCTTCACACATAATAGAGAGAGCCGTCTCTGAGTTCAGGAAGGCTAGGTCCTAGGACTCCAAAGACTGGATTGATGTTACCCTATGCATTTGGTCTACCAATCTGCTAAATCATAGGACACCAACACCATCTAATTATTCTAGGATTAACATCAAGTTTGTTCATTAAATATTTTATGACTGCATGGTTAGTGTGTACAAAGGTCTGATAACCAATGATATAATGTCTAAACTTGTTTAAAGCATGGAAAATGGCTAACATTTCCTTCTCTATGATAGTATAATTGAGTTTGACCTTGGACAAGTTGTTACTAATGAAATAGATTGCATAAGGTAATTTGTCTTCTAACTTCCCCAATACTACCCCCACATCTTTGTCTAATGCATCTATGTGGATGTGGAAAGGAAGAGTCCAATTTGGACCTCAGAGAATGGGGGTAGTAGTTAACTTTCCCTTAATGAGCTCAAAATATTTTGATAGAGACTGGACCAGGTAAACTCAGAGTCTTTTGCAAAAAAACCAAATAGTGGCGAAGACAACTTGTTGAAATATTTGAAAAAACTTTTATAATAGCTAGCTAAACCTAAGAAACTCTTTACATCTCTCTACTTTTGAGGAGTAGGCACCCTTTTGATGATGGTGATTTTGTTTAGGTCCACCTGTATTCTTTCTTTGGAGATTGAGTACTAGCCCAATACTACTCCTGCTTTCTTCAAGAATTCACACTTTTCTAGGCTCGGGGAGAGATGCACCTTAATGCACCTTCTCAACACTTTCCCAAAATTGGAGAGAGATTCTTGGAAGTGATCCCATACGGTGTGAAGTCATCCATGTATATTTCAACCGAGTCATGGACTAGCTCATAGAAAATGCTCAAGGAAACCCTTTGGAAGGTAGCTGGGGAATTGCACAACCCAAAGGGTAGTAATTTGAAATCGAAGGTATCCCAAGGACATGTGAAAGTTGTCTTTTCTTGATGTTCATGGCTAATTTGGATCTTGCTATATCCACTAAACCCATATAAGAAAGAAAAGAACTTCTTTAATGCAAGGTCATCCAGGAATTGATATATAAAGGGAAAAGGGAAATGGTCCTTCTTGGTAGCTTTGCTGATTTCCCGATAATCAACACAGATTCACCATTTTACATTCTTATTCAGGACTAGGACAAGAGGAGATACCCATTCAACGTCTGATATAGGATAAATGAAACATGCATCTAATAATTTTTGCAGTTCTTCCTTGAATATGTTCTTTACATTTGGGTTCATCCATCTTTGGGGTTGGTGCACAGGCTTGCATCATTATTTAATGTAAATATGATGTGTGCACACTAAGGAATGTGCCCCTTTCATGTCCTTGTAGTCCCGAGAAAATGCATCTCAGTTTTCTTTTAGAAGATGTCATAACTGCTCTTCTTCTCTATCTGAGAGCTCTGAGTTAATTTTCAGAGATTTTTATGGGCCAAATTCCATAGGCTTGGTGGTTTTAGAGGTTGAATCAACTGAGTGCATTTCCATCCAAGGGTGGCTTTCATATTCTTTGACTAATTTTTCAAGCGGGATATTAGTGGGGGATTGGTTCTGAATGATTTGGTTGATTAATTCATCTTCATCAAGATGCCCCATTTTAATAAAAGTATCTATGGTACAAATGGGGTAGGGTGCAGTGTTATATGTTTCATATTCTCCTTATTAATCCTCCAATTAATTCATGGTCAATGGAAGGTTGGGCTGGAGGATATAATATCAGTTGTTTAGACAAGGGCCCATTCTTGATAGTCATATTTCCGGCCCAATAGCTAATATAAGAATCAATAGAGGCTAACCAAGGTCTTCCTAGAATGAGAGGATATCCATTAAAATTGGTTTTTGGTTGGAGAACTAGGAAATGTGTAGGATACTCTCAAGAGTCAATTGAAACCATAACATCCTCAACAATTCCTTCAGGAGTTACTGTGGACCAATCTGCAAGTTGCAAAACCATTGTGGTTTTCCTCAAAGTCCCTTGGAGGTTGAGATTAAGCATAGGTTCCTGGTCATTAAATTGATGGTAGCCCCAAGATTAATCATATTATTGGGGATTATGACACCATCTATGTGCACATCTACAACTGGATTGCCAGGGTCTAGGTACTTTGGTAAGATCACCCTACCCAACATTAAGTCGGAAAATTTTCCTACTACATTAATGGTGGGGATCTCTTTCTTATTTCTCCCAGGTATATTGAATCAATTTTCCTTGACGAGCCTATTGTAAATAGGGACATACTTAAAGGCCTAGATAAGGGGTATTTTTACACACAAATTTTTCAGTTCTCCCAGAAGTTCGGTCTTCTTTGGGGTGTGCTGACTAGAGTGGATCAAGCACTCAAGAAAAGGAGGTTTTTGGATATGAGCATTACTTTCTTCCTTTTCCTCCTCAACCTTTATAGGTGGAGATGGAGGATGGCTATCTGGGAGTAATATTCCCGACCTAAGATTAATATCATGTATCTCCACAACATAAGCTAGATAGGAAGTCTCTTCACTATAAACCTTATGCGCCTATTTGTTGTTCGAGTTCGGATTGGGCTATGCAAGAATCTATGGAAGCATGGGTGGATCATAAAAAATAAGTTGAGGTTAAGGTTTGGGTGGAGGAATTAGAGCAGGTGGTTTATTATGTTGAGGTCTCCACCCTTGTGATGGGTTGTTCCACTGAGGTGTTTGGGGAACATATTACTGAAATGGTTGGTTCAATGGCTGAGAATGATATGAAGGGTTGTAAGGCCAAGTAGGAGGTGTAGTCTAGGATGGAGGAGTGGGGGTGTACCAAGATTTCATAGATATATTTTGATTGTTGTGATAATAGGAATAAGGTGTAGCTTGCAAACCTTGTTGATATGACCAAGGGCCTTAAGGCCTTCTCCGGTTGATGAAACATAGTTTCTTTGGTCCCACTTCCCCACCTTGATAAACAAATTTGAGTCCAGGTAAGGAGGGACACTTATTTTTACCATGAATCTCCTCACAGAATAATAAAACCTCTATGAAATTTAATGGAAATTCATTTTGAGGGTGTTTTCTAGTGCATCTAGGGAAGAATATAGCCAAGGTTCTTTCTGCTTCCTCTTTCTTCCTCTTGATCTGCATTGGTTCCATTTGCAAAGAAAAGGTGTGCAACATCTCACTCTTGAAGTCCTCCAACATATTTCCAATCTCATGCTTAATGGAGGTGGAAGAGGAAGGGGTATTGATCATAATTTTGTTAGCTCTTCCTTTCTTCCTAGCTGCCATAGAATGGTTCCTGAAGACAGTTTTGATTATCTCATAAGGCAACTGGTAGATATCTCCTCCTAATAAAATATTAAGGGTTTCTATCACCTCCTCCCTGATCCCTCGGAGAAGTACTATTTTAAGTGATTTGGGATCAAGGGTGCAGTTGGATCTTTTATAATTTAACTGGAACCTCTCTTCATAGTCCTCTAGGGATTCATTTAGCCCTATAGTCATCCTGAATATTTCCTCTTTAGTTTCCTTGGACCTATAGTAGTCCATCTACTTGTTGTGGAAGGCCTCTTGCATCTGTGTCCAAGGAGTCATGTTGTTCCCAGGTAGACCCATGAACCAGCACAAGGTTTCATTCTTAAGGGTAGATGGGAATAGCTTCATATTTTGATCAAATGAGGCAAAGTCATAGGTCCTACAGAAAATAAAAAATTCAAACATGAATGTGTCAGGGTCCTCAAAGGTAAGTCCATGGAAATGTGGAAGGGCTAAGGGGGCGATTTTATTCATTTTAGTCTCCCTATCTATCTCTATAATGAAAAATAATCCCCGAGATTTAGTATTATCTATGGCTTGAATAGGTGATGTAGGTTCCTCTGGTGAAACAAGATCTTCTTCTTCTCTAATAGGTTCTTAAAATTTTTCAAAAGGCTAACCTATAATGTGTTCAACCTCACATTCACTAAAGAAGATTGAAGGGTGACTATGTGGGGATGTGGGGGTTTTTGGTAAACGTTTTCCTTGAGTATCCCTACTCCTAAGAGGCATGAAAATCATATTTTTTGTATTTTTCAATATTTTTGAAACAACATGTAAAATTAAAGTAGAAAATAATGTTAAAAGAGAATCAAAGCATCTACTAGACACCTCCCTGGCCACGACGCCAAAAAGTCGTGAGCCCTGGTATTGCACTAAGAATGCTGCAACTCCCAGAGGCTACTCTACTTTACTTTATCAACCCAAGGTTCGTATAAACTTGGAGGATAAAGTGATATATACATAGTATATGCATTATACTCATGTCATCCTCTTCTAAGTCTTACGAAAGGGTGTTATTTCTATGGTTTGTAAGTGAAGTATGTCACACTTGTGATTTAGACCTATAAATACAAGTACTCAAAACCATTACTATATTAACCATCAAATGATTATTATGAGGCAAGAAAATACATCTAGTTGTTCTGCAAGGAAATAAATTTGTGTTTTAAACTATGGAAAGAAATATAAGCAAATTAGGTATCTTCATGAAGTAAATGGCTGAATAGAAATTGCAGAAAGAAGGTTAATATGCTCACACATTGCTGGGCCAAATTGATAAACACACTCTATCTATTTCATGATTTAACTATCATGCTTTTACTAATGCATCTAATCATGACCTAATTATGCTTGTAAATTCATGATTTTGTAGTAGGGAGGAGAAGGCGCTAAGGTGGATTAGGATGGTTTTGAACTCATGGATGCAGTGATGAAGGTGTCTTGATGGTTTTGGTAGGTATAGATGAGGTTGATGATGGTTTCTGGGCTTAAGGAGAGGCCCACTGGTGCTGCGACTAGTTCCGTTATAGGTTTCCTATAGTGCTACAGGAAAGTCCTGAATTGCTACACGAAACGGTCCAAGGGAAATCCGAGGGAAAAAATGGTGGAGAAAATCATAGGGGAGGTGTAGTGAAGGAGTACTTGGATGAATGGAAGGTGGCCAACCAATTTTCCAAGCCTAGAACCCCTTGAGAGGTATGTCTTGCACCTCTAAGGTTTCTCACAGTGTGAAGGTGAAAATTTCAAAAACAGGGTTGAAGGAGATTTGATCAGAAGAAGGTTGTTTGATGGGTGAGAAATGAAGCTAAGGGTGTTGATGAAGTCCTCCTTTACTGTGCTACTTGAACTTTCAAGAAAACTACTTTCTCATGAAACAAACATTAGCAAATCTATGATGAAGGAAATGGAAAAGATGAGTTGAATTTGGATAACAAACCTAATTAAGCATTCAAATAGAAATATAACTTAGTATTCTATACATGTTCAGGACACTACAACAACCTAACTATTCTCTCCAAGAAATCATAAACTAAAAAATTTGGCCTGTGATAAATATCTTCCCTCCTCAGGCTCCAATGAAGGAGATGAGAGAGAGAGGCTTGACACAAAGATTTCTGAGTTTATCATCTATTATACCAACATTTATGCAATATTAACTACAACAAAAGACAAATGGAAGAAAACTAAAAATAGTGAATTGAAATGTAAGAAAACTAGCTAAAACTCATGACGTAGCCTAGCTACAATGACATAAAAATAAACATGAATACACAAGAGAGACTAAGGCCAATGGGTTGGGCCCTAAACCACAAGCCTAGCCCTTTGAAACTAAATTAGTGAAGGAAAATTTGAATACTTATCTTATTGTAGAAAATAGTCTCATTATATAATCATAAAAGTCTCAAAAACATATTACAAGAGCTAAGAGTATATTAGTTTCCTTCAAATTTCGAATCGTAATGAGCTCTTTCTCAACCCTATTTAACCTATAGGGTTGCTACCAATAACTCCCTAAAAAGTAGGTGATGTGTCCTCTTTAACTACAAAATAATTGGAGCTTTGGTGCACTTGATATCCCACTTGCTTGGCTACCTTTGATTTCTAGTTGTTGGAGGAAATCTCGACGATCCCTTGGCTGCCTTTGGGAGTTAATGAGGTGGAAAATCCCCTTAGAATATCTCCTTACTATCTAGTCTGAGCTTTAATTTTAAAATATTCATCAAAAGTGAAATATCTTCATGATTATCTTTCATTTAACCCATATTAGGCATTCAAAGTATGACAAACCTTAATCACCAGCTACACTAGCAACATAAGACCATATTATAATTTAAATGTGAGAAAGAGAGACTTAATAAGGCTAAAAATGTGACAATTAACCCCTCCAATTATACCTAATGATGGAGCTCATCATCATGTAGAAATAAAAAATATCTCTATCATTTATCATCAATTTTCTTATACAACATGCCCTTGAACATTTTGATAAAATGAAATACAATTCATTAACCTCGACAACCAATATTCATATCTTTGCATAAAAAAGAATATAGATCCATATCTATGCACAAACACATGTCTCTCAGTGTATACATTGACCTCTATATAGAGGAAGAAAATCAATAGTAACAACATCCCTGCATATACACCTTAATTGATAGAGCAATGTAACACAAGTATTTTTAGTAATATCTCTCAAGAAAAAATTTGGGTAGTAAGAGTAGCTTACTCATTGTACATACAAATACCTGCATTCAATAATAAAGTTATGCTCATCATTATTAGTTCTCTGGAGACTTCACTATTATGTATGCATTCTTTATAAAAATACAAGCTATGATGTTCTCTTTGCAATAAAAAAATTCATTAGTTCTTCAATCCATATTCAAATCCTTTAGATGTGTGCTCCCCATTCCTTGGTGCAATCCTGCAAGTAACTCAACAAATGTTCACACCCCAAATTTTTTGAATAAACCATATCTGTATAGGAATTTAATATTTCCAATACCTAAGGTCATTACCCAAATATTTTCAATACCATAGGCAAGGAAAAAAAAGGTAAACTTTGACCAAGTGAATTTCATCCCATGAGCAAAATTCAATTGGAAAAAAAACCTAGTTTTGTGTCCAAGATTTTATTTTTTAAAACTACAGGTCCAACCGCCCCCATAAGATTCCTTGCATGCATTTTTTAGGCCTCTTAACCACATTTACATGATCTCTTTGATGTAGTTGGGTCTTTCTGGCCATATTCTTAAGCCTCCTTCCTTGCAACTGGGTTTTGGGCTAGGTATACTCCTTTTTCTTGGTCTAAATATTGACAAATATTTTGTTAGATGTTCTTCAACACCTATTCATGCCTATGGAGTATCTCTCAACTAAATCGTGTACTAATAAAAAATCCATATCAATAATAAATTGATCACATCATTCTCGCACTGCTCTTCCTATACTAACAATGATGACCATCCATAGTGACCATGATCACATATTCCTCCACTAGATCCATTATAAATTGATGTTAACCATAAACATACATATTCCAATCTTCCATTCGAGCATACTGACACCAATATCATGTGGAAAAAAATCCATATCTTGACACATCAATTCCTACATAACACAACTTGTTATGAAACCAACTCCCAAAATAGAAGAAAAGAAAGATCAACGCCTTCGAAATCAGCCACTTCGAGGGGTCAACCTACTTTACATTACATAAATGAACAGTTTTTGGATGACACAAATGAAAAAAACTCCTTTCTATATATAAGAGCTCATAAGGTCACAATATAATTCTATCCGATCTAACAATAATAATGTAAGGGCACAAAAAAAAAAGTAGTGGGCTACTATGAGGCACAATAATAATAATATGGGGACTATAGGGGTACAAAAATAACAATAAGGGGGATACACTAACAAAAATAATGGAATACACAAGTAATATAGGGCCCTAACATGCCCCTCTCCTTAAAAAAAATTTGTCCTCAATTCTTAAGTAGTTCTGGATGCCTTTGTATAAAATTCTCATCCTCCCATGTGGAATCTTCAGTGGGTAAGTTCTTCCACTTGATGAGATACTCTGAAATTGATCGATTTCGTAGCTGTCAAGTTCTTGTTTCCATGATTACTTTGGGTTCCAATATGATTTTTCCTTCCTCATCAAGTTCTCTAAATATTGTTTGAACCATACATTTTTCACCTATAACCTCTTTTAAGCATGAAAAATGGAAAACTGGGTGCACTCGGGAAGATGCATGAAGCTCCGATTTGTATCCCATAGTACTAATAGTTTGCAACACCTTTTCAGGACCATATTACTTTGGTGATAATTTATTATCCTTCTTAGATTTCTTGAGGGACATTTTTTTGTATGGTTGTAGCCGTAAAAATATCCAGTCGCCTACATCAGAACTTCTCTCACAGTTATGTTTATCTGCCTATTGTTTCATTTGATTTTGTGCCAAATTTAGGTTATCCTTAAAGAGTTGGAGAAATTTTTTTTGATGATCGATGTGATCTTCCACTGCTTAAAACTTATAATTTTATCTTAAATATGATGTGATGGATGACATATGATATCGATAAAGTTCCATAAATGGGGTCATTTTTGCTGCAGTGTGGAAAGAAGTGTTATAGCACCATTCAGTCAGAGGTAACCACTTAACACAATGTGTTTGTTTAATAGATACAAAGAAACGAAGATATCCTTCCAAACATTTGTTCACTATCTCGGTTTTACCATCATATTGAGGATGATAAGATGAGCTACGAGCTAGTTGAGTACCCAAACAAGAGAATAATTCCGTCCAAATATTTCCTATGAAAATGGGATGTCTATCGCTTACAATAATATTTGGGTTTCCATGTAGCTTTTGAATTGTTTCCATAAATGCAGTAGCAACTTTACTCGCTTTAAATGGATGATATAATGCAAAAAAGTGTGCATACTTGGTAAGTCTATAAACTACCACCATGATGAGACTCTTTCCTTCAGACTTAGGTAAACCTGTGATAAAATCCATTGAAACCTCCTCCCAACATTTATTTGGAATGGACAAAGGTTGTAGCAGACCTGAGGTCTTAATCATCTCAATTTTATTTTGCTGGAAAACCAAAAATTCGTTCAAAAACTTTTGAATATCATATTTAAGGCCATCCAAAAATAATTCTTTCTTCACCCTATGGTAAGTTTTTAAAAATCTCGAGTGTCCTCCTAAGGGAGAGGTGTGAAATTCCAAAATATTATTTTGTTTTAGTTGGGAATTCTTACAAAGATATAAGAGATCTTTGTACCATAAGGAATATTTTTTCCAACTAAATGTAGTATATGTACTGGGATATTTCTACAAATTTTGAATAAGTTTCCATACCTCTTCATCATTCTTCCATTCCTCCCTTGCTTCCATAATCCAATCTATTTGGATAATAGAAATGGCACAAAGCAATGCTTCCACATCCTCATCCTTTCTTGACAGTGCATCTGCAACAACATTTAGCTTCCCTTTTTTGTAGATGATTTCAAAGTCATAACCCAACATCTTTGTGACCCATTTTTGCTACTCTTCTGAAGACAATATTTGTTCCAAAAAGTATTTAAGACTATCATGATCAATTTTTACCTTGAAGTGTCTTCCCGTTAGGTATGGTTGCCATTTATTTAGTGCATGTAGTATTGCAAAAATTTCCTTGTCATAAATAGCTTTCTGTAAATACTTTCATTTTATTGGACAACTTTCAGAAGAAATGGGTCTTCCTTCTTACATTAAAACAACACCAATTCTATTTCCAGAGGCATCACATTCCACAACAAAGGTTTTTGTAAAGTCTGGCGTAGCTAGGACCGATGCTTGGCACATTGCCTCTTTAATATTTTAAAAGGCCTTAGTTGCTTCAGGAGTCCATGAAAATTCATCTTTATTCAAAAATGTTGCTAGAGGCACTGCTATTCTCCCATAATTATTTACAAAATTGAGATAATACCCTGTTAACCCAAGAAATCCTCTTGATTGCATTATGGTTGTGAGGAATTTCCATTCCTTAATGAATTTAATTTTGTTAGGGTCTACCTTAACACCCTCTTGAGATAGAAAATGACCGAGATATTCCACCTCTTGTACTTCAAAGAAACATTTGGATGTTTCTTCATATAATTGTTTCTCCTCCAATAGTTTGAGCACCCTATCAACATTTTGAACATGATCCTTCCAAGACCTATTGTAGATTAGTATATCATCAAAAAATACCAACACAATTTTTCAAAGTAATGGTTTGAAAATGGAATTCATAAGCCCTTGAAATCTAGAAGGTGCATTGGTAAGGCCAAAACTTGCATGACCAAAAATTAATAATGACCCTCATGAGTTTGAAAACAGTTTTTTTCAGAATGTCTTCAGACTTCATTCTAATTTGATGATATCCTGAATGAAGATCCAACTAGGTGAAATAAATTTCTCCATGTAACTCATTCAATAATTCATCAATCACGGGAATGAGAAATATATCTTTAATAGTGAGCTTATTGAGCTCCCTATAATCCAAAAACATGCGCCATGATCTATCCTTATTGTGCACCAATACTATTGGAGTAGAGAAAGAAATTTGACTAGGTTGAACTATACCAGCCTCTAGCATTTCTGCAATCATACGTTCAATTTTTCTCTTTTGGACATAAGGATATTTGTAAGGCCTGATGTTTAGAGGAACACTTCCTGTAGTCAAATGAATAGAACGATCACGATAAAAAATATCTAGGAGTCCTTTCAGGGTTTCAAACACCTTGGAATGACTGTATAAGACTTTTTGGAGATATGGAGAAATAGATGATTTTTATGTTGGAACATCTAGTGAGCATAACTGTGAAATGACACCTCATTGTTATTTATTAGAAGATTTAACATGAAATTAGTGCTTATAATATTTCCTGGATTCCGTGCGATACCCAGTGATTCAACTTCCTTTCCTTCCAAAAAAAAATTCAAGAAAATTTCTTGAAAATTAAAAGCTATCGTCCCCAAAGATTGTAACCATTGTATTCCTAGTACAACATCAGCACCACACATTGGAATGGAAAGAATTGGAATATTCAATACATATTTCCCCATGATTAGCTTGATATTATGGAAATTTCCAAAGAATATTATAGTTCCTCCATTTTCCACCATCACTTGACACTCTGGCACTGGGTATAGGAAGAAATTCAATTCCTTGGCTACCTTACAATGAATAAAATTATGGGTACTACCCGAATTGATAAGCACTATTAAATTTTTCTTCTTGATATGTCCTTCTATATTAAGAGTTTGAGGAGTGTTAATTCCTGCTAATGCATTATAGGATATGGTATGATTCATTTCTTCTTCCTCTAGGGTTGGTTCCTGGTGTATATCCTCTTCTTTTGAAGTTTCTTGTTCCTTTTCTTCCTCCTCTTCACAATCTATGTAAAAGAATTTCTTCTCAGCACACTTATGACATTTAGTGTATTTTATATCACAACTATAGCAAAGCCCTTTTTTCTCATTTTCTTCCAATTGTTGTGGTGTCAACCTTGTAGGTTGTGGAAGTCTAGGTGTAGCAACACTTCCATCTTTAGAGTTCTGAGTGGTAGGCTTCCTTATCGCCATAACTTTGCTTTCAATTTTTCTTGCAAACCTGAATTATTTCTCCAATGTATCAAGTTCCCAAAGGTGAACCTTATGTTGGATGTTATCCTTTAGATTCCCTATAAAGAAATCAATCATATGTTCCTCTGGAATATTATTTACCCTTATATTCAATTTTTGGAAGTCCTCAATGTGCTCCATCATTGAACCCTTTTGTTTGATATTTATCAATTGGGTAAACAAGGTGTTGCTCTTTGTATCCTCATAATGTGCTATAATTTCCTTCATAAAAATTGACGAAGTTACTAGTGGTTTATGATAACAAATCCATATATACCATACAAACTAATTTTGTTTCCAATATAAATTTGCAATGCATACATTTTGTGTGTTTTGTGTATTATGGAGCTCAAAGTATTGCTCCATTTATAGTATCCAAGTTATCGGATCCTTGCCATCAAACTTCCTCATATATATATTTGGAATATGGTGGGTCTTAAATCCAAAATTAGAGTCTATGAAGTCACGATAAACATTTATTTTGTTTTCATCATGAGTTTCCTCTACTACTTTTTCGCCACTAGGAAGCTTTTCTTGTAGAAAATTTTCCAAACCTTCCTTCAAACCCTCCATGTATTCCTTCAAATCTTCCATGTTTCCTTCTATACCATCCATCTTAGATTCCACACCATCCATCTTAGTTTCCATGCCATTCTTAAAACCATCCATCTTAGCTTTCACACATTTCTTCAAGCCATCCATCTTAGCTTCCACGCACTTCTTCAAACCATTCATATTCGCTTCCATGTTGCCTTATATACCATCCATCTTAGCTTCCAAGCCATACATATTATCTTCCACGCCATCCATCTTATCTTCCATGAAATTTTTAAAACCATCCATCTTAGCTTCCACGCTTTTCCTCAAACCATCCATCTTAGCTTCCATGCCTTTCTTCACACCTTCCATTTCATTTTTTGTTACTTTTTGCGAGAGCGAAATTTGTTTCACTTCTTCCTCTTCATGAGTCATAGTAGATAATTCTCAAGGATTAGTGGGTGTTGAATTATTTTTAGGGGGAATTTTAGAACCCAATACTTATATCTATGCTTCAATATGCCCTTAGAATCACTTCAAACTGATTTTTCAAACAAGACTTATGCAACTTTTAAAATAAATACACACCTTTTTCTTGGTTTTGAGGAGCTCGATATTGAACTTGATGTATCTCTGTAATTTTGGATCCCCGAGATTTTCTCTGTGGTCCTTTAGTAGCTCTCTGAATATTCTTTCCAATGCCATGGGTCTAACCGAATTTAGATTCTTCAAGACAAACTTATACCCAATATCCATGACAATGAACTAATTATGGACTGGTTCGGTAGAGAGAACTTGTACGGTGTGCTACGTGTCAGGTTTTTCTCCTTCAGCTCCGAAATCGATACACAGGAAACTACAATCTATTTAATTTTTTAAAAAATTACATAATTCCAATCTGATGCTGAGAGAGAGAGTTATGAATATTTTTCGAAAATCACTTCTTTGAGATGAAATTCGAGAGACTGAAAAAACCATAACTTCCACAGATCATATCTATGAACATGTTGTGAACCAAGATATGAAATTTTTACACGAAGTTCCTTAGGATTTATTAGCAAATGGGTTTTTGTCTTAGCTTCTGAACCTTCGTAGAAACAAAGTTATAATTAAAAGGCCACGATGACTTGTTTTAAGCAGCGAAACCCTAGAATCCAAAGCTCTGATACCAAATGTTATGAAACCATCTCCAAAAATAGAAGAAAAGAGAGCTCAACGCCTTAGAAATCAGCCACTTTGAGGGGGAAACCTCCTTAACATTACATAAATCAAACAATTCTTGGATGAAACAAATGACAATACCTCCTTTATATATATAGTACTCCATGGGGTCACAATATAATCCTAGCCACCCTAAAAATAATAATGTAAGGGCACAAAAATAACAATAGTGGGCTATTATGGGAAAAAGTAATAACAATTTGGGGACTACATGGGTAAAAAAATAACAATAAGGGTGATACACTAACAACAATAAGGGAATACACTAGCAATATAGGCCCCTAACAAAACTATTGTAGACTAAAAAATAAACTATAATGGGGTAGACACCAATGTACGTTTCCCTCAATGACAATACTAGAGCTATAATTACAAAAACATCCCCCTTTGGACTTGATGGAAACATGATGGAATCAAGTGAAAAGGGATGAAATTAACTAGGATAAGAACTCCCCCTATGCTATGCAGCATTATAAGACTGAACTCAAGGAGCTAAACTGATCATGATCTTCCTCGGCTTATAATAGACCTTGATCATTCTCTTTCCAATATGACCGAAATTAAACCATGGAGAAGAATCATCCACCAACAAATAGAGTGCAACATATGTAGGGTTCTCATTATAGAAAGAAAACAACCATCATCAACAACAATCCTCTTTTAGAGAAAGATCATGAATATATCAATCATGGCATCATAAAAATGGATCTTTGATCATAATTAGAGGCCAACCATCACTATGGCATAGAGAAAACACTTGGAGGAATTCAATATTTTCATATCATATGCCAATCAAAGTCAACGGAGATAGTAGCAATATATATCAGGTAGTATGTCAATCAATCCTCAACCATGCAACCATGTTCATGAAATCCAACAACAAATCATTTTCCAATGATCATTAAGAGATTTGTTATCACCTAAAAATTTTCATCAAGCCAATTCTTACTAAGTTGATCGAAATACACCATGTAGGATTAATTTTACCATGGTAAAATTCACTTTCAATATAGGAAAAGAATCTGTAAACTATTTTTCTAAATTATTTCTCATTAAAATCCAAAAAACCCAATGAGAATAATTAGATAAATAATTATTTATTTAATATTCTCTAGAAATAATTAT
Organism: Pinus albicaulis; assembly: GCA_034641835.2. Lineage (NCBI taxonomy): Eukaryota > Viridiplantae > Streptophyta > Pinopsida > Pinales > Pinaceae > Pinus > Pinus albicaulis. The sequence goes on from CM076573.1 coordinate 547,975,247, forward strand.
TAAATGATTATTTCATAATTATTTCTTATTACTTTTGACTTAATCACATTGGAATGGTTAAATAAATCATTATTTATTTGTTACCTTATTTATCCCCTATCTTTCTTTTGAGATCATTGTTAAATCTTTATTTAATAATGATTTCAAATTCATATTTTTCTTAATTCTCACAAAGTGATTAATAAATCATTTTTATTTGTTGATTATTTCAACCACGTGCTAAATAAATATATTTCACCATTTGGGATATATTTTCCCTCTCAAAAAATATAATAAATAACCACAATGACTAGATTTTGGTTTAGTAAACAATTATTTATTATTTTATAATTCTTAATCTATTCCAATATTTTATTGTAAATAGAGGATTTTCTCTCCATTCTTCACCATGACCATTTTCATCGTCCCCATTCTCATCTCATAGCATTTGAGCTCCCACTTGAGTTCAAGATTTTTTATTTTTTATTTTTCTACCCATTTGAAACCACATATCGAGAAATATAAACACATTGTTGAAGTGCAAGGTGAAGAAGGACCCATCCCACGGAGGGGGATCTACATGCCCAATTTTATAATCACTCCTCACTAGGTGTTATATTTTCATAATTAATAAAATTGATCTTTCTCATTCTCCATTGGGTTATTTCACTTTTATTTCTATTTTTACATGTTTCTATTAGCATGCCATGATATTTTACATGGTTTTATAATAGTTTGTTGCAGATATGAATCATAGACACAACCATATTTTGTTGTTAGGGCTATAAGTCACCTTTAACTTAAGTGAGGGGATTTTAACTTACTTGGAGAAATAATTCACACTAAAATATGGTGACTCCACTGATGTAGTGATTCAAAACTTTGATGACTGTTGTTTCATCTATTTTCAGTGTTTTTTCAACTATTTTATTTCTCTCAATTTCTATTTCTATATTTCTTCTATTTCCTAGAAGTTTTCTCTTTTAGTTGGGGTTTGAAATCTTTTTTAGGCCACATTTTATAGTTGATCAGGAGACAACACAATCTGGTTTAGATTTTCCGAGTAGAAGAAGCATGAATAGAACACAGTTTTTGCGCCCCCCGACGCACTCTACATTTTTCCATTTTTTTAAATTTTTCTTTTTTGCAGCTTTTTCAGTTTTTTCCGAGACTATTGCCTATGTGTCAGGAATGGATAATTTTTTTTTTTTATTTCTTCTTTATGAGTCACCTCGAGGCCTAGATCCACTTATTATTTTTCTCATTGATTAAGGAAAAATTCGCCTATGGTTTCGAGTAAACCTTCATCATTTCGAAAGAGAGTTACTGAGTTGAGTTGTCTAGTGTGCAACATTTTCTACCATTGTTTTTCAATAATTTTCCCACTATTTTCCAATTGTTTTAGATGGGATTTTAGAACTAGTCATACCCTTTATGATATTTTTTTTTTTACCCTATTATTATCCCCTTGTGTATCCTCCCATTTGCATCTTGTTTTCTTCCATTTTCCAGCATTTTGACCTCTATTGTTTTGTTGGTTTTCTGCATCACTTTTAGTAGACTTTTTTCTTTATATCCTAGTCCCTTAGACAATATATATTTTTCCATATTTTTGTGTCGTTGAGTTTTCCTTTTTTTCCATCATTTTTGCTGCTTGATTACCTTCTTGGATGGAGGTTTTTGTGCTTAAGATTTTTGTTCATTTTACTGTACTTTTTCAGTACTATTTATAGTTTATGAACTTTATTTTCAGTAGCATTGGAATCATCAAAACATCCTTAATTAACTCATCCACTTGATACATTATTCATGCATGCACACCCTAAGAGAACGCGATATTGGTTATCACCGCCAATCCAATACTTGAAGCACCCCACCATAATAATAACCTAAATCACATAGATTAAGCCCACTTGGGCACCAGGCCTAAAAAAATATTTGTAGTTAGGTGTAGGATTCCAATAACACCCATTGATTGCTTACATTGAGACATAGAAAGTTGACATTTTAGGGAACTTAAAATCCTTCACCACCCCACGTTCAAAACCAGAGCACGCCAGAAACCCAATTTAAAGGGGGTTAGGCAAAGGGACAGTGCAATTGGTTCTCCTTAAGGTTACCTAAATCGTGGTAGGGAATTTCGTGTCGTAGACTATCACAAATAATAACAATACTCAACCACTCCTCTAGGACGAAGGTAGCCTTAATGGCCAATATTAAGAAAAATCCCTGTAGGATTGGTTGCGGGAAAGTATTTGGTCCTATACCCCACCTTTCTCTAGACAAATATTCTTGTGGGGATTAGATTCTATCAAGTAAGAATTATCTTGGAAGGCCATCTAAAATAGTGGAACTAGGACTTGTTTGAGGATTTATATCACCTTTAGGATATAGGTCCTTTTCTTCTTTGATAAGACATGTTTTTCTAGAATTAAAGTATCATATCATTATATTTAGTTTACACTCGGCACTAGTGCAACAGGTTTTTGCTTATTGTTTGTTACTCTTTTCTTATATCATCACCCTTTAGCTTCTTCAGTCATCCTTGTATAAACACCATTTCTCCCCCTAGGAATTTTCCACAAATACTTCAGGGTCTTCAACCTTAGTTTGATTTATGAAATTTTCTCACTTATGCTCATAAAGTTAGGATCCATCCTCCTAGTTTTCCATTGAGTCCACATATAGACTTCAACTCTTATGGTTACTCTACTTATTCCTTTGATTCTGCATCTTCCCAACCCCACATCGCCACCATGTCAGGTGCTAATGTAGGTGGTGGAAACTGAGGTGGTAACTAATGTAACCCCACAGGCGGAACCTCTTCATTTATGGCCACTAATCCTCCATTTATTCCATATATGGATGGTTTGAGCCTTTCCTATTTAAGCTAGATCATCAAAGATATCCCTTCTCAACAACCAGACTTGGCCTCTCATGCCCACCAAACTTCCCTCAAACATTCCCAAGTTTGAAGGTAATCCTAGACAAGACAATACAAATAATGTTCACTCTTTCCACATGTGGTGTTCATCAAATTCCATTATCGAGGACTCCATTTTTCTTCATCTCTTTTAACACACCCTATCTGGAGTTGTTGCTAAGTGGTATTTCGATTAACCACATGCATTTCATTTCACCTTTGTGACTATGTGCAAAACCATTCTTTCATATTTCTATTACCTCTTCGATATGATGCTAGTACTGAACTATTGACCTACTTTCATTAAACTTATGCCACTCGCTTTTTTGACCATGTAAAATAATGGTGCAGAAGGAGGAGCATTTTCAAAGCCCCCAGTTTGAAGAAAATGTATATATGGATTGGTTCTTGAGAACCTTGTTGGCTCCCATAGGTAATTATTTTTCCTATCACTTCCCTCAGACTAAGGAAGAAGCCATCTATACAACCTTAAGATATGATCTGATCTACATCCAGTCAGGTTATGTTTATATTTTCCTCATCGATATTCCTTAGCGTGGTGTTGCTTCTACACCGAGGGCATCTCATGCCGCTGACAATATCATTATATCTCTTTCCCACCCTCACCCATAACCATATCCTCAAGTCCTTATGAGTTATGGTCAAGCCTAGGGGTGGACCAATTTTGCTTACACATGTCCCCCTCGGATCCTTCATGTCTTAACTCTTATCAAGGTACAAACACATCATATGAATTTCCCCATCCACATCAGTTGATGATAGGGCCATTTGTTGCTCAACCTGGTTATGAAAATGTTGTTGTGAATCCTTATTATCCTTATGCACTGCCTAGCTCTCCATCCCCAACAACACCAAATCCTCAACCTTCCATGCCTCCACCACCTCTGCCATAGTAGAAACCACCTCCTTAGAGTCAAGTATATGCTTAATATAACATTGCCAATCCCCCTAACCCCAAGAGAAGGAATAAGTGGAAGGCTAACTAGTACCAACAACCTAAAGGTAACTAAGGAAACCAAGGTAGACAACCTAATGCCAATAAGGGTGACCAGAATCATCTTGCAACCCAACAACTTGGTGACCAACCTAATCAAAACAAGGCTCTTAGACCAAATAAACGTTGTGCTTATTGCAAAAATTACGACCATTATACTCATGAAGCCCCATTTTACCTCAGATGCATCAGTAATGGGAAGCTCAAACAATTTCATGTAGAGGACCTTAGCCCATGGTGATCCAGGTTGCTCCAGACACCCTCAGGAGACCAAGAGGGCTAAAAAATGGTAAAAAATCAACCTGGTCAGAATGATTTCAAATAGGAACAATATTGTAGTGCTCATTGCCCCGATTCCAATGGTGTGAATGACACTAAAATACGAGTATGTATGAGAAAGTTATTACAGTTTGAAGTTTGTACCAAACAATAAAAAAACAAGTCAAAGTCAACATTATTCCACATGGCAGGCCATATGGATGACATGTGGTAGTCCTAGTGGGACCCACAAATCTAATGTGGCAGGCCAGTCAATAAAACAGGTGGACCCACAAAAGGGTGATGTGGTAGCACCACAAGTCGGCACATGACATGTAGGTGGTAGAGGTGCCATATGATGTTGACCAATGAGGGCTTGCCACATGGCCCAATCACATGGTGCCAAATGGCACCTCAAATTAGGCCCAAGTGGCCTTGTATGGTGCAACCTCCATTTTTTGTCTTATTATCATGTTTTTGGGAGTCGTTACAATATGGACATACATATTCCATATATTATATAGTTTGAAAAAACTATATAAAAAAAAACAAGTAAAAGTCAACATTTTACCACGTGTCAGGCTGTATGGATGACATGTGGTAGGCCTAGTGGGACCCACAAAGCTAATGTGGTAGCCTAGTCAAAAAAACTATAATATTCCTAAATTAGCATGCAGCTAATGGGAATATTAATTTTTGTTTATCACACCTAGTTAGAGGAATAGGTGGGTAAGGAGGCCCATACATATCTAAAATAGGAATAATATCCCTCATGATGTGAAAAGGGGTCATAATAATAGCTAGATCTAGCACCCTAATGTGTGAATAGGGGAAAATACACGTGGATAAGGTCAAGTTTGACCAAGTCAACAACGTCGGTAAGGATGGAGTAGCTCATCATTAGAGACATTGTAGTGATAGTGGGAGGAAGATTCCAAGAAAGTGGAAACCCTAATGAGTGGGACCCAAGGTAAGAAGGCTCACACTTGTTTATAAGGAGGGAAAGGCGGCCATAGTGAGCATGTTATTGATTATTTATTTTATGGTATGCATGACTATTGTGCATTCTTCAGCTATTTAGTTGAGATTGTTGTGCTATTTAGCACCGGGTGTTCTCGAGCGGGAATCCCATCTCCTTTCTTGAGAGGCCACTTGGTGGAGTTTTCACTTCATTTTTCCACACTCAAGCCTAAGGCCAAAGCATTATTTTTCAGCTACAATGTTATTTCTGCAGAGAATAGTGTTTTGTTGCAGGGTGTTGCAGTGGAGGGTTGAGAAACCCACTTCTGGAGCTAGTTTTTCAGAGGAGGAAGCATTATTCTCTTTGGGAGATCAGTGAGGAAGATTATTGAGAAGATTTCACATCATGGCACTTGTCCAATCTATTTTCCATCTCCTACAGTGCAATGGCCCTTTTGGACTGCGTTATTTCAGTGAGCACTTGCAGTGAGGGGTTGCAATGTTTGATCGGAGTGTGAGATCTTCAATGATTGGATCAGAATTTCGCCTGAAGGATATATTGGATGAGATTCATTCATGATATGTATCATCTACAACCATCTTCATCCAGTTCTTGAGTTACAACTGCTACTTAGCCTAGGGTTGCATTTCGACATTTTTGTACTTTTGCATATTTCAGGAAATCCTTCTCGGGTTGTCTTGGAAATGTATTTGGGAGCTTAGATATTCACTCCTAGAACTGTATGAGACATATATTTGTAGATCTATATTATTGAACATTTCCAGTAGTAGTGTACCATCTATAAATATGTTGTACTTGTTCTTGGGCATTCTGCTATGTAGCATCATTTCACTTTTGGCATATGTATTCATGGGAAGCTTGTTTGCCTTGATTATTTGAGTTGTGCGTGCTTCTATTGTACTTATTTGCTGCTGATTTAAATAATAAAATGGCTCCATGGCTTTCATACATTTTGGTGCAATGTTATTCACTACTATTTCTAGTTTTATTTTCATATATTGCTGCTTCCCCATTTTTGGATATTATAGTGGTATCAGAGCATAATATTGGCTTAGCCTATGCATCTCAACCATTATGCTATCATGAGAATAAGAAGAAGAAGAGAAATATCAAAATGATGGAGAGAATGAGTTTTATCTCATCTATTTTCAGATCTAGAAAGGGCCTCACCAAGGAGGTCAAGCAAAGAAGAGTGGAAGGAAGCAATGGAACTATGCCCTTTACTTTTGAAAAATGAGACCAAATGCATAGAGATGGAGGACACTTGGATCATGAGATTCTAAGTGAATACCTTGCAGAATATAAATCTCAATCTGTAGCTTTCAAGGAGATTCTAAATCTCCCACAGTTCATCCAGCTTGAGGAAGAAAGGAGACCTTGTAGTAGCAGGAGAATCAAGGGAAATAATTTCCTATTGTCTACTTTTGATGGGTCATCCACTTGTACAACAAGGGTTTGGGCAAGAAAGCTAGATGCTTTCTTCCTACTACATCCAGTGGTAGGAAGAGAGGCTGTAGATATTTCGACACTAAATATTGAGGGTGAACCAAGCACTTGGTGGTTCAGCCATTGAAGTTATGCAAGAGTGACTACTTTTGCATAATTTACTCAAAAGGTGATTAAAAAATTTGGCAAGGGGAAATCAGAGGAGGAGAATCCCTCACTACCACTTGAAGAGACTTCTACCAATACTGATGCAACTATGGAGGAGCAGCCAGAAACACCAATAGTTGGGAGAAACATCACATTGGAGGAAGGAACTCTTGCACCCATACAAAATGATCCCAAGCTTCACCAAGGTATGCCTAAGTTTCCATTTCCTATATTTTCAGCAGATCTTATGGAAAGTTGTATACCATTGAATGACCTAGTGTCAAGAGACACTGCTGATTTGGGGCAGCAGAATTGCATTGTGCTATGAAACCTTTAATTATTCAAGGAAGGGATGAACCATCATCCTAATGTGCCATTGTTGAGCTGCACACAACACTTGAGGTTGGCGTGTGGATTTTTGAAGGATAGGATGATCTTTGTCCTAAACAATCTAATGCAGAACTCTATGTTCATCCTTGAGTTGGAGCATGAGACAACAAATACACCATTGAGAAGATTTATAGTGTTGTCATTTTGCATCAGTGATGAATTGGGATCTCAGATATTGATAGAGAATTCTCATGATCATTGCACTTGTGTGACATTGGACAAGCAGATGATTGATGACAGTCCTCTCATTTTCAAGCATTGTGATGGGTCTTTCTTGTTGAGCATTTTACATCTCTATGAGGAGACTTTGCTTTCAACATACTTATATCCCTATGGATTCAAGATGGTCTTTGGTGTGATATCTTCTCTATGAGATCTCCAAGAGGTTGCATTTCAACATCCCATGAAATGCAAAGGTAAAAATATGATTTGGGAGAATGGTAGTCTTCATTGGAGGAGTACCAAAATGGAGCATGGTGGGAGGCACCCACATTTAGATGAATGGGTGTGGATGGTGAGTCATCTACATATCTATGACACCAGGCAACAGGAGGCTTGGCTGCGTTGGCTACTCTTGAAAGAGTTTGGCGATCATGTGACATATCCTCTTTCAAAGGGTGTGTGGGTGGAGGAAACTTGGCAGGACACTTGCATCATATGGCAGCAAGGAGTATGGGTTCATTGTGTTGGTATGAAATTCTTCATATCAATCATTATGTTTTCACCTCATGGTTTGCATGATGGAGGTGTGAGGGGGCAGCAAGAACTATTGTTGCTTTGGTTCCTCTTGGGAGGGCATAGGCATATTTTCTCCCATGCTTTGCATGATGTTGCAGGAGTAGGTGATGGCACTATCATGGTGGAAAGGGACTACTCCTTAGCCTTGGAATATCAGGAGGTACTTCCACTTTGGAAGGGGTCTCCCATATGCAGAAACATTATGGTAGATGACTTTGACATGGGAAATGACAAAGAATGGAGCTACGAGATGGCAGGAGCCTTATTACAAAGGCCAACAACGCTATCACTTGGGAGCTTGGGTTTATTGATGGAGTGTTCCCAGGATCACTTCACATATAATGCACTTGCTGGACGAGGAGGAGATGAGAATGATGGAGTAGGGGATAGAGACATCTATTACTAGGATATGCTCTTCTTAACTTGGATTTCCAAGCATAAGAAGAAAGATATTAATGCAGCATATGATTTATTGCTCTTCATGGGAGCATGTCATACCACTATGGAGGGCTTATTCATGAATCCTATCATCATCTTACTCTCAGCACATGGTAATATTTTTTTTTTTTGTATTTATTGATTATCTAACATAATATTTGCATGCTCTTACCATTTCTATACAGTGCATTTCTCCACAAGAGGGAAAACCTCTATTTGGGCTTCATGGTCATTTTGGGACCAACATCAGTGATAGGGATAACCATTTCTTGAATGGTTTGGGGAAAGTGTTGTACTATTATTTGTATGCTCAGTTGATAAAAAATTCCATTTAATATTTTCTAGTAGATGATATGACACACACAACTAGAAACTTGTTGGGAGACAACTTGCCATGTTCTGTTTTGAAACAAAAGTTAGGAAAACTGCACTATGACCACTTGGGAAACTTTTGGTACATTCCAGCACTACATGAAAACTTCAATATTCCTCTCATTTTGATGCCATATGGTGACTATTTCCTATTCATCATATATGGGATGTTTTGGGCCCGCATGATTCATGACAGCAGAGAGAAGATCTTTGGAGATCCAGTCTTATTCTTACCACTTGAGGGAAACATTATTGGAGCCCAAGATCAGAAACTAATCTACATTTATCATAAGTGGAGAGAGGGATAGCATGGGGTAGGATATTATGTCTACCATGTTTAGTTATTCAGCCCACCTACATTGCAGGAGCGAAAGGTGGAGGATAATTTTCATGAGTTGCCATTTTGGAGGGTGGCTCGTTTTGTATGGATGATAGCTTGGGGATGGGAGCTTCATATTGGAATGATAGTTCCCAATGCATTTAAAATTCCCTGCCTCAATAGGACCTCTAGATAGCACATTGTTTCCTCCTTGGGTATTTTAATTCTTCATGATGATAGCTATTTGGGATGGTCACCAAAAGCTAACTTGCATACTTAGGAGGGACAATATGGAGATTTATTGATGAGTCAAAATCTTATTCCTTGGAGGAGATTATTTTATGGGGATGCTATAGGATGAGGAGAGGAGACTCTTCAGTTCTATCCTTGCAGTTGCTTGAGGACAAGCAACATTTGGAAGGGGAGGAATCTAATATTCCTAAATTAGCATGCAGCTAATGGGAATATTAATTTTTGTTTCTCACACCTAGTTAGAGGAATAAGTGGGTAAGGAGGCCCATACATATCTAAAACAGGAATAAAATCCCTCATGATGTGAAAAGGGATCATAATAATAGTTGGATCTAGCACCTTCATGTATGAATAGGGGAAAATACATATAGACAAGGTCAAGTTTGACCAAGTCAACAACACTGGTAAGGATGGAGTAGCTCATCAATAAAGACAGTGCACTGATAGTGGGAGGAAGATTCCAAGAAAGTGGAAACCCTAATGAGTGGGACCCAAGGTGAGAAGGCTCACAATTTTTTATAAGGAGGGCAAGGTAGCCATAGTGAGAATGTTATTGATTATTGATTTTATGGTTTTCATGACTATTGTGCATTCTTCAGCTGTTTAGTTGAGATTGTTGTGTTGTTTAGCACTGGGTGTTCCTGATCAAGAATCCCATATCCTTTCTTGAGAGCCCTCTTGGGGGAGTTTTCAATTCATTTTTCCACACTCAAGCTTAAGGCCAAATCATTAGTCTTCACCTACAATGTTATTTCAGCAAAGAATAGTGTTGTGTTGCAGGGTGTTGCAGTGGAGGGTTGAGAAACCCACTTCCGGAGCTAGTTTTTTAGAGGAGGAAGCATTCTTCGCTTTAGGAGATCAATGAGGAAGATTCTTGAGCAGATTTCACATCTTGGCACTTGGCCAATCTATTTTCCATATCCTACAGTGCAGTGTCCCTCTTGGACTATGTTATTTCAGTGAGCACTTGTAGTGAGGGGTTGCAGTGTTTGATCGGAGGGTGAGATATTCAGTGATTGGATCAGCCTTTCGCCTGAAGGATATATTGTATGAGATTCATTCATTATATGTATAATCTAAAACAATCTTCATCTAGTTCTTGAGTTGCAGTTGTTACTCGGCCTAGTGCTGCATTCCGACATTTTTGTACTTTTGCATATTTCAGGAAATCCTTCTCGGGTTGTCTTGGAAATGTATTTGGGAGCTTAGATATTCACTCACGGCATTGTATGAGCTATATATTTGCAGATATATATTATTGAAAATTTCCAGTAGCAGTGTACCATCTATAACTACGCTGTACTTGTTCTTGGGCATTTTGTTATGTAGCAGCATTTTACTTTTGGCATATGTATTCATGGGAGGCTTGTTTGCCTTGATTATTTGAGTTGTGCCTGCTTCTATTGTACTTATTTTCTCTTGATTTACATAATAAAATGGCTCCATGGTTTTCATACATTTTTCTATAATTTTATTCACTTATATTTCCAGTTTTATGTTCATATATTGTTGCTTCCCCATTTTGGGATATTAAAAAAATAGGTGAACCCACAAAAAGGTGATGTGGCAACACCACAAGTCGACACATGGCAAGTAGGTGGTAGAGGTTCCATATGATGTTGACCAATGAGGGCTTGCCACATGGCCCAATCACATGGTGCCAAATGGCACCTAAAACTAGGTCCAAGTGGCCTTCGATGGTGCAACCTCCATTTTTTTGTCTTATTCTCATGTTTTTGGGAGTTGATAAAATATGGACATCCGAATTTCATATATTATATAGTTTGAAAAAACTATATTAAAACTAAAATTTGGCTTTAAAACATTATTTGGAGTTAATAGGATTTGAACCCAAAACCTCCCAATAACAAGTATCTTAATATGATTATGCCAACCAATGTTCCAACCTCACACTTTGTTATAAAATGCCATTCAAATGGTTCAAGGAAACCATGGAGAATGATAGAGAATACATGAGAGATGAGGGCACAGGGAGACCAATGGAGCTGTGAGAAAAGAAGAGGCATAATGTGGAGCAAACTCGCACATTCTTCAACAAAAAAATATTTTTTTTATTGCAGGTACAAAACCATGAGTGGCCAGAGGGGCAGAACCTTGCCCACGGAATCTTGAGGGGCATCAAAAAGATTCCTTGAGGTCCTGAACTTGCCAGAGTCGCAATTTGAAAAATTTTATGTCAATTTTACACTTCTCGGTGACAAGAATCATATGCCGATTTCCGTTTCAGGATAAAAGCTTCCAATATTTCGCCCATTTTCCATATTGGATTGACGGTGTCAGTTTGCAAGGTGTGGATAGTCGATTTATGCCTCTCGATGCCACGAATTCGATGGTGTAGCCAGATTTAGCTGCTGAGCATCCACTTCTTCAACCAACTTTAGAGGTTGAGGTATATGCAACATTGATATCATGTGCCACTTTTATCATTAGTTGTGAGATGTAATATGTTTTTTTATATCCTTGCTTGATCTATGTTGCGGGATCTATGTTTCTACTTCATGTGAGATGTATTTGCCATGGATTGTTATGATCCCTTTGTAACCTTGTGTGAGATTATGTCATGTTGATAGGAGGCCCATTGTGAGGGAGATTTCCAGTAGTAGAACGTCTCGTGGAGAGACAAGCCACTCATGTTGAGGGAATATATCCTTGTATGACATAAAACATATTCCATGGACATCATCACCATTTCCAACACTATATGAGGAGACCTACCCCATTTTGACATTGGGCTCGGAGACATATCCCACAGTAGGTGAACTCCATTATCAATGTCTCGTATTCTTATGTTGCTAATTGTTGTCTTGTTTCCTCTTTCTTAAAGCACGCATATGTGTTCTTTTAATGCTCTTTTCAGTGAAATTATAACCACATCATAGAAGTAAAAGATCATGGGTAAATACGGCACTGAAGGAACCTAGATCACATGATTCAAGCTCCTCCTCCTTCTTACAATTGGGAGGATTTAGGGCATTAGCTACATGTATCTTTAGCTGTCAGGCCAACAAGTTTGACTAGTTGAATGGTTTCCGTTCATTCACAAGTTGGTTCAGTAAGAATGTCCACCCTTCAGGGAAGGTCTCGATACTCTGCTAACCATAGATTCTACAACATAGAACTATCAACAGTCAATAGGACCTCTTGAAATTTTTTTTCTTGTAGGTGTTGGTGGGTGTCTGACAGACTTTTGTTTTCTCTTTCACCTAGCTTTTTATAATGTCCTTTGTGCTCAAGTCACTGGTGATGGCATAGAAGTAATAATCCATGAGACATTTCAGCTCCGATAAGTGTTACATGAGATGGTAATTGAGTTATAGTAAATAAGAAAGACTTTGTCTGCTGAAATTATTTAGATTCATAGTCTTGGAATCTATATGTGAAATTATCAAGTTGACAAAATTTGCACATGGGAAATCCAGATACCTACATGCAACTTTATGTAACCCCAAATTTTGGACATTGATATATGCCTACCGGTCCTCCATAACTTCTTTGAAGCTTCTTGCTGAGAAAAATTCCTTTACTTTGTGACGTTTTATATCTGACTCTTTTTCTATGAAAAATTGACTATCTGTGAAGATTGGTAGTTTCATTGGAGACTCTCAATTCCATCCCCAGTGATTTTTTTAGTGGTATAGTTTGAAGCATATCTCTTTTGTTCCATGATGAAATTTACTGATGAATATAAGTTCTCATCAATTGTAATAACTATGAGAGGAAAATGCACTCATGGGAAAGATGAATTAGCTTTAACAAAATGACTCAAAAAGAAAGATCACAACAATAACGAAATGACTTAAGGGAAATATTGTGAAGTTATTGAGGTGAAGGGAGGGGGACTCTCTATATTAAATACGCATTGCACAATATCAATATCTATGGGATTATCTTGAGGCTCGAGACTGCAAAATGCACAATCTCATCCTGGGCAGACTGAGGGAGATACTGCAAGTTTCACAATATTAGTGGCCAAGGGACGAGATTGATCCTTGGAAATACAAAATTCATAGTCGAGTCAGCCTGGTAATGCACATTATCCAGTCTGAGAGTCTAAGTTGGCAACTTGAGGCTTGGAATGATGCAATTCCTAGCTAGACAAGGTAACTACTGGCCAAGGATAGGGTATATCTTCCCGAAAAAAGTATGGGAAACAAATATATCTTAGTTATGGTGCACGTTAGAGTGCACATGTGACTAAGGATAGATATATTAGTGAATATTAACTACATAAGATCAAAATGAGAAAGAAAAGAAAACATGCATAGGAGATTCGTCGAAAAGGCGACCACCGGAGGGAAAAAATAGGAAAAATATGTGAAACTTCTAAAAGGAAAACATTATAATAAACCAACACTTACACAATATAACATAAGTTAAAAAAACAAAAACCATGAAATGAAACAAGAAAAATAAGACTCAAAGGAGTGAAACGACAAAAGGCAGTAGAAAAGTGACAAAAGACGAGAAAAGAAAAAATCACCAAAAAAAGCATCGCAAACTCCCCCAAAGGCTCCTTGATCTCCTCAAGAAGTATAGAGATCCAATATTTAATTTAGAAATGAGATCTATGGGTGTCTGTTATATAGATATAGGTTGAGTAGGGTTTATGATGTGCATGCCTAAAATCAAGGAAAAAACAACACTTGGCGAAAAGTTCCGAAATAGTAATTGTGTCATCCTTAGGGAAACTAATTATTAACTCCCTATTTATTGGGATTATTTTTCTATTTTTTTTTCTTTTTGGGAAACTAAGCATGCACACTAACAAGAAATATTTCACAATTCCCAAGAACTAGGAAACTTCTTGACTCAATTCATTGCACAGTTTCTAAGCTCAAGGGATTCTTTGCGCTATTTTTGAGCTTAAGGTTGGGTTGTCTCTCGAAATTATGTGGTTATTGAGCTAAAGGCTAGTCTACCAAGAGCTATTGTGCAGTTCAGATTATTAAGGATAACCGAATTTTGAAGATTGCACAGTTTCTAGAGGGAGGTTAATGAACGTTGCAAGGTGTGGAAGAATCTTACTTTTGATTACAGGGGTTTGAATCAGGATAAAAACAAAGAATAACAAGTAAATCATGAAAATATAAGTCTATATGATAGAATTGATACCTAAAAATAGTAAAATATCATCTCCTATGGATAAAAGGGCAGGATCCAAAAACAAAGCACATTTAAAATTTTGGAGGGTGGTTGTGGCAGCTACAATAGGAAACCAAGTTTTTGGTGGAAACGTAATGTGGGATAAAATCACCGCTATTGTCTACTCTTTCTTATTCTCTTATTATATTTCAAAATAATTGCATCATGGTCTTGTAGTGGCGCAGATTATTGCTAGCACGTAGGCACCCACCTGCTACATGCTACAATGTCCACTCGTTCTTTAAAACCCACTAGAAGGGAGATACAACCCCCTAATATTTATTACTAACTCCTACTAGAATGGAGCTCCTACCCCCTCACTAAAGGCTACAACCATAGACACCTTTTGGAACACCTTTCATAATTTTCATACTAGATCCACCTGTCAATCAACCAAAAAACAACCTGTAGGCCACCTTTCATCAATTTTCAAACCAGACCCATACCCTGCAATTAGCTCAAAACCAATATGTCAATTGAATATTGAATACTAACTAAATAAAGCCACCCAAATGAATAAATAAAGTAATCAAACCAATATAATATATTTGGACCACTGAATACCAATACCAATATTGAACACTGATGTGCCAATTTTTGAATCATTGAATCCCAATTGATGCTAATGCCAATGTGCCAAAAACAAATAACTAAATGCCAATATCTATCTGTCAAGCCTCTGAATATAAAAAAAATATGAATAACTATTGTCAATGTGCTATCCAAATATTCCAATACCAATCATTGAATACCCAATATAAACATGCCAATTACTGAAGCAAGCCAATACAGAATCACCATATACAAAATACCAAGCAGATCAAGTCAAAATGCTAAGCCACAACCAAAATATTGGATATACTAAGTCATCCAAACCATATCAATATTTTCAAGTGCCACAACTACTTATCATTCACCAACTGTCCAAAATTTTCAATTACCATGCCAAAACCAATACCTAAGTCAAGCAAATCTCATGTTCATCTCCTTCATAAACGAGCTAGTCAAAGCTACCTATCAAAGATCCAGTTTCCAAATTATTGTCAAGATTTCATCAAGTATCTAAAAACCCAATATAGCCAAACGTAAACCAATTCTATCAAGTGACAATGTTTTAAGCCAATGAATGAGGCAAGACGAGGAACAACATAATAATGTAATCTTTGTCCATAAATTTTTAAGCCAATGTTTGAATCTTCCACAAAGCCAGTATCAAAGAAACATCAATGATCTCAAAATTTGCATACATATTCAAATCACTCGACATATCAAGAACTAACAAATAAATCTTTTCCCAAATCTTGTCAAGATATGAAGAAGAGAGTTAATAACATCAAAGAAATATCTCTTTCACAAAAAATCTATTTGTCATCAAGTTTTTATTATTATATCAGTCAAAAGGAAGAATAAAAACACTTCTTGAGTAAGATAATTTGTCAAATTAACTCCTCCAAACATGTGGAATTCATAATAGGAATATAAACACATATATTTGTATACATCAACCAATATGAGCATGGATCTACTTTGTTTAATAATCAAAGGAAGTTCTTTGTCATTCTAGCACATATATGCTTCTGCACTAGGTTCTTTTATTCACAATAAACCAATCATATCCCTACATATTACATATATCAATGATAATTACAACATCTTTTGTCATAGATTCCACTTAGATTGAATAATATCCTCTATCTTTTGCAAAAATTATTTCCAATATATCTGCAAGACTTATCTCATACCTTTCCTACACTATTAAACATATATCTGCATAACATTATGATAGTGGTCTAGAGAAAAGTCACCAAATTGATATAGTGGCACTATCAAGGATAACCAAAGATCTTTGCATAAAATAAAAATATGTTTTCAACTACAGACTACAACCTATGTCAAATTACAAAGCATGTCATGTAGAAAGAAAATAATCTCTATAATTTATCATCAATTTTCTTATAAAACACACCCTTAAGCATTTGCAAATCAAATGAAACACAATTCATTAACCTCAACAACCAATATTCATATCTTTGCATACAAAAGAATATAGATCCATATCTATGCACAAACACATCTATCTCAGAGTATAAAATGGCCTCTGTGTAGAGGCATAGAATCAATAGTAAGAATATCCCTGCATATACAGATGAATTGATAGATCAATTTAACACAAATATTTTTAGTAATATCTCTCAAGAAAACATTTGGATAGTAAGAGTAGCTCTCTCATTCTACATACAAATCCATGCATTCATAAATAAATTTGTGCTCATCATTATTATTTCTCTGGACACTTCACTTCTATGTATGTATTCTTTATAAAAAGCCAAGCCATAGTATCCTCTTTGCAATAAAAAAATCATTAGTTCTTCAATCCATATTAAAACCATTTAGATTTGTGCTCCCCATTCCTTGGTGCACTTTTGCTAGTAACTCAACAAATGTGCACACTCCAAATGCTTTGAATCATCCCTCTTTATATAGGAACTTGATCTCCTCAATACCTAAGGTCATTACCCAAGTATTTCCAATACCTTAGGAAAGGAAAAAAAAGGCAAACATTGACCAAGTTAATTTCACCCCGTGAGAAAAATTGAACTGGAAAAAAAACCTAGTTTTGTGAATGTTAGCACAATTCTTTGCTAAGTCATGAGTACATTTTAAATTTTTTGGTTTTAGGATTATACTTTGAAAATTTCAAAAAAAAAAATTGGTCGCTACCGGAATTTCCAGAAGCACCAATTTTAGTCTTTTCGGGCAGTCAATTATATTCCCGTTTTTGTCTTTTTTCCTTTTATTTTGATGCTGCCAAAAATTACAGAAGCATACTTTGTCTTTTAAAAATAAAATAAAAAGCGCATCCACTTTTGTCAAGATACATGTTGTAGTGTAAACACGTTTCAATTTTTTTAAATATTTCATATCTCATGATAGGTGTCATATGCGGTCAGTTTAGATAAAGTCAAGTCATGGTATACATTAATGTCTATGTGTCAAATTGTAGTAATACACTTAATCATGAATCTCATCTTGCCTACCAACCCCAAGTCAGTTAATTGTATGTCAAAGTACATGTTTTTCTGAACGGAGGAGATCGTGGTCATCAAAATTAACGCAATGACCATTTGGTTGGTCGCTCAGCAGTGCTTCTGGAAATTTTGGCCAATAATCAGCACGACAGTAGAGGTGACTGCCAGTCATAGATTCACTTGTCTCAAGCCATATGGAAATTTCCATATGAATATACACAACCAATTGAAGGTAATAATGGATATCACATGGTGCACATCATGGTGTGGGTTATTTTCCACAATGAAAGTCGATTTGCATGGGATGATGAACCATAGTTTTTGTTTTAAAACCACCCAAAAAGCAGGAACATGATCCTTTGAGATTTTGGCTGTTGGAGATCGAATTTCTTAGAGTTTTATTTTAAGGAGGACTCTGAATTTCAGACAAGATTTCAAAGGAGAATACAAACAACACTTGTAAGGTGAAACTCCTCCAAATCTCCCACCTATCAGTTTCAAGAGACATAACTTGTATCATCAAGCTCTAATCAAGGTTATAGTTGAAGAAGAATTAGGGAAAAGAAATCAAACTTGGGATCACTTTTTGTTTTATAGGGTAAGCCAACCTGCACCTACACCTCCAGTTTCAAAACCACACCCTTAGCCTGCAAAAAGAAGAAAAAAGAGAAAGTTGAAAAATAAAATATCAATAAGAAGTCCAAGGGAAAGAGAGAAAATGTTTCTGCAGTTAAGGCTAAGAGAAAGTTGGAAAGGGAAGAGAGATCCTCAGCAAGTAAACCCAAATCTATGAAAATGGTGCCCCATGTTCCTCCTTTTCCTAATTTATACACTAGAGTCCGAAGAGGAATGTCTGAAACTGTAGATAAATCAAAAGTGTAGATGCTACCGGAAATTCCAGAAGCACATATTCAACAGAAGATGCAGAAAGAGTATCAACCTACAAAATCTGACGAAGAACTACTCAAGGATGTTTGATATGAGGTCAGCAGTAAGAAGAAGAAATAAGAAGCCAAACCTATTGTTGGTACCAAAAAGAGGCATACTAGAGACAACAACAAGTTTAGGCTTAAGTCCAAGGCTCTACGAAATCCAAGCTTAATGATAGAGGTCATTGATATTGAAGGTGATTCTAAAGGGTCAAAGACAGAAAAATCCATCAAGAAAAACAAAAACAAAACCCATTCAGAGCAGCACTCAGAGCCCTCAAAGAGAAGAAAGATAAAAAAGGGTTCTAAGGAGGATAAAGCCATTATCAAGGAAGTAGCCACAAGAACAAGCAAATCGAGATCATCTTCTTACAACAAAACAGACTTGGACAAGCTTGTTGAAGCTGCAACCTACATAGAACGATGGTAAAAAGGTTTTTTAATACAAACACCCTTTTTCTTATCAGTCACAATTTTGAACAAAAACTTAGATGTCAAGGAATATAAGTTTACACAGGATTTTCAACATTTTATGTGTATTTCTTAAAAGAAACAGAGCACTACTAGAAATTCCAGTAGCATTCCAGGTTTTGTGTAGTTACAGGTTTTTATCGGAATTTCTGGTAGCGGCTGTTTTAACTGAATTTTAACACCTGTAAGCAAATTTTCCGAGCCATTTAAGGAAGGATAAGAACTCATAACCAAATGGATATAAAATTGATGGTGAAAGGTGGTTATGATGTTGTTTGATGTCTTATTAAATGGAGCTACATGGTTATTTAAAGACCAAAGACACAAGGAGATAAATCAACAAAAAAAGGGGCAACATGACAATGCACTCAACATTTCAGCCTAGATTTCTTCTCTTCCTTCTTCTACATCTATCCTTTCTATTATATTTCGATGGGATATGGATTTAATGTATTTTTACACCTATGTAGTCTTAGGAGTAATGTTTCCTTCTTTTTAGAAGAGATGAAGTTGGTGCCTCTTTTTCTATATATACCATTTGTAAATACCATTTCTAGGTTGGATGTTGGTCTACCTGAAGACTGAATATAATAAAAATCCTTCTTTACTTCATGCTGGAGGATTTTGTAACTCAAGGAACATCTAATGTATGGTGTGTCTCCTTTATTTGTTAAATTATTCTAAAATATGAATTGCAGCAACGAGCAAGGTGTGAGTGAGGAACTGTTAAAGGATTTAAGAATAAATTACCTGCTTTAAATTTTCTGCAAATTATATGTATGTTATAAAACATGTTAGTGAAGATTTCATAAAGGATTTATGGAATAATTTATACATGCAATATATTTTTTGAATGTTGTTTACTTTGGATAAACAGAGTTTGTGTAGAGAGCCATAATCATAGCCGTGTCACTGATTTAGGATAGAAATATTTCCTGAAATAGGTACCAACTATTCATCTTCTCCATTTTTACACTATGCTCCCTATACTACCAATTTACCCATACAATTTATACGTGCCACAACTTGAAAAATACATGAAAGTCTTAAATAATATAAAAATAATTTCAAAATATTTGAGAATCCATCCCACCACTCAAACAACCCCTTTAAAATTTGAAATGAACTTTTATGTGTAAGGCCTACTCCTTATGTAGTCAAGGAGTGACTCCTTGCGCTAACATGTTTGGCGCCATTGCCAGGGAGGTGAATTGAAGTTTATCCCTGGGTGAATGACAGAGTTATAAGTCAAGTTCTGAGGTGTATAGTTCTAGATGTATTTTTAGACTGCTTTACTCTTGAAAACTCCATTGTTGAAGTTCTGGCTCCTAGAAGGAATAAAACCAGGGCTAACCCATATTCTCCTTTGAGAATTTCAGTTTCTGACCCTGAAAAGCTAATCAAGAAAAAGAGTAAATGAAATTTTGCTCCCTCTACTATTTTTTTCTCAAAGGCCATCCTTGAAGTAGTCCTGAAAACTTTGTCCCCTAATTTCGCAAAAAATCTTGTACCTCCCTTGTTTTAAAATCAATAAGTAATACCTACATCACAAGTTGGTGCTTCATCATCTAGTGTTCACAATCCACAAATTTTTGTTCCAAAAATCCCAACATCTCACACCATGCTAGGTCCAAACCCACCCCCTAAACGAACGGATGAAATTGTTGCAGAAATGTATGCCCCTTTAGTTTTATCTCAACCTATGAATGCATTACATGCAGGAGATTATCTCAAATACATACCTAAGTTTAATGGTGAGGGAGAGGTAATAGCTGAAGAACACCTTGCTAATTTTTATGCCTATGCTGACAATATAAATATTGAGCATGAAGATGTCTGGATGAGAGTTTTTGTTTAGAGTCTTGAGGGTGATGTTAGAAAATGGTTCAGATCCATGAAAACTGGTAGCATCACTGGAATTGAAACCCTAGATGATAAATTTTTAAGGAAATGGGGTTATAAGAAATATTTTTTGTATTATGTCTGTAATGTTCCCAATTTTGCAACAAGCAAATTGGACCATTAGATTTTGCTACTTTCACCTAGGAGAGGAATAAATGGGTAAGGGAGCCCATGAAAAATAGCATATGAATAATATCCACCTTAATAAGGAAGAGGATCACTTTAGGAGTTGAAATTTACACTTACAAGTATGAACAGGGGAAAAATAGATGAGGACATAGTAAAGTTTGACTAAGTCAACATGCATTCTTAAGGAGGAAGAGATCACCTATGTAAACCAGTTCAATGTGAACAAGGATCAGCCTAAGACACACATATTTAAACTATATTGAAGATCCCTAGTGTGAAAGAGGCATTGGAGGTGGATTAGTTGACCAAGTAAACAACGTAGCCACAAGAGGAGGGAAGCAAGCTAGGGCAGCATAGTTTTGAAAGAGGAAGCTTCATGAAGAAGTCACCTCAACATTGTGTGGGGTCCGAGGTGAGGAGGCTCACCAAAGATAAAAGGAAGGCATAGCATCAAAGGGAATTAATTCATGTATTCAGATATTTTGGTCTTGAGACCAATTTCATGCTTCAGCTGTTTAGCCGGAGTTGGTACACTGCTTAGTGCAAAGAATTCCTGTGCAGGAATTCCATCCTCTCTTTGGATCATCTTGCTTAAGGGATGAAAGGAGAGTGATTTGCACTTCATTTCTGTATTTGTCTTGAGGCCATTCATCTACATTCAGCTACAGCATAGTCTCCTTCAGTGAACTACGTCTTTTATGCAGGAGTAGCAACATGAGAGCTGCATCCTTTGATTTTGTGCTAGTCTTTGAGGAGGAGATTCTTATTTCCCTTCGGGAGTCCCATGAGAGAGGCCTTTTGCCATTTACTATATTATTAAGCTATGATATGTTATATTCAGTCATTTTTAATGTAGATTTGCTGTAGACTGCGTTATTTTCTGGAGTCCTACCTTTTGTACACGTATATTGTTGGGAACCCTTGCTGAGTGTCTTTTTATTGATGTAAAAAAGGTTAAACCTCCATTTCTTTGTTATTTGAAAAATATAAGCTTCATATCATACTTATTCCATAATTTTCTATAGAAACCCTCCTAGGAATTACGCTTTTACAGTATTCAAAATTTTTGTTTAGCAAAGTCATGGGGAATCAACGTTTTCTAGCCTAGTCGGGAAAGGAGAGCTATTTAACATAGCTAAGAGCATTATTTTGAGCTCAAATTCGGAGTGTAGGTCCCCCATGACCTAACATATCATATACAACCATTTCCCCTTCTTATTGTTACGCTCATTTATGAAAAAAACCTTTTTAGGGCATAAAATACCCTTTTTCCTCACTTTCCGGATCATGAAACGAAGTACAAGTTGCGTCTGTAGATTAAAATGATTTCTATGTGGTTCTTATGTATTTTTTAGGCTTATTCATCATAACAATACCGTTATACAAATTATTCATTTGAGAGTTCCAGTTTTATGCCCTGTATTGCTGCATTTCCCCACCCGGGAAGGAGAATATAGGCCTAAATCTTTCTGAGGTTCTTTAATATTATAGGTTGATGTTATTTTAAATATATTTAGCTGCTATTCATTTCCATGCTCATGTTTTTATGAAGCTCCACATTGGTAATAATTCAGATTATTCCCAATAGTGTAGTTGTTTCTAATTTGGGAACATTACAATGGAATCAGAGCTTCAAACTTGGCCTAGCCTGTGGAAGTTTGAATTGAAAAGATAGAAGAGATACAGATGATGTATAGGATGAGCTTACTCGCATAAATTTTCAGATCCAAGAATAAAGAAGAAGAGAAATGCACTGAAACTCCAAAAGGGTTTCAAGGAGGAGAGAGTTGCAGTGAAACCTCTAGGTTTCAAGAGGAAAAAAGGGATGCATGCACTTCCTGTTCTCATAGAGGAGGTGAAGAGAAAGGATACCAATTAGAACATGAAATCCTAAGTGGATATTTGGTGGAATACAAGTTCCAACCTAGGGCTTTCAAAAAGACCCTAGATTTTCCTTAGTTTATTCAACTGAGAGAAGAGGAAAGACCCTGCAGCCAAAGGGAAATTAAAGGCAATAGATTTTTATTGTCAAAATTTGATGGGTCAACTACAGAAATAGCTTGGGCAAGAAAGCTTGAGGCATTATTCATACTTCATCCAGTGGAAGAGAGGGAGGCAACAGAAGTTGCAGTGTTGCACCTCGAGGGTGAAGCCAATGCTTGGTGGTTCAGTCACTCAAGCCATACAAGAGTGACTTATTTTTTGAGTTCCCTCAAGAGATGATCAGAACTTTTGATGGAGAGAGGGTCCACACCACCATGGGAAGATGCAAGTACCAGCACTGACATAGACTTGAGAGATCAACCTTCTACATCAACAGTTGGATCAGCCAACACATTGATGAGAGGGACTCTTGCAACCATACAAGATGTTCCAAAGTTTCACAAAGGTATGCATAGATTTCCATGTCCTAACATTTCAGAAAATTTTATGGAAGGAATTGAAGATTTGTTTTCATATGGCCCGGGATCAAACATTGTTGCTGAGGTGAAGCAACAATCTTGCACTACGCTGTTCAAACTTGAATGGTTCAAGGAACAAATGAACCATCATTCCCTTGGATCTTTGTTGAGTTACACACAACCCTTGAGGTTGGAATGTGAATTCTTGGAGGATGGAGTGAACTTTGCTCCTAAAAAATTCATGCAAGGGCAAGATGAGATAGCCAGAACACCCTGGAGGAGGGTTACATCGCTATCAAGAAATAGCAGCAAGGAGGCTTTTCCTTCAAGCCACTTGGATCCTTATGGGTACAAGATAATCGTTGATGAGAGATCTTTTCTTGGAGGTCTCCTAGGAGTTGAATTTCAGCATCTCATGAATTGCAAGGAGAAAAATCTGATATGGGAGGATGGTAGCTTCTTTTGGAGGAGTGCCAAGATGGGGAATGATCGGAGGCATCCATCGGTGGATGAGAGGATGTGGATAGAGAGCAAGGAGCTGGAGAGCTACTTGTGAATCTATGATACTAGGCAATAGAAGGAAAAACTGCATTGGCTACTCTGGAGAGAGTTTGGCCACCATGAGACATATCCTTCTTCTAAGAGTATGAGGGAGGAGAGAAATTGGAAAAGCACTTGGCAAAGCACTTGCATCACAGGGCAGCAAGGAGTGTGGATGCATTATGATGACATAATAATTATGTTTTCACCACATGAGTTATGTGATGGAGGTATGTCAGAGCAGTAAAGACATTTTTTGCTTTGAAGGATTGAGAGAGAGAAAGGGGAAGAGTTTCTCTCACATTTTGCATGATGTTGCAATGGGAGGAGATGACAACATTATGGGAGGATCCTTTGACATTGGTCGTGTCAGAGAATGGATTTATGAGTAGGCAGGAGCCTATTTTGATAGGCCAATAACATTGTCACCATGGAGCATGAGCTTGTTGATGGAGTGTTCCCAGGATCACTTCATATTTTATGCACCTGATGGGCATGGAGGAGGTGAGATTGGTAGAGTGGTGGATGAGCTCATTGATTATGGTGGTATTTTCTCCTTGACTTGGATACCCAGGCATGAGAAGGAGGATTTTCATGCAGCATGTGGTTCATTACTCTTCATATGGGTATGTCATGCCACTATGGAGGATTCATCTATGGATCTTGTCACCATCTTGTCTTCATTACATGGTAAGAATTCCATTGATGTATTTATTGATTGTTCAATACAATATTTGCATGCTCTTACCTTTTCATTGTAGTGCATTGCTCTACAAAGGGGCAAGTTTTTCTTTAGGCTCCACAGTCTATTTTTGGCCAGCTATTATGATGGAGACATCCATCTACTGTATGATTCGGGGCAAGTATATGGTTGCTTCTTGTGTGCTAAGTTGACATATTCAACCATCTATTATTCACTAGTGGTTGTTATGACTTATACAACAAGCCATTTGTCAAGAGACAACTTGCCATACCATTGTCTGAAGCTGTAGTGGGGAAGACTGCACTGTGACCACTTGGAAGATTGTTGGTACCTTCCAACACTACATAGAAGCTTCAGTATTTCTCTCATTATGATGCTGATCATGATCCTATTTTCTGATATTATTCTTGCCTATATGAGGGGCATGATTGGAGGAGGAACACATGGAGTGGGTGTGTTCTTGGGGGAGGAGCATCCCCACACATTCTTCATTACATGCTCTAAGGGGAGCATGGGAAGAGACATGGCCTCTACAACAAAAAAATTGTCTCTTTATGAGGAGGACCATGAGATGGATGGAGTGCCATATGATGATGGTTTCTTATCCATCATGTATGGGATGGTTTGGGTTAGCTTGATGCACGGCGCTGGGAGAGGGACCTTTGGAGGTATAGCTTCCTTCTTGCCATTTGAGGGCAACATGATGGTAGCCCAAGATCAGAAAATCCTTTACACTTGTCTTAAGTGGAGAGGAAAGAAGCGTGGGGTAGACTACTATGTCTACCATGTCCAAAATTTCAGCCCACCTACTTTTTCGGAGCTTCAGGTGGAGGATGATCTGCATGAGTTACCATTTTGGAGGGTGAATCATTGTGTTTGGTTGATAGATTGGGGAGGAATAAAATAAAAATGGGATGATGAATCCCAATTTATATCAGCCCTCATGCTCCAAGAGGACCTTCAAATAGCCCATTGTTGCTTCCATAGATGTTTCACTGTTATAAATGTCAGCTATTTAGATAGCTTACACAATTGGGAGGAGCAACTTGGAGATATATTGATGATGCAACACATTGATCCTTGGGAGACTTCATCTTATAATGGTGCTACAGGGGAGGAGAGGATTCTCTGCAGTCCTTTCCTTGCAGTTTCTTGAGGACAAGCAACATTTGGGAGGGGAGGACTGTAATGTTCCCAATTTTGCAACAATCAAATTGGAACATTAGATTTTGTTACTTTCACCTAAGAGAGGAATAAATGGGAAAGGGAGCCCATTAACAATAGAATATGAATAATTTCCACCTTAATAAGGAAGGGGATCACTTCAGAAGCTGAAATTTACACTTACAAGTGTGAACAGGGGAAAAATAGATGAGGACATAATCAAGTTTGACTAAGTCAACATGAATTGTTGAGGAGGAAGAGATCACCTATGTAAATCAATTCAATGTGAACAAGGATCAGCCTAAGACACACATATGTAAAATAGATTGAAGATACCCAGTGTGAAAGAGGCATTGGAGGTGGATTAGTTGACCAAGTCAACAATGCAGCCACAAGAGGAGGGAAGCAAGCTAGGGTAGCGTAGTTTTGAAAGAGGAAGCTTCATGAAGAAGTCACCTCAACATTGTGTGGGGTTTGGGGTGAGGAGGCTCACCAAAGATAAAAGGAAGGCATAGCATCAAAGGGAATTCATTCATTTATTCAACTATTTTGGTCTTGAGAGCAATTGCATGCTTCAGATGTTTAGCCGGAGTTGCTGCACTGCTTAGTGCAAAGAATTCCTATGCGGGAATTCCATCCTCTCTTTGGATCATCTTGCTTAAGGGATCAAAGGAGAGTGATTTGAGCTTCATTTATTTATTTGGCTTGAGGCCATTCATATACATTCAGCTACAAATCAGTCTCCTTCAGTGAACTACGTCTTTTATGTAGGAGTAGCAGCAGGAGAGTTGCATCCTTTGATTTTGTGCTAGTCTTTGAGGAGGAGATGCTTATTTCCCTCTGGGAGTCCCATAAGGGAGGCCTTTGGAAATTTACTATATTATTCAGCTCTGATATGTTATATTCAGTCATTTTTAATTCATATTTTCTATAGAATGCATTATTTTCTGCAATCCTACCTTTTGTACATGTATATTGCCGGGAACCCTTACCGGGTGTCTTTTTATTGATGTAAAAGAGGTTAAACCTCCATTTCTCAGTAATTTGAATAATATAAGCTTCATATCATACTTATTCCTTAATTTTCTATAGAAAACCTCCTGGGAATTATGCTCTCACAGTATTCATAAATTTATGTTTAGCAAAGTCATGGGGAATCAAGGTTTTCTAGCCTATTCGGGAAAGGAGGAGTTGTTTAACATAGCTAGAAGAATTATTTTGAGCTGAAATTCAGAGCACAGGTCCCTTATGACCTAAGCTATCATATCCAACCTTTTCCCCTGCTTATTTTTACGCTCATTTCTGAAAACAACCTTTTTAGGGCATAAAATACCCTTTTCCCCCACTTTTCGAACCATGAAATGAAGTACAAGTTACTTCTGTAGATAAAAATGATTTCTACATGTTTCTTATGTATATTTTAAGCTTATTCATCATAAAATTACAGCTATACAACTTATTCATTGCAGAGTTCCAGTTTTATGCCCTGTATTGCTGCATTTCCCCACCCCAGAAGGAGAATATAGGCCTAACTCTTGTTGAGGTTCTTTCATCTACTGGGTTGATGTTATTTTACATTTATTGAGCTGATATTAATTACCATGCTCATGTTTTGCTGAAGCTCCACATTGGTAATAATTCAGATTATTCCCAATAGTGTAGCTGTTCCTAATTTGGGAACATTACAATATCACTGAATTTGGTGCAATAAAAAGAAAAAAAGGAGAATCAATTTCTAAATTTTCTAAGAGATTCAATAATATGTATAGAAAATGCCTATTGAAATCAAGCTTATTGAAACTTCAACCAAAATCACTTATGTTGGTTCCTTTGATCCTGATATTTGCTTATTATTGAGAGAAATAAGGTCTACAACAATAAAAAAAATGCAGGATAGTTCACTGGAGGTATAATATAATGTGTTAGCAGCTGCTAGGCTCAGAGGAGGGATTGACAGAGAAAAAATAAAGAAAAAAGTTAAAGTTTCTACTTCAGGAACTTCATACATAGATCCTAAGTTATATGAGTTGACCAAGACGGTCAAGTAGTTGACTACTGAGATGTCCAAGCTCAAGATGGAAGCAAGAGAAACTACTACTAGAAATGTTTCATTTGATTAGCCTAATATGCAGCAATTTAGAAGACCTAATGTTCCTCAAATTTTGCAGCGAGAAAGGAGAGATGTTGATGATCAAAAAGTTTAGTCTCCTTTGCAGAATGTTATATTTGAAGATGAAGAGGAAGCTGAAAGGTTGGAGGAAGTTGCTGATATCAATTGTTTGAGAGATAAAGAAGGGTCGATCAATTTTACACAAGCAGAGTATTAATATTTCATATCATATACTTAGAATAATGAAGTGGTTTCTAATCATTCCATTATTACAGCTAATCATAAAAGAAGATATAATCTCAGATCAAAGAATATTGATGATAATCCAAATCCTATTGCAGAGCCTAAGAAAAATAAGGATGTAGTTAAAATTCCCACATAAAAGCAAGTTGTTGAACCAAGAATACCAGAAATTCCGGTAGTAGTTAATACTCCTGTTAGTATGAATCTTTTGTCGAAGTGTACGAAAAAAGACCACTTTAGCTACACATAACTTATAGCCCTAACATCAAATATGGCTGCCAATATCTTCAGATCTGCAGTTAGTTGATCAAGACAAATGCTGCACAGATCCAGATCTATGTATAAAAAGACATTAAGCAGTAAAAAATAAGTTTTTTCTCCATGCATCTAATAGAGAAGACAAGAATAATATGTTTTAAAGAATTTTATATTAAGGGCACCTGAGAGGAAAACAAGAAAGGTGTTTCCAATTCTCCTCAATGGGATGGGTTCTTGAAAGTCCTCAGCACTTCAGATCTAGCATTTCTCTCTCTTGTTGGTGTAGAAAATCCAGACAAACATAGAACTCAAAGGGAGCTCACAAAGCAAATAATGGAGAATGTGACAATGATAATGGCTCAAAGTCAAACAAAGAGTATAGATCCAGAGTGATCTAATAGGCAACAAAAGGTGACAAATGAATGGGAAAACCCTTCTATTTATAACAAAATACTGGGTCATTCTAGATCTTGGTGAATGATTAAAATCATATTAACCAAATCTAGATCCACCTTTTATGGAATATCTTATTATATTTGTTGGAGGGAAAAGGTATTTGACTTGGGTCAAATCCCTTTATTTGTGAATAATAAATAAATAAATGATTTATTTATTATTTTAAGGAAGTGGTTGAATGATAATTAAATAAATAATGATTTATTTAATTATTTATAAATGATTTAGTCATATTTAAAAAGGAATATTATTTAAATAAGGTTTAAATAATTATTCCTAGAAAATAATAAGATAAATAAGGATTTATCTAATTGATTTCCTTGTTTTGGGTTAAATATGACCAGGAATAATAATTAATTATTTTTTAATTAATTATTCCATGAGGAAAATCAAACAAATATAGATTTGTTTAATATTTCCTTTTGGGGTTTCCTATTTAGAACATAAACAACCTAATAAATGTGTTTTATTAAGTTATTTTACATAGTGAAAGCAATTTTACTTTGGGTAAAATTGGTCTTACATGGTGTACTTGGGTCCATCTAATGATAATAGGTTAGATGACCAAAAAATGGTGTAGGAACTCCTTCACTTGAGGTAAAAATTGCTCACAAAATGCCCTCCGTTTTCAATTTTGAGAATTAAATAAAAAAGATAAAGATTCTTGTTTTTCTTATAGAGCTCATGAAAAAAAATTATTCCAAAAATACCTTTATGAAAGCTCTTCAACCTCCACCTACCGAAGTAGCTTTTTATTTTTTTAACCTTCAGGATGACAAGCCCACTATTATTCTAGGTCCATTGGTAGAATACAAAGATGACTCTACCCCTCCCTTCTATTTATCTATGAATATTCATGATAATATCTTGCATAATTTCCCAATGGACTCTCAAGCCTCACATAATTTAATGCCCAATGTAGTCATGGATGAATTAGGTCTTGAAGTAACTAGAGAGTATCAATATATCTACTCCTTTGATTCTTGGAAATTTCAATGCCTCGAGGTCATCAAATTCCTTACAGTAAGCCTTTTTCAGTTACCCATGAGGGGGATGGTGATGGATATTGTTGTAGCTGACATTGATCCTAGGTTTGGCATGTTACTGTTGAACCTTAGAATTATCCTCTCTCTGACATCCTTTTTCACCCTTTTTCCTTACTTTCTCATAATTTCATTCACTCCAATCAATGATAAATGTCATGTTTTATCTCAAGGAATGCATTTAAATGATTTCTATGTTATATTCTGATGTTCTTGCTATTCGAATGGATTTTTTTAATTTGGCTACAGAACGCAGCCTATTCTGTAGTTAATCGTTGGTTCCGCAACTAATTTCATGGTTTGATAGGTTCCAAGGAGAAATTATAGAAACAAGCCACATGAGCATCTCTAGAATAATCCACACATGGATTTTGTCCTATCTACTTGATCGAGATCGACAGAAAATGATGCCTGAGATCATGGTCGAAGTTCGGTCAAACTACATAAGCCAAGAGAAAAATAACTCTTTATTTTCTCTGACGTAGCAAATCAAGAGTTAACCAGTTAAAATATAATTCTATGTTTCAGTTAAGATAGCTACCTGTAGGCGAAATTATCTCATCATAGTTATGTTTTGTCTTATTTAAATACCAGTTATGCAGAAACTGAAAGGAATTTGTAATTTCTGAAACACTGTATATTTTTTAAACTCCATTCTTTTCATAATACAAGGATCACGTTTGTGGTTCTGGTACCTGCTTAATGCATATATAATAAGCTAAGATATTGACCAAATCAGTTGCAGAGGGCCCCTGCACAGCAGGAGGTTTTTTTGATAATTGTTTTAATTTAATTCTTTACTCTGTTTTGTCAATTTCCTGAGTAGATTAATGTTGTGTTGTAGTTTTCTTTCAGTCTCATAGAATTAAGTTATGAATGTTTTCTTAGCATCAATGATAGAATAACTGTGTAATATTTTCTTTCCTAAAACATCTCAAGAAAGTCGATTTATCTATTTTCCAATTGGATTAAGTTTAAGGCAATAGAGCTCACAACTATTTAAGTTCCTTTCATATTCTGTCATCTACTTTACTAGATCAAAATTCTCTATTTATTGTATAATTGGATGTTCCTAAAGATCATGCCAAGAAGGTGAATTTTCATAGTTCACAATTGGGTGCTCATATGTCTAACCTATGCAATCATTGGGCTTTACTTTTCATGATTTTACATTGCTTTCTAGATTAAGATTCTTAGTCAATTGTATAATTGGGTGTTCCTAAAGATCAGGCCAAGAAGGTGACTTGTCATACTTCACAATTGCATGCTCAAGTGTATAACCTATGCAATTATTGATTTTTTCCCTTTGCATACTTCAATTTCTCTCCTAGACTTAAATTTTCAAAACTAAAGTATAAACGGTTGCTTGTACATCATTTCAAGAGGGTGATTCCATCATACTTCCATATTGAATGCTGGAGTGATTGAACATACATTAGTTGTTTTCCTTTGAAGTTTTTTTCATTTAGAGTATCATTAAAATTTCAAATTTTAGTTATAAGGTTCATATACATGGTATAGGACTAATGTTAAATTAGAATTTATTAGAATAGACACTTTTTTTTCATATCAGGCAATAGCTTTTGATTCATTTCTAAGCAAATCAGTTTAACTTAAGAACATTTCCTTTTCTTGTGCTTTTATTCTTTTAAAATTAGTTTTACACATTTAAATTTCACTAGATTCATTTTATTCCTTTCATAGTTATAGGTTAACATTTAGAAATAAAGAAAGAAACCCCCAAAACAACATAAAAACACATACAATGAAGTAAGAAGAAGGCTAACTAAGCACATATAGTCCAACACACTTCATCAGTTTACAAACCTCGATTGATAATTTATATAAGAAATTTAAGACATTAAATTGACAAAACATTTTGGCACCATTGTTGGGGATGTATAATTAGTTAGCCTCATTTCTTACATCTAAAAAAAATTATTTGCATAGGGAAAGAGATTCTAGGGGTAGATTCATAGCTAGATGCAAGAGTTTAATTCCTACAACACCACTCACTCCACCTAGACCACGAAGTGATACACCTCCATCTCAAACTCATATTCCATAATTCACTAGACATAGAATTCCTGAAGTCCTAAAGTTAGAAATCCAATTAGGAGGATCTCCTAATTCATCCACTGAGGCAGTCTTAAAGGAATAAGATCCTAGATTTCCAACGGAAGGAGTAACCTTTTTCACCTCTACAGGGGAACATATTTTAGCTGAAGAGTTAGAAATTCCTAGTGGAGAAGAAGAAGAAGAACCTTTCTTCAATGTTCCATTAATAGAAGAACTAGTGGAAAAGAAATTAACCTTGCAGATTGAACCTTATATTAGCTCTGAAGAATCTATAATGGCCGGAATAGGAGAAGGAGGAGAAAGAGAAGGAGAATTTCTAAATGGAGAAAATATACTGTTTGGAGTATGAGGTAGAGGAAGAGGTAGAGGGAATGCAGGAGGAGGTAGAAGAAATGAAGAAAATAGGAGAAATAGGGAAATTGATAGCTCCTTTGGATTCCCTATAGTTGATGGAGATACAAATGCCACAATGAAAAATATCTCACCTTCTGTCCTCCCAAATTTTCATGGATTAAAAAGTGAAGATCCTGAAACCTTTTTGTTTGAATTTGAAGTTTTGTGTAGAACTTCTGATTATTTACAAGACTCTAAAAAAATTAAGTTGTTTCCTTCAACATGGAAAGGAGAAAATTTAAAATGGTTCATGGGTTTAATCAATCAATATATCAGAGCATGGAATGACATGAAGAAATCATTTTTAGAAAGGTATTTGGATTATTGCATAACCGTTAATCACAAGGATGAAGTATTCAAAATGATGCAAAAAGAGGATGATAATTTGGAGGATTTAATTGAAAGATTCAATTATAACATAAAAAGAGAAAAAATGGATAATTTAGATCAATATACTTAAAGGCTCTTTTATTAAAAGCCATTAGAGATGAGTGGATAGATATCCTCAACATGATGGGGAAGGGAGATATCTCTCAACTCCCATTACCTAACATTGCTGAATTACGTATTCATCCCTCAAGGGGAAAATCAAAAACTTGGAAAAGTCCAAGAGATCATTCTCTTGCTAGAGTGAACAAATATGCTACTGGAATAGTAAGTAGGGAAGAAATTGGAAATATGCTTTATGAATTTAAAACAGATATCTTAGGGAGTCTTAATGAACATATAGACACCCTTAAATTACAAAACAAGCAGAAATCCAAGACTGATAAATTAGCTATTTTATGTCCTAAATGCAAAAAGAAGCATGGTTTAAGAGAATTTCCTCTTGATGAAAAAGTCATAGAGACCTGTATGATTTGTTCATAAATTCATGAAACCAAGGTTTTCCCTTTAATTCCGGGTCTTAAGGTTGTTTTTCAAGAAGAAAAAACATCAAATCCAGTGGAATCTCTTTGCTTTGTCTCTAGAAGCCCATGACAGGGGCCACAAACTAAAGGTTTTAACAATCAAATGTACACTCAGCCCCCACCAAATAATTGAAATTCTTGGAAAAAACCTTGGCCTCAATATCAATCTCAATTTTGGGCACAAGGAATGAAAAATCCCCATGGTAGATACACTTGATAATACCAATATCCTCCATCATATCCAAAATATCCTCCCCAACAAATTCCTCAACAAAATCAACAACCCAAACTTCAAAACCAAAATCCACAACTTTCATTGCCATTCCCAAAAAGACCAAATCAACTACCTACCCAACCATTACCAAATCCCAATAATAAAAATCATAAAAATACTTACATGATAGAAGGACACCAATTTCCAATCTACATGATTACTCCACTAGATCTTAGTGATGTCCAACTTAGATTTGGTAGGATACTAGAAAAGAAAAAGCCTTATGTAGTTATTCAAGAACAAGAAAAATTTGAGGAAGATTATCTACAGCCAAATAAAAGTTTTGAGGAAGGAACATCTCTTCAAAACCAGAATTTTGAAAATGAAAAACAAAAAGAACCAATAAACTCAACTCCTATCATAGATAAACCATCAGTACTTACTTCTAAACCTTCTTTTCCTAAAAGATTACAAGTTGATAGAGAGGTAGAAAATCATATTATGTTTCCCAATTATGATTTTCTAGATGAATTGAAAAATGTCTATATCAAATCGCTTTGTTACAGGCCATTGAAGGGATTCAGATTTTACTCAAAACAATAAAAGAGTTGAGCATGAAGAAACTAGGAAGAAAAACAAAAGAAATAAAAAGAAATCAACTAGTAGGAAAAATTGTAGACATAATGATGCGAAAAATTTCCATACAAAAATATCTAGATCCAGGAAGTCCGGCTGTAAAAACACATATCAATGGTGTCGAAATTCCAAATACATTGATTGATTTAGGAGAAAATATAAACATCATGAGAAAAAAAACCATGGAACTACTCAAACTTCCTAACCTTTTGTATACACCTACATTACTGCAATTAGCAGACAGATCTGTAATCAAACCAGATGGTGTGTTAGAAGATATTTCAGTATCCTTAGACTCTTGGGAGTATCATGTCTATTTTATGATCTTAACTCTTAAGAACAACCTAGGAGGACATCCAATAATATTAGGAAGACCTTGGTTGGCTACAGGCGATGCTTTCATTAGTTGTAGATCTAGTGATATGTACATCTCTGATGGTAACTCAAAAAATAAATTCACTCTATATCCTCTGAAAACAAAAATCACATAATTAGAACATGAGGAATGGATTGATGATGGCATGATATACAACCTCTCTTTACTATTTCAAGCATTAGTGAATATAGTCAAATCTTAAATTCAATAGAAAATTTTGAAACATCTTCAGAATATGAACATGAGCAATTTCAAGAAAAATGCAATATTGAATATTTTTCATCCAGGCAGATGTCTCTTCATTATATGGAAGAATTTGGTAGCTCTACAATTGAAATATTTCCAGGAAAAACTTTGAACATAAACAAAAAATTGGAAATATTACAACAAGAAAAGCTAATAAAAACATTACAACAACATTCTCTTGCATATGCATGGGAATACACTGACATGAAAGAAATTATTCGTAAGGTTTGTATACATCACATCTACATTGAGGAAAATTATAAACCTATCAGACAACCTCAAAGAAGGATGAATCCAAATCTTAGGGAAATTGTGAAAGAAGAATTGCAAAAATTGCTAAATGTGAACTTCATTTACACAATTTCAGACAGTTAGTGGGTTTCTCCTTTAGTGATTGTACCCAAAAAGAATGGTAAGTGGAGGGTATGCATTGAATATCGAGACTTGAATAAAGCTACCCTAAAATATCATTTTCCTTTACCTTTTATAGATCAAGTATTGGATACATTAGAAGGTAAGAAGTATTTCTCATTCTTGGATGGTTTTAGTGGTTACAATCAGATTTAGGTAGCACCTAAAGACCAATACAAGACCACATTCACCTGTCCATGGGTGGCTTATGCCTACCGAGTACCTCCTTTTGTATTGTGTAATGCACCTGCAACATTCCAAAGGACAATACTAGGTATTTTTTTTGATCTAATACATGATTGTGTAGAGGTATATGGATGAATTTACAATTTATGGGAATTCATTTGAATAATATTTAGAGAATTTGGAAAAGGTTCTTAAAATATGTAAGGAAGAAAACCTTTCACTAAGCTATGAAAAATGCTTTATGATGTTTACTGAAGGGATTGTTTTAGGACATCATATTTGAGGAGACGGAATTAAAGTTGACACATCTAAAGTTGAAGTCATCTCCAAATTATCAATTCCATGTTGTCAAAAGGATGTTAGAAGTTTTCTAGGATTCACAAGAAGTTATAGGATATTTATAGAAAAATTCACTAAAATAGGATCCCCACTCTCAAATTTACTTACAAAATATTGTGAATTTAGTTGGAATATCAATTGCCAATTGGCATTTGAAACTTTAAAAACAAAAAAATTTCTAAAGCACCCATTTGAAGAGGTCCAAATTGGAAACTACCTTTCCATATTTCAACAGATGCTTCAGATACAACTCTGGGAGCTGTACTAGGACAAAAATATTTGATCCCCTATGCTATCTATTACACAAGCAAGAATTTGACTCCCACTAAGTTAAATTACACTGTAACTGAAAAGGAATTCTTAGTTCTTGTTCATGCTCTCAACAAATTTAAACATTATATTACATGCTATGAAACCTTTTTTCATACAAATCACTCTGCAATTAGATACTTAATGAATAAATCTACTACTAATGGCAGAGTCACAAGATGGTTATTAATCTTGCAAGAATTCAATATTACCATTCTAGACCAACCTGGAAAACAAAACACAGTTTCTAATTTCTTGTCTAGAATTCAAAATGTCAAAAATGATACTCCAATTGAGGATAAATTTCCTGATGAATACCTTTTTTCAATAACTACTAAAATCCCTTGGTTTGCAGATATTGCTAATTACTTAGTCACAGGAAAGTTACCTTCACACTTGTTTCCTAGAGAGAAAAGAATAATTATTTAGTGCAAATTATTCATGGATTAATGATGAAATGTATAAAAGATGTCCATATCTCATTATCAGAAGATGTGTTTGAGAAGATGAAATTCATGAGATTCTTAAAGCATGTGATGATGAACCCCGTGGTGGACACTTTGCTGATAAGAGGACAACCTATAAAATCCTTCATTTAGGATATTATTTTCCATCCATCTTCAAGGATATAAAAGTATGTGTCAAAATGTGTGACAACTTTCAAAGAATGGGGAAAATTGTTCCTTCAAATAGAATTCCATTACAACCTTAGGTACTCATCGAACCATTTGAAAAATGGGCCTTAGATTTTGTTGGACCAATCAATCCACCATCTAATCAAAAGAAATATATTTTGGTATGTATTGACCACGTCACTAAATGGGTAGAAGCTAAAGCACTTCCTTTAACTAATGAACATTGTGTAGTTAAATTTCTTTTTGGGGATATCTTCACTCATTTTGGTGTTCCAAGTGAAATTGTGACAGATCAGGGATCTCATTTTACATCAAAGTTGGTGGAAACTCTTGGTGAAACTTACAAGATCAAGCACAGAAAATCCACTCATTATAATCCATAAGAAAATGGTAAATTAGAGCCTACCAATAAAGTGATTAAAGGAATTCTCACTAATAATGTACATATACACATAAGAGATTGGGAAAAAATTCTTTCTGAAGCCTTCTAGGCCTATAGAACTACATGGAGGAATACAACATGACATACTCCCTATGAACTTGCTTATGGGAAGCAAGTCATGTTCCCTATAGAATTTCAGATTCAAACTTCAAGATGGTAGTCCAAGTGGGACTTGATTTATTAGAAGCACAAAAGCATAGATTGGAGAAACTTAATGAGCTTGATGAAATTAGGCAAGATGCAATTCAAAAAACCAATATAGTCCAACAGGAAATATCCAAATGGCATGATAAATATATCAAGGAGAATAAATTTGAAGCAGGGGATTGGGCACTTTTGTTTGATTCAAAATGCAAATATTTTCAAGGAAAGTTTTAGACTCATTGGCTTGGGCCTTATGAGATTGAAAAAGCCTTTAACAATGGAGCAGATAGGATAAGGACAATTGATGAAGAAAAGGTACCTCTTCTTGTGAATGGACATTGGTTGAAAGTATATCATAAACCAATTTAAAGAGATTATTTTATCAAGATTTTCCAAGATAATGCTGATATGAAGTTAGTGAATAAGAATCCTTCTTCTTCACTAACATAGCTTTTATTTTTCCTCTAAAAAAAAAATTGTAAAACTATGAAAACTAATCAATGATTGGCATTCTTATATAGAAAATACAGGGTGAAAATAAAAAATTTCTGACATCCTGTATTTTCCCTCTCTTTTTTACAATAAGTAGTAGTACAAAACTACATTCAATTCTGCATTTACATTTCGTTCCATGGTCACATTCCATTTTGCAGCTCATATTTTGCAATTACATTCCATTCCACAGTCATATTCCATTTTGTAGCTCATATTCCATTTTGCAGTTACATTTCATTTCACAGTCATATTCCATTCTGCAACTTATATTCCATTCTACAAAATCTACATTCTGCAGCTGATTCCACATTCTACAGCTGATTCCATATTCTGCAGCCACATTCCATTCCATTCTGTAGCTCTGACACATTTTTATAGCCTACTAAAAAATGATGAATACAGGAAATTCAAGGACTACATTTGAAGACCACCATGCTAAAAGGTACCTCAAGAATTAACACCAAAGAAACAACAACGAAAGGTTAGTTCTAAAGGTAAAGTTGCAAAAAATCATTTTAATAGCAAGGGTAAAAATTTAGCATGTATAATATGGATAATCATATGCTACCTTGACATGTCATCATTTGATTCGATTGGGACTTCCATCATATCATAGATCAGCCACATCGTCCACATTATGTTTTATAACTGTCCACAATAGACTCCCCCATTCATGATTAATGGTCATGACCTATTGACGTGACATATCCATCTACGTTTCTTCAAAACCCCAATCCATCTCACTTATTTCTACAAGCCCTCGACGCCCTTCATCAGAGTTGTAATCCAATTCACTTCATAACATATAAGGATAATTTTGAAGGTTAGACTCTTCATAATATAATACCTGGGACTAATATTCAGATTGAAACCAGCGAGAACAAAATATATGGAAGGATATCCGCAGATTAGAGAGATATTGCAGAAGGATAAAAGGCTCAAATTCATAGAAAAATTTGACGGCTTCCGCAAAGAGATCACTAAGTCCTTTGTGAGGTCTTTTGATGGGACAAAAGTTGAAATAGGAGATATCAAGTTCTCAGTAACTGAAGCATTCATAGCTGAAGCCACAGAACTCCTAAGGGTTGGTGAAAGGTGGTACACAAACAAAGAATTTCACAATGAATCATGGAAGGTTATCCTAAAAATTCCAGACATGGATACTTCTGTTTTCAAAAAAGGTATTCCTATCTCTATACTCAAGAAAAAATGGAGGAACATGCTTTTAATTCCACATAATTTTATTTCCTATGAAGGCAGTTTGGCTGCATGTATGTATATCATATTCGATTGTTGATGAATTTCTTAGAGGATGGTGAAATAAATATTCCCTTATTTTTATTAAATAGCCTAAAAATAATGTCTACAAACATGCAAAAGAGAATATAGTTTATAGACAAAACTATGCACCATCATGGGTTAATAAAATTTTTTCTTGAGTTTCATTTAAAAATTAGAGGAGATTCTTGGGAAAATTTTCTTATCACAAGCCATTTCCAAGAAGTACCAGAGCCACCTAAAGAAGAAAATATTAGAAAGAGAACAAGGAAGAATATTGATACAAACATTGAAGATAGTCCTGCATCTCCATTTTATAAAAATGATGAAAAGCTCATCTCTGCAGAGCTGACAAAGAAAAAAAAGCAAGGTAAAGTCAAGACAAGAGGAAAAATAGAAAAGAGGAGAAAGGTTATAATTAGAGAAAACTTAAATCCTCCACAGCTAAGAAGGAGCTCCAGACTCTGAGGTTCGATGAATAAAATTCTAACAAAAGGGACAGAGTTTGTAAGTTTAGATGAAGAACCTCCAATACCATCTCCCATCAATATTTCTCCTCCACAAGCCTTGAAAAATATCCTCTTCATAATTTTGAAGGTAGTCCCAACAGAAGATATCCAGGCATATACCCAGTACAACAAGAAATATATGATTACATAGAGTCATTGGAGAAGAGAAATGCAATAATGAATCCATAACCTCCTATCAATCCACAAGAACCTCTAATTGATACTCTCAAACAAAAAATCTATGAACTAGAGATATTGAATAGGCATATTTAAGTGGAGAATGAAGCCTTGAAGCAACAGAAAAAATTGGAGAAAGTAATTAGTGACAATACCATTTTGCACTTAGGATTGTGGTACAAAAAGAACATGAAGTTAAAAATAAAGAGCAAATCACTAAACAAGGCAACCATTAATCTCAAATACAATCTCCTTATGAGAAAGCCCGGGAGGGCAATCACTTCAAATAAAAGCAAAAGGAGGAAACTAGGTGTGTTAGTAGAAGTGTCTGAAAAAATGTAGTAGGAGAGGAAAATTCACATTTTTTGGTAAATTGCATGAGGACATGCAATGACTTCTTAGTGGGGGTATGTTGAACCTCAGAATTATCCTCTCTTTGACATCCTTTTTCACCCTTTTTCCTTACTTTCTCATAAGTTCATTCACTCTAATCAATGATGAATATCATGTTTTATCTCAAGGAATGCATTTAAATGATTTATATTTTATATTCTGATGTTATTCCTATTCGAATGGATTTTTGTAATTTGTCT
Organism: Pinus albicaulis; assembly: GCA_034641835.2. Lineage (NCBI taxonomy): Eukaryota > Viridiplantae > Streptophyta > Pinopsida > Pinales > Pinaceae > Pinus > Pinus albicaulis. The sequence continues at coordinate 548,015,421 of CM076573.1, forward strand.
ACAGAATGCAACCTATTCTGTAGCTAATCATTGGTTCCACAACTAATTTCATGGTTTGACAGGTTCCAAGGAGAAATTATAAAAACGAGTCACATGGGCATCTCCAAAATAATTCACACATGGATTTTGTCCTACCTACTTGATCGAGATCGACATAAACGGATACTTGAGATCGTGGTCAAAGTTCGGTCAAAGGACGTAAGCCAGGAGTAGACGAATTCTTGATTTTCTCTAACGTAGCAAATCAAGAGTTAACCAGTTAAAATATAATTCTATTTTTGGGTTAAGATAGCCACTTGTAGGTGAAATTAGCTCATCACAATTATGTTTTGTCTTATTTAAATACCGATTATGGAGAAACCGAAAGGCAGTTGTAATTTCGGAAACACTTTGTATTGTTTTAAAATTCGTTCTTTTCATAATACAGGGATCATGTTTATGGTTCTAGTACCTGCCTAATGCATATATAATCATCTAGGATCTCAACCAATTTGTTGTAGAGGGCCCGTGCACAGGAGGAGGTTTTTTCGTTAATTGTTTTAGTTTAATTCTTTACTCTGTTTTGTCATTTTCCTGAGTAGATTAATGTTATGTTGCAGTTTTTTTTTTAGTCTCATAGAATTAAGCTATGAACGTTTTCTTATCATCAATGATATAATAACTATGTAATCTTTTCTTTCCTAAAACATCTCAAGAAGGTAGATTTATCTATTTTCCAATTGGATTAAGTTTGAGGCAATAGAGCTCACAATTCCTTAGGATCCTTTGATGTTCTATCATTCACTTTCCTAGATCAAAATTCTTAGTTTATTGTATAATTGGATGTTCCTAAAGATCAGGTCAAGAAGGTGACTTGTCATACTTCACAATTGGGTGCTCAAATGTATAACCTATGCAATCATTGAGCTTTTCTTTTCATGCTTTTACATTGTTTTCTAGATTAAGATTCTCAGTAGAAATACCTATAAAGCTGAAATATGAATTAGAAGTTAGGTTCAGACCTAGGATTCATGATAATGTCAAGCATTGAAAGGTTTTTGAATATGATCATCAGATTAGAAGGTTCAATGACGTTGTTGAAGAGTTTTTTGTCTTAAAAATTGATCAAGATGAAGACCTCATGAAGGATGATGCTGATTTGCAAGACATCAAAAGTCTGCAAAAATAGATTGCTAATCAGCCTATCATTCAATTTCCCACCAATCACATTCCCAAGGGTTTAATCCCACTTGAGAATATCTTTGATCATAATTATGTCTCACTCAAACTACAGTTGGTTGAAACATAAGCAAAATTATAAGATTTCAATTTGGGAATAGAAAAAGAACTGAGGTATGTGAAGTTGTCAAAAGATTTATTAGAAGAAATAAAGGTTGAATGCTGCCAGATTTTTTGTGAATTTGTTGATGTATTTTCCTGGAAATATGAATATCTTAAGACATATGATCCAACTATCATTGAGCATAGGAGACCATTGAAGGATGGTACTAATGCATTCAGGAAAAAATTAGGGAAAATCAATCCACTACTATTACCAGTGATGGAGAAGGAGGTGAAGAAAAATATTGGATGTCAAAATCACCATTCCATTCAGATACTCATATTGGGTTGCTAATCTAGTTCCAGTAAGGAAGAAGAATGGTTAGGTTAGACTATGTGTAGATTTTAGAAATCTTAGAAAATGCTCCAAGAAAGATAATTATCCATTTCCAAAGATGGAGCATATTCTTCAAAAGGCAACTGGTTCAGATAGAATTTCCATGTTAGATGGGTTCTCCGAGTACAATCAAGTTTCAGTTTTGCCAGAAGATCGAGAGAAGACATCATTCACTACTCCTTGGGGAAAATTCATGTATGAAAAGATTCCATTGGGGCTTATGAATGCCATAGCTACTTTTCAGCATGCTATGGAATTTTCTTTCATTGGAGAAAATAAAAAATTCTTGGTCATCTAATTAGATGATATTAATGTTTATTCAAATTCACATCAAGAAAACCTTTAGCTCTTCAGACAAGTATTTGTTAAATGCAGAAAATATGGTATACCATTAAATCAAAATAAGTCTCATTTCTCAAGGAAGTAATATGTTCGGTCACATAGATTCTAAAGATGGAGTGAAAATTTATCCTAAAAGAGTGATTACAATTCAAGAATTAACACTTCCAAGATCCAAGAAAGAGGGTCAATCTTTCCTTGGTAAGATCAATCTATTAAGAAGGTTCATTCCAAATTTTGGTGAAGTGGTGAAGCATATTACTTGCATGATGAAGAAGAACAAAGAAGTCAAATGGGCAGTTGAATCCATAAATTCATTTGAGCTGATAAAAAAACTATCATTGAAGCACCTCAGCTGGTAAGCCCTGAATAATCAAAGCCTTTCTTGATCTTCTCATTTTCCTCACAAGATACTATTTTTTTTGTTTTGCTACAAAAATATTTAGAAAATAAGGAAGCTCCCATAACATTTTTCAAAAGAGCTCTTAGAGATGCATAATTCAAGTATGAAATGTTGGAAAAGAATCCCTATGCATTAGTGAAAGCTCTGAAAGCTTTTAGAGTTTATATTATGCATGCTGAAGTTATTTCTTATGTATCTTCATATGCTATTAGAGAGATATTATTTTAGCTTGATATTTGTGGAAAAATAATTAAGTGGGAGATTAAAGCTCTTTAATTTGATTTAGAGATAAAGCATACTAAACTAGTCAAAGGTCAAGGATTAGCCAAAATACTAGCTGAAGAAACTTGTAAAGTTTTGGGTTTGAATTTCATGGATGACAAATTTGAAGGGAAAATTTCTGAACCTATAGACAACATGGAAGAGGATGCAAAACTTTATGAATGCAGCTGGTATGAGGACACCATCTATTTTTTGCAGTATTTTAAACCTCCTCAAAATTATGATAAAAGAAGAGTAAGATATTTGAAGCTAAAAAACTATTAAATTCTACATTAAAGATAGTTGTTTATACTGGAAAGATCCTACATGAGTTTTGCTGAGATGCATTGACCCATATGTTTTCAAGAAAGTTATCTTTGATATGCATAGTAGTGTGTGTGGACATCATCACTATTGGAGAACGACTACGTAAAAAATACTGAGAGTTGGCTATTTTTGGTCTAGATTGTTGTTTGATGTATGTGTCAAGGTGAGAGTTTGTGAAAAATGTCAAAAGTTCACGGGTAAGAAAAATTTGAAGTCTTTTCCTCTCAAGCCCATAGTTTTTTTTGCACCTTTTCAGCAATGGGGCTTAGATTTCATTGGAGAAATTCATCCACCTTCAAGTGGACATCATCGTTGGATTCCTGTTGCAACTAATTACTTCACCAAATGGATTGTGTTAGTCATCAATAATTTTTACTATCTGTAGATGACTAAATATTGGTTCAAGATTTCTAAAAACAAAATTCCCTGAATATTGTGTTTTAGAAATCTCACTGCCTTCATTATCCTTATACAAAAAATTTCACCATTCTAAAATTTTTCCATTTCATGGTCACCCTACCACTCCTAAAGGACTCCTTATGGGCTTGTGCCACTCATCTCCATCCTTTTTTCCACTTGTAACCTCATTACTTTGTTTTTCCATTTCCCATCACTCCACTCCCCATCTAGGGTTACCAATCAACCTATTCTTTCCCATGTTCACCAGGTTCCTCAAGCATTGATGGTCTCAAAACTATCTTTGTGCGACCTTTAGATAAATTAAGTACATTGGATTTTGGATCTTTAATAGATCAATTTTTCAAATACTATGTTTTTACACTTGAAGACCCCAAACCAAGTTTCAGTCAAAGACCAAGTCAAAGGACCCTCCCACTAGGTCATTATGGTTTCATATGTTGTAGGGTCATCATTGGTGTTTTAAGCACTAATTTTCTTGTGCTAGAAGTTGGCTCAAATGTAAAAGAAGAACAACACATGCTTGTCCAAGAAAGGTAAAAAAATCTCCAAGGAGGAATGCTTTATCAAGTTCAAGTTCTGCAAGAGGTAAATGTGAACTTTGACACTTCTACATGAGTGTTAAATTTACTATCAACAGAAAGATGGTAAGGTAAGAGGCCTGCTCCTCAATAAAGACATTCAAAGAAAAGAGAGGGGAAGCATTTTGTTGTCAAGAAGAATCAGGGTTTTGAGCTTGAATGGCCCAACAAGTGCCAAACAGTGAAACAAATGGCATAAATGACCATGGAGGAGGTATGCGAAGAAACCAAACATGAAGAGAAGTTTTTTAGAAATTATTAATAAAAAAGAGAAAAAGGTGAGGTGAACTGGAAATAAATTAATGAACTTGAAAGGGCTATAGAGAACTTAGAAGACACCACTGATAATTGTTCTTAAGCATTCCAGACACCTAGAGTTTTGGTAAGATGATCAAAGAATGTTAAAGGGTAAGTTGGAATCCATGATGATAGCAAAGGGATTCTGAAAATGTCATTGTTTGTAAAATATTCCAAACTTATGCCAAGGAGTTTGTCATGCCAAAAATGTTCAATAAAGGTAAACTCCATGATGCCAACAAAGAAAAGGATTGTGAAAATACTACTAATGTGCAAGCATCCAAAGTTTGCCAAGGTAAAATGTCTCATTGCCTCAAAAGAAAAAGGATGTAAAGGGTATCAGGAAAAAGCTAAGCCAGTATTTTATGGTGCCTGAAAATTAGAAGTGGCCAAAAGAGAAGTTAATAAGCATGATTTTGAATTACATAGTGCTTGTCAAAGGTGAGTTTATCATGCCTTAATATTAGTGAGAAAGGGAAAATAAATATTTTATGGCACCTGCAAATCAGAAGTGGTGAAAAGGATGAAAAACATGGTGTTGATATCGAAGGTGAAAACCAAAAGTAATGATATTAAGGTTGTTGTTGTGTCAGAATGAATGTGTGAAGTTTTCAGAGTCAAAAGGAACATGGATTTGCAAGACTGCCAGCTAAGGTGAAAAGGATGAGTTTCATGATGAGGATTACACATCCATTTGAGGAAGTTGCTATGTGGCTAAATCACAAAGGTGTCAAAAAAAAAAAATTATGCTTCAAGGAACCAAAGGAAGTCAAATTTATCACTTTAGTCACCTGCAGAGAAAACAATGCAAAATGGTCAGTAAGACAAGTGGAAAATTGTGATTAAAAAACATAGGAAACTTTGAAGAATAATACTGTGAGCAACCCTCCAAAGAAGATATCAAATTAGCATGTAAACTCTTAAGCAACAAAAAGAAGAGTCACTTAAAGGTTTTCAAGTCTCCTACATAGAAAAATGTCAAAGGAGTTAGTGAAAAGTGAAAAGGCTCAAAACATTAGGAGATGGGTTTGCAATGATATAATTTAAATCCCAGGCATATAAAGGGTCATTATGTTTTTCATTTGACTCATTGTTCCCTTGCAGAAGAATTAGAAATACTTAGGAGGAGAAACTGTGAGTTTTTTAGACAAATTCAGGCAAGTTTACCTGGCACTGTGTGTTCAGGATGACCCTGCATGCCTGGAGTCGGGCGTTGTGCCCCTGGAGGTTTTCCCTGTGTAATTTTCTTCTGCACTGCGTGCCTAGAGGTACGAGCTGCACGCCTGGTAATGTGTTGCGCGTTTACCTGGTAGACCTAACAGGCCCGATAGAAAGACTCTGGCACTGCGCACCTGGCACACAACCCTACATGCTTTCCTGACCCGACACCTCGTTCACCCGTGTGCTGCACGTTTAGCCAGGAGGGCCTCCACACCCTGCAGACACTGAACTCAACTCCAACACACCTTCACGCTACCACCAAATGTATTTTAAGAAAAAATTAAGTGGTAAGTGGATGCCTTACCCTCCTTAAAGCATCGTGATGGTTTGAAATATAAAAAAATTGGAAACCCTAAGTGAAGACCTAATTTTCATGTTAAAAACACCACTATTTAAGAAAATCCTCCATCTGCATACTAAGAGGACACAGCGGGTTTCCTTGTTGAGAGGTCTCTCATTCACCAAACACTCACTCCATTTTCCAAATCAGTCCCTGACACTGCAACACATTGACATTACATACCCCCATCATCTCAATTGTCATCATTACTAAGGTTTTTTCACAGTAGGGTTTGACATATCATTTGGTTTGCATTTAGGTTATTTAGCCTCTCATTCTGCCCAATTTTCCCTTTCACTCTTTCATTTTCATTTACTTGTAAAAAGTTGTCCTTTTTCATCACCACTCCATTACCCTCTTCCACATCCATTTCATAAGCAGAGCTGGCGTTTTTCTCAAAAGTAGCAACGATCAAAATGTCAAGGGAAAGTGACAGTGATTGTGGTGAGGAAGGCCAAGTGCCAAGGAGGCATCAATACATAGGTGGGAGGATTAACAAGTTTGAACCACTGAACACCATGGATCTTAATGCATATCCCCTAACTGCCTCATGCTTCCAAAATGTACGCTGCTATAACTTTTGTGAGAAAGTACATCAGGTGTAGAATCACCCCGAGCTAACTAGGTTTTTCATACTTAATCTCCAGGAGAAACAATTCAACCTTGCAGGGTAAACTTTGAGTTGTCTTCAGATGCCATTTCTATTGCCACTGGGATACCTAGTGTTGGTGAAAATGGTTCAAACACGCTAATTTAGACATAAGCCACTATGAGCCATTCCTTAAACCTAGATGCAAAGACTACAATAAATACATATTTCCTTTTTCACATTTTCTTGAGAGGTACACACCCATGATGAGGGTCATTATGAAATATTTCACATGTGAAGGAAGATTCTCTAGGCTTTACTCCTATCACATCAGATTTCTCACGCACTTTACTAGGGTTAAGATGCTGCATCTATGCTACTACCTCTACATGAGTATTGAAAAAATGTATTATATTGTATAGAAGAGAGATTTCCCTCACCAGATGCAAAGCTTATTTCATCACTCTTTGATCAAAATTATTGTGATGCATTAATTGCAGCAAAAGGGTATTCCATGGGAGGTTTCCATTTTCCATGAATTTTTCACCAATCCACAAGCCCATCCTTAGCAAAACATGCCTTCATCATCTCATCCTCCTGTCCTTACTCCTCCATCATCTCCTGCTGAGCATGCTTCACCATCTACACATATCCATTCACCTCAGAACAACCCTCCTTCATCACTCTCTCGCAATGCATCAGACAATGAAGGAAGTGTGTTGTGAAACCATCTCCAAAAAGAGAAGAAAAGAGATATCAACACCTTACAAATAAGCCACTTTGAGGGGGAAACCTCCAATACATTACATGAATGAACAATTCTTGGATGATAAAAATGACGAAACCTCCTCTCTATATATAGGAGTCCATGGGGCCATAATGTAATCCTAGTGGGCCCACAATGTAAACCTAGGTGACCTAACAATAATAATTTAAGGCACAATAATAACAATATGGGGGTTACAGGGGTACAATATTAACAATAAGGGGGTTACACTAACAACAATAAGGGACTATACTAGTAATATAAGGACCTAACATTCTCCTATCATTCAAAAAGGTGTTTTCCTCAACGCTTGAGTAGCTCCAGGTGTTTTTGTATAAAATTCTCATCCTCCCATGTAGAATCTTCCGTGGTATGTTCTTCCATTTGATGAGATACTTTGAAATTGATCGATTTCGTAGTTGTCGAGTTCTTGTTTCTGTGACTGCTTTAGGTTCCAATATGGTTTTTCCTTCCTCATCAAGTTCTGGCAATATTGTTTCAACTGGAAGTTTGTCCCCTATAACCTTTTTTAAGCATGAAACATGGAAAACTGGATGCACTCGTGAAGAAGCAAGAAGCTCCAATTTGTATGCCATAGTACCAATCTTTTGCAAAACCTTGTAAGGACCATAGTACTTTGGTGATAATTTATTATCCTTCTTAGCTTGCTTGAGGTACATTTGTTTGTATGGTTGTAGCCATAAAAATACCTAGTCTCCCACATCAAAACTTCTCTCACTTCGATGTTGATATGCCTATTGTTTCATTCGCTTTTGTGCCAAATTTAGGTTATCCTTTAAGAGTTGGAGAACTTCTTGTTGATGCTCGATGTGATCCTCCACTGGTTGAACCCTAGCATTTTCCCTTAAAGAATATTTGATGGATGGTGGATGATATCCATAAAGTGCCATAAAAGGGGTCATTTTTTATGCAGTATGGAAGGAAGTGTTATAGCACCATTCAGCCAAAGGTAACCACTTGACCCATTGTGCTTGCTTATCAAATACAAAATAATGAAGATATCCTTCCAAACATTTATTCACTATTTTTGTTTGACCATCAGATTGAGGATGATAGGATGATCTATGAGCTAGTTGAGTACCCAAACAACAAGATAATTCTGTCCAAAATTTTCCTATAAAAATTGGATCTCTGTTAGTTACAATAATCTTCGGGTTTCCATGTACCTTTTGAATTGTTTCCATAAATGCAGTAGCAACTGTACTCGCTTTAAATGGATGAGATAATGCACAAAAGTGTGCATACTTGGTAAGTCTATCACATACCACCATGATGACACTCCTTCCTTTGGACTTAGTTAACCTGTGATAAAATCCATTGAAATCTCTTCCCAACGTTGACTTGGAATGGATAAAGGTTGTAGAAGACCCGGGGTCTTAATTGTCTCCACTTTATTTTGCTAGCAAACTAAAAGTTCTGCCAAAAGCTTTTGAATATCAAATTTAAGGCCATCCCAAAAAAATTATTTCTTCACCCTATGGTAAGTTTTTACAAATCTCGAGTGTCCTCCTAAAAGAGAAGTGTGCAATTCCAAAAGAATATTTTGTTTTAGTTGGGAATTCTTGCAAATATATAAGTGATCTTTGTACCATAAGGAATCATTTTTCCAAATAAATGTATTAGATGTACTAGGATCTTGTTGCAACTTTTGAATGAGAGTCCACACTTCTTTGTCCTTCTTCCATTCATCCCTTGCTTCGTTTATCCAATCTGGTTGGATAATTGAAATGGCACAGAGAAATGCTTCCACCTCTTCATCCTTTCTTGAGAGTGCATCTGCAACAACATTTAGCTTCCCTTTTTTGTAGATGATTTAAAAGTCATAACCCAACATCTTTGTGACCCATTTTTGATGCTCTTCTGAAGATAGTCTTTGTTCCAAAAAGTGTTTAAGGCTATCATGATCAGTTTTTACCTTGAAGTGTCTTCCCATTAGGTAAGGTCTCCATTTCTTTAGTGCATGTAGTATTGCCAACATTTCCTTCTCATAAATACCTTTTGTAAATACTTTCCTTTGATTGAACGACTTTCAAAAGCAATGGGTCTTCCTTCTTGCATTGAAACAACACCAATTCCATTTCCTGAGGCATCACATTCCACAATAAAGGTTTTTGTGAAGTCTGGCGTAGCTAAGACTGGTGCTAGGCACATTTCCTCTTTAAGATGTTCAAAGGCCTTAGTTGCTTCAAGAGTCCATGAAAATGCATCTTTCTTCAATAATGTTGTTATAGGTGTTGCTATTCTGCCATAATTATTAACAAACTTGCGATAATTCCCTGTTAACCCGAGAAATCCACGCAACTGCTTTATGGTTGTGGGGACTTTCCATTCCTTAATGGCTTTAATTTTGTTAGGGTCTATCTTAACACCCTCGTGAGATATAATATGACCCAGATATTCCACCTCTTGTACTCCAAAGAAACATTTGGATGTTTTTGCATATAATTGTTTCTCCTCCAATACTTTGAGCACCCTTTCAACATGTAGAACATGATCCTTCCAAGACCTGCTGTAGATTAGTATATCATCAAAAAATACTAGCACAAATTTTCTAAGGAATGGTTTGAAAATGGAATTCATCAACCCTTGAAATGTAGAAGGTGCATTCGTAAGGCCAAAAGGCAGGACCAAAAATTCATAATGACCCTCATGAGTTCGAAATGTTGTTTCCGGAATATCTTCAGTCTTAATTCTAATTTGATGATATCCTAAACGAAGATCCAACTTGGTAAACTAAATTGCTCCACGTAATTCATCCAATAATTCATTAATCACAGGAATGGAAAATTTATCTTTAATAGTGAGCTTATTGAGCTCCCTATAATCCGGACACATGCACCATGATCCATCTTTCTTGTGCACCAATACTACTGGAGCAGAGAAAGAACTTTGACTAGGTTGAATTACACTAGCCTCTAACATTTCTTCAATCATACATTCAATTTCGCTCTTTTGGACATAAGGATATTTGTAAGGCTTGATGTTTGGAGGAACACTTCCTAGAATCAAATGAATATAATGATCATGATAACGAATAGGTGGGAGTCCTTTAGGAGTATCAAACACCTTGGAATGATTGTCCAAGACTTTTTGGACATATGGAGAAATAGATGATTTTGATGTTGGAACTTCTAGTGAGCATAATTGTGAAATTATTCCCCGTTGTTCTTTCTTCATAAGCTTTTCATGACATTAGAGTTTATTATCTTTCCTAGCATCTCTACGATACCCCATAATTCGATTTCCTTTCCTTCCGAAAAAATTTCAAGAAAAGTTCTTGAAAATTAAAAGCTATTGTCCCCAAAGATTGTAACCATTGTACTCCTAGTAGAACATCAACACCTCCCATTGGTATGGAAAGAAGTGGACTATTAAATACATATTCCCCCATGGCTAGCTTTATATTATGGCATTTTCCAGAGCAATTTATAGTTCCTCCATTTGCAACCATCGCTTTACATTCTGGTGCTAGGTATAGGAAACAATTCAATTCCTTGGCTACCTTACAATGAATAAAATTATGGGTACTACCCGAATCAATCAACACTATTAACTTTTTCTTCTTGATATGTCCTTCTATATTGAGAGTTTGAGGAGTGGTGATTCTTGCAAATGCATTACATAATATGGTTAGAATCATTTATTCTTCTTCCAAGGTTTCTTCCTGGTGTATATCCTCTACTTTTGAAGTTTCTTCTTCATTTTCTTCCTCATCTTCACAATCTATGTAAAATAATTTATTCTTAGTGCACTTATGACCTTTACTGTATTTTCTATCACAACTGTAGCAAAGCCCTTTTGCTCTTTTTTCTTCCAATTGTTGTGGTGTCAACCTTGTAGGTTGTGGAAGTCTAGGAGTAGCAACACTTCCATCTTTATAGATATGAGTGGTAGGCTTCCTTGTCGCCATAATTTTACATTCAATTTTTCTTGCCAACCTGAATGCCTTCTTGATGGCGAGCATAACTCGCCAAACCTAGATATTTCCAAAAAAATGCAGTTCCAATTTCTTTCCAAGTAAAACCACTCATTGGCAATTTCTATTGTGCGAAAGCTTTATTTTCTCCTTCAAACTTCTGGTTAAAAACAATATTTAACATTCCTTTTCATAACAAGTTGAATTAATATTCAGACATAAAATTGTAACTATATTAAATTTCGACCTTCAATCTCATTCAATGTAAGTCTCGGCCTGTAAATATGTGTTACTGGCATCCATACAATTATTTCTTACAACCCTGAATTCAAATAGACCATGGCACTAGCGCCCAAATATTCCTTTAAATTGAATCACATTTATCCAATTCTTATTCAATCAAAACTCAACTGCCCAAACAACAATTGAACCTTTCGACTCATGGCAATGGCAATTCATATGAAACTTAGATTTGGCTAGAAATAGAATGCCAATATTGCATACCTGTCTATCTAACAATGCTCAACTGTAGCGATCCGGCAAACACAAATTTTGAACATATTAGAGCTGGGGTTCAATAACTTTTGACTCGATTCAAACATAATTAAATCGCCCCTGTCAAAGACGTCAATCCTGATTCCAATTTTATAGATCGGCCTTCAAATTGAGCTTAGTGTGGAATTAGAATTGAACATATTAAACCAACACAAACCAAGAACGAATTCCAAATTGGATTGAGAATTGCAATTGACGCATTTCTAAACAAAGTTTTCCACCAATTTAAGATAAGAAGCTTTATCTGTGTGTTCCAATATGACCTTTAACCTTTTTGAAACATTCAAAACAGTATTGAATGTAATATAGGTATATCACTGCTCCACAGATCTGGTCGATCAAATGCTTAAAATAGTTTCGCTAATCGATAGTCGCCAGTCCCTTTTTAAACTATTGACATTCATCGCCACTCCGACGCGATGTCATCGGCAATCTCAATTTGCAGAGATTAAATGTCACCTATCCAACAATCGACCACCCCATAGTTCTGATGCGAGGTGATTCAAATCAGTTCGTCATCGCAATCAACACTGGGCTATCATATATGTTGTTTAACAGTTGTTCTGATGCGATATCAATCAGAAATCGGAATCGCTGTATTGCAATATTTAAACAACGACCTTCCTGTAGCAGCGCGAGATCTTTTGGATCCGATATCATATCAATCCAATCTATAATATTTCGCATCCGAATCTATTTTTATATGGCGCGATGTGGATCACTTCTCCTCGCTCCAATGCGATAAATTAGGTAGACCGACGAATTTCAAAACCATTATATGTTAATCAATCAGCTCAAGGATTCCACTGAATCTTTTCAGGCTCTTTCTTTGCATTAAAACTTCTTTCAGTTCACAATTGTCGACAACGCCAGGCTTACATTAAACACAATGTTTCTCATAATTGAAATTAAAACACACAAGCCGCACACCATTTAATCAATTGCACAGACATACAATACTCAAATTACCACCATTTGTCATTCGATTTGGCACAGAAATAATTTCTTTCATATTACTCAGAAAAAAAAAACAGAGCCTCGTCTTGGCCAGATTACCCAAGAAAATGAATATTATTACATACTGTTACAAAAATACTCACACTCTGAGCTCTAGCTCCACACAAAACCTAATCTAATATCCCACTCATTAACATTTTCCTCCTTTTATTATTAACTAGCTCCTAAAACAATGCTAACGCAATCTCCTATTTTTAAAGAATAACAGAAATCTTCTATTTCGTTGCTTTTCAAGCACACCTAGACTAACAAATCTTATCTCTACATTTAAAGAAGATCATCTCTTATTTATTACAATAACAAACTTTTTGAGAAGTCCAACCTTCTCAGTAAAAATGATTTTAACCAACAGTCACTGTATTTCACCCTGGTTTAGCCACAACATGTGAACAAAGTCTTCACATTGCTGGCTAATCCCGATGCTCCTGCATCAGACTCCCCATGTAAGAAAATTTGTGACCACCTGGTCATAAGTCTGGATAATTGTTTCCTCCTAGATCCCAAACTTTATTTTGTAATCTTTCCTTGCTTATCAATTTCTCTATTGCTGTTGTTATCTGTTGTTGTTCTCCAGGTTTCCATATTTTATGTTGTATTGCTCCACTTGCCCTGCCTTCAAGGTCTGCTACTGTCTTTCTCTTTTTGTCACTCCTTTTCTTTCTTGCTATTGTCTTTCTCTGAGACATTTTCATCATTAACCTCCTTATCAACTCAATTTCTCTGTCCAGTATATCCTCTTTCTGCTGATTGTTTCCATCTCTTGATTGTTGAACTCTCATTCTTGCTTGTTCTTCACTTGTTTTGATCACTTCCTTTTCACCCTTACTGTTGTTTTGCATCTTTTTTGCTGCTGCTACATTGTCCTTTAGAACAATTTCTTGCCCCTGTTTTCTACGTCTGTCAAATTCTTCTTGATTATTATTTATGACAACTAATTTTCCATCCTTCTTCAGCAATATATCATGGACATTCATCCTCTTCTCTTCCGACTTCCTCCTTTGAAATTCTAATTCTCTATATAACTCAATGATTTTACTGGGAGTGAAATTTGGAAATTTTACATAATATTCCATTTCCTCATTTGTTATTGTCTCATTATCACATGGTCCTTCTTCCTCTGCTAAATCTTCCTTAACATCCTTCAGTAGATGTTCTTCCTCTTCTTCTTCCATTTTTCTATCCACCTGTGCCAAATATGTTCCAGCGTATGCCACAACATCTTCAATTATAAGATAATCATTACAATAAAAAATATAAGGCCTCTGTACCTCTTTTCCCTTTAGCAACACTTCAGTATGTTGCATTGATTTCTCTTCTTCTGTCAGCATATTAGTATGCTGATCCAAACTCAAAGAAATCTTGAGGCTGTCAGCTAGTCTCCCCTTCTCATCATCTATTTCAATGATGTCTTCCAGCATTTTTCCATTGTAGTGAACTGATTCTTTCCCAGCCTCTTTATCATATTATGCTTCAAAACTTTCATCTTCTAGAAGGTACTCTTTCACATATTTGACAGTTTTAAAAGACTGTCTATCTTCTTCCAAACCTGCAATCATACACAAATCATTAGTTTTAAAATCACAAGACCCTACGGTCTTATTCAATGCTTCAGTTATCAAGTCTTCCGGCTGCTTCGAATCATTCATATGATTCAACTCCTCTAGCTCTTCATCACTTTCAGAAAGTAATGGTCCACTTTCTGGTTCACATATTGGAACTTCAACATCTTCCTTTTGCTGTAGCTCAATTCTTTCGAGCTTCTCTATCCTCTGTTTGGCATCTATAACCTGTTCAAGTCCCCTTAGTTCCTTCATCAACTGCATATTCACCTGATGATTCCTCTTCTCTTGTAGCCTCTGCCACTTGACCTTATTTCTCATGACATAACCATGCTTCTGGTTTACCTCATTTCTTTGTAACATCTTCATTAACACCTCAAGCTGAACTACTATCTTAGGCTTCTCCCGCTCATATTCCTCTTTGCTTAACTTTCTTTGTATGCCATTTGCCTTGGCATCCTTCTCCTTTTGTCCTATGCTGTGGACTCTTTCAGAACCTCTGTTACGACTGTCACTAGTCATCATCCTCTCCATCTCTATGAGTTCCTTACTCACTCTACTATGAGTTGCACTAAAGACTCTACAACAGCAAGTCCTGTCCTACCACCACTTACCTCACCAAGCTCTCCTCACTCAGTATTTTGGAAAGAAATTGGTTCTCTATCTCTGGAACCTCCTTTGAGCACTTCTTTTTGCTCTTTCTGAGTTTCAAATCATCTGCATCTTCTAAGAACAAACATGTTCTCCTTATCCAATCTCTATTGGAATTCCTCAAGGTTCTGCCACATCTATGTTTTCTCTAGGAAACTTTCAACAACTTCCTTTATCTGTTAGCAATTCTAACCACATCTTCTATGGAATTTCCTTTTGGGAGTTGCAATAATACTTCTGATTCAATGCAAAGACTACAATCTTCTAATCTTCAAATCCAAATAAAACCATATCATCTTACCTTCAAGATCTTGGTCTGATCTTGTCTTTCCATTCACCTGCACTTTTGAATGACTGTCCTTCCCACTAGCTTTCAGCTGTGTCTTCAAACTCTGTTACTTCCAAAACTTATAACCATCCCTCTTACAGTTTAACTATTGTAATCTCACTATAAAATTTCATTCATTTCATATCTGCTAATAATTAGACAAACTGCATACCTTCAATTACCTTCAGAATCTCACCATTTCTGCAAATCTGTTTCAGCAAATCTTTATGGTTCCACTGCACAATTTCTCGATATTCAACTATTGTCAATCAGATTTTAAAATCTGATCCTCTCTTCCAATCTTCCAGCTTTATCTGGGCAAAGCTTTAGCTATCAGCACCAATTCCTTCTTTTCTGAGTTTCTTCCACTCAGAAATCATTAACAACCTCTTTCATTACTATCCCTTAAGGTTTGATCTCCTTTGCTTGGATAATTCATTGCTGCAACCATCAATTCTCAATCTATTCCTTTGTCAGTGAAACTCAAATCAAAATTAAACAAACACAATACCTGCATGATTCTCCATTCACCCAAACATTGCTATGGATTCTTTCTGTCTCTGAAATTCTCACCTTAATTCTACTTTACCTACCTCAAAGAACTTAATTGTTCTTCTCCATTCTCCCAGTTGTACTCTGGTTGCTTGACTATCAGATTAGCATCTGATCTCCCTTGCCTGCATGCACATCTCTCGGTTCTAAATTATTTCAAGAAAATTTCATGTAGAATTTCTTTCTTCTGCCTTATACCAAATGGTTCATTTATAATTCAGCTATGATACCAAAATGATGGTGATCATAACCCGCCAAACCCAGATCTTTCCCAAAAAATTCAGTTCCAATTTCTTTCCAAGTAAAACCACTCACTGGCAATTTCTATTGTGCGGAAGCTTTATTTTCTCCTTCAAAATTCCGGTTAAAAACATCATTTAACATTCCTTTTCATAACAATTTGAATTAATATTAAGACATAAAACTGTAACTATATTAAATTTCGACCTTCAATCTCATTCAATGCAAGTCTCGGCCTATAAATATGTGTTACTGGAATCCATACAATTATTTATAACAACCCTGAATTCAAATAGACCATGGCACCAACGCCCAAATATGCCTTTAAATTGAATCACGTTTATCCAATTCTTATTCAATCAAAACTCAACTGCCCAAACAACAATTGAACCTTTCGACTCATGGCAATGGAAATTCATATGAAACTTAGATTTGCCTAGAAATCGAATGCCAATATTGCATACCTATATATCCAACGATGCTCAACTGTAGCGACCCGGAAAACACGACTTTTGAACATATTAGAGCTGGAGTTCAATAACTTTTGACTCGATTCAAACAGAATTAAATCGTCCATGTCAAAGACGTCAATCCTGATTCCAATTTTATAGATCGACCTTCAAATTGAGCTTAGCGTGGAATTAGAATTGCACATATTAAACCAACACAAACCAGGAACGAATTCCAAATTGGATTGAGAATTGCAATTGATGCATTTCCAAACAAAGTTTTCCACCAATTTAAGATAAGAAGGTTTATTTGTGCGTTCCAATATGACCTTTAACCTTTTTGAAACATTCAAAACAGTATTGAATGTAATATAGGTATATCACTGCTCCATAGATCTGGTCGATCAAACGCTTAAAACAGTTTCGCTAATCGATAGTCGCCAGTCCCTTTTTAGACTATTAACATTCATCGCCACTCTGACGCGATGTCATCGGCAATCTCAATTCACAGAGATTAAATGTCACCTATCCAACAATCGACCACCCCATAGTTCCGATGCGAGGTGATTCAAATCAGTTCGTCATCGCAATCAACACTGGGCTATCATATATGTTGTTTAACAATTGTTCAGATGCGATATCAATCAGAAATTGGAATCGCTGTATTGCAATAGTTAAACAACGACCTTCTTGTAGCAGCGCAAGATCTTTTGGATCCGATATCATATCAATCCAATCTATAATATTTCGCATCCAAATCTATTGTTATATGGCGCGATGTGGATCACTTCTCCTTGCTCCGATGCGATAAATTAGGCGGACCGAAGAATTTCAAAACCATTATATGTTAATCAATCGGCTCAAGGATTCCGCGAAATCTTTTCAGGCTCTTTCTTTGCATTAAAATGTCTTTCAGTTCACAATTGTTGACAGCGCCAGGCTTACATTAAACACGGTGTTTCTCACAATTGAAATTAAAAAACACAAGCTGCACACCATTTAATCAATTGCACAGACATGCAATACTCAAATTCCCACCATTTGTCATTCGATTTGGCACAGAAATAATTTCTTTCATATTACTCAAAAAAAAAAAAACAGAGCCTCGTCTTGGCCAGATTATCCAATAAAATGAATATTATTACATACTGTTACAAAAATACTCACACTCTGAGCTCTCGCTCCACACAAAACCTAATCTAATCTCCCACTCATTAACATTTTCCTCCTGTTATTATTAACTAGCTCCTAAAACAATGCTAACGCAATCTCCTATTTTTAAAGAATAACATAAATCTTCTATTTCGTTGCTTTTCAAGCACACCTAGACTAAAAACTCTTATCTCTACATTTAAAGAAGATAATCTCTTATTTATTACAATAACAAACTTTTTGAGAAGTCCAACCTTCTCAGTAAAAATAATTTTAACCAACAGTCACTGGATTTCACCCTGGTTTAGCCACAACATGTGAACAAAGTCTTCACATTGCTGGCTAATCCCGATGCTCCTGCATCACTTCTCTAATGAATCAGGTTCCCAAAAGTGAACTTCATGTTGGATGTTATCCTTTAAAGTCCCTATGAAGACATAAATCTTGTGTTCCTCTAGAATATTAGTTACCCTTATACTCAATTTTTGGATGTCCTCAATGTGCTCCACCACTGAACCCCTTTGTTTGAGATTTATAAATTGGCTAAATAAGGTGTTTCTCTTTGTATCCTCATAGTGTGCTATCATTTCCTTCATAAAAATGACCAAGTAACAATTTTTTTACGAGAGCAAAGCCATCGATACCACATAAATGTATTTTGTTCTAAATGTAAAATTGCAATGCATACCTTTTGTGTGTTTTACACATTATTGAGATCAAAATATTGCTCCATCTGTAGTATCCATGTTACGGGGTCCTTTCCATCAAACTTCCTCATATCCATCTTTGGAATATGGTGGTTCTTCCATCCAACATTAGAGTTTATGAAATCACGATTAACATTTATTTTGTTATCATCATGAGTTTCCTCTACTATCTTTTCACCATTAGGAAAAATTTCTTGTATCAAATTTTCCAAACCTTCGATGTATACTTTTAGATCATTCTTCATGTTTTCCATGTTGTCTTTCATTTTTTCATTGTTCTTAGCTTCCATGTCATCCATCTTAGCTTCCATGCCCACTTCCATGCCATCCATCTTAACTTCCAAACCATTCATATTAGCTTCCACGCATTTTTCCAAACCATCCATCTTAGTTTCCACATCTTTCTTCAAAACTTCCATTTCATTTTTTGTTGCTCTTTGCGATAGTGAAATTTGGTGCGCTTGCTCTTTTGATTTTGATATCTCATGTTGTGTTTCTTCGTCTTCATGAGTAATAGTAGAGCCTTCTAAAGGCTTAATTAGTGTTGAATCCTTTTTAGGGGGCATTTTAGAACCCAATACTGATATCTATTCTTCAATATGCCCTTGGAATAAATTCAAACTATTTTTTTTTCAAACAAGACTTATGTAATTCGAAAACAATACACAACTTTTTCTTTCTTTTGATGAGCTCGATATTGAAACTGAATTATCTCTGTGATTTCAGATCTTCAATATCTGAAATGTGGCCCTAATGTATCCCTCTGAATCCTCTTTTTAATTCCACATGTATGACCTAATTTTTATTCTTCAAGAAAAAGTTATGTCCAATCTCCCACAATGACCTAATTATGGATTGGTTCAGTAGAGCGAAATTGTACAACTTGACATGTGTAATTGTTTGCTCCTTTGGCTCTAAAATAGATAGAAAGGAAACTAAAGTCCATGTACTTCTAGCCACTTTTTACATAATTCCAATCCGATGCTCAAAGAGAGAGTTATGAATATTTTCCCATGATCACCTCTTTGAGATGAAATTCGGGAGCCTGAACAAGACCTAATGTCCACAGATCATATCTCTGAAAATATTGTGAACCAAGTTCTAAAATATTACGAAGATGTTCCTCAGGATTTCGGCTTTGTGCTCTAAAAAATTCCGCTTCTGAACCTTCATAGAAAAAACGTTATAGCGAAAATGCCACGATGACTTGTTTGGTGAAACGAAACCCTAGAATCCAAAGCTCTGATACCAAATGTTGTGAAACCAGCTCCAAAAAGAGAAGAAAATAGATATCAACACCTTAGAAATAAGCCACTTCGAGGGGACAACCTCCAATACATTACATTAATGAACAATTATTGGATGATACAAATGACAAAACCTCCTTTCTATATATAGGAGTCCATGGGGCCACAATGTAATCCTAGCTGACCTAACAATAATAATTTAAGGGAAAAATAATAACAATATGGGGGTTACAGGGGTACAACAATAACAATAAGGGGGTTACACTAACAACAATAAGGGTCTATACTAGTAATATAAGGACCTAAAAAAGTGAAAATGAGCAGTCAAATGAAAATAAGGGAGAAGGTAATGATGATTCAAGGAAAAATGATGATGATGATGGTGGTAGTGAAACTAAGAGCCATGATGACAGTGAAAATAGTGAGGCTCATAGTGGTGATGCATAAAACAATGATGTAGAAACAAATGATGAAGAAAATAGTACATATGAGGGAGATGAGACTAATGTCAGTGAGGTTCATAGCAGTGATGAGGCAGAAAGCATGGAAACTGAAGGTAGTGATGATGTTGGCAATCAAGAGGAAAACAATGAGGAGTGAAGAAAAGAAAAATCAGCCAGTGAAGAAGATAAGGGCAATGCAGAAAGCCGTGAAGATACAAATGAAGAAAGTGGCAAAGAAGACATGGAGGTAGATATCAGTAAAGATGAGGAGAATGATGAAGAAAGAAGAAAAAGTGATGATGATGATGATGTTGACAATGGCTCACAAAACCAAGACAGTAGTGAGGCTAATGATAGGGATAGTCTTGGCAGAGATGAGGTAGAAAATGTTAGTGAAGAAGAGGCCATTGAGTCTAAAAATAGTGAGGCTCATAGTGATGATAATGGCAGTGCAGAAAGCATGAAACATGAGGAAATGAAGATGCAGGTATCAGTGGTGATGAAGGCAGTGTAGAAACCAATGATGAAGCACCTAGAAGTCAAGACAATGAAAATGAGGCTGATGTAAATGATGCCAATATCAGTGATAATGAAAATACACAAGTCAGTGAACAAAATGAGTAAGAGAGCAGCGATCATGATGGCCATAATATCAGTGGAGATGACGATAATGATGATGATGATGTTGACATTGATAATGACAACAAGAATATCAGTGATGAAGAAGAGAGCATGGAGAAAGATGCCAATAGCCATAAGAGCAGCCATCAAAGCCATAAGGACAACAAGGATATCCATGATGATGATAGTCATGATGGCAGGAAGACTAAAGACACTAAAATGAGCATAATCAAACCTTTTTCTTTGACCTCTCAAAAAGGAAGTAGGCATGTGTTTTCTACCTCTAAAAGGAAAGGGGCCATGCCTTCCACTTCAACCAAGCAGCTGGAGAAAGGAAAAGAGAAGGTAATAAAGGAAGAAGAAGAATACCGACATGAGATTGAGCAAGAATTTGAGCTCATCCATGTTGACAGTGATGATGAAAATGAGGCAAGGATCTCAAGAATTCTACTCAAAGGTAAATATGCCCAAATCAAAGATTTGCAAACCAACCTAGCTAGGGCTAGGAATTCCATCCACTATTATGAGACTGAAAACAAGCATTTGGAGGCACAAAAGGCCATTTAAGAGGTTAGGGCAATAAAATCCTGGAAAGAGGTTGAAAGGACCAAGGTTAGGCTTGATGAAGTATTTGGTGTTTTTTATGAGAGTGAAGATGAAGAAGGGCAATTTTCTAGAAGAAGGCCAAGAACAATGGGCTTTAGGAAGGCCTTAGCCAAGGAGGAGAGCAAGAAAAAACATTGTTAGAGTAGCTCACTCCAAGTGAGCTGCTTTCCATGGAGATTGAGTATGATCGGGAACCTTGGTTAGAGAGGGCTAATACACAATTGGAAGATCAACTAGAGAAGACAAAAAGATACCTTGGCCTTTAGAAGAAGATGGCAAGCACTATGCCTTGAGAAATAAAATTGCAAGGGCCAAGCTGAAAAGAGCCCTTGCCAAAATTCAGGCCCTCAAGGAAGAAAAAAGGCAAGAAAGCCTTGAGATCTTGGTTGATTCTTCCCTACAAGCATATCAAACCCCATGAGGAAGATAAATTCAAATTTTGACAAGTTTTTGATAATTTTGGGTTTTCACTGTTTTGGAGGGCTAAGGGCACAACACCCTTGGCACTGCACTTTTTCTTGGGGCATTCATTGAAGGAAAAATTTACATTTTTAGGTTCCTTAAGTCAAGGACATCACACTCACCAAGTTTCAGCTCATTTGGAGCAAAACTGGTCCTCCAAAAGGGCCAAAAACATGCAAAATTTCACCTTTCTGCCTTGTTTTTAGGGTTGGTGCTGCACCCTTACCAGCTTTGGTAGTTTTGGTTTTTGAATAGGTAAATTAAGTCCAATTATAAAACCAATGGAATTTTTGGAAAGTAGACTTGACATTATTTTCAACAAGCCATCACGGAGCTCATTCCGACATCGGGAAGGCCTTTAAAATTCAACTGCAAAATGACTCATTTTTCCGATGTAGGTGTTGCGCCCTTGGACCTCACTATTGTGCCCTTGTGTGAAAAACTCAAAAAAAGAAAAAAAATTATGGCAAATAGATATTTTGTGGTTTTTTGGGAAAATCACTCCAAATTTAGGTGTTAGAAGTTATTCTTTATTTATTGCCTTAGATATTTTCTGCCTTGGGCCTTGCATGGTCTTAATGGAAAAATTTAGCATTTATGATGTATTTATGACATTTTGGAACCCTAGTTAGGGTTTTTGTCCTCTTTTCTTGTTAAATATAGCATTGAGGCCTCATTTTACATATTGGATGATTATTGAGAGTAATACATATACTTTGAGATTGAAGAGAAATTGGCTTTGGTTTTTGTGGATGGCTTGGCTTGCTTGATAATGGAGAAGGCTCACTTGCAGGATTCATGAGCATAGTTAATGGTGATGTGTTCCTTATTTAGTTCTTGTTTTCTCATGTTACCATTTTGTTCCATCTTTATATTCCAGTAGGACAAAATTTTTAGGGTAAGAAATGTTGTTTAAAGGCACCTTAGCTCTGTTTGTTTTCTATTTCTTCTATGTTTTCCTCTACTAGGTTAGTTTAGAGAATTTTTAGTTTCTCTCTAGACCCACTTATGCTTTTTTATCTTAAAGATGATTCAATGAAGCAAATGTCAAAGTAGTTATATGGTTAGCCCTTCTCTCTGCCATTACTTAAACATTGTTTTTAAGGTCTTTTACTTTGAAGTTTTGCTAATTAAGTTTAGCCAAAAAGGCTTATGATTTTCCATGCCCTTTTTCTCATCTTAAATGGTTTCTTTGGAGGTCCTTGTATTTTGATTAATGAATTTAGGAGTTCCCACTTCTTTGATCTCTGCTGTATGTTTATCTTAAATTTTTTCTAAGATTTGTTGACTCCCTGTGATTTACAAGATTGGCAAGAAAAAACACTGTAGGGGCCACATTAGAACAAAAGTTGGGTTTATGAACAAATAAAATAAAGATTTATTTATAAAAATTTGGGGTCCTGACAGTTTTAATTTTTAGATATAAACAATGTAAAAATCAAATTTTAAATTGTTTTATTGCATATACAGAAAAAAAATGATAAAAGGAGGGTTTTTATGAAGGGTTTTGAAGGGAAAAATGGGGTTTTAGAGGGGGGATGAGTGAATGAGAGTGTCGGTGGGGAGGGAGAGTGAACATGGGAAGGGATAAGCCCAAAGTGAGTCTTTTTAGAGCAATAAGGTAAATTGAGAAGTCAGAGATGAAATATATAGTGAAATAGGTTTATTTAGGATAATGAAGGGAGTGAGATTTCTAAAGATAGCTGATAGGAGAATAATTCTATCTTTAGTTCCTTGTAGAAAATACATATTCATCTAGTGAATTCTGTAAAAATAAAGGAGGATAATAGTGGCTCCAGATGGGGAGGGTAGCTCCTTCAGGAGGTGTTAATAACCTTAGAGATGAAATCTCTGGAAGAAGTAGACCAGTGCCTTGATTTTCATTTTGACAAACTCCTTTATTTAATTGCTGCTTTGCTACTACTCTTTTGAAGTTGTGTTCTTCAAAATATGAAAGAACATGATTGCTTCAACTCAACTTCTACCTACCCATCCTACTTTTCCTTAACATTTTTTCTTCATTGGGAGCATTTAGATTATCCAACCTTTTACATTATTTTCTTTTGAAAACAGGAAACTACAACTTCTACACTTATATCAACCAAAGCTCAGATTAGACTGATGAGCTTTTTATTCTCTACCTAGTCTATTCATCTGTCAAGATTAAACTATTTGACAGATTTCCATTCTCTAAACTAAAAACATGAAATTGAAAACATAACCAAATCAGGATTAGAAAGTCTGATTTGTGATGAGCTGTGGCATTTTGTATAAGTGTGCACACATAATTTATTTTGTAGAAATTTCAAAACTAAAAACTTTGAGGGTTGTAATTTGGAATTTTATATACATCTTAGGTGACTGGTTCAATAAGAGGGATAGATATTTTGAACTTGGAAATTTCACTCTCTATACTAAAAGTTGTCTGAGCTTTTGAAATATTTAAATCAGCCCTTTTAGTCACTATTTTCTCAACAAATTTAGCTTGCTGGTTTTTATTATGAACAACAGTTAAAACAATTTTATTAGGGGCATTAGCTAAGTTGCTAGTGCTACTTTGGTCACCACTAAGTTTGGGATTAGGTTGGTTGTTTTTATTTTTGTTTTTATCAGAAATTTCAGCCACTATGTTATTTTTTTCTATTGTCCTTTTGGAAATGTTTTCAGGATTATTCCTAGCAGAAATTTCAGAGGTCTTCCTTTTGGGAGTGTCTTGATTTTTCTTACTTCTAAGGTCATATTGTCCGTGAAATTCTGTTATGGAATTTTCAAATACTTGTTTATAGTCTTCATATTCTAGGATCTCTTCTTCATAAGGTGTAAATATGCCTTGCTCTTCCTCAGTGAGGAAAACATTATCCTCATTGTTTACTCCCATCAGACTTATATGATTTTCCTCTATTTCTTCAATCACTCCCTCATTTTCATTAGCATAATTTTCTTGGAAAGGTATGCTTTGCTAATCAGGGCCTCTTTGTCTAATTTGAGGGGGATTCCTTATAAATTTTTGGTTTTGGTTCTGATTTTGATTTCTGTTTTGAGGAGCTATTTATTTTTCTCTAGGATAAGCTCTCTCATTCATGTTTATTCTCTCCATCATCCTCTCCATTGTCTTAACTCAGCTATCAATTTTAGCATCAGATGTGGAGGGTCCTGTTAGTTCCCAAATCTACCTTAGGTTGAAGTCAGGCATAAAAAGGACAACACCAAACCACGCTCAGCCTCGTAGCTAGCCCTACGAGGACAGGAGAGGGCTCTCTCCGGGTCAATCTCAATGAAAATATTCAAAGGGGCTTGAGATGACTAAAAAAAAAACTGATATTAGGCTAGATAAACAAATAGGAGGGTTTGATTTTGATTTTTAGGGGTTTTTGTTGGAAAAAGGGAAAAACAATTTTGGGCTTGGGGATGAGGCCAAATTCTTGCAGAGTTCAAGTTGGGGCAGGGTAGAAAATGACTTTGATGTCTTAGATTCAATGAATGGATAGAAAATACTGTTGAGAAGCTGAAGAGGGCAAGAAGGTGCAAGGATCCTCTTCAAACTGACAAAAACATATCAAACTAAACAAAAGTTTAAGGCAGAGCACCAGCAAATCAATGAATTCTACCTCAATTACTCATTTGTTTAATTCAGAAGCATAGAGAAGGGAAATGGAATACATATAAAATTAATGAAACTTACAATAACATGGAGAAAAACATCATCAAAACTCAGAAGCCACAAGGATCCCAACAAGTGCTGCAAAACTCTGGTCTTTCCTTTGCCAAAAACTGAAAATGGATATACAATGGAGTGCCAAACTTTTCCCAAGAGTCCAACCCTGAAAATGTCTCAGAAAATACAATATATAGACCATCCTAACCCCTTCCCATGCCTCTAGGGGTCGAGCTCATCCTTCTAGGAGTTGTTTCAACCAATTCTAAACATGGAACTGAAATCTAGGCAGCTAAACAACTTGCCTCTATATGCTAGGAAACTAATCCATTCACTTAATTTTCACTTTTTAGTGAATGAATCCTCTAGAACAAGTAAAAACATGCCAAATTTACATCATAGCCACAAAATTACATCAATATAGATCAATAATTACATCCAAAAGTGAAACTAGTCAAACTGGCCGAATTTCTGAGCTGAAAAGTGAAAATTGGGCAAAATTCCTCTATGCGCCGTGCTCCAAAGCTCTATGCGCCGCACTACTTTGGACCTATTTTTGGAGCACTTCCCGAAGTCAAAATCTAGCTCATGATAGCTCGTTGGAAAGCCCTAGATGTCTGCTATCCAACCCAAGTGGAATATTTCAATTTGGAGCTCATTTTCATCTCCAAAAATTCAATCTCCCAAGACTACTTTCTGCTGGTGCAAAAGGTGGCAGAAAGGTGATTTTCATGGTGTTTTTGGCCCTTAAGACCACCCAGAATTTGATGAAATGCTTCGGCCATCCCTAAATATACATAATATAACATGAAAAACCCAAAAATGTAAAGTTTTCCTCCATAAGATCTCTCAAACGTAAGCGCGCGTCGGGCGGAAAAACTTGTTTTGCAACCAAAATTTTCAAAATGACAAAATCTTCTCCAAATTTGCTAAAATTTGGAGTGAAGGTCTCCCATCATGTCTCATGCTCAGCCAAGGAAGCTTCGGCCAAGATTCTAAGTGGATCAGGCCTTTTTCGCCGTTTCAGTGCTTTCTTCAGCCTTGCCTTCAAGATCTTCATTTTTGCTCGGCAAACGTGTGTGCAGGCCCAATAGTGGTTTTTCATATGTCTGAGCATGTCTTTGTCCCTATTGGCCTTCGCCAAGAGCTTCTCCAGATGAATGTTGACATGGGTGAGGCAGGTCTCTCGTTCAACCGGTGTCATGTCACCTGGTCTCTTCCGGGCCAATGCACGGTCTTCACGGATTTGTCGCAACTCTATAAGTGTGTGCTGATCCTCTAGTTTCTTATTATGCTGCTCCAAGTAATCTATAACCCACTGAGCTCTTTGCAACTTCACAGTCAAAGTATCAATCTCAGCCTTTTTTTCCTGGATGATCTCTTTCAGTTTCGAGCTAGGAGAGCTCGCATCAACATCGATCAAAACAAAATCAGTATCTTGGCCTCCCGAAGGGCCTTCATCATGCATAGGATTCTTGCCTCTGTCCTGTACCTGTTTTGATGTAGAAGGCGAGACCCCTTCCACGCCATGTGGAGATAGTACTCGCGCTGCTGATGAAGATAACGAGACCCCTTCCACCCCTGGTGGAGATAGTACTCGTCGTGCTGCTGCAAATAAGGCTTTGTGGCCTCTCTGATATGTCACACACACTGGAGCACTGATAGGCTCAGTTTCAGGAACCTCAAACTGATGTGAAGGCTTTGCCTCATCATGAACAATCTCGGGAGGAGGCTGGGGGGCTGCAAAGAAGTCACGGGAAATGAACTCATCCCATGTGATGCCCTGCAATCCAAGCTGATGTACTACAATGATTTTAATGAGCGCATAATGATAAATGCTGTTATGTTGCTGCTCCGGAGTCTTCTTCTGCACAAGGGTAGTCATCCACTCTATGTTTCGGCACATGAAGTATGGAATATTCATCAGTCGCACCCTCATGAAATGCATCAAAAGTATGATATGGTATGCATAAAGGCGTGAGAATCTACCCTCACAGCTGAAGTATCTAATGATGAGTTTCATTAATGGTGCATAGGACTCCTTTAGAAACTGGAACGGGAATACTCTGCTCAACTGCCTCAAATATCCAGGCCTGATGTAAGGTTCATAATATGCTCTATCCAGCTGTTGTCTCTTATTCCACTCCTCACCTATGTTTGGTATCCCGGTTGCCTCAGAAATGGTCTCTGGTGTCAAGGTGAAGTTCACTCCAGCAAGGTTTACATGACCATCATGCAAATGTAGGACAAATAAGCGAACCAACTCCTGATGGTGTTGAATCTGAGATATCAGCTCACAATACCGAAAACATGAATGTTGTTGAAAGCATGTCATTGCAAGCGGGCAGGCCTGCAATTGAGCCAAAGAAGTGGGCTCCTCCCTGACGTGCCTGCCACTTTTATGAGACCTCCTCGATACATTTAGCCCTGTGGTTGAGTCACTATCCTGCTCATATCCCTGCTCATATGATGAATTTGTCTCTGACATGATGATGAAAACAAGGTGTTTGACAAGTATATGCTGATATATGTATGGTGAAAACAAGAGTTTGGTGTATGTTTTAATGCCAAATGTGTCACATATATAATAAGGTGATGTGGAGAAATATCACAGTGGGAAAAAAGGACTGTCAAGTGAGATTTAAGTGTGAGGACAATCACTGTTTGGGGGGACTTAGGGATTTGGGGATTTATAAGTAATGGGAATGAGTGATAGTGATGGGGGGTAGTTTTTAGGAATAGGAGTAAGTGAAATGACAAAATATAAATGAAATCAAGGATATAGAGGCAGTCCTTGAATGTGGTGGAAATGATATGAAGTGATGGAAAATGATAGGGTTCGAGGATTAACACATGGGAACAAAGTTATAAGGGATATGGGACAGCGGGAATAGGAGAAAAACTGTGGTATGATAGTGTGACAGTGATAGCAGTGATAACAGTGGTAACAGTGATAAGAGCACAAACGAAAATGGAATGAGAGTGTTTTGGCAACAAAGCTCAAGTTTTGACACCCAATTTCAAACCCTAGGAGCAAATTTTGATGTGGGTATAGGGTTATATTTTCACCATTTGACCTCTTGAATTCCTCCTTCCAAATAGCACCCAACAGGACTTAACATCAAATGGTAAGGGCACACACTTACTTGGAGACAAATAAACTGAATCGAATGGAGTTTTGATGGAGCGAAGATGAGTTTCGGCCTTTGGGGCTCTGTGCGCCGCGCACAAACCCAATGCGCCGCGCTCTATGGGTGCGTCGCGCCCTTTAGAAATTACACTGTGTATCTCGGCTCTATGCGCCGCGGCCTATCCCAATGCGCCGCGCTTTACTTAACATACCGTCTGCCCTTCTAAAACACAGATTTCGTCCCTCCAAACTTCAACATCAACTTTCCTCTTGGATTCTCTGAATATCTCTTGATGCAAATGAATAAATACCTTTGAGAAATATCTTGAAAAGAGATGGTTTTAATTTTTGCTTCTCAAAACCCATTTCGTAATGTTATTGACTTTGGCACTTTTTGCATTTAATTCAACTTCTGTCTTTTGTTTCCTCACTGATTTTCTGAGCTTGAAATGATGTTTTCTTGGTTGATTTTTGCAGGGATGGTGGCATTGAACTTCGGCAAAGGAAGACCAGAGTCTTCTTTTGAAGTCCTCATGGCGAAAAAACTTTAAAATACATATTTATTACAAACAACTAATTCGACAATTTCTTCTTCAAAACAGAGTTTTGGAGAAGAAACATCCTCGAGCATAATTGACGATGTAAATCTTGAAATGAAACTTGTTGAAAACATCCTCATGGCCTACGGGCATTATTTAACATTTCTGAAGACCAAACCCTAGACTTAGAAACTAAAATGACTCTTTTTGACCAAAATAGCATCTATGACTATAAATGACATGAACTGAACTTTGATGAATTTTGAGAAATTTTGACCAACCCAGCAGGTACAAGCATGAGGGATAATGAGAGAACAAATCCCTTCCTTCAAAAAATGGCATGCCCCTAACGGAATGCAGATGAATGAGCGGAATGAGACACCTAAACAATGAAATGCAATAAGAGAAATGATCTCTGACGGAGGGATGTAAAGACCGACTCTAACATTGGCTCCAATGGGGATGGTAGCTCCTTGGAGGTGCCAAGAACGGCAGATATTTGGGAGAGCAGACCAGTGCCTTCGTCCATTGGGCTATAGAATCTATTATTTTGACAAAACAACTCAAGACTTTTGACTGAATTTATTTGACTGAAACTTTGATTCAAACTAACTCAACTTTTAAAACAGAAATGACTGAACCAAACTGACTAAACAGACTCAAAAAAAAACTGAAATCCTTCTTCAGAATTATAGCCTTCACTTCAAGCCCCAGACTGAAGAAAAGACTACAGTGCACACTTACAATGAAATTGAAATACATGATATGTACAATGACAACATGATCAGCAGAAAACATCTTAGAAATGGTACCGCTTGAGCATCCGACCATTGACCGGCCCTCCTGGACAGTCTTCACCATTCATCTCCTTCAAAATAAAGGCGTTCTAACCTCGATATGCTGCAATCTTGAATGGACCTTTCCAGAGATTTTAAAACTTACCGTGTTTACCTTTGTCCTCATTCCTAGCATCCCACTTCAGTACCACTTCCTCCAACTGGAATTTATCCGCCTTCGCTTTCCTGTCATAGATCTTCTTGATTCTCTCTTGCAATTTGAATGTGTTTTGGAAGACTTCTTCTCTCGTTTGCTGCAAATGAATCATCTGATTTATCCTTCTTTGCATATGGCTTTCTTCACTACCAGCTTCCTGAAGAAGCTTGACCACCGGAACAGCAAGTGAGGTAGGAAAGACTGTATCTACTCCATAAACTAACTCGAAGGGGGACATACCAATGGAATTCTTTTGACTCACCCGATCAGCCCATAGCGCATTTACCAGCTTCTTATGCCAAATCTTCTTATTTATGTCCAGCAACTTTTTAATGATATTGACTAGAGATTTATTGGAAGATTCCGCCAAACCGTTGCCTTGCGGATGATAGGCGGTTGAATGCCCCAAAATAATTTTATACTTAGCACAAAACTCAATCATCTTTCTTGATTTAAAAGCTGCTTCATTATCAGTGATCAATTTACTCAGGCAACAAAAACGAGACAAAATGTTGTTTTCAAGGAAAGAAATGATTACCGAATCGGTAGCTTGTCTTGTGGGAACTACTTCGATCCATTTCGTGAAGTAATCGGTGGCTGTTAGAATCCATCTGTGCTGTCCTGAGGAAGGAGTATGGATCTCCCCAATGAAATCCAAACCCCACTGCTGAAAAGGGGCGCTTACCTCAATAGGCTTGAGTGGAAATGGCTGTAATTTCTATCTTCCTTCGAAAATCTGGCACTCATGGCAGCCTTTGACTGTTTTATACACATCAGCAAACAATGTCGGCCAATAGTACCCTGCTCTCAAAATCTTATTGGCTGTTGTTTTCCAAAAATGATGACCCTTGCAGTCTCCTCTATGGAAATCCTCCATTACCTTCTTCGCTTCTTCCTCCACCAAAAAATTAAATAAAACACCACTTGGATCTTTCCAATAAAGTGCAGAATTCAAAATACAAAATTTTGCAGCCTTCAGTTTCAAAGTTCTACCTTTGTTTCTAGTCATGCCGGGCGGTGATGACAAATTTTGAAGAACATAGATGATATCTGAATACCATGGGGAAGCAACAAACATTTCCGATACCTGAAGTGGCGAATTCTACTCATCCTCATCAGACATAGCAGCAGTCATATTTATGTCTAATGCGTGCAAATTCGATTCAGCCATAAGTTTCACCAGCCCCTGTCCCTTGATAAGCTTTGTGGGCCTTATTTCCACATCATATTCTAGCAAAGCTGCAATCCACTTGCCACGTCTTCCTTCCGGATCAGTCTGTACTAAAACATCTTTCACGACAGCGTTAGGAACATAAGCCAAAATATGGGAATGCAAAATGTATACCCGGAAATCCTTCAATGCTTTTACCAGTGCCAGAGCTTGCTTCTCAATGATGTTGTACTTCAAGGCTACGTCTCTAATAGTTCGACTGAAAAACGCTATGGGCTTCTCATGTCCATCTCTTTTCTGCATTAACACAACTGCCATGGTATGCTCCGAAGCAAAGGAAAACAAAATAAAATCTTGGGTGTAATCCGGGCTGATTAACACCGGAGCTGAAGATAGTGCCAACTTCACCAAATTAAAGGACTTTACCACCTCTTCAGTCCACTTCACTTGGCTGTCCTTTTTCAGCATATTTGTTATTTCTCTTAAATGTTCAGCAAGGTTAGGGACAAAACGACGTAAAAAGTTCATCTTACCATTAAAAGACTGAATCTCCTTCTTGTTCCTGGGAGGGTCAATTTGCTGAATTGCTTCAACACGTGCTGGATCAATACGAATGCCATCTTTTGAAATAATGTGACCAAGTAATTTTCCCTCATCCATGGCAAACAAGCTCTTTTTAGGATTAAGCGAGACACCATATTTTCTGCACTTTTGAAAAACAACTTTCAAGTGATACATATGCTCTTCATCTTAATTGGCAAAGGCCGTCAAATCATCAAGGTATATAACAAGGAAAACATCTTTCTCATTCGCAAAAGCCACGTCCATCGCCCACTGAAAAGTTGCACCAGCATTCTTCAAACCGAATGGCATCTTGGCATAGTGGAAAGTTCCCCACGGAGTGGTGAACGCTGTTTTGTCTCAGTCGTCCTCATGGACCAAAATTTGGTTATATCCAGAATAACCATCGAGTAGTGACATGCGAGATGCTCCAACTACTCGCTGCAGTATATGATCCATCTTAGGCAATGGATAATTGTCCTTCAATGACACCTTGTTCAAATTTCTGAAATCAATACACAATCGAATCTCACCTGTCTTTTTCCGCACCGGCACTAAATTGGAAATCCAATCAGAAAATCTAATGGGAACAATGATTCCTGCTTTGTACAACCTGTTTACCTCCTTCTCAATTGATGGCAGAAAATTCGGATTGATTCTTCTTAGCTTTTGTCTGAAAGGCTTATGATTAGGCTTAATTGGGATAGTATGCTGAATTATATTGGCGTCATACGTCTTTAAATCTGAGTAATCCCAAGCGAAAGCATCAGCAAATGAAGACAAAAAACTCACATATTTTTCTTTTACCTCTGGTGGCAATGATTTGGATAACTTTACCATTTTGGGGTTTTCAGCTGTTCCAATATTTACATCTTCGACTCCTTTTTCAGTCGGTCGTAAGGTTGGTTTCTTGGCCACATCATCCTGATCGAAGAGTTCTTCTAAAGGTATCAAACCTTTAGGAATAATGTTGTCTTTCATCTGTAACACTTCCATTTGATTGACTTGAACATCATCACCATCATCATATTCTACATCAATTGAGGTTCCTTTGAACTTACCTTTACTTTGCTAAAAATCATTATTCTCATCATCATCTTGAAAAACTTGCCAACATCTTTGATTATCCGGGACGGTAGGATGGTGCATCACATGGATTTCAAACTTATTATTTGAATTCATTAGGATTTTCAAGTTACTTGCTGCCTTAGCAAGTGCATCTGCAATTCCGTTTTGAATGCGAGGAATACAAGTCAAAGTATAATCTGAAAACTGCTTCAAAATATCAAGGACAGCGTTACAGTAAGCCCGCATCGGGGGATGTTTCGTTTGATATTCAATCTTTACTTGCTTAATCACCAATTCAAAGTTTCCATAGACTGAAATTCTCTTAGCATTCAGCTTTCTAAGAATCTTTAGGCCAGCAATTAGAGCTTCATACTCAGCCTCATTGTTTGAACAATCAAATGCTAATTTGTAAGAACATACCCGTACATTGCTCGGTACCTTGTTTGGAGTGGAAAAAGGACTGCGTACCCAAATACCAATTCTAGCACCATCACTCTCGACTGCACCATCGAAATCCATGGTCCATAGACCCTCTTCATCATCCTCTAAGTGCTGAAATTGTGCTAGCTCTGTTTTTTCTGCTTGCTGTCCACTATCTTTAGCTGATTGCTCAATTGTGCTTTCCGGTTTTTTCCTTTCTTTCTGCAAAACTTCTCTGAAATTCTTGGTAATATCTGGAATATATTCTTTTTAAACTAACTGACTATCTACATCATTGAAACTATCGGCAAACAAAACAAAAGACTCTAAATCTGTATGTACATAATTAATCGGATGATTGACCGGTTTCTCCTTGGTTGTAATCATATACTTCATTTTTTGTTCCCGGTACAACTTTCTCATTTGGCCAAACATGGGAATCGTCGCATAGGAGAAATCTAACTGTAATGTCCCTTTCAATTTTTCTCCCCAAGATCTCGAAAGAAACATACCAAATCTCGGAGGAATGTCTGCTACAACAACGTCCATCAAAACATTCTTTGTAGGAATCTGATCCAAACTTACAACCAAGTCTTTAATGAGCCCAATACATCTCACTCTGCTAGAATCAAATGAATAAATATCATGGTACTTCCTAGTGATGTCTAAACCCAACTTCTCCATGATTTCTTTCGGCATAAGATTA
Source organism: Pinus albicaulis (assembly GCA_034641835.2). Taxonomy (NCBI): domain Eukaryota; kingdom Viridiplantae; phylum Streptophyta; class Pinopsida; order Pinales; family Pinaceae; genus Pinus; species Pinus albicaulis. The sequence goes on from CM076573.1 coordinate 548,049,388, forward strand.
TGGGAAGCACCGGAATCGAACATGGCATTATGCAATACAAACTCAGGCAATCGAAGAATGATATAAAAAGGAGGCACTTCACTGTCCGAAGACTCACCATCTAAAGCTAGTCCAAATATCAGTTTCAGCTGATCATCTTCAATATTCACCATATCAGACATGGGATCGAAATTCAAAATTTTGGAAACTTGAACCTTATAACTGTTGTTCCTCATTAATTTGGTCAAGGGAATGGATACCTTTAATTTAGAAATTTTATTCTCCAAACTAAAGGCTGAAGTCTTATCGATCTCTTTGGTCGGAACATCTTTCTTTTCAGCCTTCTCCCTTGTTGTAATTGGCTGATTTTATTTTTCTGCTGATGATGACTTGGTGGCAGCGGGATCAACTATCTCTTTTGCTTTCTTTTGTGCAACAGGTGAATCGTTTTTAGGTGCTGAAACTTCCTTTCTCTTTTGAATTGGATTGACAGGCACATCTCTATTTCTGAGAGAATATTGCTTCTGCTGGGCTGAAAATGCATTCATATAACCTCTCTGATACTCATCCGACTCTTCTTCAAGAGCTGCATCATTAGCCAAGATAAAATCCTCATCTCTTTGTACCGCTGAACTTTCTGCATACTCCTCATATTCAGTGATCTAAATGGGAAAATAATTAGGAGTAAAGAAATGATTTTCCTCCCCTACTACATCATCTTCATCATCTAAATCCTGACCAACAAAATTCTGCTGAAGAGGTGTTTTTACTTGTTGCTGGACTGCTGGCTCTTGTGCTCACTGTTCTCGTTGTTTAATCCTGAATTGGGGCTGCTGCTGACCACGGAAGTTGGGATTTCGAATCTGCGGTTCGGGCCTATCAAGAGTGAACCTTTCAAACATTTTTTACACTTTAAGAAGTAGCTGATCTGATGTGGATGTAGAAGCTTCTTCCTTTATCACAACTTTCTTCTCTGCTTTCAATCTAGCTCTCTTGTCATTCAAATTTGCCTCAACACTCACGGCAATCTTCTACATGTCCTCTAAAGTGGGCGGATCTCTATCTCGTAATGAATAGGCCATCTCCAGATCAAAACCATCCGGGAATTTTAACAAAGATGATTTCTTAGAAGGCCTCAAATCATCAGGAATGGCATTATAAACCACATTAAATCTAATAATATAATCTTGGACGGACTCACTAGGATTGCGCTTGATCTTGGTATATTCAGAAGTGATTTGAAGCGGATATTTCTTCATTTCCCACCGATCTAGAAACTATCTCTGAAGCTCTTCTAATGTATTAATACTCTTGGGCTGCAAAGCTCTGAACCACTTGCGTACCTCACCTTCAAAATTTTGCGCAAACAATCTCATGGAGACATTCTCTTCATCAATTTCATGGAGATCAAAAAAGTCTGTCATTCTATCAATATGCTGCTGATCAGGAACACTCTGAGGAGTACCATCAAACAAAGGGATTTTACTCTGATAATCAGCGGGCATGGGATCTAAGTTTGCTGGCAAGGTAAGAGGTGCAAATCTAGCAGCCATTGCTCTTGGTGGATTTATGATCTATCTTGGAGAAACAGGTGGAGTAGGAGCAGTAGGTGTACAAGGTGTATGTGGTGGAGATGGAGGAGGAACTACTGCAGATTGCTAATCAGATATCAATGGTTGTACAGGAATGGTAGGAATGAAAGAAGGTTCAACGTGAACTTGTGAATCAGATGTAACTACTGATGGACCAAGAGTTTCAGAAGCAGATTCAATAAACTCAGGAATATTCGCTGCCACAATAGAGTTCTGAAGATTCAAGATGTAATTATCAATGGATCTATTAGCTTGTTCAACCTCAAGATACTTGATAAACTCAGGATTTATGATGGTAGAACCAGTAGCACTTTCAGATTTAGTTTCAAACAATGACAACTCGAACTGATCATCAAACTCAATATCTTCAATGAATTTAAATACAGTAGGGTATGAATGAGATTTAAACAAAGGGATCACGGGACTTTCTCAACGGAGGATTCTTGAAATCAGATTAGGATTTTCATACACTGGAGGTGGATCAGGATCGGGATTTGATCTAGTATGTCTTCTAGAAGCCAGTGTGTTGATCTATTCAAAAATCAAAGGACAAAACCGGTCTATTCAGCCTATCAAATTTTAGACTCAATCACCTAAAGTCTAGAAAGATGTAATATACTGGGGTAATTCAGAAGTCAAATGTCACGTTCACAAGCTAAATCAGAGATTGAGTGAAGCAGCGTTTATCTACTTCCGCTAATGCAAAGCAAAAGCGTTTTGAATGCTACCTGGCATAACTTCAGGCTCCGTCTGTAACTTATGAAACAAATAACACCAACAAGAAAACCATTTTCTTTCCCAGTATGGTCGCCACTATGTTAGTTCCCAAATCCACCTTAGGCTGAAGTAAGGCAGAAAAAGGACAACACCAAACCACGCTCAGCCTCGTAGCTAGCCTTACGAGGACAGGAGAGGGCTCTCTCCGGGTCAATATCAATGAAAATATTCAAAGGGGCTTCAGATGACTAAAAAAACAACTGATATTAGGCTAGATAAACAAATAGGAGGGTTTGATTTTGATTTTTTGGGATTTTGTTGGAAAAAGGGGAAAGACAATTTCGGGCTTGGGGATGAGGCCAATTTCTTGCAGAGTTCAAGTTGGGGCGAGGTAGGCAGCGGATTTGATGTCTTAGATCAAATGAATGGATTGAAAAGACTGATGAGGAGCTAAAGAGGGAAAGAGAGTGCAAGGATCCTCTTCAAACTAACAAAAAACATATAAAACTAAACAAAAGTCTAAGGCAGAGCACCAGCAAATCAATGAATTCTACCTCAGCTACTCATTTGTTTAATTCAAAAGAAAAGAGAAGGGAAATGGCATACATATAAGATTAATGAAACTTACAATAACAGGAGAAGAAAATCATCAAAAATCAGAAGCCACAAGGATCCCAACAAGTGCAGCAAAACTCTGGTCTTTCCTTTGCCAAAAACTGAAAATGGATATACAATGGAGTGCCAAACTTTTCCCAAGTATCCAACCCTGAAAATGCCTCAGAAAATAAAATATATAGACCATCCTAACCCTTTCCCATGCCTCTATGGGTCGAGCTCATCCTTCTAGGAGTTGTTTCAACCAATTCTAAGCATGGAACTAAAAACTAGGTAGCCAAACAACTTGCCTCTATATGCTAGGAAACTGATCCATTCACTTAATTTTCACTTTTTAGTGAATGAATCCTATATAACAAGTAAAAACATGCCAAATTTACATCATAGCCACAAAATTACATCAAGATAGATCAATAATTACATCCAAAAGTGAAACTAGTCAAACTGGCCAAATTTCTGAGTTGGAAAGTGAAAATTGGGCAAAATTCCTCTATGCGCCGCGCCAGAAAACTCAATGCGTCGCGCCACTTTGAGCCTGTTTTTGGGGCACTTCCTGAAGTCCAAATTGAGCTCATGATAGCTCGTTGGAAATCCCTGGATGTCTGCTATCCAAACCAAGTGGACGTTTTCAATTTGGATGTCATTTTCCCCTCCAAAACTGCAACCTCCCAAGACTGGTTCCTGCTGGTGCAAAAAGTGGCAGAAAGGCCATTTTTGGAGTGTTTTTGACCTTTTAAACCACCCAGAATTTCATGAAATATTTCAGCCATTCTTGAGAATGCATAATTTACCATAAAAAACCCAAAAATATCAAGTTTTCCTCCAGAAGATGTCCCAATCATAAGCGCGCGTCGGGTGGCGCGACGCGTCGGGCGGAAAAACCTATTTTGCAACCAAAATTTTCAAAAATGACAAAATTTTCTCCAAATTTGCTGAAATTTGGAGTGAAGGTCTCCCATCATGTCTCATGCTCAGCCAAGGAAGCTTCAGCCAATATTCGGAGTGGATCCGGCCTTTTTCGACGTTTCAGTGCTTTTCTCAACCTCGCCTTCAAGATCTTCATTCTAGCTCTACAAACGTGTGTGCGGGCCCAATAGTGGTTTTTAATATGTCTGAGCATGTCTTTTTCCCTATTTTCCTTCGCCAATAGCTTCTCTAGATGAATTTTGACTCTCGTAAGGCAAGTCTCTCACTCAAATGGTGTCATGTCACCTGGTCTCTTTCGGGCCAATTCACGGTCTTCACGGATTCTCTACAGCTCCATGAGTGTGTGTTGATCCTCCAGTTGTTTATTCCACTGATCCAAGTAATATATAACCCACTAATCTCTCTGCAATTTCTCGGTCAGCATGTCAATCTCAGCTTTCTGCTCCTGGATGATTTCTTTCAGCTTTGAGCTGGGAGAGCTCGAATCAACATCGATGAGTATAAAATCAGTGTCTTGGCCTCCTGAAGGGCCCTCATCGTGCACAGAATTCTTGCCTCTGTCCTGTACCTGTACCTGTGCTGATGTAGAAGGCGAGACCCCTTCCACGCCATGTGGAGATAGTACTCGCGCTGCTGATGAAGGAGACGAGACCCCTTCCACCCCTGGTGGAGATAGTACTCGTCGTGCTGCTGCAAATAAGGCTCTGTGGCCTCTTTGATATGTCACACACACTGGAGAACTGATAGGCTCAGTCTTGGAAAACTCAAACTGATGCGAAAGCTCACTTGCATTGTGAAAAATCTTTGGAGGAGGTTGAGGGGCTGTAAAGAAGTCACGGGAAATGAACTCCTCCCATGCAATGCCCTGCAATCCAAGCTGATGCACTACAATGATTTTAATGAGCGCATAATGATAAATGTTGTTATGTTGCTGCTCTGGAGTCTTCTTCTACACAAGGGTAGTCATCCGCTCTATGTTTCGGCACATGAATTATGGAATATTCATCAGTCACACTCTCGTGAAATGCATCAAAAGTCTGATATGGTATGCATAAAGGCGTGAGAATCTACCCTCACAGCTGAAGTATCTAATGATGAGTTTCATTAATGGCACATAGGACTCCTTCAGAAACTGGAATGGAAATACTATGCTCAACTGCCTCAAATATCCAGGCCTGATGTAAGGTTCGTAATATGCTCTATCCAACTGTTGTCTCTTATTCCACTCCTCACCTATGTTTGGCATCCCGGTTGCCTCAAAAATGGTCTCTGGTGTCAAGGTGAAGTTCACTCCAGCAAGGTTTACATGACCATCACGCAAATGTAGGACAAATAAGCGAACCAACTCCAGATGGTGCTGAATCTGAGATATCATGTCACAATACCGAAAACATGAATGTTGCTGAAAGCATGTCATTGCAAGCGGGTAGGCGTGCAATTGAGCCAAAGAAGTGGGCTCCTCCTTGACGTGCCTGCCACTTTTATAAGACCTCCTCGGTACATTTAGCCCTATGGTTGAGTCAATGTCCTGCTCATATCCCTGCTCATATGATGAATTTGTCTCTGACATGATGCTTAAAACAAGGTGTTTGACAAGTATATGCTGATATATGTATGGTGAAAACAAGAGTTTGGTGTATGTTTTAATACCAAATGTGCCACATATATAATAAGGTGCTATGGAGAAATATCACAGTGGGAAAAAAGGACTATCAAGTGAGATTTAAGTGTGAGGAAAGTCACTGTTTCGGGGAACTTAGGGATTTGGGGATTTATAAGTAATGGGAATGAGTGATAGTGATGGGGGTAGTTTTAGGAATAGGAGTAAGTGAAATGACAAAATATAAGTGAAATCAAGGATATAGGGGCAGTCCTTGAATGTGGTGGAAATTAGGCTTTTGTCAATGGATGGTAAGTGATAGAGTTTGAGGATTAACAAATGGGAACAAAAGGGTATAGGACAGTGGGAATAGGAGAGGGACTGTGGTATGATAGTGTGACAGTAATAGCAGTGATAACAGTGATATAGTGATAAGAGCACAAATGAAAATGGAATTAGAGTGTTTTGGCAACGAAGTTCAAGTTTTGACACCCAATTTCAAACCCTAAGAGAAAATTTTGATGTGGATATAGGTTTATATTTTCACCATTTAACCTCTTGAATTCCATCTTCCAAATAGCACCCAACAGGAGTTAACATCAAATGGTAAGGGCGCACACTTACTTGGAGACAAATAAACTGAATCGAATTGATTTTTGATGGAGCGAAGATGAGTTTCGGCCTTTGGGGCGCTGTGCGCCACGCACAAACCCAATGTGCCGCGTTGTGTGGGTGCGCTGCACCCTTAGGAAAATGCACGGTGTGTTTTGGCTCTATGCGCCGTGCTCTGTGGATGCACCGCGGCCTATCCCAATGCGCCGCGTTGTTGTCAAACACACATTCTGCCCTTCTAAAACACAGTTTCGTCCCTCCAAACTTCAACATCGACTTTCCTCTTGGATTTTCTGAATATCTCTTGATGCAAATGAATAAATAACTTTGAGAAATATCTCATATAGAGATGGTTTTAATTTTTTCTTCTCAAAACCCATTTTGTAATGTTTTTGACTTTGGCACTTTTTTCATTTAATAAAACTCTGTCTTTTTGTTTCCTCACTGAGTTTCTGAACTTGAATGATGAAATTGGTTGATTTTTGCAGGGGTGGTGGCATCGAACCTTGGCAAAGGATGACCAGAGTTTGCATGGTGAAGTACAACATGGCGGAAAGATACATATTTATTACAAAAACAAATTTGACAATTTCTTCTTCAAAATAGAGTTTTGAAGAAGAAACATCCTCGAGCATATTGACGATGAAAATTTTGAACGGAAAACTTATTGAAAACCTCCTCATGGCCTGCGGGCATTGTTTAACATTTCTGAATACCAAACCGTAGACTTAGAATCTAAATTGACTCTTTTTTGACCAAAATAGCATCTATTACTGTAAATGACGTGAAATGAACTTTGGTGAACTTTGAGAAATTTTGACTAACCCAGCAGGTACAAACATGAGGGAGATGAGAAAACCAAGCCCTTCCGTCAGTCAATGGCATGCCCCTAATGGAATGCAGATGAATGAGCGTAATGAGACACCTAAACAATGAAATGCAATAAGAGAAATGATATCTGACGGAGGGATGTAAAGACCGACTCTAACAGGTCCAACTTCATCTTTGTAGGTAAACTTTTTCTCTGTTTTCAATCTAGCCCTTCTGGAATTTAGGTTAGCTTATACACTTATTGATCCTCTTTGCATAGTCCTATAAGGTTAGGGGATCTCTTTCTATTAATTGATAACACATGTCTAGATCAAATCCTTCCAAAAATTTCACTAAGGCTAGGTATTGTGGGGGTTTCATGTGGGGAGGGAGTGCATTGTAAACACTATTGAATCTAGTGCAATAATCTTGGACACTCTCTGCACCATTTATTTTAAGGTCATTATATTCTGATAGGATTTGAAGAGGATTTCTCTTGAATTCCCATTTGTTTAGGAATAGTTGATGAAAAGTAGGGAGGTCATTTACGCTATTAGGGGTTAATCCTTTGAATCATTTTCTTGCTTCTCCCCATAAGCTTTGATAAAAAATTATAAGTTTAATAGTTTCATCATCTATTTCTTGTTTTTCAAATTATTCATTCATTTTGTCCACATGTTGTTGAGCAGTAGTAGAACTACTAGCATCATATAGAGGAATCTTGGACTGATAATACTGTGGTATAACAACTAAAGGTAAAATAAGGACTAAGGGAGCATACCATGTTGCCATGATATGAGGTTGTGGAAAAAATGGAGGATTAACAAGTGGAGGGTTTACAACAAGGGGTACAAGGTTAAATGGAGGAAAGTGAACATTGGGAGATGAAGTTAGTACAACAAAATTATGTTGTAAGGTGGATGAGTCTAAAACTATCTGGGTTATCCAACTTTGAGATCTAGTCCTAGAAAATCTTTGTTCTAAGGGTGGATCAGAGGGGATATTCTGCAAGTCTTTAATGTTTTCAGGAAGGGAACTTGCTTTGTGGATTGATCTGCTAACAGCTGAATCTTTAGACCTTGGAGACTTCCTAAGAATTCTTTCAGGATTGTCAACTATAGAAGGATGATTTCGGTCAGGATAGGATCTAGTATGAATTCTTCTAGAAGCCAGAACTCCGAACTCAATAAATCAGAAAGGTTAATAGGTATAATAGTCTTGAGACACAAAACAAAATATGAAATAAATAATTAATCCACAAAGTATTCTTGATTGGGATTTGTTTATGTTTTGATGACAATATAAGTTTCCCAGTGGAGTCTATGGAAAACCAGTGGAGTCAGTAGGCCTACTAAAAATCAGTGGAGTCACTAGTTGGAGGATTTTTACTTGTTTACGATTGATTGTTGTCCACCATCAATAATCAGAAACCATTCTTGGCTAATGCTTGATTTATCTAAGTTAAAAATGAGGTTTTCTGAGTTTTGAGTCTATGTTTTGTAGTTTACAACTCAGTATTCCCCAGTATGGTCACCACTATGTTGGCTCCCTGTGATTTGCAAGATTGGTAAGAACAAACACTGTAGGGGCCACATTAGAACCACTTTGGAATCCTAGTACCTAGCCTTCCTGGATTCAGAGAGGGATCTCTATATATAAGTATTTTCAAATGATATCTTTTTATGCTCTTTGTTTCTGATATTAGGCTAGTTATGAAGTTCTAAGGACTTGTTTGTTTTGGTTGAATTAATTGATAGATTGACAGATCTATGGTGTGACTAGTTGAAGGAATGTTTCAGCTGAGTAGATAGACTATGAGAGAAAATTGATCCATTGGGCTATGGATTCATAAAAGGATTTAATTTTTCATCAACTCTGCAAGGGTGTGCATAGGGCAAGCTAACTATATCAAGTGGGTCTTTTAAATTAGATTGTGATATGAAAGAATAAAAAGTTGTGAAGGCAGCAAAGCTATAGTCAATTAAGAATCTTATAGCTCTACTTAGAAAAGAAAAGCCTTTTACGGTAACTATTTGAGGCAAACCAAAGGACAGGGCACACCATAGACTTCTTTGGCCAGACTTTAAAAAACAAACCTTTAAGACAACAATCCAGCAATCCTAAGACTACTTTCAGACAAAAGGAAACATTTAAGATAACAGTGAGAGCAACAAAAGAGCAAATTGAAGCCTATCTTCTTTAACTCAACACTCAAAATAATCTTCAAAGCAACATTTTGAGGTAGACCAAAGGACATGGCATACCATAGACTTCCCTAGTTAGAATCTACTAAGTATACTTTAAGGAAATGTCTTAAAAGCAATATCTCAAGCCATACCAAAGGACAAGGCTCACCATAAACTTTGTTGGTTTCACTCTATTGAATCATTTCTAAGACAACAAGCTAGATGGAACTGGAGGGAAATTAAGAATCCTCCAATTAGACCTTGTAGAGGAAAACATAAACATAAAGAATGCAAATAGAAATACAGTGCCAAGAAAACATATCCTACTCTAAAACTTTTGTTCCTTTATAAGAGAAATGTGGACAGAATGGAAAACATAAGGAAAAAAATGACAAATGAGGAAAAAATCACAATTAACATAGCTCAAGAATCCTGTGAATGTGCTTGTATTATTTATGATCAAACCAGTTCCAATACTCCATGTACAATAGCTCTCTGTAATTCAGAGCTTTCTTAAATCCAACCTAGCAATCCTGAGCTAGCCCAGCAGCAGAAATCAGTCAAATAACCAGCAAATAACCAACACTAAAAATGAAACTCATATGCCGTATTTATCTACAAAAATGAGGAGTTGGTGCTAAGCTAGGGTTTGGAATGTCATTTATTATAGAGTTAATGATTATTGACCTTTGAGATCATGCAAGGCCCAAGGAAAAAATATCGGAAGGTGTTTCTCTGAAATAATAACTCCTAACTTAACTTCTGAGTTAATTTCGGTGAAATGTTTGACTTTAAGGATTTTTGCAATAACTTTACAATAATTGTTGGTAGATGAAAAATATCTCTAACTGTTTGTAATACCTGTTTAATTTTTTATTGAAAGAAAATATGTCGTAGGTGGAAAAATATCCTTTGAAGAAGTAACTGCTATAGGTTTAGTCACTCGAATGTGTTTCTGGGCTTAATACACCTCTGATTTATCGTTAAAATCTATATTTGGCCTTTAAACTCTGATTTATCCTTTATCTATCTGTTTCACTATATTTTTCAATTATTTTTCCTTTATCTTTGTTTACTTCATTAATATTTTGATTAACCTTTAGTCTTTAAACCTCTCATGTCTATCTGTATTACCTTTAACTCTGCTTTTGTGGCTAATCCTTCATGATTTGTTTTTGACATATGATTATCTATTTTATCCTTTAATCTTCATTTCTTTAGCATAGTCCTTTGACTATTTTATTTCTTCATTGTGTCTTTGTCTGTGTGTTTGTTTTTTGGTGCAGGGACACATTTCTTCTGTGTTGGAGGGTTAAATAACCATCGATGATCATGTTTGATTTATGATTAAGCTTGACAAAGGGCCTCTCATCCCTTTGAATTCAAATCACACCTCTGGATCATCACCCAGATGTTTATTCGGGCATTTTTGGACCATCAGAATGCATTTAGTTGCCTTTTCCCATGAAATCTACACATAAAAACAAAAAATTAGCCTTAAAACCATGCGGGGAGGGTTTACTGTGTTTTCTGAGGTTTTTTGGCTATCATAGGGCAGAGAAAGGCATTGTGGGCTTGGTTTCATAGGCGGAAACAATGGGAAATTTTCATAGAGGTGGAGGCATTTGAATTTTGGCGCGGAGGGATGGATGGTTTTCGAAAAACTGGGAGTGGTTTTCGCACAGCAGAGGAAGCGGTAATGGTTTTTTTTTTTTTGGGGGGGGGGGGGGGGGGTGGGCGCATGTGATACAATTCATCTATTTCCACGTTTCAGGGTGAAACCCCTCATTTTGAAATGTTTAAAAACATTAACCCCGGCACTACTTGATTTACGATATGTTGTGTAGGTCGTCAGATCTCAGAGGGAAGATCGATGGTGTGAAACAGTTTAGGATGGGGCCCTGGGAAGGATGATGTGGTAGGGCTTTGTCATTTAGCACAGGGTTCAAAACATACATAGGGTTTATTTGTAATAAGGTCGGGGTAAAGGTTATATGAGTGTGAGGGTTTTAAGTGCGTGTGGACGAGTGCTTAAGGGGAAGGGGCTTAAGGTGAAGAAAAATATGAGCGGGGTTAGGTTCATGTGAGTGTGAGGGATTTTAAGGTTTAGGGCGTTGGGGCTTACGACCTTTAAGGGGTTAGGTTAGAACAAAATTCGGGTTTATAAACAAATATTAAAACAGAGATTTATTTATAAAAAGGCGGGGTCCTAACAATTTTAATTTTTAGACATAAAACAATGTAAAAAGAAATTTTTACATTGTTTTATTGCATATAAGGAAAAATTTGATAAAAGGAGGGTTTTTATGAAGGGTTTTGAAGGTAAAAATGGGTTTTTAGTGGGGGAATGAGTGAATGAGAGTGTAGGTGGGGAGGTAGAGTGAACATGGGAAAAGATAAGCCCAAAATGAGTCTTTTTAGAGAAGTAAAGTAAATTGAGAAGGCAAAGATGAGATATATAGTGAAATAGGTTTATTTAGGATAATGAAGGGAGTGATGTTTCTAAAGATGGTTGATTGGAAAATAATGATATCTTTAGCCACTTGTAGAAAATACATATTCATCTAGTGAATTCTATAAAAATACAGGAGGATAACAGTGGCTCCAGCTGGGGAGGGCAGCTCCTTTAGGAGGTGTCAAGAACCTTAGAGATAAAATCTCTGGAAGAAGTGGAACAGTGCCTTGATTTGAATTTTGACAAACTCCTTTCTTTAATTGCTGCTTTGTTGCTTCTCTTTTGAAGCTGTGATCTTCAAAATATGAAAGAACATAATTGCTTCAATTCAACTTCTACCTACCCATCCTACTTTTCCTAACATTTTTTCTTCATTGGGTGTATTTAGATTAGCCAACCCTTTACATCATTTTCTTTTGAAAATAGGTAACTACCAACTTCTACACTTATACCAACCAAATCTCAGATTAGACTGATGAGATTTTTATTCTCTACCTAATCTATTCATCTGTCAAGATTAAGCTGTTTGACAGATTTCCATTCTCTAAACTGAAAACAGGAAATTGAAAACATAACCAAGTCAGGATTAGACAGTCTGATTTTTTATGATCTGTGGCATTTTGCATAAGTCTGCACACATAATTTATTTTGCAGAAATTTTAAAACTAAAAACTTTGAGGGCTTTAACTTGGAATTTGTTGTTTATCCCTCTCCTTTTTTCTTGGTTCAGATTTGAGCATTGGAACCAATATCTTTTACTAATATAATCTACTGATAAGCCAGGTTTAGACAGTTTGGTAAACCTTCATTCACTAATCTATCAACCAAAATTTAAACTTTTTCAATCATGATTGGGCTGTATGACTGAACAAAAATTTCCTTTCAAGTAGTGGCATTTGACTTGCACACTTTCAGAAATATTTCTTTTTTGGTATGGGGTTGTACTTGTTCTCTTTTATGCCCTCTTTTTTCTTCTTTTTATTTGTTTTTTTGTTTAATTTTCTGATATTTTCTTCAAAAAATGTTATATACAATGGATAAAGCTTTAAACTGAGTATTTTTTAGAAAAAATAATGTTTGAGCATCCTGCCATTGACAGGACCTCCAAATAGTTCAGTTCCATCCATCTCTTGTAGAAAAAATGCATTGTTACCTCTGGAAGAATGGATGATGTATGGGCCTTTCCATAGATTTTCATATTTTCCATGATTTCCCTTGTCTTCTCTCCTTGAATCCCATTTGAGCACTTTGTCACCAATTTTGAAATCATTTGCTTTTTTTCTCTTATCAAATAGCTTCTTGATGTTTTCTTGCACTAGATGTGTTCTATTATATACTTCCTCTCTGGTTTTCTACAACTATACAGTCTGATTTATCCTTCTTATCATGTCATCTTCTTCTAAATGTACTTCCTGGATTAGTTTCAAGACGAACACTGCTAAACTTGTTGGAAAAATTGCATCTGCTCCATATACTAGCGGATAGGGAGACATTCCAGTTGATTTTTTACATGTTAATTGGTCTGCCCATAATGCATGTACTAGCTTGTTGTGCCATGAATTCTTATTCTCTTCCAACAACGTTTTCATGATGTTCACCAAACTTTTATTTGACGATTTTGCCAACCCAGTACCTTAAGGGTAATAAGTTATAGAATGACCCAATGTAATATGATATTTGTGTCTGAATTCCACCATCTACTTGGATCTAAAGGCTGCAACATTGTCAGTGATAATATTTCTAGGACATCAAAATCTAGACAAAATATGGTTTTCAAGGAATTTAATGATGACTAAATCTGTGGTATTTCTAGAAGGGATGGCCACTATCCATTTTGTGAAGTAATCAGTTGCAGTGAGGATCCATTTGTGTTGGGCAGATGAAGCAGGATGGATTTCCCTAATGAAGTCTAGGCCCCATTGTTGAAAAGGAGCTTCAACAGAGATAGCATGCAAAGGTAAGGGAAACAATTTTCTTTTTCCTTCAAATATTTAGCACTTATGGAAGGAAATTACCATTTTATGGATGTCTTAAAAGAGGGTGGGCCAATAGCAACCAGCTCTAAGGATTTTTTTTACAGTAGTTTTCCAATAGAGGTGGCCTCCACATTCTCCTTCAGGAAACTCATGCTTGATATTATCTACATTATTCTCAGGAAAACATTTAAGCCATATACCACTAGCATTTTTCCAATATAAACATTTATCTAAAATGTAGTAATTTACAACCTTTAACTTTAAGAATCTTGCCTTTGTCTTAAACAAACTAGGGGGAAAATAAAGGTTAAGAAGCACATATAAATTATTAGCATACCAAGATGAATTCAAAAACAAATCTTCAATAAGTGGAGTTTCCAACTCCTCTTGTTCATATAATGCATCAATCATGTTCATGTCTAGCACTTGAAAGTTTAGTGGGCTTGATTTCTAAATCATATTCTAATATAAAATCAATTCGCTTTACTCTTTTGCCATCAGGATCTTCTGTTAAAATGTATTTTACCACTAAATGAGGCAGGAATATAATGATGTGTGAGTGTAAAATGTAAACTCTAAAATCTTTCAATGCCTTGATCAAGCAAAAATCTTGTTTTTCCATTATGTTGTATTTCAGATGTGCATCTCTTAATGCCTTGCTGAAAAATGCAATGGGCTGCTCTTGTCCTTTTATTTTTTTCTGTAGTAGGACAGCAACAACTGTATGTTCTAATGCAAAGGAGAATATGAAGAAGTCTTTAGTAAAATCAGGGCTAATGAGAACCGGTGTTTGGGTGAGGGTTTTTTTCACCAGTTCAAAGGATTTATTTGCTTCTATGGTCCATTTAACTCCTATTTTTCTTTTCAACATATTTGTCATGTTTCTAAGGAGTTCAACAAGGTTTGGTATGAACCTTCTTAAGAAACTAATCTTTCCAATGAAGGATTGCAGTTCTTGGATATTTCTAGGATGATTGATTTGCAATATTCCTTCAATCCTTTTTGGGTCTATCTTGATCCCTTCTTTAGATATAATATGGCCCAAAAATTTTCCTTCTTGGAGGCCAAACAGAGTTTTCTTGGGATTCAGAGAGAAACCATACTTTTTACATTTTTCAAAGACTTTTCTTAAGTGAGCTAGGTGTTCTTCATATGTTTTGGAATAGATTGTGATGTCATCAAGGAAAATCACAATGAAGTAACCTATTTCTTCTAATATTGCAATATCCATGGCTCTTTAGAAGGTGGCACCGGCATTCATTAACCTAAAAGGCATTTTCACATACATGAAAGTGCCCCAAGGTGTGGTAAAAGTTGTCTTGTGTTGATCATCTAGGTGCACCAGCCCCTAATTATATCCCAAGAAGCCATCTAGCAAATAAATTATTTTAGAATCCACTACCCTCTGTAAGATGTTATCCATTTTTGGCAAAGGGTAGTTGTCCTTTAAGGAGGCATTTTTTAGATTTTTGAAGTCTATGCACAACCTAATTTATCCTGTTTTCTTCCTTACTGATACAAGGTTTGAAACTCATTCTGAGTATCTCAGGACTATAATTCCATCTTCATACATTTTCTTAATCTCTTTCTCAACCAGGGGTAGTTGTACAGGGTTTATTTTGTGCAATTTTTGTTTAAAGGGATTTTGGTTTTCTTTGAGGGGTATCTTATGCTGAATTATATCAGTATCATAAGACTTTAAAGCTTCATAACTCCAGGCAAAAACATCAGTAAATTCTCTAAAAATCTCAAGATATTTTTGTTTTATATGAACAGGCGATGTTTTAGACAGTTTGATCCTTTTTTGTTTTTGTTCAATGGCTATATTGCACACTTCTATTTCAGTTTCAGTTTGTTCCATTTTTTGGCTTTTTAGCAACATCATTAAATTTAAACAATTCTTCTAGAGGCACCAGTCCCTTTGGCAAGTTATCAGTGTTAGACTGCAGCACTTTAAAGTCTTATTTTTCTAAATTAGTGCACAACTTTGTTTTATGTATGTGTTCTTTGGTTAACAGATTTATATCCGTAGTGTTAGGAGGTTCTTCCTTGTAAGATTGTTCCTTAGAAGGGAATTATTCTTCATACTCGGAGTCTGAATTTGGCATTTCAAGCCCATTTCTGAAATGTAGGAAATCCTCTATCTGTTTATCTCCTTCAAAAACTTGCCAATACTGTTAGTATGAATATTAATTGAAAGTGTACGAAAAAATACCACTTTATTTGTGCATAACAAACAACCCTAACAACAAATATGGCTACCAATATCTTTAGATCTACAATTAGTTGATTAAGATAAATGCTGCAAAAATCTATATCTATGCATCAAAAGACATTAAGCAGTAAATAAAAATGATATTTACTCCATGCATCCAATAGACAAGACAAGAATATGTTGAAATAATTTTATATTAAGGGCACCTGAGAGGAAAACATAGAAGGATGTTACCAGTTCCACTCAATGGGATGGGTTCATGTAAGCCCTCGGCACTTCAGATCTAAAATTCCTCTCTCTTGATGGTGTACAAAACCCAGACAAAAATGGAACTCAAAGGGAGCTCACAAGCAAAAGGATAGAAAAATATGAAAATGATGGTGGATCAAAGTCGGACCAAAAGTATAGATCCAGAGCGATCTTTAGGCAACAAAAGGTGATGAATGAATGGAAAAACCGTTCTATTTATAAGAAAATATTGAGTTAGTCTAGATATTGGTGCATAGTTAAAATATTATTAACCAAATCAAGATCCAACTTTTATGGAATATTTTATTATTTTTGTTGGAGGGAAAAGGAATTTGACTTGGGTCAAATCCCTTTATTTGTAAATAATAAATAAATAAATGGTTTATTTATCATTTTAAGGATGTGGTTGAGTAATAATTAAATAAATAATGATTTATTTAACTATTTATGAGTGATTTAGTCAAATTTTACAAGGAATATTATTTAAATAAAGTTTAAATAATTATTCCTAGAAAATAATAAGATAAATAGTAATTTATCTAATTAATTTTCCTGTTTTGGGTTAAATATGACTAGGAATATTAATTAAATTGTTGTTTAACTAATTATTCCTTGAGTAAAATAAAAAAAATGTGGACTTATTTAATATTTCCCCATGGGGTTTCCTGTTTAGACCATAAACAACTTAATAAAGGTGTTTTACTAAGTTATTTTTCATAGTGAAAGAACTTTTACTTAGGGTAAAATTGGTCTTACATGGTGTACTTAGGTCTATCTAATAGTAACAGGTTAGATGACCAAAAAATGGTGTAACAAATTTCCCCCCAGTGTGCGAGCATTAGGAGCTAATCGTATGACCGAAGTACATTGTAAGAACTCAATCACTAGACACCAAAGGGGAAGTCAAAGAGAGAGAAATGTAAGGTAGACCGAAGCGCTAAAGGACTAGACCCTGAGGAGGAGAGACTTACAGGTGGGACAAGTCTTTTTTATGTGTGAGTACCTGTGCTATAGGCAGCGGGGGAGGCATACCTATGCCCGCCAAGACAAAGTACAAAGAATAATGCGTCCAGTAAACAAGGGACTGAACAATATAGTACATGCTAGCATAAACATGAGCCAAGTAAGAACATGATAATGAATTCCACATACATACTATGCCTGGGATAACAGCCAAGACTTATACAATAATATCTAAGTACATGAGATACAAATACAACCCAAATGCCCCTGTAAACAGGAAAGGAATATGAAGATATCACTAATACAAGCAAACAAAAAGTTGCTACAAGCGGCTAAGGCCGACATCATCAAATATATGGAGCTACATCAAAGGCTGTAATGAAGAGGTCATCAGGGCATGTGGGGGGCTACCTGTAGGGCTGCCCCCTTATGAGGGCTGAAACATCTCACACACACTTGGGAATCGCCGGTATCAGTTGCTGCATCACTGAACCATCAAGTATACGGATCTCGATCATGCTAAAAGGAGCTGGAGCTGAGAAACAATCAAGTCAAATCGCAATAAGGAGTCCCTTTGCCTGATTCAAGGCACCAAACAAGAGTGGAAGCTGGAACCAAGGTACACCACCCTCTAGACCTGTCTTATGGAATGAAGGATCTGATGTCGACAGAAGGAGGTCTGACATAGGTGAGGCAATAAGGGATCCTCAACTAAGGCACGAGAGAAAATAGTAGAGCGGTTGACAGAATGACACCAGGGATGATGATGAAATGGGGGGTACTGAGTAGCGGACGGATGACTTCCCTTGTTAGAGAATAAAGGGCATGGATGACCTGGAAGTGACTGAAACAACATCATGAGGGATAGGAGACAGTGGGACTGAAGGCCATAATGTGCGACACGAGAGAGGAACCAAGCAATGAAGGATGGAGGACTGTAGCGGGATACAAAGGGACTCGGGATAGACTCCATGAATTTAATGATGACTCAACTCGGATGCTCTAAACAAGGGCGACTCGATGGTGCTGCCACACAGAAAAGGTCCAATAGGGACCATAAAAACATGACTACATGATGGTTACTCACAACGAAAATCGACACAAGCATGGAAAAGTATGAAGACAAAGTGGTGCCCCCAAGTGCAAGTGTTACAAGTGAATAAATTCAATTTTGGGGAGTATTGAAGTGACGCTTCATGGAGAAAATGTGTCCTGGTGAAGTATCAAATCACAAAAAACTAACAGATACCCATTTAAGGGCTCAGTGAGAGCTTTCGAACGGTGCAGATGGTTTGTTAAACTGAGCTATGATTTGGCCATAACATGCGAAATAAAAATCAGGGGTTTCTCTTTTGATAAGGCATTTTCCCTCCAAATTCACCCATTTGCATGTGGAGCTGTGGTGAATGTAGAGAGGAGAGAAGGCCCTAAATCTTGCGGTGATCGTAGCAGACACACTAACCATTGGAATCGAGATTCGTCAGTTGCAGGTAAGAGGCCTAACCCTATTCTTTCATTTCATTGGATTGAAATTTCATTTTAGGTCCCCAGAGCTCAAGAACAAACCCTTGCTCCTCTTCATGGCCAAGTGGCGTTTTTTGGGGCAAAAATTGCGACCTAGGTAGCAGGTTTTGGGCAGAAAAATGTGACTTGTCCCAGGATTGGGCCTAAAAGTGCGACCTGATAGGGAGTGTAATATCTCATGTGTGGGTAGGGCCTGCAGCCACATGTCTGGGTCTATGTAATAAGGGGTGCTACGCAAGTGCCACAGCCCTCAGATGCTCCGGTGGGGTTAGACCCACCCTTAACACCCTGGGATGTCGCCCTCACTAACAATTTGAGATTTTGGTGTAGTGGTTGGATCTACATGGTATGAGAGCAGAGGTCTCAAGGTCAAGACTCCCAGAGCGTGGTGGGTTGTAATATACCGTGTGTAGGTAGGGCCCGCAGCCACGTGTCCGGGTCTGTGTAATGAGGGGTGCTATGCAAGGGTCCCCACCCTCAGATGCTCCGGTGGGGTTAGGCCCACTCTTAACACCCTAGTATACCTCCCTCACTAACATTTTGAGCTTTTGGTGTAGTGGTTGGATGTATGCCTGTAATATCCCAGAATGGGAATAGCTACACTATTGGGAATAATTTGAGTTATTACCAAGTTGGAGCTTCAGAAAATCATGAAATTGGCAATGTAGAGTAGCTCAATAGATGCAAAACAAAATCACACTAGTAGATGAAAGAACCTCAACAACAAGATGGCCTATATTCTCTTTCCCGGGTGGGGAAATACAGCAATACAGGACATAAAATAGACGTCTTCAGAAAATAACGCTATAATAGTGATAAATGGGTCTTGGATACCTTATAAGACATTATATGAAACTCACATGTAGAATTATAGGTGAAAAAAATCACTCTAGCTCATATAAATAGATCTACCCAAATCTATGCAGCTTAAATAAGCCCAAACCCCTCAACCTAGCTCATGCAGCAATTACTGAAGCAAGGACTGCATTATTATCATGAGGGTTTATGCAGAAAATAATGGTAGAAGACTGATATGGAGCTTACATTAATCATAAAGAAAATAAATGGAGGTTTAACCCCTTATACAACAGAAGCAAGACACCTGGCAAAGGTTTCAAACAAAATTCATGAATAACAAGCAGCACTGAAAAATATAACACAATTACTGCATATATGTATTATACATGGCTGAATATGACATGAGATAACAGAATAATACAAGAAAATTTCCCTATGCCTCTTATTAGCACTCCCAGAGGGAAATAAGCACCTCCTCCTCAAAGACTAGCAGAAAATCAAAGGGTGCAACCCTGTTGCTGCTTCCCCTGCATAAAAGATGCAATTTACTGAAGGGAACTGCGATGTGGCTGAATGTAAATGAATGGCCCCAAGTAAATTCTGAAATTAAGCTCAAATACTTCCCTCTTTATCCCTTAAGCAATCTGATCCAAAGAGAGGATGGAATTCCTGCATGGTAATTCTTTGCACTAAGAAGTGCAGCAACTACGGCTAAACAGCTGAAGCTTGCAAGTAGTCACAAGAAAAAAATAGATGAATACAGGAATGAATCCTTTGATGCTATGCCTTCCTTTTTATCTTTGGTGAGCCTCCTCACCCCGGACCCCACACAATGTTGAGGTGACTTCCTAGTGAAGCTTCCTCTTTCAAAACTACGCTGCCCTAGCTAGCTTCCCTCCTCTTTGTAGCAGTGTTGTTGACTTGGTCAACTGGAACTAATCCACCTGCAATACCTCTTTCCACACTAATGGATCTTCAATATGGTTCTCATATTTGTGTCTAGGCTAATCCTTGTTCACATTGAGCTAGTTTACTTGAGTGATTTCTTCCTCCTCAAGAATGGATGTTGACTTAGTCAAACTTGACTATGTCTTCATCTAATTTGCCCTTGTTCACACTTGGAAGTGTAAAACCAGATCCTAAGGTGATCTCCTTCCTTACTAAGGTGGAATTTAGTCTCATATTTATTTTTCATGGGCCACCTTTCCCATTTATTCCTCTCCTAAGTGAAAGTAGCAAAATCTAATATTCCAAATTGTTGTGTGCAAATTTTGGAATATTACAGGGAGGGATTTTTATATGTTGTTTTTTGGCTAAGAAATGGGTTTTTGTGGTTGGGTACAGTATTTAATATATGTATAATGACAAGTATGATGGTTTTTTGCAGATATGGCAGAATTATGGATCAAATAGAGATAGAGAGAGAGAGAGAGAGAGAGAGAGAGAGAGAGAGAGAGAGAGAGAGACCTGGGCACATTACGGTCGGAGATCCGGGAGGATTAGGGTGTCCACAGTGCATTGGCTAGGTTTGGGGTTCTAAAGTTTGTGGAGAACCCTCTGATGAGAGCTATAGAGCCCTTATTGGCATGGATTGTCAGCTATTGGGATATGGACCATGAGGTCTTTATAGTGTAGGGGCACTGGATCGAGTTGATGGTCCAGGATATATATTTCGTGACTAGTCTTCCACCACTTGGGATGGTTGGGAAAACACAGCCAATGTTACCGCGAGGGCAAAACATCATGGATTTTGTAGAGCACCATTATCGACCAAGTCTCTAATTCAAGGGGAATCAGATACCCATCGGGGATCTAGAGAGGTTCGAGACCCATGTTGTGGCCATAGCGGTGCTACGGATCCTGGGCAACCAGGCACTCCACCACATCATTGGAGGGTAGATGATGCTTGTGGAGAGTGTGTTGAGTGGGACCTACTATGGGTGGCCCCAAATGATGATGTCATCATTGAAACTATAGTTTTTTCTATGCAAGCGACAAGTGAACCATGACTATGCATATGGTATAGGTTTGTGCTTGCTCTTCTTTGAGAAGATCCTGACACTGTGACCTTGTATATGGCTCCAGGATGGGGTCTCGAGAGAGCCCAAGATATGTTGTGGGGGTGACTACTATGCAGAGGAGGAGGTGTGGTAGTCGGACGGGTGTTCCAACCTAAGTTCTTTGCGCATTGGGATCATATGCCATTTTACATAGACGACTATCCCTATACTGGAATGAGTCATTTTGGGGACCCGGATTTTCCATTGCCTCATGGTCGAGTATGGGGGCCCGATGGTAAGTGAAAAATTGCTAATATTTTCATGTGCATTTTGAAGTTTCGTAATATTGTATATGGTACTGATTCTTCCATTTTTGGTATGTAGATAAAACACTGGTAAAACCAGACGGGTATATGGGACGACCTGCAGTATCAGGAGCTACAGGACCTAGTGGATTGAGGGTGCCAAAAAATGAGGATGCAGTAGCCCTTTTGGAGGAAATTTGTCATAGATGTGAGAGGCTTCTAACCGGTGTTTTAGAGCACAGCTGGCAAGACTTAGAGGAATAGTACATAGAGCCATGTATTGGTCTATCCTCAGAGTGGCGAGGGGTCATGTGGTGCATGGTGATGGACGAACAAGGGATGCATGATCTACGAGCTGTGGGAGTAGAGCCATTGGCTCAAGATCCTCCAGATAGTGATTAGTGTGTAGGGGAAAGTGGTGCCCCTAGTTTTGAGTTTTGTAACATGCTATGGGCATGTCATATGTATCAGATTTGATGGACTCTAAAACATTTTATACGACACATTTATGGATATGCATCGTTTTGATAGTTATATGTTATTGTATTGTGTTAAATGCATGTACTAAATGTGAGGCTAGAATATGGTTTGCAATGCTATCTACATAGTGATTTTATGCTCTAGGTACATGACTGAATGGAATGATTTCAAATTCACGCATCAAAATATTCACTCGTAAACATCTTCTAAAAAGGATAGGATTGTGTGTGCGATAGACACCATTCAATTTCATGACAAGAAGTAGGGAATCTAAACAAACATGAAGGTGGAGGATGAGATGTGAAAGGGAATCAGTTAATAAACCTTACACTGCATCATATTCAACCTGATTATTGGTAGCAGTACCAATGCATACACCGTTGGAGAGAACAAGCGAATGAAAGGGGGTAAAAATGGCCCAACATGCCGAGGGTAGATTCCAGGATTAGCGACTTGAACCATCAGCAAAACCGATATAAGGTGTGGATGGGAGGTCCATCTAAATGGTGCTACAAGGAAATAAATGGGAGGATGATGGACAATGCTGGCAACCTGAGTGCAAAGTAGAAATCGAATGCACTTCGCGAGAGGGAGTGATCTGGGTAGGATGTCTACTACTCACACACCGATGGTGAGGTGGAGTGTGGGAGCTACTAGAGGTGTAGCTTATGCTCAGGCTGCGAAAGTCACCATAGGCACGGATGGTGCCATCCCATTTATGGGAGGGAAAGATGAAGTCAGGGGTGGACATGGCTTCCATGATGTCGTCATCACAATAGAATATGGAGTGAATGGAGGAAGGGAGACCACATGATGCGGCAAATATACCTGACTCATTATCATGAGAAGAAAGGTTCACATGTGCATCGTCACAGGGGATGATGGAAGAACAAGCAAATAAGGGATCTACCAATGTTGAGCCTAGGGTGATTGTGACGTCAAGCGAAACAACAGGGGAACATTCAGAGGGAGCTTCCACTGAGGGTCTCATGGATGATGATAGGTAGAGGATGGTGGCCGTAGGCTCCATCATCTCAACATCAGGAGGGGGAATTTCAATGGGAGAAGGTAAATCCTCAGTCTGGCCTGCAGCATACTGCACAAGTAAGGGAGAGGTAGATTGGTTCTGTTCAACCTCATACTCCCAAACTACCTCTAAAGAGGTGTAGTAATGCGTAAGGCGGGGAAAATGGTGGGAATAATGGCCATGGAGATCACACAAAGCACAAGGTTGGTTGGTGTGAATAGTTTTAGGGTTCTTGG
The DNA here is from genome assembly GCA_034641835.2 of Pinus albicaulis. Classification (NCBI taxonomy): domain Eukaryota; kingdom Viridiplantae; phylum Streptophyta; class Pinopsida; order Pinales; family Pinaceae; genus Pinus; species Pinus albicaulis. Next base: position 548,072,654 of record CM076573.1, read on the forward strand.
CTACAGTCGAGGAAGAAACAGAGGCTTCAGGGACTGTAGATTCAGGGAACGCAACTTTAACCATGGGCTTAATATGGGGCAGTTCAGGACAGTTATGGGTGGCATGGCCGATGACATCACAGAAAGCATAGGGCTTTGCAGGCAGGGGAGATGCAGGGTCAGTCGAGCCAGCCTTGTCCTTTGAGGCCCTCTTGTGAGCTTTTCCCTTCTTACCCGAAGCAGTCGCAACAAGAGGTGGTTCCTGTTGAGGTGGCTGAGGTACTATTGCAGTGGGAGAAGTCATGGGGACCAATTGAACTGGGGTTAAAGAAATATAAGGTTTGGGCTGACTAGGCAGGGTAGCGGCTGGAGGATCAAGGTACCAGATGAGAATCCCAAGGGTTAGGTTAGGAAGAGAGAGGGTGGCCATGACAGGTACCGTGTACATTCCTGAGGGGGAGCTAGAAACAGTATCTGACCAGAGGGGTAATGGCCAGGCGAGATGGCTCCTAAATGGTTAAGGCCTGGAGGAACTGTTCCAAGAGGGTAAAGAGGCTCATGGATACCAATTGAAGGGCTAGGAGGAGGAGGTCCAGAAGGCTGAACCAAAGGGGTAGGAGTAGTTTGAAAAGGGCGAGGAGACTGCTGACTAGCCAAAGTGGGCTGTTTGAGGGCAGCCCGAGACGATTGCATCATGCAAACATTCGATGAGCTGGGATCAGAGACAGGAGGAGGAAGACCAGGGAATGTACCAAGCAATGAGGAATATTTGTAGACTGTAGGTGAGACATTGGTCAAAGGATCGATGGTTTGCTTATTTTCTGCCGAAGAGATGATGGACTCAGGGGAGGTCTGAGACTTCAGTTCGTAATATGTCAACTGGTCAATGGTGACTATCTTTCCATTATGAGGGAAGGACATTTTGTGGTGAACCACAAGTGGGACAACATACATCGCATAAGTGTAGCTATGACCCAGTAGAATGTTGTAATCTAAGGGGGCATCTACGAGTTCTACGTCAACGCAAACAGTATTACCCGCAAGAGTAATAGGACAATTGTAGAATAGGCCAACGGGCTGGCAGGTGTGGCCATCCCACGCTCGGAGAGTGATCGTGGAAGGAGCCAACCCAGGTGATCCGATTTTCTTCCAAACTGAAGTGGACATCACACAGGTGGGTGCCCCCTCAACAATGATGCACCGGGAAATATTGGTGTTCTGGATCTTGACTAGGATTTGGAAGGCGATGGAAGCAGGGAGAGGAGGATGTTTTGATCGGTCAACATCAAAGAAAATCAATCGATCATCAGAAGGATATACATCGCCCATGGTAGATAGTAGAGCTTTTCATTGTGAAGGGCACGACTAGAGGAGTTCCAGCATTGAAATGGCAGCAGGAGATTGCGCCAAATAATCTTCTATGTTATATGAATGGGAAGCTTTGCTAGAAGTAGCATTTTGGCGTAGTGGTCCCTTAGGGATCTTGGTATGAACCTCTGCCTTAGACTTAGGGATCTACAAGGGACCATTAGGTGTCGAAAGAGGCTCTGTAGAGACCAAAGGAGGTAGCTCAGGGACAGACGTAGCGAGAGGCTTGTTGTAATGACATGACAGAGTCTGGAGATTGACATCTACTGTTAGAGGTTGATAAGAGTTCATCATTAGAATCTGGTAATTGGAAGTACCAGATGGGAGAGGTTGAGTGGCCACCTGACCCTCAAGTGGTTGGGTAGCCAAAAATCCTTGCTGAGGGAAAGGATTAGTAAACATAGCCAGCTGACTAGGTGCAGCACTGGGAGGGATGGAAGGGGAGGTTTTCTTTCCTCGCAACGTTGCTTGATACTCCCACATATTCTTCATATATGGAAAAAGAGGACAATCATATGTGTAATGACCATAAACACCACAAAAAAAACAAGGCATGTTCGTGTAAATAGGCCTGTCCTGCTTGGGCTAAGTTCCTTGTTGCTAGTTAGCAGTGTTAGGGGAATTATTTTTCAGATTAGGTCCAGGATTACCGAGAGAAGATTGATTTTGAGTACCTTTCCTCTTCTTTTTTAAGGGAGGAGGATTATTTGTGCCCTGCTGTGCATACACCTACCCCTGAGGGGGCAGAGGTTGCTGTTGTGGGGGTTGAGAAGGCAAGCTAGAAGGAGGTGCTAATGCTGGAGGAGCTGGAGCACAAGGTTGTGGATATGGATAATAAGGAGGTTGGGTAACATTGTGGTAAACATGAGGTTGGGAAAAAGGAGGAGGCGTGTCATATCCTAGATACATGCTACCGAGAGGGGGAAAAGTGCAGGAGGTTCTGGCCCCCCCCCCCTTGAGGAAAACCATAGCCCATGGGAGGTTGAGCATATGGATGAGAGAGAGCTCCAACGATACCGTCAGCAGCATGAGATTCCTCCAGTGCGTTGGCACCATCGGGTCTAGGAAGATCAGGTAGAACGATATAAACATAACCCGACTGAGCATAGATCAGGTCATATCTTAACGCAATCTGGAGAGAGGCTTCTTCGGTTTGAGGGAAATGCGATGCAACATATTTGTTGATAGGGGGAAAAAGAGATCTAAGGAACCAGTCCATGTAGACACGATATTCGAAGGTAAGGGCTCGACATACGTTCTTTCTTTTCCACCATTCTTGGACATGATTGGATAGGCGGGTTGCAGACGATTGACAGAAAAAAGTCAAATGTTCGGTACTAGTGTCATAATGAAGAGGAAGCTGGAAATAAGACAGAAACACCAGAGAAAGGTTCTAAAAGGTGGTATGAGAGGATGAGGCCTAATCAACATACCACTTAGAAGCTTCGCCTGTAAGCATACGTTGGAACACCCGAAGATGGAAAGAGTCATCGGTAATGGAGTTAGATGAACATTGCATTTGGAAAGATCGAACATGTTTTGTAGGATCTTCTCCAGCAAGGCCTTCAAACTTGGGGATGTCGAAAGGGAGCTTGGTCGGAATAGAAGGCCAACTATCATCATGGTGTATAGGTTCATTTATCAACTAGTTGAAATCAGGAAGACTGAGGCCTGCCATATAGGGGAGCAAGGGAGCAGCTGGGATAGTTCCTGTTGCGGTCCTACTAGTAGTATTCCCAACATTAGGGTTGCGGCTACCACCATCATTATGTCCTGAACCAGACATGGTGAAGGTGATAGGAGGAGAACCGGGGGTGGAAGGAGAACCTAATCAACCAGAAGAAGAGTCGGAGAGTGGACTCTGTAATAACCAGCCATGCTCATGATTTGCTGAAGCTCCACATTGGTAATAACTTAGATTATTCCCAATAGTGTAGTTGTTCCCATTTTTGGATATTACAGTGGTATCCAAGATGCCATCTTGGCTCAGCCTATGGATTTCAGATCCAATCAGAAGATAAGAAGAAGAGGAGAAAAAAATTATGGAGAGGATGAGCTTACTCTCATCCATTTTTAGATCTAAGAAGAAAGAAGAAGAGAAATGCATTGAAACTCTAAGAGGATTTCAAGGAGGAGAGAGTTGTAGTGAGACCTCTAAAAGGTTTCAAGAAGCAGAAGAAGATGCATGCACTTCCTGTTCTCATAGAGGAAATAGAGAGCAAGGAGACCACTTAGAGCATGAAATCCTGAGTGGGTATTTGGCAGAATACAAGTACCAACCTAGGGCTTTCAAAGAGACCCTAGATTTCCCTCAGTTTATTGAACTGGGAGAAGAGAGAAGACCATGCAGTAAAAGAATGATGAGAGGCAACAGATTCCTATTTTCTACATTTGATGGGACACTCAAGTGTGCAGCAGAGACTTGGGTGATGAAACTAGAGGCATTCTTCCTACTGCATTTGGTAGTGGAAAAAGAGGCTATGGAAATATAAACGCTACACTTAGAGGGCAGGGAAAGATCTTGGTGGTTCAGACATGGAAGAGTGTTTACTTTTTATGATTTCACTCATCAGATAATCAAAATATTTGGCAGTGAAAGATCAGAGGAGGATGATTTCTCTTCTCCACTTGAAGAGACTTTTACCAGTGCTGTCATATTCATGAGGGGGCAGCCACCCACAATAGAAGTTGGATCAACCAACACATTGAAGAGAGGGACTCTTGCAGCCATACAAGATGTTCCAAAGGCTCACAAAGGTATGCATAAATTTCCATGTCCTAACATTTCAGAAAATTTAATGGAAGACTTTGGAGATTTGTTTTCATATGGCCCAGGATCAAACATTGTTGCTGAGGTAGAGAAACAATATTGCACTGCGTTGTGAAAACTTGAAGGGTTCAGGAAACAAATGAGCCATCATTCTCTTGGACCCTTGTTGAGTTGCACTCAATCCTTGAGGAATGAGTGTGAATTCTTGGAGGATGGAGTGAGCTTTTCTCCAAACAAACTCATGCAGATTCAAATGTTCATCTAGGAGTTGATACATGAGATAGCCAAAAAACCCTGGAGGAGGGTTACAACACTGTTAAGAAGTAGCAGCAAGAAGGCTTTGCCTTCAGCCCACTTGGATCCTTATGGGTTCAAGATAATCATTGGTGAGAGATATTTTCTAGGAGATCTCCAAGGAGTTTCATTTCAGCATCCCATGAAATACGAGGAGAAAAATATGATATGGGAGGATGGTAGTCTCTTTTGGAGGAGTAACAAGATGGAGAATGATAGGGGGCATCCATCGGTGGATAAGCAAATGTGGATAGAGAGCAAGAAGCTAGAGAGCTACTTGCAAAACTATGATACTGAGTAGCAAAAGTTAAAACTGTGTTGGCTACTCTTGAGAGAGTTTGACCATCATGAGACATATCCTTTTTCCAAGGGTATGTGGGAGGAGAGTACTTGGTAGGGTACTTGCATCATATGGCAAGGAGTGTGGGAGCATTATGATGAAGTGGTATTTTCACCACATGGGTTGTATGGAGGAATGATAAGGCAGCAAAGACATTTGTTGCCTTGGAGGATTGAGAGAGAGCAAGGGAAGATTTGCTCTCACATTTTTCATGATGTTGCAATAGGAGGAGATGGCAACATTATGGGACGATTCTTTAACATTGGGCATGTCAAAGAATGGATTTATGAGTTGGTAGGAGCCTATCTTCATAGGCCAACAACGCTGTCACTTTGGAGCAGGAGTTTGTTGATGGAGTGTTTCCAGGATCACTTCACATTTGGTGCACTTGGTGGACATGGAGGAGGTGAGACTGATAGAGCAGTGGATGGACTCCTTTGTTTTTGTAGTATGTCCTACTTATCTTGGGTTTCCAAGCATGAGGAGGGAGATCTCTTATTATGATCCTATTTTCTGCTATTATTCTTGCCTATATGAGGAACATGATTGGAGGAGGAACGCATGGAGTGGGTGTGTTTTTGGGGGAGGAGCATCCCCACACTTTCTGCATTACATGCTCTAAGGGGAGCATGGGGAGAGACATGGCCTCTAAAGTAAAATATTTGTTTCTTTATGAGGAGGATCATGAGATGGATTGGGTGCCATATGATGATGATTTCTTATCCACCATGTATGATATGGTTTGGCCCAGCTTGATTTACAGTGCTGGGAAAGGGACCTTTGGAGGTCTAGTTTCCTTCTTGCCATTGTAGGGCAACATTATTGCAGCCCAAGATCAAAAAATTATCCACACTTATCTTAAGTTGAGAGGAAAGCAGCATGGGGTAGGCTACTATGTCTACCATGTTCGGAATTCCCGCCCACCTACTTTTCTGAAGCTTCAGCTGCAGGATGATTTGCATGAGTTACCATTTTGGAGGGTGGCTCATTTTGTTTGGTTGATAGCTTGGGAAGGATAGATTCAAATGGGGATGATGAATCCCAATCTATATCAGCCTTCATGCCCCAACAGGACCTTAAAACAACCCATTTTTGCCTCCATGGATGATCCAGTGTCACATGATGCCAGCTACTTGGATAGCTCACATACTTGGGAGAGGCAACATGGAGATATGTTGATGATGCAACACCTTGATCTTTGGAGGTTTTAATATTATGAGGTTGCTACAGGGGAAAAGAGGATGCTATTCAGTCCTATCCTTGCAGTTTCTTGAGGACAAGCAACATTTGGGAGGGGAGGACTGTAATATTCCAAAAATTTTCTCACAGCAATTTGTAATATTATATTTTTCTAATTTCACCTAGGAGAGGAATAAATGAGTAAGGAAGCCCATGAACAATAAAAATATGAATAAATTCCACATTAGTAAGGAAGGATATCACCTTAGGAGCTGGTTTTACACTTCTGACGCAACAAGGCTGAAACCGGACCCTTCTAAGGAGAGATGGTCACTGTAGTCGTGACACTATCAGCGGTTTCCTAGTCAAACCCTCTCCTTGATTCCCCGTCGTCTACTCACATTTCTCCCGGAAAATTATTTATCAAATTTGTGGAATTTGATAAATAAATTTTATGCACAACCTTTGCAATTTTAATTAAATCTCTCAGCTTTATATTATACCGCCAACCTTATAACCAATGTTTAATCTTAGAAACTTTATATTAAACCCATTCGTTGTGTAATAACCCTCGCACCGGGCCCACCTCTTTGCTCGATGGCCCAATCAACTGCACGCACCGTACCAGTTATCTTCTGTGCATCTTTATCCAACGACCACCGTCCGATGGCCCCTTCCCAAATCAATGGCTTGTATGCATATCGCTCAGCATCCTGGTACGAACGTTAAAGCGCGATGGCACGCTCTGAATGGTGGTTTTTCGGGGGTTCACCTCGCCACGCGTCGACAACTCTATGGAATCGCTCCGTGACCGAGAAATACCACTTACTCACCAAAAGCAGTGCGAAATGGGCAATCCACCTCCTCAAATCCACTCGTGGTTTTGTACAATGCCTTACCAGGGTTTGTTTGGGGTTACGTTATTGCTTTTGGTTTTTAACTCACGTCCAATCCTTAGGTTAGGTTCTGAAAGCAACGACTTTGTCTCTCTTTATTAAGCGGGAATTTTATATTTGAACAGTGTTCACGCCCATGGTTCTCTACACAGACCTCACTTGCGGGTGGGGTGGATTCACAGGGTTATCCAAAAAAATTACGGGAATTCAAAGACAGAGAAACAGAATTTCCAGTACACAATCACCTCATAGTTAAACAATTCTTCACAATTATCAATTCAGACAGTTTGGAAATCAACAAGACTCGAAGTCTATTCAACTGAAAGAAATTTCTCAATACACAGAGTTTAATTTCAGAAATTCTCCTTTTTTTATTCTCTCTTTTCTCCCCCTATATACATCCAAGGGATTACATTTATATACATGAACATTTGTCTGTTCGGTCCCTCTAGGAGGACCGTTTTAGAAAATCAACAGCCTAATTAAAATAATTCAACTAACTAAAATATGACAGCTAGACTAACTGAGCTATTTGACTTCTACGACTCTAACTGATCTAAATAATACAATCAGCTGAGGTATTGACACCTAGCTGTTACAATTCAAATATCTTCGACCCCTACTAGCCACAACATGTGGACAAACCTCCTACATTGCTGGCCAGTGTCTAATGCCCCTGCATCAGACTCCCGAGGGCAATCTTCTTCATGGGCTCCTGTCCATGAGCTCTTCCACTGATCTGCCTATCTTCTGTAGCATCCCTTTAGTCATCCAAGTGGCATCTTCCTCTGGCTTGTCCTTCCATTTGATCAAGTACTGAAAGTAATCTTGTCCTATGGTCCTTCTGAATGGTCTTTTATCCAATATCTTCTCTGGTTGCAATGGTTGCACTGGAGGTAGATGTTCTTTCCACTCAATCTGTTCCTTGTCTGCTGATCTTTCTTCTGCACCATCATCTTCATACTTGTACAAATCTATAACATTAAAAATGGGAGATATTCCAACATCAGGAGGTAATTCAATCTCATAAGCATTTGCAGAAAACTTTCTAAGTATCTTGCGTGGCCCAATCTTTTTGAACTTCAATTTGTTGTACTGCTTCTTTGGGAATCTCTCCTTTATCAAGTGTGCCAAAACCAGATCTCCTACTTCAAAATGAACTTCCTTTCTACTCAATTCTGCTCTGCTTTTATATTTGATGTTGCTACCTTGTAGTTGCTGTTTCACTTGTTCATGTATGGCCTGGATCTCTGAAGAAAATTCCCCACCATCTGCACTCCTTAGCTCTGCCTTTCCTAGATTTCTCAACTCTGATATTCCTCTGGGGTGCATTCCATAAACAATATGAAACGGACTCTACCTTGTGTTCCTATTTGGTGAGTCATTATATGCATATTCTTCCTGGGGAAAAATATGATCCCACTGCTTGGGATGTTCTCCTGCAAGAATTCTTAACAAATTTCCCAGACTCCTATTCACTACCTCAGTTTGTCCATCAGTTTGGGGATGATAAGCTGAGCTGAAACTCAGTTTGGTACCAAGTTTCTTCCACAATGTCCTCCAAAAGTGACCCACAAATCAGGTGTCTCTGTCTGAAACAATACTCTTGGGCAACCCATGCAATCTAACAACTTCCTTGAAGAACAAGTTAGAAACATGGGTGGCATCACTAGTTTTATAGTAGGGAATAAAATGTGCCATTTTGGAGAATCTATCCACCACAACAAAGACAACATCATTCCCTCTCTGAGTCTTGGGTAATCCTAGAACAAAATCCATACTCACCATGTCCCAAGGCCTATTTGGAATAGGCAAGGGAGTGTACAATCCTGCATTCTGGCTCCTTCCTTTATCATATTGACAGATCTTGCAATTATTCACAAACTTGTCCACTTCTGATCTCATCTTGGGCCAGTAATATAAGTGACTCAGCTGATCATAAGTCTTATCGGTACCAAAGTGTCCAGCAAGTTCACCACTATGCTTCTCTTTGATCAAATTTTCCCTCATGGAACATCTTGGTACACATAGTTGGCTTATTCTGAATAACAAGTCCTCCTGCAAGAAATAATCCAGCCACTAGCTTCTATCTGTTAAAATAGGGTTACTACATGCCTCAAATGCTTCCTTAAAATCTGGATCTGTTTTATACAATTCTTTCAGAAAATCAAATCCTACAACTTCAAAATTTGTTTCTTGAATAAGCATGTGCCTCCTACTCAAAGCATCAGCTACCTTATTGGCTTGGCCACTTATATGTTTCAAAACAAAATTAAAACCTTGGAGATACTCAACCCATTTAGCATGCTTATGTTTCAACTTGGGCTGTTGTACAATATATTGCAAAGCATGATTGTCAGAATACAATACAAATTCCCTGGACATCAAATAATGTCTCCACTTCTTCAGTGCCTGAACAATTACATAGAATTCCTTCTCATAAGAGGAATACTTTCTCCTGGTTTCATTCAGCTTCTCACTGAAATATGCCACAGGCCTATCATCCTGACTCAACGTAGCTCCAATGGCCTCTCCACTGGCATCGCATTTTACTTGAAATGGTTTAGTAAAATCAGGCAGAATCAAAACAGGCTTCTCAGTTATCTTCTGCTTCAACACTTTAAAGTTTCTTTTTGCTTCAGAAGTCCACTTAAATGGCTATTTGCTCTTCTTTATTGTCTCAATTATGGGTGCATTGATCTTACTGAAGTTTCATATAAACTTTCTGTAAAAACTAGCAAGTCCATGGAAACTTCTTACCTCAAAAACATTCTTGGGTGAAGGCCATTCCACAATTGCCTTAACCTTTTCTGGGTCCATCTTCAATCCTTCTGCAGAAACAACAAAACCAAAATAAACCAACTCTTCTTTCATGAATGAGCATTTCTTTAAATTTATCAACAGTTTCTATTGGTGTAGCTTCTTCAAGACATGATTAAGATGCCTTAAATGTTATTCTTTAGTTCTGCTGAAAACTAATATATCATCCAAATATACTATCACAAATTTACCAATGAATTCTTTCAATACCTCATTCATAAGTCTCATAAAAGTGCTAGGTGCATTTGAAAACCCAAAAGTCATTACCATCCATTCATATAATCCTTCATTTGTTTTAAAGGCAGTTTTCCACTCATCACCCTCTCTTATTCTAATCTGATGGTATCCACTTTCCAAATCTATCTTTGAGAAATATCTAGCACCACTCAAACAATCCATTAAATCCTCAATTCTGGGCAAAGGGAATCTGTACCTGATTGTGATCTTATTGATTGCTATGGAATCAGTACACATCCTCCAGCCTCCATGTTTCTTTGGGCTCAATACTGCTGGTACTGCACATGGACTCAAACTTTCTCTGATCAGCCCCTTGTCCACCAAATCCTGTACTTGTCTCCTGATTTCCTCATTTTCCTTGGGATTCATTCTGTAGGATGCCTTATTTGGTAGATTTGAACCAGGGATAAAATATATCTGATGACTGATCTTCCTCACAGGTGGCAGCTCATCAGGTAAATCATCCACAACAATGTCATAGTAATCATCTAACATCTCTTGGATTTCTACTGGTAAATTAGAAATATTTGTAGAAGTAAGAACTACCTTAGGTTTGCAAACTAAAGCAAAAATTACCTCTTCTTCTTCTATCTGCTGCAGATATTCCTTCCCGCTCAGCAACAAGGTCTTTGGATCAATCACTCTACTGGATGGCTCTCCTTCTTCCATGGGTATCAATGTATGATGTACCCCATCCTTGAAGAACTTGTAAGTTTTCTTCTTGCCATCATGCACTGCTGCTCTGTCAAACTACCAAGGTCTACCCAGCAGTATATGACACATATCCATGGGCATTACATCACACAGGACCTTATCTTTGTATTTTCCCATTTGTAGCTCTATCTCACACTGCTCTTTTACAACTAGCTGGTGCCCTTTGTGCAGCCAGGACACCCTGTAGGGAGTTGGATGCTCCCTTGTCTTCAACTTCAACTTCTCTATTACCTTAGTGGAAACCAGATTTTCTGTGTTGCACTATCAATGACTAGCTGGCAGCATTTCCCTTGGACTTTGCATATGCTCCTAAACAAAGTATTCCTTTGTGCAGGCTCAGTGACCTCTTTGGCTTGCTTCAACAGGACCTTATTTACCACCAAGGATTCTCCCCTCTCTGAAAGAATTTCTTCTTCAATTTCTTCCTCTTCTCCAGCCTGGGCAACAACAGCATTTCTTGGACTAGCACCCAAATTCTGTGGACACTCATAGTGCTTATGTCCCACTTGCTGACATCTATAACATCTCAACTCTCTACCTCTCCCTCTGTCTCTGCCTCATCTTCCTTTTCCTCTGTAAGAACCCCTTTCGCCCCTTGCATCATCCTTTGTAGATGCATTCTGAGGTGAGCTACTATTAGCTCCATCCCTGGGTGTAGCAAGCTTTCCTCTACCACCCTGACTTCCCTTTCCATGGAAAGTACCTCTCTTCTTGGTAGACTGTTTCCTCAGGAGTTTCTCCTCTGCTTTCAAGGCCATCTGATAGGCCTCTTCCACTGTCTTAGGAGACAGGAGACCAATCTCATCTTGGATCTCTAGCTTGAGACCATTCACATATCTAGCAATCTTCTCTGGTGTGTCTTGGAATTGCCCAGCCCTTATGCTTACTCTGTAGAATTCCTCTGTGTATTCTTTTACTGTCAGCAACCTCTGTCTCAGGTTCTGCATTTGCTTATACAATGTCAGCTGATAATCACTAGGAAAGAATTTATCTTTTAATTTAGCCATCATTCTAGTCTAGTCTTGATAGGTTGCTTGCCAACTCTCCTTCTTTCTGCCTGCACTCCATCCCACCAAAGTGCAGCATGTCCTTTCAGCTTTGTCACTCCAAACTTGACCTTTTTATCCTCACTTATCTCTTCATAATCGAAGCATTTATTCATTTCATTTATCAAATCCACCAGTTCCTCTGGATTCAGTCCCCCTACATAACTCGACACTTCGATTCTGGGCTTAACTGCAGACCCCATAACAGTTCTAAGGAGCCTCATGTCAGGAGGAATCTCAACATTTTCTTCAGCTTCTTCTGTTTCAGGTTCACTGATTTCTTCCGGATCTCTGGGTTGTCTTCGCTCCATGGCATCCATTCTGGCCTCGACCCTCTGCAACATCCCTAACACCTCTACGTTGGCAACAGGTCTCCTTCTGCCAGCACCTCTACCAATTTGGATTGCCATGTCAGCAAAACAACTTCAAACAACAGCTCTGATACCACAAATGATGCAACAAGGCTGAAATCGGACCCTTCTAAGGAGAGATGGTCAATGTAGTCGTGACCCTGTTAGCGATTTCCTAGTCAAACCCCGTCCTTGACTCCCCGTGGTCTACTCACATTTCTCCCAAAAAATTATTTATCAAATTCGTGGAATTTGATAAATAAACTTTATGCACAACCATTGCAATTTTAATTAAATCTCTCGGCTTTATATTATACCGCCAACCTTATAACCAATGTTTAATCTTAGAAATTTTATATTAAACCCATTCGCTGTGTAATAACCCTCGTACCGGGCCCACCTCTACGCTCGATGGCCTAATCAACCGCACGCACCGTACCAGTTATCTTCCACGTGTCTTTATCCAACAACCACCGTCCAATTTCCCCCTCCCAAATCAACGACTCATATGCACATCGCTCGGCATCCTGGTACAAACGTTAACGAGCGATGGCGCGCTCTGAATGGTGGTTTTTTGGGGGTCCACCTCGCCATGCGTCGACAGCTCTATGGAATCACTCCACGATCAGGAAATACCACTTACTCACCAAAAGTGGTGCGATATGGGCAATCCGCCTCCTCAAATCCGCTCGTGGTTCTGTACAGTGCCTTACCAGGGTTTGTCCGGGGTTACGTTATTCCTTTTGTTTTTTAACTCACGTCCAATCTTTGGGTCAGGTTCCGAAAGCGACGACTCTATCTCTCTTTATTAAGCGGGAATTTTATATTTGAATAGTGTTCACACCCATGGTTCTCTACACAGACCTCACCTGCGGGTGGGGTGGATTCACAGGGTTATCCAAACAATTTATGGGAATTCAAAGACAGAGAAATGGAATTTCCAGTACACAATCGCCTCACAGTTAAACAATTCTTCACAATTATCAATTCAGACAGTTTGGAAATCAACAGGACTCGAATTCTATTCAACCGGAAGTAATTTCTCAATACACAGAGTTTTATTTCAGAAATTCTCCTTTTTTTCTTCTCTCTTTTCTCCCCCTATATACATCTGAGGGATTACATTTATATACATGAACATTTGTCTGTTCGATCCCTCTAGGAGGACCGTTTTAGAAAATCAATATCCTAATTAAAATAATTCAACTAACTGAAATATGACAGCTAGACTAACTGAGCTATTCGACTTCTACGACTCTAACTGATCTAAATAATACAATCAGCTGAGGTATTGACACCTAGCTGTTACAATTCAAATATCTTCGACCCCTACTAGCCACAACATGTGGACAAACCTCCTACATTGCTGGCTAATGTCTAATGCACCTGCATCAACTTCCAAGTGTGAAGAAGGGAAATTAGATGGAGACATAGTCAATTTTGACTAAGTAAACATCCATTCTTGAGGAGGAAGAAATCACTCAAGTAAACTAGCTCAATGTGAACAAGGATCAACCTAAACACACATATGAGAACTAGATTGAAGATCCCTTAGTGTGAAAAGAGGCATTGCAGGTGGATTAGCTCTAGTTGACCAAGTCAACAGTGCTGCCACAAAGAGGAGGGAAGCTAGCTAGGGCAATGCAGTTTTGAAAGAGGAAGCTTCACTAGGAAGTCACCTCAACATTGTGTGGGGTCCAGGGTGAGGAGCTTCACCAAAGATAAAAGGAAGGCATAGCATCAAAGGGATTCATTCATGTATTCAGCTATTTTTGTCTTGTGACTACATGCATGCTTCATCTGTTTTGCCAGAGTTGCTGCACTGCTTAGTGCAAAGAATTCCCGTGCAGGAATTCCATCCTCTCTTTGGATCAGCTTGCTTAAGGGATCAAGAGGGAAGGATTTGAGCTTCATTTCAGCATTTGGCTTGGGTCCATTCATCCATATTTAGATACAGCATATTTCCCTACAGGAAATTGCATCTTTTATGCAGGGGCAGTAGCAGCAGGTTTACACCCTTTGATTTTGTGCTAGTCTTTGAGGAGGAGGTGCTTATTTCCCTCCGGGAGATATAATAAGAAGGCCTTTGGCCATTTTCTATATTATTCAGATTTTACATGTCATATTCAGCCATTTTTAATGCAGATTTGTAGGAGACTGTGTTATTTTCTGTAGTCCTTCTTTTTGTATATGTATATTGTCGAAAACCCTTGTCGGGTGCCTTTTTCTTGGTGTAAAAGAGGTTGAACCTCCATATATTTGTTGTTTGATTAATATAATCTCTATATCAGTCCTCTTTAATTATTTTCTGCATAAACCGTCATTAAAATAATGCATTTCCTGCTTTAGCACTTTCTGCATGAGCTAAGCTATGGGGTTTGGGCTTATTTGCGCTGCAATGACTTGGGGAGATCTATTTATATGAGCCAAAGTGATTTTTTTCACCTATCATTCTGCATGTGAGTTATATGTCATGTCTTCTAAGGTATCCAAGTCCCATTTCTCACTTTTATAACGTTATTTCCTAAAGAAAACTGTTTTATTCTCTATATTTCTGCATTTCTCCACCCGGGAAGGAGAATATAGATCATCTTGTTGCTGATGTTATTTCATATATTGGTATGATGTTATTTTACATATAATTAGCTGCTCTACATTGTCATGCTCATTATTTTCTGAAGATCCACATTGGTAATAACTCAGATTATTCCCAATAGTGTAGTTGTTCCCATTTTGGGATATTACACATGATCAACTGATTACAATGTCGAAAAAAGGGTGAAGAGCTGTAGGATCAATTGATTTCAAATTTTTTAGAGTCTTTTCTTGGCGGTGTTATCCAAGCTCTTTTTCGCTTAGAGTGTGTGTGCAAAGTGTGTAAATTTTAATTTTTAAACCCAAACGTTTGTAGAGAAAAAGAAAAAGTGTGTTGTGTAATTATAAATAAACCTATAGATAATAGTATATGAAACTGAAATAACAGTAAATAAATAGCTAATAATGCAATAATCTAAACCCAAGAAGGCGGGCCTCTCAATAAGTAGTCTGTAGGTGGGGAAAAACTAGTCAAAACACACCAAAATAGCCAATATATCTAAGGTCAGGAGGGACAGGGATCTAAAGGTCAAAATATACTGGAAAGTGGTGTAGAAAACAACAACAAATTAGAGGAAATATTTCGGTAAATGAGGTGGTGAAAGGCTATCTCCTAGAGGGAAACAGAGTGAACCCTAGAGGAAAACCCCAAAAAAACTAAATGAGGTGATTTCGATGGATAAATAGCGAACCTGAAGCAGATCTGAAGGTGAGGTATCATATATGAAAAATGGCTGAACACTCTAAAAATTCCAGACAACCTACAGTAGCTAAAACTCGTCGACAAAGTGTGGAGGGTATTGAAGCCCTAGGGGGCTAGGTTCCCACTTATTTGAGTAAAACAGAACAAGTAAAGGTCCAAAACAGGCTAACACAAAGGTCAAAAAACCTTGAACAGAGGCCCACATAAACCCAGAAAACTTTCAGAAAAACTCCCGCAAAAAATCTAGGTTATAGTTTATGACCTGTTTTCAGCAGAGGTCGCAGTTTTTAGGCTGAAAAGTGCGTCCTGGATCTCCAAGTCAGAGGTTTAGGGCCAAAAAGTGTGACCTACACTTTCGACATTCTCAGTGGCTGATTTCAATAAAAAGTGTCGTCTTAGCTGCAGCTGATGTCTGTCACCTACACAGTAGGTCCAAAAACAACCAGAAGTTATAATTTTTATAGTTTTAAGGTTTTATAGGTTAAAAAAACATCAAGAAAAGAAAAGAAAGAGGCTGAAGAGAAATCCTAGGGTTTGAAGCAGCTGGATATGCAAGGATCAGAAAAACGACAACGGTCATAATCGTAAACCCGTGTGGAGTCGCCAGTTGTTAGTATGAATCTTAATTGCAAGTGTATGAAAAAAGACCACTTTTAGCTATGCATAAAAAACAACCCTAACAACAAAGATGGTTGCCAATATGTTCAAATCTGCAATTAGTTGATCAAGATAAATGCTACAAAAATCTAGATCTATGCATCAGAATACATTAAGCAGTAAATAAAAATGAGATTTACTGCATGCATCCAATAGACAAGACAAGAATATGTTGAAAGAATTTTATATTAAGAGCACCTGGAAGGAAAACATAGAAGGATGTTACCAGTTCTCCTCAATGGGATGAGTTCTTGTAAGTCCTCGGCACTATAGATCTAAAATTCCTCTCTCTTGATGGTGTAGAAAACCCAGACAAAAATGGAACTCAAAGAGAGCTCACAGGCAAAAAGATAGAAAAATATGACAATGATGGTGGATCAAGGTCAGACCAAAAGTATAGATCCAGAGCGATATTTAGGCAACAAAAGATGATGAATGAATGGAAAAACTGTTCTATTTATAATAAAACATTGAGTTATTCTAGATATTGGTGCATAATTAAAATATTATTAACCGAATCAAGATCCAAATTTTATGGAATATTTTATTATTTTTGTTGGAGGGAAAAGGAATTTGACTTGGTTCAAATCCCTTTATTTGTAAATAATAAATAAATAAATGTTTTATTTATCATTTTAAGGATGTGGTTGAGTAATAATTAAATAAATAATGATTTATTTAACTATTTATGAGTGATTTAGTCAAATTTAACAAGGAAGATTATTTAAATAAAATTTAAATAATTATTCGTAGAAACAATAACATAAATAATAATTTATCTAATTAATTTTCCTATTTTGGGTTAAATATGACCAGGAATATTAATTAAATTGTTGTTTAACTAATTATTCCTTGAGGAAAATAAAAAAAATGTGGATTTATTTAATATTTCCTCATGGGATTTCTAGTTTAGACCATAAGCAACTTAATAAAAGTGTTTTACTAAGTTATTTTTCATAGTGAAAGAAATTTTACTTAGGGTAAAATTGGTCTTACATGGTGTAGCTAGGTCCATCTAATAGTAATAGGTTCAATGACCAAAAAATTGTGTAACAAGTACTTCATGTTGTTAGGGATTGCTGGTCTATATTTGACTTGGACTATATTTTGTTTGATTTCATAAGGCTTTTGACATGTACTTGCAGTAAATTTTAAACCATTGGCAATAATGTTTTGGTTTCTAGGGACAAAGGTAAGCTCATATTCTGTGAATGTTTTCAAGAGGTCAATAACATCATCTCTATAGGCTTTTAATCGTGTATTCTTGGCTGTGTATTCTCCATTTATTTATCTAATGACTAACTCTAAATCTCCATGAACAGTTATCCTCTTCGCTCCTAATTTTTTCAGTAATTGTAGTCCTAAGAGGAGTGACTCATATTCAGTTATGCTATTTGTGCATTGAAAGCTTAGCTTGTATGAGTGACCTTCTGCATGATTGTTTTATGTGTTATGTACCCATATGCCTGCTCCTAAACCAGTTTTGCTACAAGAGCCATAAAAACTCATACTCCAAAGAGGTTCAATTTCAGATTTGTCATTAAAGTTATTATTGTCCTCATTATGTTGTCTAGAGTGCCTGCCACTATGTTGTTCTCCAAGCTATTTTTTAGGGTTTGCACTATGTTTATCAGTGTTTTCTTTATCATGATCATCACTATGTTGATTTTCATTTTGTTTTACATGGTGATCCCTATATTGGTGGTTGCTTTTTTCCTTATGATCTTCACTATGTTTGCTGTAATATTCTGTGTTAGCAAACTGTTTGAACTATTCCCCTCCTTTCCCTCTTTTTCTGCTACTATTTTCTCATTTTCTATCACTTGTTCATTAAGATTTTCATCATTATAAAGAATGAATGAATCAAGGTCTGTGTGAATAGAATAAAGAGGGGAGTTATCTAGTTTCTCTTGACTGCCAACGATATATTTCATGTGTGTTTCCGTATGCAGTCTTCTTGGTTGACTAAAGACAGGGATGGTTGCATAAGTCATGTCCATTTGTAGGGTAAGTTAGAGTTTAGCACCACATGATCTTGAAAGGAGAATGTCATATTTAGGAGGTATATCTGCCACTCCAATATCCATTTCTAGGCTCCTGGCTCGTATTTGTGCTAAGTTGACACATAAATCTATGATTACTTCTAGACATTTAACTCTGCTGGAATCAATAGTATAAATCTTTGTAAGGTCTGGTTATCTCAAGGCCTAGTCTTTCCATCAATACTTTTGGCAATAGGTTGTGGGAGGCACCATGTTGGAACGGGGTCTCCTAAACAAGCTGCGAAACCGGTCGATTTTGGTTATTTTGGTTATATTTAGTATAGTGTTGGGGTTTTGGGGTGGGTCAAAACCCCGAAAGCATTGTAATGGGGTTAAAGGGTAAAATAGCGGTCTGAAAACCATGGGTTGCAGACCATAGGACTGTTATAAATAGAGAAGTATTTCCGATTGTAAGAGGTAAGGATTTGATGAGATATTGATATGATTTGTTGTGTAAGCGATCTGTTGGGGTTTTTGGGGAACAGACTCCTGTTGGCTGTGTGCGCGGAGATCCTAGTCTAGCTGTGTGCAGACCCTGCTGCTGTGTGCATAGGTTGGGAAGGGAATTGTAAGAGTGATGAATGAATGAATATGTTGGATTATTAGATGTGAATATGTGAGTACTATTGAATGGATTGCTGATAATTATTGTGTTATGCCTCTTCTATCTTTACGCTGCGAAGGTCTGTATCTTGAATGATTGGATCTATTATGTTCTGGTTCTATTATGCTGTGAAATTCTATGTATTGAAGTTGATATAGATCTGAATCTGTTCAGGTTATGTATTGTTGTGTTGATGTTATAAGAAGTATATAATAATGGATCTAGTGCCCGTGGATGCGATTGGATACATATCTAACCTTGCGCAGAGACTTGATAATCTGAATAAACGCAACTTTCTTTCCTTACCCTTCCTTTCTCATGGTGCGAAAACCTAGTTCTAGCACCCACCCATACTATTTCGGGTGAGACTATGACCTACGCAAGTAGGCCACTGCCAAAAGGGCCAGTAGTATAGGGGTTTGTTGGAAAACCTTGCACACCAAACCTAGGTCAGGACCTGTCAAGCCAACAAATGGTTTTGTTGCCGAGACAGATCTGAGACAGGGAACGGGTAATGACAAGAGAATAATAGAAGCCTGAAAGAAAAGAGATCGAGTACTGGTTCGAAAGGCAGATCTAGGAGTTTGCAGTAATAGAAAACTGAAGAAAAAAAATAACGGCAGAAAGGTGGAAGAATAGGTATGTTTTCACTGAAAGCTATGAAATATTCTTTGTAACCTTTACAATTGAGCTTCAAGAGTGGATGGCTAGGCTGGTAGAATTCCAAAAGTGTTGGAAGGACAAGCGAGTCACTCAGTGGACTCCAGATCTGCCTGAACAACTGGAAAGAATTTATAACACTATTACACGCACGGTGGATCATTGGGTAGATAGTGTGCTCGAAGGCTTTGTGACAGAATTCATGATTGATCAGTCTGTATCCTACTCTGAGGCCGAGCGATGATTTTTGAAAGGATTCCAGGGTAAGTTTCTAAGGACGTTACCTTTAGTGATCAAGAAGCTGCTGTGCAAAAAGAGCATTCTGTGTAGCCATACTGACTAAATGACCTCGGATCTAGAGGGGATTGCAACATGCAGTGGTAAGTATTATCGAACCAACCTTGACAGAGGAAGGGTCGCCTATAGCCCAGTAAAGGAAACAACCACATCACCACCTAGGGCACGCAGAGGAAAGAACTCACCTATAACGTCGTCCCTGGATAGTGATATGGCTGCGAATCTAAAACTACCTACCTTCAAGGGGGTGGGAGATGAGGACATGGATCAATTTTGGTTTGTTTTAGACTCTGTATGGACTGTGCAGAACTTGGCGTGCGATACAATAAAAAGGGTGCAGTTGTCCTTAGCATTCGAAGATAGAGCTCCGGACTAGTATATGTGATACGTTGCCCAGAATGGAACCGCCTCCATTCAGGATATTAAGGATGCTCTGAAGCAACATTTCCACAAACCAAAGTCTTATTCCCAGTTAGTGGCGGACGTAAAGGACTTCAAAGAATGTGCGTTTGAGTCAGTGTGGGAGGCGGATCAACGGTTAAAGAAGGCACTCAGGGAAGGAGGGTTCGAGTATGATGATAGGCAACATACGGAATGGTTCATCGCCATTTTGTTACCTCACCTGTGCATGCCTATGAATAAATAGACCTTTGAATCATAGGGGAAAGCTGTAGAAGCTGTTATGAAGCTAGAAGCTGCCCCTCGGGAGGATACCTCAGGAGTGCAATAGATCCAAGAACAACTTGGGGCTCTGCACCCAGAGATACAGAACCTACGAAAGGAGCGAGGAAAAGACGTCTGCGCGGATCTCTGGTGTATACGTTTCCAAGTATCTGGTCACACCATGGATCAATTCCCTATACTAACCGATTATATGCAAGATGGAGGACCTAGCCCGCTGCGCCTAGGGGTAAGTAGGGAGCTTGTCCTGTTGCAACCAGGATCAGGCGGGTCTACGCTATGGTGTGATGACTGTCGGGTAATAGGCCTACAGGATATGAACCATTGCCCACAGTTGGGTACGTATGTCCCAGAGCTAAAACAATAATGGTGCCACTTCTATCGATCCATAAGGAATGATGAGCAGAATTTTCGAACGTATGACTTGATGATGGATCGCGAGAACCTATATCGGGTGCAATCAGACCTTACATCGCCTAGACTGGCTGCACACTTTAGAGGATCACCAACTCGAGGTAGAGGAGGATGGGGAGGAAGTGTAGATCGAGGATGAGGCTAGCTAATCTATTATAATTGTGGAGAGATAGGGAAATTTTCCAGAGAATGCCCTAATCCCACCAGGCCATCATGTAAATACTGCAAACAACTGGATCATGAGGTAGAAGATTTCCCGATCTTAATAGCTAGAATGCAGGAAAAGAAACCTACCCCTACACATAATGTACAAAGGGTTAAGACTGAGCTAAGAGAAGCAGATCCAAGTGTGAAGTTCATAGCATGGAGTGGGTTGAACATCGAGGGAAACAAAGAGGTACCCTACAAAGAATAGGCACCACTAGCAGCCCCTGCACAGTATCAAAGTGAGGAAGAAATTGAGACCTTTTTGAAGGCATGTCTAAAATTTCTCAGGAAACTGCAGGCTATAAGAAACCTCCTAGCTTTAATGAATACTTGTGCAGCTCAGCCCACCTTGCTCCTTGAGACCAAGGATGTATAGAAACTGTACAACTCGAAGAAATTCACAGGGAAAGAAATCCGGCTAACTGCACAAATCGGGGACTAAGAAATGGACCAGGTCATTTTGGATCTTGGAGCTGATGCCAATGTTTTACCTAAGTAGACCTAGCAATGAATGGGGAAGCCTAAATTGGAATGGTCCACTATCCAGCTGCACATGGAGAATCAACAGAAATTTATTCCCCTAGGAAGGTTACCAAAGGTTATGGTTGACATTGTAGGGGAAAGGGTCCTAGCTGACTTTGAAGTAATTGAGATCGTGGAAGATGCGGACCCCTACCCTGCGCTCCTCAGACTAGATTGGGAAATGGACATGGGAGGCATTATTAACCTAAAGAAATGAAGCATGGTGTTTGAAAGTGAGGCACGTGTGTTGTAGTAGCCCTCGATCCAACAGAAGGTACCCGGTATAGTGAGCATGCCCATACGAAGGAAGAATTAGATCATATCTATAAGATCACTCTGCAGGATGAAGATTGGGTTAACCCCATGGATGAAGGGATGCTTTGCTGGAAAAAGGACAGTGAATACTTGTCCAAATCCGATGAGGAGACAGAGAACTGGCAGAGTTGGCTGCATGAGGTTTCAGTACTTCGTAGCCTTCAGACCGTTAAAATCTTTTGTCGCATATCTACCATGGAATGGACCTTGCCTTGCCGAGAGGCAGTAGATGACACTCTGAGGCCTGTGAAGCCTAAGGGGCCCATGGAATGTATAACCGAGGCACTACCACTAACTCGGTATGAAGCACCTACGCAGGGTCCTGTCTCCCCTTCCCGGACGAAGTACTGGAATAGGGTAATCCTGCGTATAGAGACCCCCTTAGCCAAAATGGGCCCCAAAATCGGTCGACCCATGTGGTGACCTGCTCGCTCAAGGGTGAGCTCGGGCCTTGTCTGCCCACATTATGGATCTGTCTACAATCATGAGTATCCAAGATAATTTATGAATGACTAAAGAATTAAATCGCCTACAGATGTCTGACACAACTGTCCTGCACAAAATTGATCCTTCCACGATCGACATAACTACCTCGAAAAGACTCCTAATCAACTTAAATGCTCACCATGTGTCAACCGTCCGCCGAAGTATGAAAGGACCTTCATCACGTCAGCCACACCCTCGCATCACGATGACGCGACCTTGTATACAAAAGAAGAATATCAGCTCATCCAGAAATAATGCAAAAAGACACTTACAAACGCAGACAAAGGCTGGTAGATTATTAATATCACAATTTATGATCAAGGGTACGCGCCACATACGACCTACATTGCCATTAAGTAACTTTGATTGGGGCGCGGATGGCTGGAAAATGATGGCTAGGGCTATTTATTCAACTGTCAAGCAGTATTGGCTACCTACCTTATGTTTCTTTCTACTTATTTTTCCAATTTATGCTACTTATCTCTCTGGTATGGACCCCAGCGCATAGGAGAAACAGATAAGAGGGTTAGAAGAAGCTGAGTGCAGCAATAGGATTGCATGAAAGCTGCCTGGAAGGATAAGTTGTGAACTGAGTTCGACAGGAACCCTGCGGTACCGAAACCTGCTACGACATCTCCTCCATTTCCAGGCCCTGCCCGCTAGAAGAAACATATGTTTACTCCCCCACATTTTCACTTTTGAATTGAGTTTTGGGGACATACAAGTCGAATTAGCACAACTCTCTACTATATAACTACGAAGCATGTCTCCTAGCGTACTATAAGAAGTACACCACCGCAACGGAGAAAGATGCAAGCAGTATGACCTGACCCTGAAAGAATGTGCCCAACGAATTTCCATGGTCACTAATGCCATGCACACTATTTAGGAACAACTGGTGCAATAAGACCAATTTTTTGAAGAGGCTACGCGGCTATGGATGAAATCAGTGCACCACCCCATGCTTTAGCATGTCTAAAAGGAGTTGACATAGGAAGAAGATGCTCTAGATCGACTTCGGGCCTCCACACCTCCCCCCAGTCATGCGCAGAGCCTGGCTGCCCTGCACCAGATTGAAGACCTTCGCCACTCCAAGAAGGTTGCGTACAAAAATTTGAAACCATGGACTGATGCTGCACTCCAGCTTGCACATGACACACAATCTACCATTGCACACCTCCACCGATTGTTGGAATGCATTGGTCTGGATCTCGACGAGCCTGATTCTCTAGCAATGGTCAATATTTCACAACATGTGGAGGCCTGAAGCAAGGAAGTGCTTCCACCCCTCCTTTGCTCCTTGGCTACCTTACACGTGCAGATTGAAGGCACGCCACCAAAGTGACTCGAGATGAGTCACAATATTGTGTTGGGGGACTGTTGGAACAGGGTCTCCTATACAAGCTGCAAAACTGGTCCATTTTGGTTATTTTGGCTATATTTAGTATAGCGTTGGGGTTTTGGGTTGGGTCAAAGCCCCAAAAGCAATGTAATGTGGTTAAATGGTAAACTAGGGGTCCGAAAGACATGGGTTGCAGACCATACGATTGTTAAAGATATATTTTTAGAAATAGAGAAGCATTTTGGACTGTAAGAGGTAAGGATTTGATGAGATATTGATACGATCTGTTATGTAAGCGATTGCTATAGGGTAAACTGCTTGGGTGGTTGGTTTTCGTATATCCCTCTCAGGGCTTTCCGGTGCCCGAGGTAGACAGTAAGATTAGCTATGCTGTTCACAAATATGGCATGAGTATGTTCATATTAGCTTGAAATAACTTTAAGGAATACAATAGAGAATTACCTCTTTGACGGTCTTGGAATCCCTTGGAGAGCGCTGTGCAGCAAAGTAAGAGTCCTTCTTCGCCGGCTCCAAATATGAGACCTGCAATCAGTCAAAGCACCTGTGTAATTTCTAATATAACAAGTATCCTATCAATTAAATCAATATACTGCAAACATCTAGATTATACGCATCTGAGCCATTCATATCATACTAAGTAAATATTGAAACAACAATAATAACATTAAGCATTGAATGGACAAAACGAACACAGTTCTATTGATTTTGAAAGAAGGAGGATTACAACCATCGGTTGTACCAAGCCCTCCTCAGTCTCCCAATCTCTCTTCTCTCTCTAGTGAATAAGTCCAAGTCAACAAGCTCTCTAGGAGCCTCTTTGACTCTTGGCCTTCACAATGTCACACTATTCTCTATTCCACAAGTATACAAGAACCTTGAGCAATCCTTCGACCTCCAATTAAGAGCCTTCAGCTCCTTCTTATAGGAGAGGGAGAAAGCCATTGTTGCCCTTCTCTTTCCACTAGTTTGGAATGGAAAAGGCTTAGATGTTTCCTTGATCTCCATGCTTTTGCCTCTCTTAGAGTTCAGTCTTCTATGGCAATGACCAATAATGAACTGGTGCTTCTGCAGTTTCCTTTGTGAACTGACTCCTTTGTGAGGGAAAGTCGGAGATTCAAATCTTTCTCCGCGCTCTTTTCCCAATTCAAACTTAAAACATGGGTAACGCGTCCCTCCAGTGTAAACATAGCGTTGCCCTAGCCACTAACGCGGCCAATGCATTGCTTGCCTGCGTTATAATGCTCTTGTTCTGTTCTATATATGTGTTACCCTGGCATAAATAGGTTTAATTTAGGTCTTTGTACTTCTTCCATATTTGTCTTCCCCTCTGAGCTGATGAGGAGGTATTTTGACCTGTAACAGATGCCCCCTAAAGTTTGAGGTCAGAGACGAAGACGATGACCAAATACTTTATAATTTGTAGAGATAGAGAGATATTGAAAGATTGAGGAAAACCTGAAACAACAACATATGTCAGAAAATATAGTATTTTCCTAGAGTCGGGCATGTCCCATGCTCAGTAGCTTTAAAAAACATGATTTCTCTAGAATAGAGATATGAAGGATCTGTCCACCAATAGGCACAATGTGGAAGTGTCTGTCATAACAGGATCAGGTTGAAGAAGCTGTCTCCATAAACAATATCGCAGCTTGGGGAAGGGAACACAACTTTAATGGTGTAGCCTTTTGCCCCAAGGTCTTGACCGCTGATTCACTTAAACTGCATATTTCTCAACATGTGAATGAGGGAGTTGTCGTCGAACATGTGAGAAATCGTCTGATTACCAGTCAATAATGAAAACTGTTAACAGACGTGAAGGTGGCCACCGATAATGATGATGGTCCCTAAGATGCCCAGTACAATCTAGCGAGTGTGAATAAAAAGAGTTGAAGTCGAACACTCGTAGAATCATTCGACCAAGAGCCAATGATGAAGACCCTTGATCAAACACAAGACTACCTGCCACTGATGTCTGCAAGTATCTGGGTACTGATGGGTTTCTGGATCAACTTCCTAGATAAGGTGTTGAAGTCGATAAGAAGTGATCTGTTGAAAGGTAGGCACTGAGGTGTCCTACATCAGTCAACACGAAATGGAAACCAATTGATTTTTTTTATGAGTTGAGATAAGGAAGAGTAAATGGGAACGTCAGACGACAAATAATTTCTGGCATAATGAGCGGTTTGGTTGATAACAGGAGCAGTAGATAACGAGATCTGCTTGAACAATAGAAGGCACTCTAGCAGGGTACTAGGCAGCTAAAGTGTGTTGAACACCAAAGAGTGTGTTAGGATTTTCCCGGTGCAGGGACATTGGGAAATGAAGGCTAATACTCATAGATGGTAGGGTTCGGCTAACTGTGAAAGAGTTTTCTGGGAAGTGTCATGTTCAAGAATTTTGCTTCCAAATTGACCTTTTTGAAAATGTAACAGAGGTAGTATCCATTTTGTCCAAATTTTTCCCCATCTGATTAAGTTTAACGAGTCCAGACGAGTAAACTCGGTGAATTTTTCATGTTTTGAGAGTCTGAAAAATGTCAGGAAAGACAGCTCTGTGCCCCATCTGATTAGATTTAACGAGTCCAGATGAGCAAACTCGGTGAATTTTTCATGTTTAGAGAGTCTGAAAAATGTCATAAAAGACAAATCCATGTCCTATCTGATTAGGTTTAACGAGTCCAGATGAGTAAACTCGGTGAATTTTTCATGTTTAGAGAGTCTGAAAAATGTCGTAAAAGACGACTCCATTGGGGTACCTTTGTCATGTCTTGATAACCGGGCACGACAAAGGGGTAATAGTAAGCCCAAAACAGTTCATTTTCCGTAAGTTAGTCCATGGAATCCGGAAAAGTGAGAAATACATGTTCAATGGACGTCTACCTCATTTTGTTATGAGTACGAGGAGACGAAGTAAACTCAATATTCCTTGTGAAATTTTAACGAGTCCAACAAAGAAAACTCGGTACCTCCGTGAAATTTTAACGAGTCACGTGGAGAAACCTCGATACCTCCGTGAAATTTTAACGAGTCACGCGGAGAAAACTTGATTTACTTTTTTTGTTTAAAGAGCTTTGAAAAAGAGGAAAAGAATGGCTCCTTGTTATTTGTCTCAATAGTTTAAGGAGTCTGAAAAAGGTGACTCGGGATTTTTTTGGTTTTATGAGCGAGAAAAAGATTCCTAAAAAGAATGCTCAGTACTTCTCCATAGTTTTAATGAGTCTGAAGAAGAAAACTCTAGGTTTTTCGGATTAACGAGCAAGAAAAGACCAAAAAAGAACGCTCGATGCCTACTTCGTATAATTTTAACGAGCCCGAAGAAGAGAACTCGAGGTTTTTCGGATTAACAAGCAAGAAAAATACCATAAAAAGAATGCTCGAAGCTTCTTTGTGTAAGTTTAACGAGCCCGAAGAAGAAGACTCGAGGTTTTTCGGATTAACGAGCAAGAAAAATACCATAAAAAGAATGCTCGAAATTTCTTGATCTCTTTCTTGTCAATAGAAGGATCTATGTCAAGAATTTCGTCATAAGACCAAGCAAACACATCGCGGAATTCTTTAAAAAGAGATGTGAAGCACGCAATTTCCTCAGGATTGCAGTCAGCTCCAATCTGAATATTTTCCACGATACCCGTTTTGACCGAGATATCAAGGAGCATTGTCTTGGAAAGATTACCCATGTTCCCTTCTGAATTGATAGTGTGAACAGTCGTATAAGAGAAAGGAACTATCTCAGGTTGGTCAAAAGACGGGATTTCAGTTTTTATCGCCTCCGAATCAATCATCGAAGTGCGATGGTGAAACTCTCCCCAAGGTCGTTCTTCTAATGACATGATCTCTCGAATAGCTTCGTCTGTAGGCCAGACTTCATTGAGGAGATCCTTAGAGAGAGCTGTTATGGGAGAGAGGGTTGTACCTGTGGTCGAAACCATATCAGTGGAGGGTTCAGATGCGGTTTGGATGGCTTGGTAAGCCAACTCAACCGGCGAAAGCGGCATCTGATCTCCATAGGAATCAATATCTGAAGGTGCCGGGATGATCCATGGGTCCATAGAGCCATCCGAAGACGTGGATATCATTGCAACCATGTTTGGGATCTGCGGCGGCGGTAGAGGAAAACAACCCAGTAGGGAAGATGCCTTCAGAAGACCGGTACTGATACTGACGTAAGAGTCAGGGACACCTCCTATTAGGGGTACAGAGCTACTTGGTAAAGTGGAATAATCAGGGGTGCAAAAGGATAGCTGGTCGACCGTGACTATTTTCCCATTCAATGGAAATAGGATGAGTCGGAAGACCGAAGACACGATGGCGGTCATAGCATAAGACCAACTGCGACCGAGCAATAGATTATAGTCGAGATGACTCTCTACGACTTCAACATCCATGTTTACCGTTTTCCCACTCAGAGTGATGGGAAAGCTAGCAAGGTATCCTTTTGGTAGGAAAGTGTGGCCATCGAAAGCTTTGAGGGAATTCGATGGCGGGGTTAGAGTAGGAGACCCTAAATTAAGCCAGCAAGCTTGTGACATAACGCAGGTCGAAGCACCTTCGTCTATGACAGTGCGATGGATGGGTCTCCCTTTCGACACAACCTACACCTGGAATCCGAGTTGATGTGAGAGGCGAGGTTTAGCCTTTTCCATATCAAAGACTGCTAGCATGGAATCCTGGGGATCTATTCCACCAATGGCCGAAAGCAAGGTTTTCCTTTGTGCTGGATAGGTTTGTAATACTTCAAGTGCAGACATAGCTGACGGTGCCTGCGCCAAATCTTCTACAATATTGTAGTTTTGGGCTGCACGTGCAGAGGTATTATGAGTCGTGCGTCGAAGTGTCCCTTTGGGGGGACGAATTACAGGTTCAACAGTAGGCCTTTCGATATGTAAATCGTTGGGCGGCAGTGGATTGGGACTAGTTCCCGGTTCCTGAGCATCTATGGTAGGAGTTCCATAAAGCTTGGCGCGATTTTGAAGATCAATACTCTCGATGCCATAAATGGTAGATGGTCCTTCGCCGGAAGGATACAAACCACCATTGCCCCGTTGATGGGGTTGTGGCGGGTTTTCAACCATATGTTGATGTTGCTGCTGTTGATTGGGGAAAGGATTGTGAAGAACGATAGGTGTTCTCCCAGAATCCTTGTTAGCAATAAAATCGGTGCATTCCTACAACCGAGGACATTTGTATGTCAAGTGGTCCTCTGCACAGATTTTACAAGGAAATTTCATGGGTTTATCCTTTCCTTTGTCATTTCTAGCAGCATTTTTATGATTAGCGTTATTCTAATTATCAGACTACTCTTCCGAAGAAGATGTTTTCTTCTTATTCTTCCTATTTTTTCCGCTAGGTTTTTGTGAGGTTTGCACCGAATTTACCTCAGTGGAAGGAGAGGAGTCGTTTGGTGGGGGGCGGTGGCAGTCGAGGATGGCTGGGAGGTTTGCCCCTGAGACTGATTGGTGGCTACACCAGAGATCGTGCCAACGAGACCATCGGCATGAGCTTCGGTTTTCTGCGTAGCTGGAAGATTTGGGTTACCAGGGGCATGGGGGAGCAGATCGTAAAGCATGCCAGATTGTGAATAGATTAAATCCAAGTGTTGGGCACGACGAATACATTGATCTTCTGTCACTACACCAGAAAGGCCAATGTCTTTAGAGATGTGGGGTAAAAGAGACTTGCAAAACCAATTGGCGAAGAGATGGTCCGGTATTGGCGCTTTGACAAGCCTCCTCCTACGTCTCCATTCATGAATATGGTCAGAGATGTGGGTGGTGGTGTCTTGGCGCAGCGATGTTAACAATTCTGTTCCAGTTTCCACTCTAATTGGTAGTTGGAAGTTCTTTAATAACTCCGTCGCTAAAGCGCCAAACGTAATTATGGCGGCATGTGGTAATTCAATGTACCACTTGGCGGCATTGCCTGTAAGGGTGCGGGAAAACAGTCGAAGTCGGACACTATCATCTACCATGGAATTGGATATGGACCATAAATGGAAGGTAGTGATTTGTGCAGTCGGGTCGTCCCCATGTTTCCCGTCGAACTTCAGGATATCGGACGGAATCTTATGCGGTATTGGAGGCCAAAGCGAGTTATGGTTGATGGGGTCGTTCGTCAGCTTATGGATGTCGGGTATGTCCAAAGCTGCCAAGAATGGCAATTGTGGATTTGCCCCTGAGTCTAACCAAGGCAGTATGGGCTGACTATTTGGACCATAGGGTCCTCCCATCCATGTGTTACCAGAAGGGTAAGTGGGACTTTGATAAAAACCTCCCATAGGTGGAGGAGTAGGAACATACGGTTGTTGTCCATAGGGCATAGTGTATTGAGGGGCAAATGGTTGGTTGCCCCCAGTGTAAAAGTGCCCTCCCACTCAAGGCGGAGGTTGGGGTTGGTTAGTCCAAATGGATGCAATAGAGTTTCTCGGAGGCATACTAGTACTTGCATAATTTGGCAACGGTATAGATCCTACACCTATGTTTGAACCACTTAAGGGGATAGTATTTACAATGGGTTGTCCCATTTGTCCTAAGGATTGCATAGGAAGAGAAATATTCCCTGCTACTTGCGTACTGATAACACTGCCCCCTGGTATAGTGGCCAGGGGGTTTGAACTCAATAGAGGGTTCCAACTAAAAGGGTTGCTAAAGGGCACCGAAGTAGTCGTGCTCATGGGAGGAGCTACTATGGTCCCCAACGTGGTCACGGTAGGAGTAGATGTCGAAGGGTTCGGTAAACTACTGACAGTTGTGTTGACCATAGGGTTGGGGGTAGGCATATGTTGACTACTGGGGTTACCCAGTAATGGCATAGAACTGACCACTGGCGGGGAGGATGGTGGCGAACCAAGGAAGGTTGCCATTGGCATCGTCCCTGTGGATGCCGGTGGTAAAATAGATGTTGGTGTGGCCGAAGACATATCTGGGCGTGGTGGAATCTGGACTATCATAGGTCCTAACGGATCAGTGAGCGGAGGATTGTAATTAGGTACAACGCCTTCAGTGAAAGGGTCCTCCAGGAGTTCCGGATGATAAGGGTCTATGTGATAATCCAAATTAGTCAGAGGAGACTGCTCTTCCGTAGAAGGCCCGGGTTCACCAAGGTTCAATCTTTCCTCTAGGGTGAGAGGAGGTAGACCTTGCTGTCGTCAAGATAGACGGCGTGGGTCAGGGGACGCCACGATGACCGGTTTAATTTTAACAAATTTTAAAATGTGATGTATTATGAAGTCTCAAATGACAAGAACCACACAACTACTAAAAATAAAAGACTCTCTAAAATCAATCAGCAAGCAGCCAGAATAGGGTGCCCTGTCTGAGTACTACCGTTCACTGGTGATGAAATCTAGTATCACAATAGCATACAGAGAGGGTTGGTCGAAAGTACAGTTACGGTCACTCTAGAGCTTCGCCCGAACCTCAGATGATAGGTGTAAGCACTCTCGTGAAGATGAGTACCCTCCTAAAGACCGAAGACAGAGTGGGTCCGTCTATTTCAGGTACCAGGACAACCCGTCCCAGTCACCTTGTGTAAGTCGCTAAAAGTATGGCCACTAAGGATACCTCAAATCACAGACATCATCAGGGGGGTCCACGGTCAAGGATAGTGTGCTATATGGGCAGAATACCTAGATCCCCAATCTAGTTTCGACATCCCCGAAGGGAACCCCAATATATAACACACCCATAGGATGCAGTCGAAGGTGGGCTACCTTCTAGTGCACCCAAGTGTTGTCTCGTGCTGAGCTCCGGTAAAGGAACGGTCCCAATAATGTGAGTGCAGCAGGATTTCACTCGTTAATGACTCTAGTTTTCAAGTTTTGAGATCTTGGGTAGTTTTCTCACTTTCCTAACCCAAGATCCTAGCCTGAACTACTATTTGTGTGAGCTCAAAAAAGAGTTATTAGATTGATTTTATTATCGCTTTGTTTTTAGTGTACTTTGTTATTAGTCTTGCGGAAGGGGAATGGACGTATGAATTATAGTGAGACTTTGACTCGAGAAACCATGCAAAACATGCTCTAAATATTAACTTCAATGAAGAGTGTTTCTACAAGGAGAGGTTTCTTTCAATCATCCATGCACCAACATGTAAATAACACAGCTCGACTTTTAAGATTCAGACTTCTATCTACCTCTTTTAACAGTCTGTGAACTAAACTTTCAGAATAAACTTAGCTAAATGCAAAAAATAAAAATAAAAAAAATTCTCTTTTAAAAATTAAATGTTTTGCACACTAACTCAATAATAGAAACAAATAATCAATGCCAGCTTAGCATACAAGCACAGGGATTCAGTCGGTGAAAGGTACTGGTGGCCAAAAAACTCTACAGCTAAAACACAGTCACAGTAGTGAACATCAGGGTTTTTGGCTGAGTAACGCTCTGTCTGTGAGAAAATACAACATTATAACACACTGTATTTAAACTGAGACTGCGTTATAACGCACTGGATAAACTGCATAGGTCGCGTTAACCAGGGAAAAGCTCTTCAGTTGGCCAGACAGGAACAGGATTGAACTCTGCAAGCGTTTGGTATGTCTACTGGGCATCAAAAAATGGTCAGAAGGATACTGAACAGAGGAGAGAAGGAATGAAGGGAAAAATAGTCCGGAAACTATGGGGAAACTCCCCAGTGGAGTCACCAATTCTGCTATAGGGTAAACTGCTTGGGTGGTTGGTTTTCGTATATCCCTCTTAGGGCTTTCCGGTGCCCGAGGCAGACAGTAAGATTAGCTATGATGTTCAAAAAGATGGCATGAGTATGTTCATATTAGCTTGAAATAACTTGAAGGAATACAATAGAGAATTACCTCTTTGACAGTCTTGGAATCCCTTGGAGAGCGCTGTGCAGCAAAGTAAGAGTCCTTCTTCGCCAGCTCCAAATCTGAGACCTGCAATCAGTCAAAGCACCCGTGTAATTTCTAATATAACAAGTATCCTATCAATTAAATCAATATACTACAAACATCTAGATTATACACATCTGAGCCATTCATATCATACTAAGTAAATATTGAAACAACAATGATAACATTAAGCATTGAATGGACAAAATGAACACAATTCTATTGATTTTGAAAGAAGGAGGATTACAACCATCGGTTGTACCAAGCCCTCCTCAGTCTCCCAATCTCTCTTCTCTCTCTAGTGAAGAAGTCCAAGTCAACAAGCTCTCTAGGAGCCTCTTTTACTCTTGGCCTTCACAATGTCACACTATTCTCTATTCCACAAGTATACAAGAACCTTGAGCAATCCTTCGACCTTCAATTAAGAGCCTTCAGCTCCTTCTTATAGGAGAGGGAGAAGGCCATTGTTGCCCTTATCTTTCCACTAGTTTGGAATGGAAAAGGCTTAGATGTTTCCTTGATCTCCATGCTTTTGCCTCTCTTGGAGTTCAGTCTTCCATGGCAATGGCCAATAATGAACTGGTGCTTCTGTAGTTTCCTTTGTGAACTGACTCCTTTGTGAGGGAAAGTCGGAGATTCAAATCTTTCTCCGCGCTCTTTTCCCAATTCAAACTTAAAACACGGGTAACGCGTCCCTCCAGTGTAAACAGAGCGTTTCCCTAGCCACTAACGCGGTGAATGTATTGCTTGCCTGCGTTATAACGCTCTTGTTCTATTCTATATATGCGTTACCCTGGCAGAAATAGGTTTAATTTAGGTTTTTGTACTTCTTCCATATTTGTCTTCCCCTCTGAGCTGATGAGGAGGTATTTTGACCTGTAACAACGATATGTTGGGGTTTTTGGGGAACAAACTCCTACTGGCTGTGTGCGCGGAGATCCTAGTCTAGCTGTGTGCGGACCCTGTTGTTGTGTGTGCAGGTTGGGAAGGGAATTGTAAGAGTGATGAATGAATGAATATGCTGGATTATTAGATCTGAATCTGTGAGTACTATTGAATGGATTGCTAATAATTATTGTGTTATGCCTCTTCTGTCTTTACGCTGTGAAGGTCTGTATCTTGAATGATTGGATCTATTCTGTTATGGTTCTATTATGCTGCGAAAGTCTGTGTATTGAAGTAGATCTAGATCTGAATCTGTTCGGGTTATGTATTGCTGTGTTGATGTTATAAGAAGTATATAATAATAGATCTAGTGCTCGTGGATGCGATTGGATACATATCTAACCCTGCGTAGAGACTCGATAATTTGAATAAATGTAGCCTGCTTGCCTTACCCTTCCTTTCACAGGGTGTGGAAACCTAGTTCCAGCACCCACCCATACTACTTCGGGTGAGACTATGACCTACGCAAGTAGGCCACTGCCGAAAGGGCCAATAGTATAGGGGTTTTTTGGCAAGCCTTGCACACCAAACCTAGGTCAGGACCCCTCAAGCCAACACACCAGAGTCTAGCATGGCATTATGCAAAATTTTATCATGGATTTTTACACTGACATAAAATGGAGGAACACCTCCTCCTTGAAATTTCCTTTCCACTTCTAGTCCAAACAGAAGCTTAGGTTTGTCATCATTTAAATAAAAAAAATCAACATTTTCTCCTATGTTTACATCTCTCAAAAGTTGGGTGTTATATACATCTTGGGTGACTAGTTCGGTAAGAGGGATAGAGATTTTGATCTTGGAAATTTCACTCTCTATACTGAAAGGTGTCAGAGTTTTTGAAATATTTAAATCAGCCTTTTTAGTCACTGTTTTCTCAGCAAATTGAGCTTGTTGGTTTTTATTATGAATAGCAGTTAAAAATTTTTTATTAGGGGCATTAGCTAAGTTGCTAGTGCTACTTTGGTCACCACTAAGTTTGGGATTAGGGTGGCTGTTTTTATTTTTGTTTTTATTAGAACTTTCAACCACTATGTTATTGTTTTCTGCTATCCTTTTGGAAATGTTTTTAGGATTATTCCTACCAGAAATTTCAAAGGTCTTTCTTTTGGGAGTGTCTTGATTTTTATTAATTCTAAGGTCATATTGTCTGTGCAATTCCACTATGGAATTTTCAAAGCATTGTTTATAGTCTTCATATTCCAGGCTCTCTTCTTCATAAGGTGTAAATATTCCTTTCTCTTCCTCAGTGAGGAAAGCAGTATCCTAATTATTTATTCCCATCAGATTTATGTGATTTTCCTCTGTTTCTTCAATCACTCCCTCATCTTCATCAACATAATTTTCTTGGAAAGGAGGTATGATTTGTTGATCAAGGCCTCTTTGTCTAATTTGAGGGGGATTCCTTCTAAAGTTTTGGTTTTGGTTCTAATTTTGATTTCTATTTTGAGGATCTATTTGATTTTCTCTGGGATAATCTCTCTCATTCATGATTATTCTATCCATCATCATCTCTATTGTCCTAACTAGGCTATCAATTTTAGCATCAGATGTAGAGGGTCCAGCTTCATCTTTGTAGGTAACCTTTTTCTTTGTTTTCAATGTAGCCCTTCTAGCATTTAGGTTAGCTTCTACACTTATTGCTCCTCTTTGGATGTCCTCTAAGGTTAGGGGATCTCTTTATCTTAATTGATAATACATGTCTAGATCAAATCCTTCCGGAAATTTCAGTAAGGCTAGGTCTTGTGGGGGTTTCATGTGGGGAGGGAGTGCATTGTAAACACTATTAAATCTAGTGCAATAATCATGGACACTCTCTCCAGCATTACTTTTAAGGTCATTATATTTTGATAGGATTTGAAGAGGATTTCTCTTGATGTCCCATTTATTTAGGAATAGTTGATGAAAAGCAGGGAGGTCATTTATGCTATTAGGGGTCAAGCCTTTGAACCATTTTCTTGCTTCTCCCCCTAACCTTTTAGAAAACATTCTAAGTTTAATAGTTTCATCATCTATTTCTTGTCTTTCAAAGTAGTCATTCATTTTCTCCACATGTTGTTGAGAAGTAGTAGAATTACTAGCATCATATCGAGAAATCTTGGACTAATAATCCTATGGTATAACAACTAAAGGTAAAGGAAGAACTAAGGGAGCATACCATGTTTCCATGATATGAGGTTGTGGAAACAATGGGGCATTAACAAGTGGAGGGTTTACAATAGGGGTATAGGGTTAAATTGAGGAAAGTGAACAGAGGGAGATGAATTTAGTACAATAGAATTATGTTGTAAGGTGGAGGAGTTGAAAACTATCTGAGTTATCCAACTTTGAGATCTAGTCCTAGACAAGCTTTGTTCTAGGGGTGGGTCAGAGGGGATATTCTGCAAGTCTTTAAGGTTTTGAGGTAGGGAACTTGATTTGTGGATTGATCTGCTAACAACTGAATCTTTAGATATTGGAGACTTCCTAAGAGTGCTTTCATGATTGTCAACTATAGCAGGAGGATTTGGGCAAAGATATGATCTAGTATGAATTCTTCTAGAAGCCAGAAATATTAACCCAACAAATCAGAAAGGGTAAGAGGTATAACAGTGTTGAGACACAAACCAAACTGTGAAAGAAATGCTTAATCCACAAAGTGTTCTTGACTGGGCTTTGTTTATGTTTTTATGATAATATAAGTTTCCCAATGGAGACTGTGGAGAACCAATGGAGTCAGCAGGCCTATTGAAAACCAATGGAGTTACCAGGTGGAGGATTTTTACTTGTTTATGGCTAATTGTTGTCGACCATTATAAATTACAAACCATTCTTGGCTAACACTTGATTCATCTAAGTTAAAAATGAGGTTTTCTGAGTTTTGAGTCTATGTTTTGTAGTTTACAACTCAGTATTCCCCAATATGGTCGCCATTATGTTGGCTCCCTGTGATTTGCAAGATTGGCAAGAACAAACATGATAGGGGGCACATCAAAACCACTTTATAATCCTAGGACCTAGCCTTCCTGGATTCAAAGATGGATCTCTCTATATAAGTGTTTTCAAATGATATCTCTTTATGCTCTTTGTTTATGATATTAGGCTAGTTATGAAGTTCTAAGGAATTATTCATTTTTGTTGAATTAATTGATAGATTGAAAGATTTGTGGTGTGACTGATTGAAGGGATGTTTCAGCTAAGTAGATAGACTATGATTAAACATTGATCCATTGGGATATGGGGTCATAAAAGGATTTAATTGTTCACCAACTCTGCGAGGGTTTTCATAGGGAAAGATAACTATATCAAGTGATTATTTTAGATTATATTGTGATATGAAACAATAATAAGTTGTGAAGGAAGCAAATTTATAGTCAATTAAGAATCTTCTAGCTCTACTTAGACAAGAAAAGCCTTTTAAGGTAACTTTTTGAGGCAAACCAAAGGACAGGGTGCACCATAGAATTCTTTGGCCAGAATTTTATAAGAAAACCTTTAAGACAACAATCCAGCGATCCTAAGGCTACTTTTAGACAAAAGAAAACATTTAAAATAATAGTGAGAGCAGCTAAAGAGAAAATTGAAGCCTATCTTCTTTAACTCAACACTCAAAAGAATCTTCAAAGCCACATTTTGAGGCATACCAGAGGACGGGGCATACCATAGAATTCCCTAGCTAGACTCTACTAAGTATACTTTAAAGAAATGTCTTAAAAACAATATCTCAAGCCATACCTAAGGACAGGGCTCACCATAAACTTCCTTGGTTTCACTCTATTGAATCATTTCTAAGACAACATGATAGATGGAACTGGAGGGAAATTAAGAATCCTCCAATTAGACCTTGCAAAGGAAAACATAAAGATAAAGAATGCAAACAAAAATAGGGTGCCAAGACAACATATCCTACTCTAAAACTTTTGTTCCTTTATCAGAGAAATGTGGAAAGAATGGAAAACATAAGAAAAACAATGAAAAATGAGGAAAACTTCACAATTAACATAGCTCAATAATCCTGTGAATGTGCTTGTATTATTGATGATCAAACTAGTTACAATACTCAATGTACAATAACTCTTTCAGAGTTTTCTCAAATCCAACCTAGCATTCCTGAGCTAGCCCAGTAGTAGAAATCAGTCAAATAACTGCCAACTAACCAACACTAAAAATGAAATTCATATGGAGTATTTATCTACAAAAATGAGGAGGTGGTGGTAAGGTAGGGTTTGGAATGTCATTTATTATAGAGTTAATGATTCTTGACCTTTGAGACCATGCAAGGCCCAAGGAAAAAATATTTGAAAGTGTTTCTCTGAAATAATAACTCCTAACTTAACTTTTGAGTTAATTTCTGTGAAATGTTTGACTTTAAGGCTTTTTGTAATAACTTTAAAATAATTGCCGGTAGATGAAAAATATTTGTGACTGTTTGTAATAACTTTTTAATGTTTTATTGAAAGAAAATATGTTGTAGGTGGAAAAATATCATTTGAAGAAGTAGTTGTTGTAGGTTTAGTCACTCGAATGTGTTTCTGGGCTTAATCCTCCTCTGATTTATCATTAAAATATGTATTTGGCCTTTAAACTCTGATTTATCCTTTATGTGTCTGTTTCACTGCCCTTTTCACTTATTCTACCTATATCTCTGTTTACATCATTAATCTTTTTATTAACCTTTAGTCTTTAAACCTCTGTTGTCTGTATTTATTACCTTTAACTCTACTTTTGTGGATAATCCTTCATGATTTTTTTTTGACATATGATTAGCCCTTTTAACCTTTAATCTTCATTTCTTTAGCAGATTCCTTTGACTTTTATTTCTTCACTGTGTCTCCATCTTTGTGTTTGTTTTTTGGTGTAGGGACATATTTCTTCTATGATGGACAGTTAAATAACCATCGATGATCATGTTTGATTGATGATTAAGCTTGACAGAGGGCCTCTGGTCCCTTTGAATTCAAATCAAACCTTTGGATCATCACCCATATGTTTATTCAGGCATTTTTTGGACCATCGGAATGCATTTAATTCCATTTTCCCATGAAACCCGCACATAAAAACAAACAATTAGCTTTAAAACCATGTGGGGAGGGTTTATTGCGTTTTCTGAGGTTTTTTGGCTATCGGAGGGCAAAGAAAGGCGTTGTGGGCTTGGTTCTGTAGGTGGAACCAGCAGGAAATTTTCACAAAGGTGGGGGCATTTGAATTTTGGCGTGGAGGGATAGGTGGTTTTCAAAAAACCAGGAGTAGTTTTCGCACAGCAGAGGAGGCGGTAACGTTTTTTGGGGTGGGCATGTGATATGATTCATCGATTGCCACGTGGCTGGGTGAAACCCCTCATTTCACAATGTTTAAAAACATTAACCCTGGCGCTACTTGATTTACAATATGTTGTGTGGGCCGTCGGATCTCCGAGGGGAGGATCGATGGTGCAGAATGGTTTAGGATGGGACCCAGCGAAGGACGACGTGGCAGGGCTTTGTCATTTAGCGTGGGGTTCAAAACATACACATGGTTTGTTTGTAATAAGCTCAAGGTAAAGGTTATATGAGCGTGAGGGTTTTAAGTGCATGCGGGAAAGTGATTAAGGGGAAGGGGCTTAAGGTGAAGAAAAATAGGAGCGGGGTTAGGGTCATGTGAGCACAAGGGATTTTAAGGATTAGGGCGTGGGGGCTTAAAACCTTTAAGGGGTCAAGTTAGATCAAAATTTGGGTTTATAAACAAATAAAACAAAGATTTACTTATAAAAAAGTGGGGTCCCGACAATTTTAATTTTTAGACATAAAACAGTGTAAAAAGCAATTTTTACATTGTTTTATTGCATATAAGGAAAAAAATTGATAAAAGGAGGGTTTTTATGAAGGGTTTTAAAGGGAAAAATGGGTTTTTAGAGGGGGAATGAGTGAATGAGAGTGTAGGTGGGGAGGGAGAGTGAAAAGATAAGCCCAAAGTGAGTCTTTTTAGAGAAGTAAGGTAAATTCAGAAGGCAAATATGAAATATATAGTGAAATAGGTTTATTTAGGATAATGAAGGGAGTGAGATTTCTAAAGATAGACAATAGGAAAATAATGCTATCTTTAGCTGCTTGTAGAAAATACATATTCATGTAGTGAATTTTGTAAAAATACAGAAGGATAACAGTGGCTTTAGCTAGGGAGGGAAACTCCTTTAGGAGGTGTCAATAACCTCAGAGATAAAATCTCTGGAAGAAGTAGACCAATGCCTTGCTTTTAATTTTGACAAACTCTTTTCTTTAATTGTTGCTTTGTTGCTACTCTTTTGAAGCTGTGATCTTCAAAATATGAAAGAACATAATTGCTTCAACTCAACTTCTACCTACCCATCCTACTTTTCCTAACATTTTTTCTTCATTGGGTGCATTTAGATTAGACAACACTTTATATTATTTTATTTTGAAAACAGGAACTACCAACTTATACACATATATCAACCAAAGCTCATATTAGACTGATGAGATTTTTATTCTCTACCGAATCTATTCATATGTTAAGATTAAGTTGTTTGATAGATTTCCATTCTCTAAACTGAAAAGAGGAAATTTAAAACATAACCAAATCAGGATTAGACAGTCTGATTTGTTATGAGCTATGGCATTTTGTATAATTCTGCACACAAAATTTATTTTGTAGAAATTTTAAAACTAAAAAATTTGAGGGCTGTAATTTGGAATTTTTTGTTCATCCCTCTCCTTTCTTGGTTCAGATTTGAGCATTGGAACCAATATCTTTTCCTAATCTAATCTACTAATAAGCCAAGTTTAGATAGTTTGGAAAATCTTCATTCACTAATCTATCAATAGAAATTTAAACTTGTTCAATCATGATTAGGCTATATGACTAAACAAAACTTTCCTTTCATGTAGTGGCTTTTGGACTCGCACACTTTCATAAAGATTTCTTTTTTGGTATGGGGTTGTACTTCTTTTTTCTGCCCTATTTTTTCTTCTTTTTCTTTTTTTTTGGTTTAATTTTTTGATATTTTCTTGAAGCAATGTTATATACAATGGATAAAGCTTTAAACTGAGTATTTTTTAAAAAAAATAATGTTTGAGCATCGTGCCATTGACAGGACCTCCAAATAGTTCTGTTCCATCCATCTCTTACAGGAAAAGTGCATTGTTACCTCTGGCAAAATGGATGATGTATGGGCCTTTCCACATATTTTAAAATTTTCCATGCTTGCCCTTGTCTTCTCTCCTTGAGTCCCATTTGAGCACTTTGTCACCAATGTTGAAATAATTTGCTTTTGTTATCTTGTCAAACAACTTCTTGATGTTTTCTTGCACTAGCTGTGTTCTATTATATACTTCCTCTGTGGTTTTCTACAATTGTACAGTCTGATTTATCCTTCATATCATGTCATCTTCTTCAGACTGTATTTCCTAGATCAGTTTCAAGGCTGGCACTCCTAAACTTGTTGGAAAATTTGCATCTGCTCCATATACTAGCTGATAGGGAGACATTCCAATTGATTTTTTACATGTTAATCTGTCTTCCCATAATGCATGTACTAGCTTGTTGTGCCATGAATTTTATTCTCTTCCAGCAATTTTTTGATAATGTTCACCAAACTTTTGTTTGAGGTTTCTGTCAGCCCAGTACCTTGAAGGTAATAAGCTGTAGAATGACCCAATGTAATCTGATATTTGTGGCAGAAGTCTACCATCTGCTTGGATCTAAAGGCTACAACATTGTTAGTGATAATATTTCTAGGACAACCAAATATAGACAAAGTATGGTTTTCAAGGAATTTAATGATGACTAAATTTGTGGTAGTTCTAGAAGGGATGGCCTCTATCCATTTTGTGAAGTAATCAGTTGCAGTGAGGATCCATTTGTGTTGGGCAGATGAAGCGAGATGGATTTCCAAAATTAAGTCTAGTCCCCACTATTGAAAAGGAGCTTCAACAGAGATAGGGTGCAATGGTAAGGGCAACAATTTTATTTTGCCTTCAAAGATTTGGCACTTATGGCAGGCAATTACCATTTTATGGATGTTTTGAAAGATGGTGGGCCAATAGTAACTAGCTCTAAATATTTTTTTGACAGTAGTTTTCCAATAGAGGTGGCCTCCACATTATCCTTCATGAAACTCATACTTGATCTTATCTGCATCATTCTTAGGAAAATATTTAAGAAATATACCACTAGAATTTTTCCAATATAAACATTTATCTAAAATGCAGTAATTTACAGCCTTTAACTTTAAGAATCTTGCTTTTGTCTTAGAAAAAACAGGGGGAAAATTAAGGTTAATAAGCACATATAAAATATCAGCATACCAAGATGAATTCAGAAATGAATCTTCAATAAGTGGAGTTGCCAACTCCTCCTATTCATCTAATGCATCAATCATGTTCATGTCTAGTGCTTGAAAGTTTGTTTCAGCCATGAGTTTAGCTAGGCCTTGTCCTTTGATGAGTTTAGTGGGATTTATTTATGATCCAGGTGGATATTGGTGGCCACCCACATATTCCACTTGGGCCCCCACCATTGTCTCTTTTAGTTTTTCAGTTTCGGCATAATTTACTATTTTTAGTAGTTTTTCAGGTCCTGAACTTCTGGAGCCGTTTTGAGGCCTCTGAACTCAGTTACAATGAGGCTCGAGGGCCTATTTATTATTGAGAAACAATGGAGAATCATAAACATCCAAAAACCTAACCCTAGGAGATGAAGCGCCAAAACTATGGGCCCCGTTTGGGTAAATTGGTGTTTCAACTTCCCAGGGATGTAACTTTGGCATACTATCTCCGTTTGATGCACATGATACATCATTAGAAAGCTCTATCCGAGGACTACAACTTTCGCCATGAATATCATTTTAGAACGGAATGATATTCACTAGATGCGCGATGCCTAAAAAACGTCGTTTAGGCCCTCAAAATGGCTCTGGAAGTTCAAGACCCAAGAAACTGCTAAAAATAGTAAATTATGCTGAAACTAAAAAACTGAAAGAGACAATGGTGGAGGCCCAAGTGGAATATGCGGGTGGCCACCAATCTCCACCTGGATAAATTTCTAAATCATATTCTAATATAACAACAATCCACTTTCCTCTTTTTCCATTGGGGTCTTCTGTTAAAATGTCTTTTACCACTGAATGAGGCACAAATGCAATGATTTGTGAGTGTAAAATGTAAACTCTAAAATCTTTCAATGCCTTGATCAAGGAAAAATCTTGTTTTTCCATTATGTTGTATTTCAGAGGTGCATCTCTTAAAGCCTTGCTGAAAAATGCAATGGGCTGCTCTTGTCCTTTTATGTTTTTCTGTAGTTGGACAAAAACAACTGTATGTTTTGATGCAAAGGAGAATATGAAGAATTCTTTAGTAAAATCAAGGCTAATGAGAACTAGTGTTTAGGTGAGGACTTGTTTCACCAGTTCAAAATATTTCTTTGCTTATGTGGTCCATTTAACTCGTATTTCTCTTTTCAACATATTTGTCATGTTTCTAAGGAGTTCAACAAGGTTTGGTATGAACCTTATTAAGAAATTAATCTTTCCAATGACAAATTGCAGTTCTTGGATATTTATAATATGATTGATTTGCAATATTCCTTCAATCCTTTTTGGGTCTATCTTGATCCCTTCTTCAGATATAATATGGCCCAAACTTTTTCCTTCTTGGAGACCAAACAAAGTTTTCTTGGGATTCAGAGACAAACCATACTTTCTGCATTTTTCAAAGACTTTTCTTAAGTGAGCTAGGTGTTATTCATCTGTTTTGGAATAGAATGTGATGTCATCAAGGTAAATCACAATGAAGTAACCTATTTCTTTTGAGAAATAAATATCCATAGCTCTTTGGAAGGTGGCACCAACATTCATTAACCCAAAAGGCAT
Source organism: Pinus albicaulis (assembly GCA_034641835.2). Lineage (NCBI taxonomy): Eukaryota > Viridiplantae > Streptophyta > Pinopsida > Pinales > Pinaceae > Pinus > Pinus albicaulis. The sequence goes on from CM076573.1 coordinate 548,115,823, forward strand.
TTTCACATACATGAAAGTGCCCCAAGGTGTGGTAAAAGTTGTCTTTTGTTGATCATCTAGGTGCACCAACACCTGATTATATCCTGAGAAGCCATCTAGCAAAGAAATTATTTTAGAACCAACTACCTTACTACCTTACAGATACAAGGTTTGAAAGCCATTCTGAGTGTCTCAAAGGGACTATAATTCTAACATCATACATTTTCTTAATCTCTTTCTCAACCAAGGGTAGTTGTATAGGGTTTATTCTGTGCAATTTCTATTTAAAGGGATTTTTGTTTACTTCAAGGGGTATCTTATGTTGAATTATCTCAGTATCATAATACTTTAGATATTCATAACTCTAGGCAAAAACATCAGTAAATTCTCTAAAAAGCTCAAGATATTTCTGTTTTATATGAGCAGGCAATGTTTTATACAGTTTGATCATTTTGGATTTTTGTTCACTTCCTATATTGCACTCTTCTATTTCAATTTCAATTGGTTCCATTTTTGGATTTTTAGAAACATCATTAAAGTCAAACAATTCTTCTAGAGGCACCAGTCACTTTGGAAAGTTATCAATGTTAGACTGCAGCGCTTCAAAGTCTTCTTTTTCTAAATTAGCGCGCAGCTCTGTTTTATGTATGTGTTCTTTTCTTAATAGATTTATATCAGCAGTGTTAGGAGGTTCTTCCTTGTAAGGTTGTTCCTTAGTAGGGCAGTATTCTTCATACTCTGAGTCTGAATCTAGCATTTCAAACCCATTTCTGGACTGCAGGAAATCCTCTATCTATTTATCTCCTTCAAAAACTTTCCAATACTTCATGTTTTCAAGGGCTGCTAGTCTATATTTGACTTGGACTATGTATTGTTTGATTTCATAAGGTTTTTGACATGTACTTGCAGTAAATGCTAAACCATTGGCAATAATGTTTTTGTTTCTAGGGAAAAAGGTAAGCTCACATTCTCTAAATGTTTTCGAGAGGTCAATAAAATCATTTCTATAGGCTTTTAATCATGGATGTTTGGCTATGTATTCTCCATTTATTTGTCTAATGACTAACTCTGAATCTCCAGAACAATTATCCTCTTGGCTCCTAATTTTTTCAGTAATTGTAGTCCTAAGAGGAGTGACTCATATTCAGCTATGCTATTTGTGCATTGAAAGCTTAGCTTGTATGAGTGACCTTCTGCATGATTGTTTTATGTGTTATGTACCCATATGCCTGCTCCTGAACCAGTTTTGCTACAAGAGCCATCAAAACTCATACTCCTAAGAGGTTCAATTTCAGATTTGCCATTAAAGTTATTGTCCTCATTATGTTGTCTAGAGTGGCTTCCACTGTGTTGTTCACTAGGTTTTTTTTTAGGGTTTGTACTATGTTTATCAGTGTTTTGTTTATCATGATATTCACTATGTTGATTTTCAATTTGTTTTACATGGTCAGCTCTATGTTGGTGGTTTCTTTGTTCCCTATGGTCTTCACTGTATTTTCTGTAATATTCCGTGTTAGCAAACTATTTTGACTGTTTCCCCTCCTTTCCCTCTTTTTCTACTACTGTTTGCTCATTTTCTATCACTTGTTCATTAAGCTTTTCATCATTATAAAGAATGAATGAATCAAGGTCTGTGTGAATAGAATAAAGAGGGGAGTTATCTAGTTTTTCTTGACTGTTAACCATATATTTCATGTGTGTTTCTGTATATAGTCTTCTTGGTTGACTAAAGACAAGGATGGTTGCATAAGTCATGTCCATTTGTAGGGTACCATTGAGTTTATCACCCCATGATCTTCAAAGGAGCATGTCATATTTAGGAGGTATATCAGCCACTACAATATCCATTACTAGGCTTTTGGTTGGTATTTGTTCTAAGTTGACACATAAATCTTTCATTAGGCCTAGACATTTAACTCTGCTAGAATCAAAAGAGTATAAATATTTGTAAGGTCTAGTTATCTCAAGGCCTAGTGTTTCCATCATTACTTTTGGCATTAGGTTGTGGGAGGCACCAGAGTCTGGCATGGCATTATGCTAAATTTTATCATGGATTTTTAGACCAACATAAAATGGAGGAACACCTCCTTCTTGAAATTTACCTTCCACTTCTGGTCCAAACAGAAGCTCAGGTTTGCCATTATATAAATTAACATAATCAAAATTTTCTCCTATGTTTAAAGCTCTCAAAAGTTGGGTTTTATATACATCTTGGGTGACTAGTTCGGTAAGAGGGATAGAGATTTTGATCTTGGCAATTTCACACTCTATACTGAAAGGTGTCTGAGTTTTTGAAATATTTAAACCAGCCTTTTTAGTCACTGTTTTCTCAGCAAATTTAGCTTGTTGGTTTTTATTCTGAACAACAGTTAATATGGTTTTATTAGGGGCATTAGATGAGTTTTTGGTGCTACTTTGGTCACCACTATGTTTGGGATTAGGGTGGCTATTTTTATTTTTATTTTTATCAGAACTTTCAGCCACTATGTTATTGTTTTTTGCTGTCCTTTTCGAAATGTTTTCATGATTATTCCTAGCAGAAATTTCAGAGGTCTTTCTTTTGAGAGTGTCTTGATTTTTATTACTTCTAAGGTCATATTGTCTGTGCACTTCTATTTTGGCGTTTTCAAATCTTTTTTTATAGTCTTCATATTCTAGGCTCTCTTCTTCCTAAGGTGTAAATATGCCTTTCTCTTCCTTAGTGAGGAAAACGGTATCCTCATTGTTTACTCCCATCAGATTTATGTGATTTTCCTTTGTTTCTTCAATCACTCCCTCATCTTCATCAACATAATTTTCTTGGAAAGGAGGTCTGATTTGGTGATCAAGGCCTCTTTGTCTCATTTGAGGGGAATTCCTTCTATAGTTTTGGTTTTGGTTCAGATTTTTAATTCTGTTTTGAGGAGCTGTTTGGTTTTCTATAGGATAATCTCTCTCATTAATTTGTATTCTCTCCATCATCCTTTCTATTGTCCTAACTAGGCTATCAATTTTAGCATTAGATGTGGAGGGTCCAACTTCATCTTTGTAGGTAACCTTTTTCTCTGTTTTCAATCTAGCCCTTTTGGCATTTAGGTTATCTTCTACACTTATTTCTCCTCTTTGCATGTCCTCTAAGGTTAGGGGATCTCTTTCTCTTGATTGATAACACATGTCTGGATCAAATCCTTCTGTATGTTTCAATAACTCTAGGTCTTGTCGGGGTTTAATGTGGGGAGGGAGTGCATTGTAAACACTATTGAATCTAGTGCAATAATCTTGGACACTCTCTCTAGAATTTCTTTTAAGGTCATTATATTCTGATAGGATTTGAATAGGATTTGTCTTGAATTCCCATTTGTTTAGGAACAGTTGATGAAAATCAGGGAGGTCATTTATGCTATTAGGGGTTAAGCCTTTGAACCATTTTCTTGCTTCTCCCCCTAATATTTGAGTAAACATTCTAAGTTTAACAATTTCATCATCTATTTCTTGTCTGTCAAAGTATTCATTCATTTTTTCCACATGTTGTTGAGCAGTAGTAGAACTACTAGCATCATATAAAGGAATATTGGACTGATAATATTGTGGTATAGCAACTAAAGGTAAAGGAAGGACTAAGGGAGAATACCATGTTTCCATGATATGAGGCTGTGGAAACAATGGAGGATTAAGAAGTGGAGGGTTTACAATAGGGGGTACAAGGTTAAATGGAGGAAAGTGAATAGTGGGAGATGAAGTTAGTACAACAAAATTATGTTGTAAGTTGGAGGAATCTAAAAATATCTAAGTTATCCAACTCTGAGATCTAGTCCTAGACAAGCTTTGTTCTAGGGGTGGGTGAGAGGGGATATTCTTCAAGTCTTTAATATTTTTAGGTAGGAAACTTGCTTTGTGGATTGATCTTCTAACAGCTGAATCTTTAGATCTTGGAGAATTCCTAAGAATTCTTTCAGGATTTTCAACTATAGCAGGAGGATTTGGGTCAAGATAGGATCTAGTATGAATTATTCTATAAGACAGAACTCTGAACCCAAAAAATCAGAAAGGTTAAGAGGTATAACAATCTTGAGACACAAACCAAACTGTGAAAGAAATACTTAATCACAAAGTATTCTTGATTGGGCTTTGTTGATGTTTTTATGATAATATAAGTTTCCCAGTGGAGTCTATGGAAAACCAGTGGAGTCAACAGGCCTACTGAAAACCAGTGGAGTCACCAGGTGGAGGATTTTTACTTGTTTATGGTTGATTGTTGTCAACCATCAGCAATTGGAAACCATTCTTGGCTAATGACTGATTCATCTAAGTTAAAAATGAGGTTTTCTGAGTTTTGAGTCTATGTTTTGTAGTTTACAACTCAGTATTCCACAGTATGGTGGCCACTATGTTGGCTCCCTGTGATTTGCAAGATTGTCAAGAACAAACACTACAGGGGCCACATCAAAACCACTTTGGAATCCTAGGACCTAGCCTTCCTGGATTCAGATATGGATCTCTCTATATAAGTGTTTTCAAATGATATCTCTTTATGCTCTTTTTTTATGATATTAGGCTAGTTATGAAGTTCTAAGGACTTCTTTTTTTTGGTTGAATTAATTAATAGATTGACAGAATTGTGGTGTGAATTATTGAAGGGATTTTTTAGCTGAGTAGATAGACTATGCAAAAACATTGATCCATTGGGCTATGGAGTCATAAAAGGATTTAATTGTTCATCAAATATGCAAGGGTTTTCATAGGGCACGCTAGCTATATCAAGTGGGTCTTTTAGATTAGATTGTGATATGAAACAATAATAAGTTGTGAAGGCAACAAAGATATAGTCATTTAAGAATATTCTAGCTCTACTTAGACAAGAAAATCCTTTTAAGGTAACTATTTGAGGCAAACCAAAGGAGAGGGCGCACCATAGACTTATTTGGCCAGACTTTAATAAGAAAACCTTTAAGACAATATTCCAACAATCCTAAGACTAATTTCAGACAAAAGAAAATATTTAAGATAACAGTGAGAGCAGCTAAAGAGAAAATTTAAGCCTGTAGTTTTTAACCCAACACTCAAGCATCTTCAAAGCAACATTTTGAGGTAGACCAGAGGACAGGGCATACCATAGACTTACCTGCTTTAGACTCTACTAAGTATACTTCAAAGAAAGGTCTTAAAAACAATACCTCAAGCTAGATCGAGGGATAGGGCTCACCATAAAATTCCTTGGTTTCACTCTATTGAATCATTTCTAAGACAACAAGCTAGATGGAAATCGAGGGAAATTAAGAATCCTCCAATCAGACCATGTATAAGAAAACATAAAGATAAAGAATGTAGACAGAAATAGGGAGCCAAGACAACATATCCTACTCTAAAAATTATGTTCCTTTATAAGATAAATGTGGACAGAGTGGAAAACATAAGAAAAATAATGACAAATGAGGAAAACTTCACCATTAACATAGCTCAAGAATCATGTGATCGTGCTTGTATTATTTATGATCAAACCAATTACAATACTCCATGTATAATAGCTCTCTGTAATTCAGAGCTTTCTCAAATCTAGCCTAGAAATCCTCAGCTAGTGTTGGCTTGAGGGTTCCTGACCCAGGTTCAGTGTGCAAGGTTTGCTAACAAACCCCTATGCTACTGGCCCTTTCGGCAGAGACCTGTTTGCGTAGGTCACACTCTCACCCGATGTAGTATGGGTGGGTGCTGGAACCAGGTTTCCGCACCCTAAGAAAGGAAGGGTAAGGCAAGCAGGTTGCATTTATTCAGATTATCGTGTCTCTATGCAGGGTTAAATATGCATCCAATTGCATCCACATGCACTAGATATATTATTATATACTTCTTATAATATCAATACAACAATACATAACCCAAACAGATCAGATCTAGATCTATTTCAATACACATACTTTCACATCATAATATAACCAGAACAGAATAGATCCAATCATTAAAGAGACATACCTTCATAGCGCAAAGAAAAATGATGCATGACACAATAATTATTAGCAATCCATTCAATAGTACTCACAGATTCATATCTAATAATCCAGCATATTCATTGATTCATCACCCTTACAATTTCCTTCCCAACCTGAACACACAATAGCAGGGTCCGCACACAGCTAGACTAGGATCTCCACGCACACATCCAGCAGGAGTCCATTCCCCAAAAACCCCAACAGATCGCTTACAAAATAGATCGTATCAATATCTCATCAAATCCTTACCTCTTACAATCCGAAATTCTTCTCTATTTATAACAATCTATCTTTAACAATCCTATGGTCTGCAACCCATGGTTTTCAGACCCCTATTTTACCCTTTAACCCCATTAGAATGCTTTTGGGGCTTTGACCCACCCCAAAATCCCAGCGCTATACTAAATATAACCAAAATAACCAAAATGGACCGGTTTCGTAGCTTATTTAGGAGACCCTGTTCCAACAATCCCCCAACACAATCTTGTGACTCGTCCTGAGTCACTTTGGGGGTGCGCCTTCAATCTGCACGTGTAAGGTAGCCAGGGAGCGAAGGAGGGGTGGAAGCACTTCCTTTCTTTGGGCCGCTGCGTGTTGCACAATGTTGATCATTGTCAGAGAAGCAGGCCCATCGAGATCTGGACCAACGCGTTCCAACAATCGGTGGAGGCGTGCAATGGCTGACTGTGCATCTTGTGCAAGCTGGAGGGCAGCATCAGTCCCTTGTTTCAACTTTTTTTACGCAACCTTTTTGGAGTGGTGAAGGTCCTCAACCTGGCGCATGGCAGCCAGGCACTGCATGTGGCTGGGGTGAGGTGTGGAAGCCCGAAGTAGATCTAGAGCATCTTTTTCCCGTGTTAACTCCTTTTGGACATGTTGAAGCATGGGGTGGTGCAGTGCTTTCATCCATAGCTGCGTAGCCTCTTCAAACAATTGGTCTCCCTGTGCTAGTTGTTCCTGAAGAGTGCATGTGGCGTTAGTGACCACAAAAATTCATTGGGTGAGTTCTTCCAAGGTTAGGTCATACTGTTTGTGTCTTTCTTGGCTGCGACAATGTACCTCTTGCAGTATGCTGGAAGATAGGCTTCGTAGTTATATAGTAGAGAGCTGTGCTAAGTCAACTTGTATGTTCCCCGAACTCGATTCAGCAGTGACAATATGGGGGAGTAAACATATGTTGCTTCTAGCGGGCGGGGCCTGGAATTGGTAGAGGCATCATAGTAGGTTCTGGTACCGCAGAGTTCCTGCTGAACTCGGTGCACTCCTATTGCTGCACTCAGCTTCTTCTAGCCCTCTTATCTATTCCTCCTGCACGCCGGGGTCCATACCAGAGAGACAAGCGACATAAATTGAAAAAATAAGTAGAAAGAAACATAAGGTAGGTAGCCAATACCGCTTGACAGTTGAATAAATAGCCCGAGCCAACCTCTTCCAGCCATTCGTGCCCCAATCGAAGTTACTTAATGGAAATGTAGGTCGTATGTGGTGCGTATCCTTGATCATAAATGGTGATATTAATAATCTACCGCCCTTTTCCTGCATTTGTAAGTGTCTTTTCGTATTAACTCTGGATGAGATGATATTATTCTTTTGTATCCAAGGTCCCGTTGTCGTGATGCCAGGATGTGACTGATGTGTTGTAGGTCCTTTTGTACTTTGGCCGACGGTTGATGCACAATGAGCCTTTAAGTTGATTAGGAGTCTTTTCGAGGTAGTTATGTCGATCATGGAAGGATATATTTTGTGCAGGACAACTGCGTCAGACATCTGTAGGCGATTTAATTCTCCAGTCATCCATAAATTCCCTTGGATACTCATGATTGTAGATAGATCCGTAATCTGGGCGAGCAAGGGCCGAGCGCACCATTGAGAAAGTAGGTCACCACATGGATCGATCGATTTTGGGGCCCATCTGGCTAAAGGGTTCTCTATATACAGGATTACCCTATTCCAGTACTTCATCCAGGCAAGGGAGACAGGTCCCTGCGTAGGTGCTTCGTACCGAGTTAGTGGTAGTGCCTTGGTTCTACAGTCTATGGGCCCCTTAGGCTACATAGGCTTCAGAGTGTCATCTATGGCCTCTCAGAAAGTCAAGGTCCGTTCCATGGTAGAGATGCGATGGAAGCTTTTAACGGTCTGCAGGTTGCGAAGTGTCGAAATCTCATGCAGCTGGCTCTGCCAGTTCTCCATCTCTTCATTGGATTCAGCCAAGCATTCACTGTCCTTTTCCCAGCAGAGCATCCCTTCATCTGTGGGGTTAACCCAATCTTCATCCTACGCAGCGATCTTATAGATATGATCTAATTCTTCTTTCTGATGGACAGGCTCACTATACCGGGCACCTTCTGCTGGATTGAGGGGTACTACGACACGCGTGCCTTCTCTCTCAAACACCATGCTTCATTTCTTTATGTTAATAATGTCTCCCATGTCCATTGCCCAATATAGTCCAAGGAGCGCAGGGTAGGGATTCACATCTTCCACAATCTCAATTACTTCAAAGTCAGCTAGGCCCCTTGTCCCTGTAATGTCAACCATAACCTTTGGTAACCTCCCTAGGGGAATAATTTTCTGTTGATTCGCCATGTTGGATAGTGGACCATTACAATTTAGGCTTCCCCATTCATTGCCAGGTCTGCTTAGGTAAACCATTGGCATCAGATCCAAGATCCAAAATGACCTGGTCCATTTCATAGTCCCCGATTTGTGCAGTTTGCCGCATTTCTTTCCCTGTTCTTTTCTTCGAGCTGTACAGTTTGTGTACATCCTTGGTCTCAGGAAGCAAGGTGGGTCGAGCTGTGCAGGTATTCATTAAAGACAGGAGGTTTCTTATAGCCTGCGGGTTCCTGAGCAATTTCGGACATGCCTTCAAAATGGTCTCAATTTCTTCCTCACTTTGAGACTGTGCAGGAGCTGCTGGTGGTGCCTGTTCTTCGCAGGGTACCTCTTTTTTTCCCTCAATGTTCAACCCACTACATGTTAAGACCTTTACACTCAGATCTAATTCTCTTAGTTTAGTCTTAACCGTTTGTATCTTCTGTGTAGGGGTAGGCTACTTTTCCTACATTATGGCTATTAAGATCAGGCAGTATTCTATCTCATGATCCAGTTGTTTGCAGTATTTACATGATGGCCTAGTGGGATTAGGGAATTCCTTGGAAAATTTCCCTATCTCTTCAAAATTATAGTAGATTAGCTGGCCTTTTCCTCGGCCTGCACTTCCTCCTCGGCCTCCTCTGCCTCGGGCTGGTGATCCTCCAAAGTGTGCAGCCAGTCTAGGCGATGCAGGGTCTTATTGCACCCGATATAGGTTCCCGTGATCCATCATCAAATCGTACGTTTGAAAATTTTTCTCATCATGCCCTACAGATCGACAGAAGTGACACCATTTTTGTTTTAGCTCTGGGACATATGCAACCAACCATGGGCAATGGTTCGTATCGTGTAGGCCCGCTACCCAATAGTCATCACACCATAACGCAGACCCGCTTGATCCTAGTCGCAACAGGACAGGCTCCCTACTTACCCCTAGGCGTAGCAGGCTAGGTCCTCCAGCTTGTATATAATCATTCAGTAGAGGGCACTGATCCTTGGTGTGACCAGACACTTTAAAACGTATACACCAGAGGTCTGTGTAGATGTCTTTCCCTCGCTCCTTTCGTAGGTTCTGTACCTCTAGGTGCATAGCCCCGAGTTGTTCCTATATCTATTGGACTCCTGAGGTATCCTCCCGGGGAGCAGCTTCTAACTTCATAGTGGCTTCTACAAATTTCTCTTGTGATTCAAAGGTTTTTTGATTCATAGGCATGCGCAGGTGAGCTAACAACATGGCAATGAACCATTTCGTATGTTGCCTATGATCATATTTGAACCCTCCTTCTCTGAGTGCCTTCTTTAACCATTGATCCGCTTCCCATACTGACTCAGACACACCTTGTTTGAAGTCCTTTACATCTACCACTAACTGGAAATAGGACTTTGGTTTGCAGAATTGTTGCTTCAGAGCATCCTTAATATCCTGAATGGAGGCGGTTCCATTCTGGGCAACATATTGCATATACCAGTCCAGAGCTCCGTCTTAGAATACTAAAGACAGTTGCGCCCCTTTTATTGTATCACACACCATGTTCTGCGTAGTCCATATAGAGTCTGCAACGAACAAAAATCGATCCATGTCCTCATCTCCCACCCCCTTGAAGGTAGGTAGTTTCAGATGCGCAGCCATATCACTATCCAGGGATGACGTTATAGGTGAATTCTTGCCTCTGCATGCCCTAGGTGGTGATGTGGCCAGTTCCTTTAATGGGCTATAGGCAGCCCTTTTTCTGTCAAGGTTGGTCCGATAATAATTACCACTGCGTGTTGTACTCCCCTATGGATTCGAGGTCATTCAGTCGGTATGGCTACATAGAATGATCTTTTCGCACAACAACTTCTTGATCAGTAAAGGTAACATCCTTAGAAACTTACCCCAGAATCTTTTGAAAAATCGTCGCTCAGCCTCTGAGTAGGATATAGATTGATCAATCGCAAATTCTATCACAGAGCCTCCGAACACACTATCTACCCAGTGATCCACCATGCACGTAATAGTGCTATCAGTTCTTTCCAGTTGTTCAAGCAGATTTGGAGTCCACTGAGTGACTCGCTCATCCTTCCAGCACTTCTGGAATTTTACCAGCCTAGCCAGCCACTCCTGAAGCTCAATTACAAAGGTTACAAAGAATATTTCTTAGCTTTTAGTGAGAATGTACCTATTCTTCCACCTTTCTGCCATTAGTTTTTTGCTTCGGTTTTCTCTTACTGCAAACTCCTGGATCTGCCTTTTGAACCAGTCCCCGATCTCTTTTCTTTCAGGCTTCTAGTATTCTCTTGTCATTACCCATTCCCTTTCTTAGATCCGTCCCGACAACGGAACTATTTGTTGGCTTGAGGGGTCCTGACCCAGGTTCGGTGTGAAAGGTTTGCCAAAAAACCCCTATACTACTGACCCTTTCGGCAGTGACCTACTTACGCAGGTCACAGTCTCACCCGAAGCAGTATGGTTGGGTGCTGGAACCAGGTTTCCACACCTTGAGAAAGGAAGGATAAGGCAAGCAAGTTTCTTTTATTCAGATTATCGTGTCTCTGCGCAGGGTTAAATATGCATCCAATCACATCCACATGCACTAGATCTATTATTATGTACTTCTTATAATATCAACACAACAGTACATAAACCGAACAGATCATATCTAGATCTATTTCAATACATAGACTTTTGCAACATAATATAACCAGAACATAATAGATCCAATCATTCAAGAGACAGAACTTCGCATCGCAAAGATAGATGATGCATAACATAATCATTATCAACAATCCATTCAATAGTACTCACAGATTCAGATCTTATAATCCAACATATTCATTTATTCATCACCCTTACAATTCCCTTCCCAACCTGTGCACATAGCAGCAGGGTCCACACACAGTTGGACTAGGATCTCCGCGCACACAGCCAGCAGGAGTCTATTCCCCAAAAACCCCAACAGGTCACTTACACAACAGACCGTATCAATATCTCATCAAATCCTTACCTCTTACAATTCGAAATGCTTCTCTATTTATAAAAATCTATCTTTAACAATCCTATGGTCGGAAACCCATGGTTTTCGAACCCCTAGTTTACCTTTTAACCCCATTACAATTATTTCGGGGCTTTCACCCACCCCAAAATCCCAACGCTATACTAAATATAACCAAAATAACAAAAATGGACCGGTTTCATAGCTTGTTTAGGAGACCCCATTCCAACAGCTAGCCCAACAGCAAAAATTAGTCAAATAACCACAAACTAACCAACACTAAAAATGAAACTCGTATGTTGTATTTATCTGCAAAAATGAGGAGGTGGTGCTAAGCTAGGGTTTGGAATGTCATTCATTACAAAGTTAATGATTCTTGACCTTTGAGACCATGCAAGGCCCAAGGAAAAAAATATATGAACGTGTTTCTCTTAAATAATAACTCCTAACTTAACTTCCGGGTTAATTTATTTGAAATGTTTGACATTAAGGTTTTTTGAAATAAATTTACAATAACTGCTAGTAGATGAAAAATATCTTTGACTATTTGTAATAATTGTTTATTGTTTTATTGAAAGAAAATATGTTATAGGTGGCAAAATATCCTTTGAAGAAGTAACTGTTGTAGGTTTAGTCACTAGAATGTGTTTATGGGCTTGATCTGCCTCTGATTTATCATTCAACTCTATATTTGGCCTTTAAACTCTGATTTATCCTTTATTTGTTTGTTTCACTGTCTTTTTCAGTTATTCTACCTTCATCTCTGTTTACTTCATTAATATTTTGATTAACCTTTAGTCTTTAAACCTCTGATGTCTATCTTTATTACCTTTAACTTTTCTTTTGTGGCTAATCATTCATGATTTTTTTTTGACATATGATTAGCCCTTTTAACCTTTAATATTCATTTATTTAGCACAACTCTTTGAATGTTTTATTTCTTCACTGTCTCTCTATCTGTGTGTTTGTTTTTTGGTGCGTGGACGCATTTCTTCTATGCTACAGGGTTAAATAACCATCGATGATCATGTTTCATTGATTATTAAGCTTGACAGAGGGCCTCTAGTCCCTTTGAGTTCAAATAAAACCTCTGGATCGTCACCCAGACATTTATTCGGGCATTTTTGGACCATCAGAATGCATTTATTTGCATTTTTCATGAAACCTACACATAAAAACAAACAACTAGCTATAAAACCATGCAGGGAGAGTTTACTACATTTCCTGAGGTTTTCGGGCTGTCGAAGGGAAGAGAAATGAATTTTAGGCTTGGTCCCATAGGCGAAACCGGCAGGATATTTTCACTTTGGTGGGAGAAATTTGAATTTTGGTGCGGAGGTATAGGCAGTTTTAGAAAAATCGGGAGCGGTTTTCGCACAGCAGAGGAGGTGGTAATGGTTTTCGGGGCAGGCATGCAATACGATTCATCAACTGTCACGTCTAAGGGTGAAATTGCTCATTTCGCAATGTTTAAAAACATTAACCCTGACACTACTTGATTTGCGATATGCTGTGTGGGCCATCGCATCTCGAAGGGGAAGATCGATGGTGCAGAACGGCTTAGGATGGGGCCCGGGGAAGGACGACGTGGTAGGGCTTTGTTGTTTAGTGTGGGGTTCAAAACATATGCAGGGTTTGTTTGTAATAAGGTCTGGTTAAAGGTTACATGAGCATGAGGGTTTTAAGTGCATGCGGGCGAGTGCTTAAGGGGAAGGGGCTTAAGGTGAAGAAAAATAGGAGCGGGGTTAGGGTCATGTGAGCGCGAGAGATTTTAAGGTTTAGGGCGTGGGGGCTTAAGACCTTTAAGGGGTTGGGTTAGAACAAAAGTCGTGTTTATAAAAAAATAAAACATATATTTATTTATAAAAAGGCGGGGTCCCGACAATTTTAATTTTTAGACATAAAATAATGTAAAAAGCAATTTTTACATTGTTTTATTGTGTATAAGGAAAAAAATGATAAAATGAGGATTTTTATGAAGGGTTTTGAAGGGGAAAATGGGTTTTTTGAGGGGGGATGAGTGAATGAGAGTGTAGGTGGGGAGGGAGAGTGAATATTGGAAAAGATAATCCCAATGTGAGTCTTTTTAGAGCAGTAAGGTAAACTGAGAAGGCAGAGATGAAATATATAGTGAAATAGGTTTATTTAGAATAATGAAGGCAATGAGATTTCTAAAGATAGCTGATAGGACAATAATTCTATCTTTAGCTACTTGTAGAAAATACATATTCATCTAGTGAATTCTGTAAAGATACAGGAGGATAACAAGCTTGAATTCTTGCCGTCTATAGTTCACTGGATTGTTGTCTTCATGCTTACTTTCTAGGGTTTAGTCAAATAAGTTATTAGTATGCCCTGTGTTTGATTATTGCTTCATGCTTAGTAGTCTTAAAGACCATTCTTGTTAAGGTATTTGTTGAAGGATCTGTTAGTGTCAGTCTAGTCATACTGCCATCAGTGATCAAAATTACTCTTTGCATTTGCATATTAGGAGTCCCATAATAATAAATTTCACCATTCTGCTAGGTCATGGATTCATTGATGGTAGTAATTTTTTATCAGTTTTCCCTCATGAGGTACTTGTTGATTTTCCTCCCTATGGTCTTTATTCATTAGTCACTTTCATTCTCAAAATCATATCAGTAGGTCATAGGATGGGTCTCATTAGCCTCTAAGGTCTCACCATGGTCAAATTAATGAGTCAAGCGTCAATAAAGATCAGCAAAGTCATGAGGAAGTCGATAAATTCAAAATTATAGCACCAGGAGGATCAGAAATATCATTCATTCAGTTTGATGTAATTTTCACCTAAAAACCATGTTTTGAGGTGAAAACATAATACTTTGCCTTTCAGTCACAATTCAGAAGCTGTATCTCCACAAAGTAATGTTCCTGCCTTCAAAGAAGTTTTCCACAGCATATTCAATGCTAGATCATCTTCAAAGTAGATTCATCAGAAAGAGCCTGGAAAGATCTTTCCAACGGTATGCTACACTCTCAAAACTGACTTATGAATTGAATTTTATGCTTAAGTGAAGTAAAATCCTTCTATTCCCTAAGCCCCCCCTATTTCCCATGTTTCCCTTTTAACTTTATGTTAAAATCCCTTTAAAAACCCCTCATCCCCCCTTTTCTGATTATAAAATTGCATTATAAAAATTTTGAATATATATACGATTTGATTAATAACCACTTCCCCTTTCCATACCCATAGACTTTATAACAAAGTTATATCATATATATATAACCCCCCTGTTGTATAAACCACTTCACACCATGCATATAATAAAAAATTTATAATATAAAGTTTAAATTCGCAATCACAATCCTTTGATCACACCAACGCAGATCACAAAGTTCTTTTGTATGCCCCGATGAGTCAATCGCAAATATTTCCAATGCGATCCGTCGATCGCAACTTTTCTCGATCTGATCGCATCACAAATGTTATATATGCGACCTGATCGCACCCCCGATCTAATCCCTTCGATGCAATTGATCGTGCCCTCCTCCGATTGCATCGAAAATCCTCCGATCGCATCGCAAATCTCCCGATCGTGATTACTCTCCGCTCCCGACTCCGATCTCCGATTGCGATTTATGTGGGTCCTGCCTCCATTTCCCTTCCCTTTTCCCATTCAAAATACTTTTTTCCCTTCACAAATGCATAAATTCAATTCAATTTATTTTTAAAAAAAGGCATATTATTAGAAGTGTCAGTTTTCTTCAATAGAAAATGGAAAGCAAGAACAATCAAAAGGCCGAGAGATTAAATTAAAATGAAGATATCTACAACAGCAAAGAAATAGGATTGGATTTCATATTTTGTCTTTAGTTTCGATTCAAAGGGATTTACGCCACAGGTTTCACCTCTTCATTGGTTATCAGCAGATTCAAGTGGCAAAATGTAACGCTGCTCCTTCTTAGGACAAATGGTTGGCTCTTCAGTTTTCGTTTGTTAATGCCGTTAAACAATTCCCTATTTTCATCGATCTGTTTTCCCAAATTTGAGTTTATTTATTGTATAGTAAATCATTTGTAAAGGAGCTAAGTTCTGGGGAAAATTGTGGAAGAACATCTCTGCGCTACATTGTACAATTTGACAGGAATTAATAAGAGATGCAGCTCTGATTTGTGGGATCCATGTGGTATGAGATTTAGCATTTGTTTTCTCCTTTGTTTCATATGTGAATTGTTATGTGTTCCATTCATTCATAAACATTTCCGGTTGAATGTTTTCAAGTAAGAAAGGTAGAATCCATTCTTATATGCTCTGCCTTGGGGAATCATTCACACTCTATGTATTTTCTTCTGTCTGAAAAGGATTCATTTATTTTCCCTTTTCAGCTTTCTCAACAGTCTTCCACTCCCTTTTATTTCATTTGATTGCTAAATCTTCTGCCTATCTTGCCCCATGAAATACCCTATATCCGATTTAATTCCTCAGCTCATGCTGTCCTTTTGTCCCATACATCCCTGAAAATTCAGTCATTTATTAAAATCCCTTTTCCCATTTATATA
Source organism: Pinus albicaulis (assembly GCA_034641835.2). Lineage (NCBI taxonomy): Eukaryota > Viridiplantae > Streptophyta > Pinopsida > Pinales > Pinaceae > Pinus > Pinus albicaulis. The sequence continues at coordinate 548,131,853 of CM076573.1, forward strand.
TCTAGCCTAAAATCAGTTCATTACCTTTTTATTGAATATCTATTCTACGGAGAGAGCCCTCTCCTGTCCTTGTAGGGCTAGCTACAAGGCTGAGCATGGTTTAGTTTGTCACCCTGATTTTCCCTTTTTCAGCCTGAGGTTCAGATTGGGTGCTAACATTTATGGCGACCATACTGGGGAACAATGTAATTTCAAGATTGTTCGTTTGTTAGTGTTATTTACTTTATAAACTACAGATGGAGCCTGAACTTAGCCAGGTAGCCTTCGAAACACTCTTGCTGTGCATTAGCAAAAGCAGATAAATGTTGCTTCAGTCAATCTCCAGTCTAGTTTATGAAATGAACACCTGGTTTCCTCAATAAAATGTAATCAAGTTTAGATCTGATTGTTGATGGTGGGACAACGATCAGACATAGGAAGGCTGAAATCATTCACCTGGTGACTCCAAACTCAATTTAAAGACTCCACTGGAGGACCGACTCTTAAATGGAAGGATCTTACACAAAGTTCAGGTATCCATAGTGGAATGGTATTCAGGATCTAATCTGCTTTCTTGTAAATTAGTTCTTTGCTTTTCTTGAAGCTGTCCTGAAAGTTTTTTAGAATTTTTTGTATGATAAAGGTGATCAAAATCTTCACTCAACCTATTCAAAAAGTGCAAATACTAAGTTTTCCTTTGATCCTGGCCTTCATCTTTTTCCCAAATCATATGATGGCTCTCTTTAGATTGATCAGCCTAATGAAACCAAAACTGATCCTGTAGCTCTTGTATATACTCCTACACCTTTTATAGTCCCAGATAGGTATAAACCTCTTGTTTTACCTTCTATTCTCCATGCTTTCCCTGCAAATTATTACCTATATTTGTCGAGATTTGATGGTGAATGTAATAATGTCAATGCTGAGCAACATGTGCATAATGTTGAGACTTTCCTAGACCTTTTTGAAGTTGATGAAGAAGATGTTAATGTTAGGCTTTTTGCTCTTTCTTTGCAAGGCAAAGTCAAGAGTTGGTTCAAAACGCTGCCTGATGCCAGCATCTCAGAATTCCAGTAGTTCGTCAGAGTTTTCCTTGACAGATGGGTGGTTAGACAGAACCCGTTCCTGATTTTAGACGAGTATGCCCAACTGAAAAGACAGTTAGGGGAGACAGTACAACAGTTTTCTACCAGATTCAATCGAGTCTATTATTCGATACCTGTCAATATAAGACCCCCTCCTGGCTCGGCTCTCTTACATTACCCAGGCAATTTTGATCCAGAAATGGAGTTTCAGCTGAGAGAAAGGAACTTAGCAACACTTGAAGAGATACAGAACAATTTAGTAGATGTAGAAGCTAATCTGTTGATCAGAAGAGAAAATATAAAGGAAGAAGAAAAGAATAATTATGCAAAGCACCTGACACCTTCAAAGGTAAAGCTTGACCTTTTGGTAAACGCAGTGGAAAGGATGGTGCGGAAAATCACTGCCAGGAATGAAATGGATGTTCAAGAAAAAGTGGCTGATCCAAACAAATTTCCCAGTTATCATCCATCTAACAATTAATGTGTTATAGAACATCTTGGAGATGAGAAATCTCTTGATATGACATGTATGCTTGATGATATGTTTTATGTTGATGATTTGCGAAAATTCGATCAATACGATGATGATGATTTTTTTCGAACACAAGCTAGTCTTGCAGCACAATCAACTGCTGATTTGTGGGAGGAAGTTCCGTCTCAACAGTTTGAAAGCAGTAATAATCTGTTGCATATCACCCAGGATAGTGATGAGGAAAGTCTGGAAAATTGGGAAGTAAGTGAAGGATCTCTGCCTCTTTGTTTCGCTTCAATTCAGTTCATCAAAGAGAACTTTCATGTAATTAGAAATCAACAATCTCTCAGTTTTAATGTTGAGGTTGAGACAGATAGTGAAATTCTTGAGCAAGTTGTTTATGAGAAATCTTCCCCTGAAATGACTGATGAAATCATCTGCGATATAAAATCTTCCCTAATTCCAGATTTGCAGCCACCAAACGTAATTGAAGGACAGATTATAGATGAAGGCTTGGAAGCTGAACCATATGATTTAATGATGTAAGAAGATTCAGTACCTTTATGTTTCGAAACATTTCAGTTCATAAAGCAGAATATTAGTAATATCTCTAAAGAAAAATATGAACAGCTTGTATGATGTCATACAGTTTCAATGGATACGTCGCAGCAGTCTTTTCAAGTTTTCTATGATCCTATTGCTCATGTGTTGAATGATATTTGCTGTAAAAGTCCTTCTCCATTGGCTAACCATGTGCCAGAAAGGAATGTTGACAATAATATTATTCGACAGCCGACTTCATTGTCTTGTTCGACAGATGTTTCATTACAAAGCCCATATCAAGGTTTGCAGTCATATGAGGAGACTAATGAGGAAGACTTTTGTTTTGTTTGGGATCATCAACAGAGATTGGTTATTCATGAATTTCAGGATCCTTTTGACAGCCTGCTGCAGTCATCAGAGAAAGACAGCTCAGAGGTGAGGAAAATTTTAAGATCAAGGAGTGGAGATTACCTAGACCAGAACAATGATGTGTTGATGAAAATCAATAGCTATGTTTATGAAGATCCTTTCGCAGTATTCTTGAAGTCATCCAGTCAATTCATGCTTTGCAAGTTTATCAGCTTTCAACTTGAGTCCAAGTTTCCTTGGGAGTTGCCTTTCAGTTCTTCCCTTTTTCTGCATATCAGAAAGTACTTAGGGAGAAATAAAATAGCAGCCAGGATTCTTACATGGTTGCATTGGTTGTTCCATTTCACTTGATTAAGTGGTGGATGCAACAATTAGAGTAGGTGTGATGAATAATCTCAATTATGAGCATTGTTCTAGTTTGTCAGTTGTGTTTTAGTCATTTCTTGAGTCATTTTGGTTTTATTATGGTTTTTCAGTCTTAGCCTTTAGTCAGAGTCAATATGCATTGTATCTTGTTTCATTATTTTCGACTCCATGCCCAATGGATAAGGCTACTTGGTCTACGGTGTTCTTGGCACCTCCAGGGAGCTACCATCCCCATTGGAGCCAATGTTAGTGTCATTCTAGTCATACTACCATCAGTGATCAAAATTACTCTTTGCATTTGCATATTGGAGTCCCATAATAATCAATTTCACCATTCCACTAGCTCATGGATTCATTGATGGTAGTAATTTTTTATCAGTTTTCCCTCATGAGCTACTTGCTGATTTTCCTCCCTATGGTCTTTAGTCATTAGTCACTTTCATTCTCAAAATCATATCAGTAGGTAATAGGATGGGTCTCATTAGCCTCTAAGGTCTCACCATGGTTAAATTAATGAGTCAAGTGTCAATAAAGATCAGCAAAGTCATGAGGAAGTCGATAAATTCAAAATTATAGCACCAGGAGGATCAGAAATATCATTAATTCAGTTTGATGTAATTTTCACCTCAAAACCATGTTTTGAGGTGAAAACATAATAATTTTCCTTTCATTCACAATTCAGAAGTTGTATCTCCACAAAGTAATGTTCCTGCCTGTTACACTAAAAAATGTCACCCTGACATTCTGCTGACTGTATGAGCTCATCAAACACTCATACATGCCTCCTTTGCAAGTCTTACAACCTTTGTTCCTCATTCCAAGCCCTAAAAATGAAGGAAAAACCCTTAAAACTCAAAAAATCATTGGGTATGAAGTTAATACAAATATACTCATTTCTCTCATTAAAATGTCTATTCATGTTTTATTTCATAAATTCCTTGATCATTATGATGAGTATGGTTTATAATAATGTCTATACAGGTGCTGTGTAATATTTTTGCTTGTTTGTGACTGCAGATTCACGAGGAACGTTCTTTCAAGTGCACGGGAAGGACTTCAACGAGATCAAGCAAGTGCTGGATATAAGGTAGGCCTTACACCTATATAGCATTTTTATGAATCTTGTATGCTTAGAGAGAGATTAGTATAATTGGCTGTTTGTTGCTAGTTACTTTTAGTACTAGAGAGATCGATCTTGTCCGCAAGACAGATTAATCTACACAACAAAATGGCGACTCCACTGGGGAGTCCACAAGATGATCCTTGAAATGATAAAGTACTTCACTCTTCATATATGACAGACTTCATCTTCATCTATTTCAGACTTCGCACTTTAGGGGGCAATATGTTACACTAAAAAATGTCACCCTGACATTCTGCAGACTGTATGAGCTCATTAAACACTCATACATGCCTCCTTTGCAAGTCTTACAACCTTTGTTCCTCATTCCAAGCCCTAAAAATGAAGGAAAAACCCTTAAAACTCAAAAAAGCCTTGGGTATGAAGTTAATACAAATATAATCATTTCTCTCATTAAACTGTCTATTCATGGTTTATTTCATAAATTCCTTGATCATTATGATGAGTATGGTTTATAATAATGTCTATACAGGTGCTGTGTAATCTTTTTGCTTGTTTGTGACTGCAGATTCACGAGGAACGTTCTTTCAAGTGCACGGGAAGGACTTCAACGAGATCAAGCAAGCGCTATATATAAGGTAGGCCTTACACCTATATAGCATTTTTATGAATCTTGTATGCTTAGAGAGAGATTAGTATAATTGGCTATTTGTTGCTAGTTACTTTTATTACTAGAGAGATCGGTCTTGTCCGCAAGACGGATTAATCTACACAACACTGCCTTCAGAGAAGTTTTCTGTAGTATATTCAGCGCCAGATCATCTTCAAAGTAGATCCATCAGAAAGAGCCTGGAAAGAGCTTTCCAACGGTATACTACACTCTCAAAACTGACTTCTAAATTGAATTTTATGCTTAAGTGAAGTAAAAGCCCTCTATTCCCTAAGCCCCCCCTATTTCCCATGTTTCCCTTTTAAATTTATGTTCAAATCCCTTTAAAAACCCCTCATCCCTCCTTTTCTGATTATAAAATCGCATTATAAAACTTCTGAATATATATGCGATTTGATTAATAACCACTTCCCCTTTCCATACCCATAGACTTTATAACAAAGTTATATCATATATATATATAACCCCCCTGCTGTATAAACCACTTCACACCATGCATACAATAAAAAATTTATAATATAAAGTTTAAAGTCACAATCGCAATCCTTTGATCACACCATTGCAGATCGCAAAGTTTTTTTGTATGCCCCGATGAGCCAATCGCAAATATTTCCGATGCGATCTATCGATCACAACTTTCCCCGATCCGATCGCATCACAAATGTTATATATACGACCTGATCGCACCCCCGATCTAATCCCTTCGATGCGATTTATCGCGCCCTCCTCTGATCGTATCGCAAATCCTCCGACCGCATTGCAAATCCTCTGATCGCATCACAAATCTCCCGATCGCGATTACTCTCCGCTCCCGACTCCGATCTCCGATTGCGATTTATGTGGGTCCCGCCTCGATTTCCCTTGCCTTTTCCCATTCAAAATACGTTTTTCCCTTCACAAATGCATAAATTCAATTCAATTTATTTAAAAAAAATGGGGATATTATTAGAAGTGTCAGTTTTCTTCAATAGCAAATGGAAAGCAAGAACAGTCAAAAGGCCGAGAGCTTAAATTAAAACGAAGATATCTACAATAGCAAAGAAATAGGATTGGATTGCCTATTTTGTCTTCAGTTATGATTCAAAGGGATTTACGCCACAGGTTTCACCTCTTCATTGGTTATCAACAGATTCAAGTGGCAAAATGTAACGCTCCTCCTTCTTAGGACAGATGGTTGGCTCTTCAGTTTTCGTTTGCTAATGCTCTAAAACAATTCCCTATTTTCGTCGATCTGTTTTCCCACATTTGAGTTTATTTATTGTATTTTAAATCATTTGTAAAGGAGCTGAGTTCCGGGGAAAAGTGTGGAAGAACATCTCTGCGCTACATTGTACAATTTGACAAGAATTAATAAGAGATGCAGCTCTGATTTGTGGGATCCATGTGGTATGAGATTTAGCATTTTTTTTCTCCTTTGTTTCATATGTGAATTTTTATGTGTTCCATTCATTCATAAACATTTCCAGTTGAATTTTTTCAAGTAAGAAAGGTAGAATCCATTCTTATATGCTCTGCCTTGGGGAATCATTCACACTCTTTGTATTTTCTTCTATCTGAAAATGATTCATTTATTTTTCCCTTTTCAGCTTTCTCAATAGTCTTCCACTCCCTTTTATTTCATTTGATTGCTAAATCTCCTGCCTATCTTGCCCCATGAAATACCATGTATCCTATTTAATTCCTGAGCTCACGCTGTCCTTTTGTCCCATACATCCCTGAAAATTCAGTCATTTATTAAAATCCTTTTTCCCATTTATATATCTAGCCTAAAATCAGTTCATTACCATTTTATTGAATATCTATTCTACGGAGAGAACCCTCTCCTGTCCTTGTAGGGCTAGCTACAAGGCTGAGCGTGGTTTAGTTTGTTACCCTGATTTTCCCTTTTTCAGCTTGAGGTTCAGATTGGGTGCTAACAGGTTCCTTAACTACCCTTTTTCACCTACTATGTTCACAAATTTGATGTTCATTTCATTCACATAAAGCCTTTAGATCCATTTGAATTTTTTATATTTTCCCTGTGATACAACCTAGACCTATTGATTAAACTCCTCAAGACCTTTGTAGACTCCATATCCCAATGGCTTAACAATCTCTCACTCTATCTAAACTGCTTGACAACCTACCCAACCAACCAAACAAACAAACAAACCCTAAACCTAATAACTAGCCTAAAATCAAAACCTAAAAGCTATCAAGTTACACTTTTCATACAAACATAGAGAGAGCCCTCTCTGAGTCCAGGAAGGCTAGGTCCTAGGACTCCAAATACTGGTTTGATGTTACCCTTGTACATTTGGTCTTTCCAATGTAACAAATTACGGGGACCTAACATAATGGCGATCACAGTGGGACTTTGAGTAAGTAACAAGCCTAGAAGTCCTTAAAGAATTCAGAAAACCCTTGCCAAATAGTATACAATGACTCATTTCCACCTCGCCCTAACATAATGGTGATCATGGTGGGACCCTAAGTTAGTAGCATGCTAAGTATACCTTAAAGACTCTCAAATCCTTGTCAAACTTAGAAAATCAAGTGTTAGCCAAGAGTACTATCTAATTGATTCACCATACTAGAAAAATGATGACTCAACTAGGGAAAACTCATTGAAAGTATCAGTGTTACATAATGAAACTCAGAAAACCCAAAACATCTCTAGATTGGTTTTTGAATTATTGATGGTGGACAGCAAGCCAACCCTCAAAGTAGTAAACCTCATCCACCTGGCGACTCAACTAGCCTCTAGTAGGCCTACTAACTTCACCCGTTCTCATAGACTCCCCTGGGAATACTCTAATCAGTCACAATAGTCTAAACCTAGTCACTCATTGTGTGAGCTTAGTAACCTTGCAGACACGTCTATTTTCAAAACACTCCTAAACTTTCAACCTCTTTGCATTATTGAGTTTAAAATTTGGCTTCGCAAAGGATTAGCACCAGATCTCACCCTGACCCTAACCCTCCTACCATAGTTGATGACCCAGAAAATATTTTGTGGAAAACTTCTAGTATTGAAGATTCAACTACTGTTAAGACCATTCACAAAGCAAGTTCTATCCTTGAAAACCTCACAACCTTGCAAGATCCCCAATTTGACCTATACCATAGAAAGAACCTTTTTAGAACTAATTCTCAGAGTGGGATAGACCAGAAATACCTTGAGCCCATAGATTTGTAGCAGAGTCCTAGTAGAGAAGCCTCTCTCTCCACTCCTATTTTTTAGCTTCTCCAAAACTTTGGCTCCTTCCATTCCAAATATGCTCAATCTCAGTTTACTGGTCCGAGTACATCTGCCACCCCCATTCACACATCCACTGTGAAAACCACTCCACTTCATCCTCCACCTCCTCTCACAAACCCTCCTTGGGTTCGCTTATCTCCAATAATGGCAGCATGGTTTGCCCCATTAGTTCTACCCCAACCTTTATTTCCCATGCCTCAAGACTACGAATCCAAAATCCCTCACTTTACTGGATCTAACTCTACCACTACCCAAAAACATGTAGATAGGATGAATGATTCCTTCGATTATCAGGAGATAGAAGAGAAGACCATAAAAATGAGGATGTTTGCCTAAAGCTTAGGAGGAGAAGCTAAAATATGGTTCAAAAACTTAACTCCTAACAGCATACATGATCTCCCTTCCCTCTATCAGACATTCATAAATAAGTGGGAGATTAAGAAAAACCCTCTCCAAATCCTCTTATAATATAACAACCTTAAGAGAAATGTTGGGGAGAGTGTCCAATACTACTGCACTAGGTTCAATAGTGTGTATAATGCCCTCTCGCCTGACATGAAACCTCCACAAGGCCTAGCCTTAGTAAAATTTCCAGACGGTTTTGATCTAGACGTGGCCTACCAATTAAGAGAAAGAGACCCCATAACTTTAGAAGACATGCAAAGGGGAGCTGTGAATGTAGAGGCCAATCTAATTGAAAAGAGAGCTAGGATGAGGTCAAGAAATAAGGTCACATACAAATATGAAACCATAGCCTCCACATCTGATGCCAATATGGACAATCTAGTGAGGGTAATGGAAAGAATGATGGAGAGCATCAACTTGAATGAAAAAGCACCTCCTAGGGAAAACTAACCAAATCCCCAAAACAGAAATAGAAATCAAAACTTCAGAAGATACCCTCCCCAAAACAAACAAAGAGAGAATGACCAAAAAATCAGGCCTCCTTTCCAAGAAAACTATGTAGATAAAGAGGAAAGAGAGACTGAACAGCCAGAAGAAAACCATGTAAACTTGATAGGCTCTGATAATGAGGGTGATGTTTTTATCACTGAAGAAGAACAAGGGTTATTTTCCTCAAATCAAACTAAAACAAACTATGAGGATTATGAAGAGTACAAATTGGGATTTGAAAATTCCATAATGGAGGTTCATAGGAAATATGACCTTAGGAGTAAGAAAAACCAAGATTCCTCCAAGAAAAACAAACTAGATACTATTGTTAAGAAGAACCCTGAAAACATAATGAAAAGGACAACAAAAAACCAACACCATGGCTAAGAAATATGATCAAGACAAATACAAAACTAGCCAACAAAATGGTGACCCAAGCTACCCTAGTACATCAACTAGTGGCCCTGGTAAAACTTCTCTAAATGACAGTCCTAATAAAACTCAACAAACCAAGGTTGCTGAAAAGACTATGTGCGATAGGAATGATGTAAATATACCAATAACACTAGCACCTTTGAGTTTTGAGGGTGAGATTGCCAAAATCAAAATAAGCATACCTCTTGCTGAACTAGTAACTCAGGATGTATATAGGTCCCAAATGTTGAAAGCTTTGAACATAGGAAATGACACCGACACTCTGAACCTAAATGATGACAAACTAGAGCTATTGTTTGGACATAAGTTAGAGGGAAAATATCAAGAAGGAGTTGTCCCTCCATTCTATGTTAGCTTAAATATTCATGACAAAATTTTGCACAATGTTATGCTAGACTCTGATGCCTCACAAAATCTCATGCCCAAGGTGGTAATGGAGATATTAGGACACGAAATAACCAAACCTTACAAGGACTTGTAATCTTTCGATTCAAGCAGAGTGAAATTTTTGGGTCTAATTAGGTATCTGTGTGTAATATTCCAAAATTTTGTGGAATATTAATTTTTGACATTTGCACTTAGGAGGTGAATAAAATGGGTAGGAGACCCATTCATTTTATCTATATGGAATAAAAATCCTCTTAGCATGAAGGGGTATCACTTTTGGAGCTTGATTTCATACCTCCATGTGTGAAAAGGGGTGTTTGCAAGAAGGTTAGGTCAATTTTGACCAAGTCAAACTATGTAGTAGCATGAGGTGGAGAGCACATTGTGGGCCAGCACAGTGGGATAAGGAGGGAAGATTCTAGAGGAAGGAAACCCTAATGAGTGGGTTCCATTGAGATGGAGCTAATATTGTTCAAAATGAGGGCAAGGTAGCCATTGTAAATCATCTTGAGAATTATTCATCTTTGGTCCGGTGGACTTGCAGCAACATCTTGCTGGTTAGCAAGAATTGTTGAGGGAATTCCTGTTTAATATTTCCTCTCCTTCTTGAGTAGCTCTTGGAGGATTGCACTCTATTCCCGATATTCAAACATTGAGTTCAGGCACTATCCTTCATCATCAGCGCAGTTTTAGCTGGAGATTGTGCAATGTTGCTGGGTGTTATTGGGGAGGTTTTCTAAAATACTATCCTTGGCTTGTTTTTCAGAGGAGGGAACTTCCATCCCTTTGGGAGATCAGAAAAGGAGATTCATGATCTTATTCCACCATATTTGGCACTATGCCAACCACTTGCCATCATATGCAGCGCAGTCCCTCTCTTAGACAACGTTATTCTTGGAGAGCATTTGCTGTGAGGGATTAACAGACATTTGGAGGGTGAGATCTTAGGTGAAGGGATCAGAATTTCACTTCAAATCTCCATTGGAGGAGGGTTATTCATTTTTTGTAGCCATTTCAGCCTTCTCCATATATTTCCAGTTCTTGATTTACTGCTACCCAGCAACTCCGGCATTTCTGCAGAAGTGCCATTTTTCTTGTATTTCAGCCAATCCTTCTAGAGGATTGATGTATTGTATATTCAGGGGTTGAGATCATGCTCCCCCACTTATTTGAGCCTCATATTGTCATATCTATATATTATTGACATTTTGCAGTAGTTCTCCTTCAAGGATTGCACAATCAAGCCTGGGCTTAATTCATGAAGCAGTGTTCCCATGTACATTTCTCTTGAGACTTGTAGTGCCTTGCTTGAGTGACTATTTCCTCATGGATTTGTATATCTTGTGCTACTATGATATGATATGATGGCTATTTCATTCATCTGGCATTTTGTGTGTTAATGGGTCACTGTTGTTTCCATTGGTGTATTTGTATGTTGTTGTGTCTCCACATTGAAATATCTTAAGATATTACCAATCTGTAGCTGTTCCCAAAGGAGGAATATTTGAAGCTCCATAGACAGAGTCTGCAGATGGCTAGGTAGCCTCTGGATCTCATCCTTTTTTCAAAGGTGACATATCTAGTAAATTCCCCTATAGTCAATCTCTAGAACAAAATTTTGATATTCCTAAAAAGGGGATATTACAGTGGTATCAGAGAAACTTTCTTGGCTCAGCCTGTGGCTTTCAAGCCCAAGAAAGAAGAAGAATAAGATTTTAAAGAAGATGAGCTTGATCTCATCTATTTTCAGAACAGAGAAGAGCCTCCCCAAGGAGGATATCCAGAGAGGAGAAGAGGAAGGTCCATGCACTTCCTATTCTCAAAAAGAAAGCAAGCATGAGAGATGATTGGATCATTTGGTTCTAAATCAATACCTGGATGAGTATAAATCCCATTCTACAACATTCGGGGGAGCTACAACATTCCCACAGTTTATTCAGCAGAAGGAGGAGAGAAGGTCCTATGGAAAAGGATAAGTTAGAGGCAATAGGTTCCTATTGTCTACATTTTATGGGGATACTTCAACTAGAGCTTGGGTGAAAAGGCTAGAAGCCTTTTTCTTGCTACATCCAGTGGCAGAGGAAGAAGCAGTGGAGATTGCAGCGCTGCACATGGAGAATGAAGCCTCTGTTTGGTGGTTCAAACCCTTGGTCCATTCAAGGGTAAACTCTTTTGAATACTTTTCTCAAAGGTTGATCCAAACCTTTGATGGAGAGAGGACAAGAGAAGGGAAAGCCATTCCACCATGGGAGGAAGATTGCACCAACGCTGTCACAGCTTTGGGAGGGCAGCCTTCTACATCTATGGATGAGGCAGCCATTGCATTGGAGGAGACAACTAATGCAGCCATATAAGAAGAACATCCCTGGATCCACCAAGGTATGAGTGAAGTTCCACTTTCCATTTTAGCAAGTCATTTAAAATATTGTGGAAATTTATCTTTAAAGATCCAATAATCTACACATTGTGCTATTTTAGAGCACCATGATTGCACTACGTTGTGCAATGGGTTAAAAGAGGATATGAACTGTCATCCTCATACATTTTGGTTGAGTTACATTCAGCCCTTGAGGGTGGAGTGTGAAATTTTGGAGGATGTATGAACCATGATACCCCCATGAAAAATAATGAATCAAATTTTAAACCGGAGGATGCAACAACTGCTACATTGAAGGAATCAGCAGCGTTGTTAAACATGGATGGAGAGGAGATATTACCTCCATCACAATTGGGTCCTCATGGATCCAACATAGTCATGGGTAAGAGATATTTTCTAAAAGGTCTCCAAGGAGCTGCATTTCAAACTCTCATGAAATGCAAAGAGAGAAATTTGGTTTGGGAGGATGGTAACCCTCATGGGAGGAGTACCAAAGGAGAAAGAAGGAGGCAACATCCACAAGGCACTGAGTGGGTGTGGATGAGAAGCAGGAGGTTGATTTTCCACTTTCAAGTATATGATACTAGGCAGCAAGAGGCTTGGCTGCATTGGCTCCTCTTAAAGGAGTTTGGCCATCACTTGGAGTACCCTTTTCCCAGGAGGATGGGAGTAGGGGAGAAGTGGCAGGATGTTTGCATCATTGAGCAGCAGAGAGTATGGGTACATGGAGCTGATATGGCATATATATCAGTCATGGTACCTTCATCACATAAGTTACATGATGTGAGCATGAGGTGGCAGCAATCACTCGAGTTGCTTGAACTATTTTGGAGAGAGCACAAGTAGATTTTCTCTCATATGATTTATGGTGTTGCCAGAGTAGAGGAGGGCACTCTCATAGTGCAAAGGGATCACTCTTTGGCTTGGGATGATTAGGAAGAATTTTCATCTTGGGATAAGCTTCATTTTTACAGCAGCATCACCAGAGGTGTTCTTGACAAGGAGCATGTCAAGAGACAGAGATTGGCATGGACAAGAGCCTTTTTGCATGAGCTCGCAGCGTTGTCACTTGGGAGCAAGATCACACACATAGATCCATCTATCATTTTACTTCCAGCCCATGGTAAGAGCCTTGTATTTTCATTTGATGATTTTCATACTCTTATCATTATGTTGTAGTGCATGGCTCCTCAAAGGGGTAGATTCTTCATGTTTCTCCATGAGCAAAGTTGGGCTAAACCATATGATGGAGACAACCATATTTTATGTGGCCTTGGGCAAATGTTTTCTCATTGCATGTATGTTCAGCAAACTCATGTACTTGACCATGTATTAAGAAACATTTTTCCATGTAAAATTCTGAAGCAACAGTCTGAAAAACTACGTTGTTGCTACTGGGGAGATTTTTGGTACCATCAAGCATCATGTAGAACCTTCAGTACTTCCTCCATTTTGATGAGGAGCATGTTTCCATTTGATGATATTTTCCATACTATCATTGGGAGCATGATTGGTGAATTGACACATGAGTTGAATGTGTCTTTGAGGGGAGATGATCCCCATAGTTTATGCATTGCATGTTCTAGTGGGAACATGAGGGGAGACATGGCCACCACAGTCACCTATTTGCCTTCTTTTGAGATGGGCCATGGATTTGATCTTGATACCCATCCATTGTATGTATATGGGCATGTATTTGATTTTTTATTGATGATTCACTCATCTATTTACTATTCAGTAGTAGAGGTGATATTTTCTACACAATGCTTTCCATGTTATTTTTTGCAGCTGCAGTGGATGAGATTGCGTTGTAGCCCTATGAGACATTGTTTGTACCTTTATGCACATGGTATAACCTACAGAACACATGTCATTGGGGTATTCTATGATGATCATGTCCTACTCATCATGGATGATATGTATTGGGCCAGCCGGATTATCACTGATGGAGGAGAGATCCTTGGAGGATTGCTCTTCATTTTTCCACTTGAGGGAAATATTTTTGCAGCCCATGATCAACACAAACTCTAAAATTATCACAACTAGAGAGGAAGAAAACATGGGGCAAGCTATGTGGCTTTCCATATTCATATTTGCAGCCCACCTTCATTTCCGGAGCTCAAGGTGGAGGGAGATTTCTATGAGTTGCCATGTTGGAAGGCAACTTATGTTGTATGGATGATTACTTGGGGATGGGAGATTCATATGGGGATGATGAGTCCCATTATTTATCAAATATCATGCCTCAAGGAGGCCCTTAGATAACCCATTTTTTCCTTCATGGACATTTGTTTCTACATGATAGCTATTTGGGGATGTTCACCAAAGGCTAGATTGCATATGTTGGAGGGACAACCTGGACACTTGATTGATGATATGGCATCCTTTTCTTGGAGGAGTTTATAATGCATGTATTCTACAGGGAGATTAAGGGGAAATAAATCAGTCTATCCTTGTACTTTCTTGAGGACAAGCAATCATTGAGAGGGGAGGACTGTAATATTCCAAAATTTTGTGTAATATTAATTTTTTACATTTGCACTTAGTAGGTGAATAAAATGGGTAGGAGACACATTAATTATATATATATGGAATAAATATCCTCTTAGCATGAAGGGGGATCACTTTTGGAGCTTGATTTCACACTTCCATGTGTGAAAAGGGGCTTTTGCAAGAAGGCTAGGTCAAGTTTGACCAAGTCAAACTACGCAGTAGCATGAGGTGGAGAGCACATTGTGGGCCAGCGCAGTGGGATAAGGAGGGAAGCTTCTAGAGGAAGGAAACCTTAATGAGTGGGGTCCATTGAAAGGGAGCTAATATTTTTAAAAGGAGGGCAAGGTATCCATTGTAAATCATCTTGAGAATTATTCTTCTTTGGTCCGGTGGACTTGCAGCAACATCTTGCTAGTTAGCAAGAATTGCCAAGGGAATTCTTGTTTAGGATTTCCTCTCCTTATTGAGTTGCTCTTGGAGGATTGCACTCTATTCCCCATATTCATACATTGAGGTCAAGCACTATTCTTCATCATCGGCACAATTTCAGCTGGAGATTGTGTAGTGTTGCTGGGTGTTGTTGGCGAGGTTTTCTACAATACCATCCTTCGCATGTTTTTTAGAGGAGGGAGCTTCCATCCCTTTGGGAGATCAGAAAAGGAGGTTCATGAGCTTATTCCACCATCTTTGGCACCAGGCCAATCACTTTCCATCATATGCAACGCAGTCCCTCTCTTAGACAGCGTTATTCTTGGAGAGCATTTGCTATGAGGGATTAGCAAACATTTGGGGGATGAGATCTTAAGTGAACGGATCAGCCTTTCACTTCAGATTTCCATTGGAGGAGATTTCTTCATTTTTTTCAGCCATTTCAGCCTTCTCCATATTTTTCCAGTTCTTGAGTTGCTGCTGCCCAACAATTCCGACATTTCTGCGAAAGTGCCATTTTGCTTGTATTTCAGCCAATCCTTCTAGAGGATTGATGTACTATATTTTCAGGGGTTGAGATCATGCTCCCCAACTTATTTGAGCCTCATATTTTCATATCTATATATTATTGACATTTTGCAGTAGTTCTCCTACAAGGATTGCGCAGTCATAGCCTAGGCTTAATTCATGAAGCAGTGTCCTCATGTACATTTCTCTTGAGACTTCTAGTGCCTTGCTTGAGTGACTATTTCCTCATCGATTTGTATATCTTATGCTTCTATGATATGAGATGATGGCTATTTTATTATTATGGCATTTTGTGTGTTAATGGGTCACTACTGTTTCCATTGGTGTATTTTTATGTTGCTGTGTCTCCACATTGGAATATATTAAGATATTCCCAATATGTAGTTGTTCTTGAAGGAGCAATATTCAAGCTCTATAGACAGAGTCTACAGATGGAAAGGTAGCCTCTGGATCTCATCCTTTTTTCAAAGGTGACATATCCAGTAAATTCCCCTGCATTCAATCTCTGGAATAGAATTTTGATATTCCTGAAAAGGGGATATTACACCATGTGTCAATCTAGCACAAATACTTGCTAAGAGTCTGGTTATGGACATTGTAGTGGCTAAAATTCCCCCGAAGTATGGAATGCTTTTATCCAGATCATGGGGAGCCAAACTCCAAGGGAACCTCCAAATGGACATGTCCTATGCTACCATCTCAGTTTTTAACCAAACAAGGAGATTGTACCGGGAATCACACATGAAATATACGGTTAGAAACCAAGATAGGCCAAAAAAAACTCCTCTTTATTCTATCCATTCAGACCTTGACTCATTTATCTTTTATAATGAAGACGACATTGATGAACAAGTAAATGAGATTGAGAAAGATATAGGCCTATCACAACAGTCAAACCAAACACTGAATGAAGAAATTGATAGCCAAAACTCTAGCAGCCCTGAACAACAACATAATGGCAATGTTGAACTTGAAACACTTTGGAACATCAACTTTGATGGCTCTTGTGGAAAAATTGGTTCAGGAGGTGGTGTTTGGATACATAACACCAATGAAGGCCACTCCTAAAAACTAGACTTTCAATGCACTAACAATATTGCAAAGTATGAGGCCCTTCTCCTTGGCATACATTTTCTAAAATACATAGGAGTCAAGAAAATTTATGTTCAAGGAGATTCTGAACTAATCATTAGACAAATCAAGGGAGAATATTCTACCAAGAATCCTAGACTAAGAGAATACAGGAAAGTTGCCTTAGATCTCCTGAAAAATTTTGAGAAGTATGAACTTACCTCCATCCCTAGAGCTCAAAAAAGCCTTGCCAATGAACTTGCCTTTGCTGCCAGCACATGCAAAATACCCCATGCCATTTAAAAAAACACTGTCAAAATAAAAAACTAGCCTACAGTACCTAACAACGTAGAATATTGGCAAGCGTTTGAGGGTGATAAACAAATTGATGATTTTCTGCAATTTAAGAATGAATTTACAATACCAAAACAAAGTTTAGAGCATGAACAATATTGCCCAAATGAAGAACAAACACCAAAAATAGAACCATTTCCTTCTGCTAATGTAAATCTATTAGAACACTTTTATGAGGTAGGATTTTCTAGGGACCCGGATCAAAAAGACCTTGAGGTTTTACAATGCAAATATGACTCATTACCAAGAGGTCTTACCCCCTTAGAAGAGTTGTTTGACTTCAATGATGTTTCTAGGAAGCCAAAAATGGAAACCACCGAAACTGATGTGGAAGAATGAAACATAGGTAACATAGAAAAACTCAAAATGATCAAGTTGTCCAAAACTCTCCCTCCTCACATAAAACATGAATATATACAGTTTTTCAAAGAGTTTAAATATGTGTTTGCATGGGGGTGTGAGGAATTTAAATCCTATGACACAAGCATTATTCAACTAAGATTCATCTCAAGGAAATTCAGAAACCATTCAAGAAAAAATTGAGAAGAATAAACCTCGTCCTATGCCTCTAGTTGAAAAGGAAATAAAGAATATGTATGATGTTGGTATCATAGTCCCACTCAGGTAATCAGAATGGGCTTCTAACCTTGTTTCAGTAAGAAATAAAGCAAGAGAGATTATTTTTTGCATAGACTTTAGAAACTTGAACAAAGCCTCCCTGAAGGACAACCACCATTTACCCAAAATGGATCATATACTACAAAGGGTGGTAGGTTCTAAGAGAATATCATTGCTTGATGGTTTCTTGGGTTACAATTAGGTACTAGTACTACCAAGTGATCAGCACAAAACTACTTTCAAAACACCTTGGGGCACATTCATGTATGTAAAAATTCCATTTGGGTTGATGAATGCAGGGGTTACTTTTCAAAGAGCCATGGACATAGATTTTTCCGAAGACATAGGTTAATTCATAGTGATATACCTTGATGACATCACTGTCTATTCTAAAACTGATGAAGAACACCTAGTTCATTTGAGAAAGGTCTTTGAGAAGTGTACGAAGTAGGGCCTATCTCTAAATCCTAAGAAAACATTGTTCGGTCTTCAAGAAGGAAAACTCTTAGGCCACATCATTTCTGAATAAGGGATAAAGATAGACCCCAAAAGGATTGAAGGTATAGTACAAATCAACCATCCTAGAAACATTAAAAAGCTGTAATCTTTCATTGGAAAGATAAACTTCCTTAGAAGGTTCATACCTAACCTTGCTGAAATCCTAAGAATTATCACAAACATATTGAAAAGAGAAGTAGGATTCAAGTGGACCATAGAAGCCAAAAAATCCTTTGAACTGGAAAAACAAGACCTTACCCAAACACCAGTTCTAATCAGCCCCAAGTTTACCAAGGATTTCTTCATTTTCTCCTTTGCATCAGAACACACAATTGTTGTTGTATTGCTTAAAAAGAACATGATGGGACAAGAACAGCCCATAGCCTTCTTCAGTAAAGCATTGAGAGTTGCTCCTCTAAATATAAAATCATGGAGAAACAATCCTTTGCCTTGATCAAAGCATTGAAAGAATTCAGAGTTTACAATTTTCACTCCCATGTTATTTCTTTTGTTCCACATACAGTTGTTAAAGACATTATGAATCAGGACTGTGATGGTAAAAGGGATAAATGGATTTCTATTATCTTAGAATATGATTTAGAAATCAAACCAACTAAACTGATTACAGGACAAGGACTTGAAAAACTCATGGTCGAATCAAATTTTCAAGCATTAGACATGAATATGATTGACGCATTAGAGGAATAGGAAGAGTTTGCGACTTCACCCATTGAAGAATTATTTCTGAATTCAACTTGGTATGCTGATATTTTATACGTGATTTTTTAAATCTTCATGCTCCCCCTACTTTATCCAAAACAAAAGCTAGATTCCTGAAACAAGAGGCTTTAATTTTCTGCATTTTAGGTGGATCTTTGTATTGGAAAAATTATGTTGGCATCTTGCTTAAATTTTTTCTTGAAGATGATGCAGATATAATTATGCATGAGTTTCATGAAGGAGAGTTTGGAGGTCATATGTACTAGAAAATCACAGCCAACAAGATCCTTAGAGCTGGTTACTATTGGCCCACTCTTTTCCCTAACATACACAAGCTAGTTGAAACTTGCCATAAATACCAAATCTTTGATGACAAGAAAAAATTACTGTCCTTGCCCTTGCATCCTCTCAGTGTTGAAACTCATTTTCAACAGTGGGGTTTAGATTTCATTGGCGAAATCCACCCTGCCTCATCTACCCAACATAAGTGGATTCTCACTGCTACTGATTATTTCGTCAAATGGATAGAAGACATCCCTTTAAGGAATGCCACTAACTTAGTCATCATAAAATTCCTTGAAACCAACATCTTGTCCAGATTTGGTTGTCTGAAAAATATCATCACCGATAATGCTGCTGCATTTAAGTCCAAAAGAGTGGTGGACTTTTACTACAAGTAGCACATCACACTAGGGCAATCTACCGCTTATTACCCTCAAGGTAATGGAATGGTTGAGTCCTCTAACAAAATTTTGGTGAACATCATCAAGAAGTTGTTGAAAGAGAAAAGAAAATCATGGCATAGAAAACTGGTGCATGCACTATGGGCTGATAGACTAACAACTAAGAAATCTATCAATATGTCTCCCTATGAGTTGGTTTATGGCATGGATGTTGTTTTCCCAAAATCATTGGGAGTTCTAGTTATGAAGCTTCTTCAAGAGGTGCAATCAGAAGAGAATGACATGCAAAGGAGGCTGAACCAAAGCATTCATTTGCAGCAGTTAAGGGAAGAAATTTACAAAAGAACACAAGTAGTGCAAGAGAACATAAAGAATATCTTTGACATAAAGACCAAAGCCAATGACTTCTAGATTGGACACAAGGTTATGAAATGGGATTCAAGGAGAGAGGAAAAAGGAAAGCATGGCAAATTTGAAAATTTGTGGAAGGGTCCTTACGTCATTCATTCAATTAGAGGTAACAATGCTTTATTTTTACAAGAGCTAGATGGAATAGAGTTATTTGGAGGTCCTATCAATGGAAGGATGCTCAAGCACTATTTTTGTCAAATTTCCTAGTTTGAAGCGTTCATTCATTGTACATAACATTGATTGATGAAAAATCAGAAAAATAAAAACACAAAAACAGAGAAAAGAAGAAAAAGAGGGTAGGGAAAATAATAGGTACAACCCCATACCCAAAAAGAGTATTGCGGAAAGTGTGCAAGCCTAAATTCCACTACTTGTTGAAAGAGAAAAATCTTGTTCAGTCATCTAGCCTAATCATGACTAAACATGTTTTAAATTTCTGCTGATAGGTTAGTGAAAGAAGACTTGTTAAACCATTTAAGCTTGGCTTGTCAGCAGATTAGATTGGGAAAATATGTTGGTTCTCAATGCTCAATTCTGAACCAAAGAAAATGAGAGGGATGCTTAAAAAATTCTAAATCATAGTCCTCATGTTTTCTAGATTTTTATTGTACAAAAATAATGTATATGTGCAGCTTGTCCAAATGCCACAACCCATGGCAAATCAGATGGCTTAATCCTAGTTTGACCATGTTTTGAATTTCATGTTAGCAGGTTAGAGAATAAAGTTTGTCAAACAGTTTAATCTTGAAAAATGAGTAGACTAGTTAAAGAATAAGAGAGTCAGTGTGCAGTTTTTCCAAATGCCCCTGCCTATGGAAAATCAGATGGCTTAATCCTAGTTTGACCACGTTTTGAATTTCATGTCAGCAGGTTAGAGAATAAAGTTTGTCAAACATCTTAATCTTGACAAATGAGTAGACTAGTTAGAGAATAAGAGAATTCATTAGCTTAATCTGAACTCTTGGAAGTGATAAGGGTACAAGTATGTAGTTTTTTATGCTTTCAAAAGAAAAAAATGTCAAGGGTTCGCAAGTCCAAGTGCACCCAAAAGAAGAAAAAAAATTGTTAGGCAAAGTAGGATGGGTAGGTAGAATTGAGATTGAAGCAATCATGTTTTCAGATTTTTTGAGATAATAGCTTCAAGAGAACATCAGAAAATTAAGGAAGAAAGGATCCGCAAAGTGCAAGTAAGGCACTGGTATTCAAAACTCATAGATTTTAACTCTGAGGTCCTAGATACCTCCTGAAAAGGAGCTGCCCTCCCCAAGTGGAGCCATTTTTAGTCATCAGTCATTTTTACTTCTGTAGATGACTAAATATTGGTTCAATATTTCTAAAAACAAAATTCCATGAATATTGTGAGTTTTAGAAATCTCACTTCCTTCATTATCATTGTACCAAATTTTGGACTATTCTACCATTTTTCCATTTCATGGTCATCCTACCACTCCTAAAGGACTCCTTATGGGCTTGTGCCACTCATCTCCATCCCTTCTTCCACTTGTAACCTCATTACTTTGTCTTTCCATTTCCCATCACTCCACTCCCCATCTAGGGTTACCAATCAGCCTATTCTTTCCTATGTTCACCAGGTTCCTCAAGATTTGATGGTCTCAAAACTATCTCTGTAGGCTCTTTAGATAAATCAAGTACATTGGATTTTGGATATTCAATACATCAATTTTTAAAATACTCTATTTTGACACTTGAAGACCCCAAACCAAGTTTTAGTCAAAGACTAGGTCAAAAGACACTCCCACTAGGTCATTAGGGTTTCATAGGTTGTAGGGTCATCATTTTTGTTTTAAGCACTACTTTTCCTATGCTAGAAGCTGGCTCAAATGTAAACGAATATCATCACATGCTTGTCCAAGAAAGATCAGAAAATCTCCAAGGAGGACTGCTTTATCAAGTTCAAGTTCTGCAAGAGGTAAATGTGAACTTTGAAACTTCTGTAGGAGTGTTAAAATTACTATCAGCAGAAATTTGGTAAGGTAAGAGTCTTGATCCTCAATAAAGACATTCAAAGCAAAGAGAGGGGAAGCAATTTGTTGTCAAGAAGAATTAAGGTTTTGAGCTTGAACGGCCCAACAAGTTCCAAACAGTGAAACAATTGGCAAAAATAACCATGGAGGAGGTACACCAAGAAACCAAACATGAAGAGAAGTTTTTTATAAATTATTAATAAAAAAGGGAAAAAGGTGAGGTGAACTGGACATAAATGAATGAAATTTAAAGGGCTATAGAGAACTTAGAAGACAACACTAATAATTGTTCTCAATAATTCTCGACACCTAGGGTTTTGGAAAGATGATCAAAGAAGCTAAAAGGAAAAGTTGGAATCCATGATGACAGCAAAGGGATTATGAAAATTTCGCTCTTTGTAAAATATTCCAAACTTATCCCAGAGTTTTTCATGCTAAAAATGGTCAATAAAGGTAAACTCCATGATGCCAGCAAAGAAAAGGATTGTGAAAATACTTTTTCTATGCAAGCATCCAAAGTTTTTCCAAGGTAAAATGTCTCACTGCCTCAAAAGAACAACAATGTAAAGGGTATCAGGAAAAATTTAAGTTAGTATTTAATGGAACCTACGAATCAGAAGTGGCCAAAAGAGAAGGTAATAAGCATGATTTTGAATTCCATAGTGCTTGTCAAATGTGATTTTATCATGCCTTAAGATCAATGAGAAAGGGAAAATAAATATTTTATGGCACCTGCAAATCAGAAGTGGTCAAAAGGATGAACAACATGGTGTTGAGCTCAAAGGTGAAAACCAAAATTAATGATATTAAGTTTGTTGTTGTGTTAGAATGAATGTGTCAAGTTTTCAGAGTCAAAAGGAACAAGGATTTGCAAGCCTTCTAGCTAAGGTGAAAATGATGAGTTTCATGATGAGGATTACACATCCATTTGAGGAAGCTACTGTGTGGCTGAATCACCAAGGTGTCAAAATGAATTTTTTATGCCTCAAGGAATCAAAGGAAGTCAAATTTATCACTTCAGTCACCTGCAGAGAAAACAGTGCAAAATGGTCAGTAAGACAAGGTAAGAAAGACAAGTGGAAAATTGTGATTAAAAAACACAGGAAAATTTGAAGAATACTACTGTGAGCAGCCATCCAAAGAATATATCAAATGAGCATGTAAACTCTCAAGGAGAAAAAAGAAGAGTCACTTAATTTTTTTGAAGTCTCCTACACAGCAAGATGTCAAAGGAGTTAGTGAAAAGTGAAAAGGCTCAAAAAATTAGGAGATGGGTTTACAATGATTTAATTTAAATCCCAGGCATATAAAGGGTCATTATGTTTTTCATTTGACTCATTGTTCCCTTGTAGAAGAATTAGAAATGCTCAGGAGGAGAAACTGTGAGTTTTTTAGTCAAATTTGGGCAAGTTTACCTGGTGCTGCGCATTCAGGACGATGTTGCGCACCTGGAGTCGGGCACTGCGCCCCTGGAGGTTTTTCCCATGCAATTTTCTTCGGTGATGCGCACCTAGAGGTATGTCCTACCCTCATATCAACGCGTTGTGCGTTTACATGGCAGACCCAATAGGCTTGGCAGAAAGACTTTGGCATTGCGCACTTAGCACACAACCCTGCATGTTTTCCTGACCCGACACCTCGTTCACCTGTGCGCTGCGTGTTTGGCCAGGAGGGCCTCCACACCCTGCAGACACTCAACTCAACTCCAACACACCTTCACGCTGCCACCAAATGTATTTCAAGAAAAAATTAAGTGGTAAGTGGATGCCTTACCCTCCTCAAAGCATTGTGATGGTTTTAAGTATAAAAAAATTGGAAACCCTAAGTGAAGACCTAATTTTCATGTTAAAAACACCACTGTTTAAGACACTCCTCCATCTGCATACTAAGAGCACATAGAGGGTTTCCTTGTTGAGAGTTTGCTCATTAACCTAACACTCACTCCATTTTCTAAATCAGTCCCTCACACTGGAACACATTGACATTTCATACCCCCATCATCTCAAATTGTCATAATTACTAAGGTGTTTTCATAATAGGGTTTGACATATTAGTTGGTTTGCATTTAGGCTTTTTAGCCTCTCATTCTGCCCAATTTTCCCTTTCACTCATTCATTTTCATTCACTTGTAAAAATTTGTCCTTTTTCATCACCACTCCATTACCCTCTTCCACATCCATTTCATAAGTAGAGCGGGGTTTTTGCTCAAAAGTAGTAGTGATCAAAATGTCAAGGGAATGTGACAGTGGTAGTGGTGAGGAAGGCCAAGTGCCAAGGAGGCACAAACA
Organism: Pinus albicaulis; assembly: GCA_034641835.2. Lineage (NCBI taxonomy): Eukaryota > Viridiplantae > Streptophyta > Pinopsida > Pinales > Pinaceae > Pinus > Pinus albicaulis. Next base: position 548,155,830 of record CM076573.1, read on the forward strand.
CAGAGGTGGGAGGATTAACAGGTTTGAACCAGTAAAAGCCATGGAGCTTAATGCATCTCCTAACTGTCTCATGCTTCCAAAATGTAGGTTTCTATCAATTTTGTGAGAAAGTACAGCAGGTGCAGAGTCACCTCAAGCTGACTAGGATTTTCATACTTAACCTCTGTGAGAAAAAAGTCAACATTGCAGGGGTAAACTTTGAGCTGTCTTCTAATTCCATTGCTATTGCCACTGGGATACCTAGTGTGGGTGAAAAATGTTTCAAACATCCCAATTTAGACATAAGACACTATGAGCCATTCCTTAAACCCAGATACAAAAGCTAAAATAAATCCATATTTTCTTTTTCACATTTGCTCGAGAGGTATGCACCCATGATGAGGGTCATTATGAAATATTTCACATGTGAAGACTCTCTAGGATTTACTCCTATCATATCAGATTTATCATGCACTTTACTAAGGTTAAGATGTTGTATCTACCCTACTGCCTCTACAGGAGTATTGAAAAAATGTCTTATATTGTAAAAAAGAGAGATTTCCCTCACCGGGTGCAAAGCTTGTTTCATCACCCTTTGATCAAAATGATTGTGATGCATCAATTGCAGCAAAAGGGTATTTCATGGGAGGTCCATTGCCCATGAAGTTTTCACCAATCCACAAGCCCATACTCAGCAAAACATGCCTTCATCATCTCATCCTCCTATCCTTACTCCTCCATCATCTCCTGCTGAGCGTGCTTCACCATCTACACATATCCCTTCACCTTAGAACAACCCTCCTTCATCACTCTCTCACAATGCATCAAAAAATGAAGTGATGATGAGAAGTCAAATGAAAATGAGGGAGAAGGTAATGATAAGTCAAGAAAAAATGATGATTATGATGGTGGCAGTGAAACTAAGAGCCATGATGACAGTGAAAATAGTGAGGCTCCTAGTGGTGATGCAGAAAATAATGATGCATAAACAAATGATGAAGAAAATAGTACAGATGAGGGAGATGAGGCTAATGTCAGTGAGGTTCATAGCAATGATGAGGTAGAAAGAATGGAAACTAAAGGAAATGATGATGTTGGCAATGAAGAGGAAAACAGTAAGGAGTGAAGCAAAGAAAAATAAACCAGTGAAGAAGATAAGGGCAGTGCAGAAAGTAGTGAAGATACAAATGAAGAAAGTGGAAAAGAAGACATGGAGGTAGATATCAGTAAAGTTGAGGAGAATGATGAAGAAATCAGTGAAAGTGATGATGATGATGATGTTGACATGGATCACAGAACCAAGATAGCAGTGAGGCTAATGACATGGATAGTCTTGGCAGAGATGAGGCAGAAAATGTTAGTAAAGAAGAGGCCACTGAGTCTAAAAATAGTGAGGCTCATAGTGATGATAAAGGCAGTGCAGAAAGCATGGAAATAGGAGGAAATGAAGATGCATATATCAGTGGTGATGAAGGCAGTGCAGAAACCAATGATGAAGCACCTAGCAGTCAAGACAATGAAAATGAGGCTGATGTAAATGATGCCAATATCAGTGATAATGACATCACACAAGTGAGTGAACAAAATGAGGAAGAGAGCAACAATCATGATGGCCATAATATCAGTGGAGATGATGGTGATGTTGACACTGATAATGGCAACAATAATATCAGTGATGAAGCAGAGAGCATGGAGACATATGAAAACAGCCATAAGAGCAACCATGAAATCCATAAGGACAACAAGGATATCCATGATGGTGATAGTCATGATGGAAGCAAGACTGAAGACACTAAAATGACCACAATTGAACATTTTTCTTTGACCTATCAAAGAGGATGTAGGAATATGTTTGCTACCTCTAAAAGGCAAGGGTCCATGCCTTCCACTTCAACCAAGAAGTTGGACAAAGGCAAATAGAAGGTAATAAAGGAAGAAGAAGAAGACCAGCATGAGACTGAGCAAGAATTTGAGCTCATTCATGTTGACAGTGATGATGAAAATGAGGCAAGGATCTCAAGAATGTTGATCAAAGGTAAAGATGCCCAAATCAAATATTTGCAAACCAACGTAGCTAGGGCTAGGAATGTCATCCACTATTATGAGACTGAAAATAAGCATTTGGAGGCACAAAAGGCCATTTATGAGGTTAGGGAAATCATAGACCAGAAAGAGGCTGAAAGGACCAAGGTTAAGCTTGATGAAGTCTTGGGAGTTTTTTATGAGAGTGAAGATGAAGAAGGGCAGCTGTCAAAGAAGAAGGCCAAGAACAATGGGCTTGAGGAAGGCCTTAGCCAAGGAGAAGGAGCAAGAAACAACATTGGCAGAGCAACTCACTACAAGTGAGTTTCTTGCTATGGAGATTGAGTATGATCGGGGACCTTGGTTAGAGAGGGCTAATATACACTTGGAAGATCAGTTAGAGAAGACACAAAGAGACCTTAGCCTTCAGAAGAAGATGGCCAAGCACTATGCCTTGAGAAATAAAATTGCAAGGGCGAAGCTCAAAAGATCCCTTGCCAAAATTCATGAAGAACTTGATATATTGGCTGATGCTTTGCTATAGGCATCCTAAACCCCATGAGGAAGATAAATTCAAATTTTTACAAGTTTTTGATAATTTTGGTTTTTCACTGTTTTGGAGGGCCAAGGGCGCAACACCCTTGGCACTGATATTTTTCTTGGGGCATCCATTGAAGGAAAAATTTACATTTTTGGGTTCCTTAGGTCAAGGAAATCACACTCACCAAGTTTCAGCTCAGTTGGAACAAAACTGGTCCTCGAAAAGGGCCAAAAACATGCAAAATTTCACCTTTCTGCCTTGTTTTCAGGGTTGGCGATGTGCCCTTAGCAGCCTTGGGAGTTATGGGTTTTGAACAGATAAATGAAGTCCACTCGTAAGAAAAAAGGGAATTTTTGGAAAGTATACTTGACAGGCTTTCCAACGAGCCATCATGGAGCTCATTCCTACATCGGGAAAGCCTTCACAATTCAGCTGTAAGATGACTCATTTTTCCAGTACAAGTGTTGCGCCCTTGGACCTGACTACTACGCCCTTGTGTGCAAAAGTCAAAAAAAGACAAAAATTTATGGAAAATAGATATTTTGTAGTTTTTTGGGCAAATCACACCAAATTTAGGTGTTATAAGTTATTTTTCATTTATTTCCTTAGATATTTTGTTCCTTGGGCCTTGCATGGTCTTAATGGACAAATTTAGCATTTATGATGTATTTATGACATTTTGGGAACCCTAGTTAGGGTTTTGGTCCTCTTTTCTTTTCAAATACAACATTGAGGCCTCATTGTACATTTTGAATGATTATTGAAAGTAATAGATAGACTTTGAGATTGAAGAGAAATTAGCTTTGGTTTTTGTGGATGGCTTGGCTTGCTTGACAATGGAGAAGGCTCACTTGTAGGATTCATGAGAATAGTTAATTGTGATGTGTTCCTTATTTAGTTCTTGTTTTCTCATGTTATCTTTTTATTCCATATTTATATTGCAGTAGGACAAAAGTTTTAGGCTAAGAAATGTTGTTTAGAGGCACCTTAGCTCTGTTTGTTCTCTATTGCTTCTATGTTTTCCTCTTCTAGGTCAGTTTAGAGAATTCTTAGTTGCTCTCTAGACCCACTAATGCTTGTTTATATTAAAGATGATTCAATGAAGTAAATGTCAAAGTAGTTATATGGTTAGCCCTACTCTTTCCCATTACTTAAAAATTGTTTTTAACGTCTTTTACTTTAATTTTTGCTGATTAGGTTTAGCCAAAGAGGTTTATGATTTGCCATGCTGATAGTGGGGTCCTGCATAGTCCCGTTTTGCTCTATGCCTCGGCCCCACAAAGGCACCTCTATGATTCAACGTTTTGTCAGACCATACTTTGATTATTATGCGCTTGTATATAACTCAATGACGTCATATGAATATTAAATCAGTGTTCGAATGTTACCATATATGCACATTCACTTATATATATAAACCGATTTTAATAAAAGATTAACCGTCACTTATATATATCATCGCATATGTATACTCCTCGCATCGGACGGTCACCAGCTCTCAACCCTTAATCATATGATTCTGACCCCTTAAATTTTAATACAAATGAATTAATTGATCAAACACTTCGGGCCCACAACAACATACGACACTTACCTCGATTAACCATCGACCCGATCAGAGGGCTCATGTTCCATCACACCGCAACATCTGATCAGACGGATATCGCTGGGCTTAGGTGCATGAACGATAACACGCAATGGCGCGCTATGAAAGTGGTTTTTCCACGCTGCTCAGGGACACGCATCACTCAATCTGTGGAATCGCTTCAATTTTCTAAATACCACCTACCCGACGAAAGCGGTGCGATCAAACCTGGGAAAATGCCTTTACTGTTTACTTCGACCATCACCACTATTCCTCTTGGTCACGGTTCCGCTCTTTCCATGCTCCAGGTTCCATTTAACTCCATCAACGCTCTATTTGGGACGTTGCAAGGTTAACCGCTCCTTATAACCAACTCAGCTTCCGCTCTCCCATTGAAGACTCGCCTCGATACATAGCTTCACTTATTAAATGAAAATCTTCGGCACTTAAACTAAATGTTCTAGTTTCGAAAGCGTCGATTCCTTTAGAATCGATGCTTTGGCTTATATATGAGTTCTTCATTATAAGAAGGTCTCTACTTGGAATTAGAATCCCACCACCATGATTCCTCAACAGGGTTTCAATTTTAACTTCATACGTAGAGATTCATACTATACATAATTACAGAGAATTAGAACAGAAATAATCAATGAATGCACAAACACGCAAGGTATTCCCCACACAGAGTTTAAACAACAAATACACAGTTACATTGAAATAATTTCCCCATACAATTCGACCAAGAAGACATAAAGTCACACACGGGATTTATAAACAATTCTCCAAAATAGATATATATATACATACAGGCGATAAATCTCAAAAGAAAATTCTTACAATTTCATGGCAGGCCAGATATTCAGTTTAGTGGCCATTATCCTCCTACTCTGTTGTTGAAGAGGTTCTCTAACTCTCTCTCTCTCTCTCTCTCTCCCTCTAAACTCTTCAATATTACATTAATACCACGAGGATGACCTGAATCGATTCAGGTCTCCAAACAGTTCATCAACTCTTAGCATTCCCAATTCCTAAAATCAGACTCAATAACTGAACTAATCCTAAACTGACTCTTCGTATTCCTATCTTAACCAATTTCTCATGTTCTCAAAATGACTTGAGAATGATTACAATTCCCTACCAAATTTATTTAATATTTATAAGAAATTTAAGGAACATGGGACCCCCTATGCCTGCTTATGTACAAAGTAACTTTTGAGCCTAATGCCCCTGCATCAGACTCCCAAACTTCAAATTATTCATGATCTCCTGATCATGTGCTCTTCGTTTCTACCTCCAAGATCCCATACTTGTTTTTGCTGCTTCCCATCAGCTTCATCATCCTTCAACTGATCTTCCCTAGGCTTCCAGACTTTGTTCTATAAGTCACCTCCAGATATACTTTCACTATCTACTTTTGTCCTCCCTATACAAAGATCCTTTTTTTTCCTTGCTGCTGTCTGCTGCTTCGGAGACACCCTTACCATTAGTCTTCTAATGTATTCAATCTCCATGTCCAGCTTATCCTCTAGCTGGAAATTATCTTGCCCTCTTCTGTTGCTTTCAATCTTTTTTGCTGCCAATATTGCTACTCTTGCAGTCTCACATGCTATTAACATGTTTAATACTCCTGCAGGCGTCATCCCCCATGTTGCATCTGTTTCCACCATGGGCATTGCTGCCTCCCCTTCCTGTCCCTCTGCAACACTTTTCTTTTTTTCATCATCTACAAATTCATTCTCAGAAAAAAATCCACTATTTAAAATCCTACCAGTAGTGACATACTCCTCCGGTATACTAGTAAACAAAATTTGATTATGAAAGCTAGTATCTACTCCTCTCTTCTTCACAGCTTCAGGGATCCTTGCTCTAGGGTCTGCAATCCCTTTCTCTTCTTCAAATGCTCCCAGCAAAAAACTCAGCCAATTCTCCTATGTTTGTTTTACATCATCAACATGCTGGAAGTTAGACTCAGCATTTTCTTCTTCTTTGTGGGCAATATTCAACAATTGCCTCTCATCCTCCTGATGGATTTTGGAAATCCAATCAAGTTCTTGGAGCTTTTATTTCTCATATTATATCAGCATGGAATTTTGATTCCTCCTCACTTCAGTAGCTTTTAAAATCTGCTCTCTAGTCTGCTCTTGGCCCATCAGTCTAGCCAATTCTTCTCTGTCAAGGACAGTGAAAAATCCCTGCATATGAGACATGGTTGTCTCATCCTCCTTCAACAACTTTTTTTCTTCTCTCAAGACAATTTCAAAGGATGAATTGTCTTTTGCATCACCTGTACACATAAACAAACTGTCAGTGTTAAAACCATGAGACCCAATGATCTCAATTGATGGCCTGGTCACCAATTCTTCTCCCGGAAATTCTAAGTCTGGTTCAAGGCTTAGAAACTCTTCATCATATTTCTATTCAGCTGTCAGAGTCCTCTCCACTACTCCAATCATCATGCCTAGATGTTGATCCTTCACTATGTTTTCTGCCAACATAGTTTCTTTCTCATTCATCTTTCTGACAACTTCCAATTGTTGTTCTTCCTCTTTCTCTGCATGATTAACACATGGATCATCAGCAATAAAGTTCTGATGCTTCAATGCCTTATTTTCTTCTGAAAACACATCAGTTTGTTGTACATAACTCCTTTCCAAACCTTCTGTTAGCACTTCAGCATGCTGATCTGCATCCTTCATGAGACTGTCAGCCAGTCTCACTTTTCTTCCATCATTTGTTCCACGAACTCCATCCATGAAGATCTTCCTAAATTGTTCCCTCAGCAAACCATCTTGTGCATAGGTCCTCTGCTCCTCCAATTCTCTTCTCTGGAAGTCCAACCTCCTATACAAATCAACAACTTCCATAGGAGTAGATTTTGGGAACCTTACACAACCTTTTATGCCTTTTCTTGTTCTTGACCAATCCTCTGTTGGCCCTTCTCTCTCAGCTTCAACATTCTGTTGGATATCTTCATTTGAATCTTCTCTCTTCATCTCTTCTTGAGATTTCACTATCTCAGCATTGATCTGAACAAATTTCATATTCAATGTCTTCATCTCACCAACAAGCTATGAAGCTTGTTCATATTCCTGTGGTGTACCTGAAACCACACACAATTTTTTAGTGTTCAAATCACAAGAATTTTCAGCCTTAGATGCTTCCTAAAGCACTTTCTCTTGAACAGGTCTGCACATGGGATATTCAATTCCCATCCTTGCCTCGAGAACTCTGGGTTCTTCTTCCTCTATGGAGTCTGCCATCACTTCACATTTGTTAGACTCAAGAACACAAGCCCTCACATCATCTGGAATTGTCCAATAACTCAGGAATTCCTCAATGATTTCCTCCTCAGCAAGACAAGATTCTTGCTGCCTCAAGTCTTCACTATGTCTCACATGATCTCCTGCAGGTCGTCACTCTTCATCTGTGCTCTGTTCTGCTTCACAAGAAGAAATTTCTTCTTTCAACTCAGCTACTCTGAGTTCTTCTCTCAACAAGGAAATCTTCTTTTGCCTCAACCTCATCTGTAATGGTTGTCATTTCAAATTCTTCCTCATGAGCCAACCAACTCTATGGCCTTATTCTATCCTCAATTTCAATCTATTGAAATCTTCCCTGATCTCGGCTAATTCTTTCTGCCATTCTTCATCTATGGATTTTTTCTTCATGTGATTTGCTTTGCAATCTTCACTCACTCTTCTGTTGTGGCCTCTCTCAGAACCTCTGCAATCTCTGCAGTCTTTGCTATGGCTCTCAGTAGCCATTTTCTTCTCTAGGATTTCTTCGCTCACAAGCTGCACTAAGCCTCTGCAACAACAAGCTCTCTTGTTGCAACTTACCTCACCAATCTTCTCTCCTGAGCTCTAGCTTTTGGCAAGTACTGGTCCCCTCTCTATGGAACCTTCTGAGCACTCAATTTTTCTCACTAGGCTTCACTCTGCAACTTCTCTCAAGAACACCTCTATTCTGCCCTCATCCAACCTTAGTTGGGAATCTTCCAGGTTCTGCCACACTCTTTCTGCACTCAGAATCCCTTGTTCGACTCTTCTTTCACTGCTCTCAAAGCTGTGATCTACTTCTACTAAGATGTCTTCAATTGTCTGCACTCTGACTTCTGCAAACAATCCTTCAACCAGAGTTAAACATTTCTCAACTTCTCTTGGGAACACCGCAATTGTCCTCCTTATCCAGCCTTCAGCTGAATACCAGGCTCACTACCTTTACTATCAAAATCTGTCTTCAATTTTCCGCAACCACAATTCTGCAATTACAATTTCAAATCATATTAAAGTTAATTACCTGCAAGATCATGATCCTATCCTCCACTCATCCTGCAAATCCTGTTCACTATGATTCTATGTATCCTTGTTGTGCGATCTTCCTTCTTCAAATCTGCAGTCTTCAAAACTCTTGTCCTCCAATTGGACTCTGCAATTCTGCAATCACCCTCACTGTGTCTCTATAGGCTGCAATCTTATCAGTTTCCACAAGTCTGGTTTCCTTGCATTCACCAAACTTGGAATTTTCAAAAAGAGCTATTCCTGAAGCTTTGATACCACTTGAAAGCAGGGTTCTGCACAGTCCCATTTTTCTCTATGCCTCAGCCCCACAAAGGCACCTTTATGATTCAACATTCTGTTAGACCATACTTTTATTATTATGCGCTTGTATATAACTCAATGACGTCATATGAATATTCACATAGCGTTGGAATGTTGCCATATATGAAAATTCACTTATATATATAAACCGACTTTAATAAAAGATTAATCGTCACTTATATATATCATCGCATATGTATACTCCTCGCATCTGACGGTCACTAGCTCTCAACCCTTAATCATATGATTCTGGCCCCTTAAATTTTAATACAAATGAATTAATTGATCAAATGCTTCGGGCCCACAACAACATACGACACTTACCTCGATTAACCGTCGACCCGATCGGAGGGCTCATGTTCCATCATGCCGCAACATCTGATCGGACGGATATCGTTGGGCTTAGGTGCACGAACGATAACGCGCGATGGCGCGTTATGAAAGAGGTTTTTCCACACTGCTAAGGGACACGGGTCACCCAACCTGTGGAATCACTCCAATTTCCTAAATACCGCCTGCCCGATGAAAGCAGTGCGATCAAACCCAGGAAACCGCCTTTACTGTTTACTTCGACTGTTTCCACTGTTCCTCTCCGTCACGGTTCCGCTCTTTCCATGCTCCAGGTTCCATTTAATTCCATCAATGCTCTATTCGGGACTTTGCAAGGTTAACCGCTCCTTATAACCAACTCAGCTTCCGCTCTCCCATTGAAGACTCGCCTCAATACACAGCTTCACTTATTAGATGAAAATATCCAGTGCTTGAACTAGATGTTCTGGTTTCGAAAGCATCGATTCCTTTCGAATCGATGCTTCGGCTTATATATAATTTCTTCATTACAAGAAGCTCTCTACCTGGAATTCGAATCCAACCACCATGATTCCTCAATAGGGTTTCAATTTTAACTTCATACACAGAGATTCATACTATACATAATTACAGAGAATTAGAACATAAATAATCAACGAACGCACAAACACGCAAGGTATTCCCCACACAGAGTTTAAACAAAAAATGCACAGTTACACTGAGATAATTTCCTCATACGATTCGACCAAGAAGACATAAAGTCACACACGGGATTTATAAAAAATTCTCCAAAATAGAAAATTCTTACAATTTCATGGCAGGCCAGATATTCAGTTTAGTGGCCATTATCATCCTACTCTGTTGCTGAAGAGGTTATCTAACTCTCTCTCTCTCTCTCTCTCCCTCTAAACTCTTTAATATTGCATTAATACCACAAGGATGACCTGAATCGATTCAGGTCTCCAAACAGTTCAGCAACTCTTACCATTGCCAATTCCTAAAATCAGACTCAATAACTGAACTAATCCTAAACTGACTCTTTGTATTCCTATCTTAACCAATTTCTCATGTTCTCAAAATGACTTCAGAGTGATTACAATTCCCTAGCAAATTTATTTAATATTTACAAGAAATTTAAAGAACATGGGACCCCCTATGTCTGCTTATGTACAAAGTAACTTTTGAGCCTAATGCCCTTGCATCACATGCCCTTTTGCTCATATTAAATGGTTTCTTTTGAGGTCTTTTTAATTTTATTAATGAAGTTAGGAGTTCCCACTTCTTTGATCTCTGTTATATGTTTATATTAAATGTTTTCTAAGCTTGAAGGTGAAATCACTAGAATATTTACAAGCTTGTTTCCTTCTATAGTTCACTGGATTGTTCTCTTCATGCTTACTTTCTAGGGTTTACTCAAAGAAGTTGTTGGTATGCCATGCCTTTGATTATTTCTTCATGCTTAGTAGTCTTAAAGACCATTCTTCTTAAGGTATTTTTTGAAGGATTATTACCTACCCCTTTTCACATACTCTGTTCACAAATTTGATGTTCATTTCATTCACATAAAGCCTTTAGATCCATTTGACTTTGTTGGATTTGACCTGCGATACACCCTAGACCTATTGATTAAACTCCTCAAGACCTTTGCAGGCTCCATAGCCTAATGTCTTAACAATCTCTCACTCTATATAAAATTCTTGACAACCTACCCAACCAACGAAACAAACAAACAAACCCTAAACCTAATAAATAGCCTAAAATCAAAACCTAAAAGCTATCAAGTTACACTTTTCATACAAACATAGAGAGAGCCCTCGTTGAGTCCAGGAAGGCTAGGTCCTATGAATCCAAAGACTGGTTTGATGTTACCCCTGCACATTTGTTCTTCCCAATATAACAAATTATGGGGACCTAATAGATTGAAGCAATACCTATGAGGAATGCTACTCATAAAGTTATTATTAATTTTCTGGAAGGAATCATAACCAGATTTGGATTTCCATCAAGGTTAGTAGCAGATAGTGCAGCTGCTTTTAAGGCTACTCCATTGGTAATTTTTTGTGATGATTATGGAATTCAGATCACTCATTCTAAAACTTACTATGCCCAAGGGAGTGGTTTAGTTGAATCATCAAACACAATTTTGGTAAGAGTCATCACCAAACTGTTGGAGCAAAAAAAGAAAACCTAGGATTCAAAACTGAAGTTTTCTTTATGGGAAGACACATTGAATATCAAAAAATCAATTAATGCATCACCTTTTCAAATGGATTATGGAAATGATGTTGTTTTTCTAGTTCAATTGGCCATTCCTATAGCTAAATTTTTGCAATCCGATGTAGCCAAACCAAATGACATGACCAGGAAAATTTATCAAATCATAAAAGTGAAACAAAAGCAAGAACAACAATATGATTTGGTGAAAAAATATTAGCAAGCTGTAAAGAAATTTTTTGATAGAGGAACTAAAAAAGAAGATTTTCAGATTAGATATCTAGTGTTAAGGTGGTATGCACAGCATCAAGATCTAGGTAAGAATTCCAAATTTGATGCTTTATGGCTTGGTCATTTCAAAATATTAAATATTCTGTAGAACAATAATTTGAGTTGTAACATGTTTATGGGACATAACTGTTTGGAGGCCCATTCAATGGGCGCTTTCTCAAAAAATTATTTTACTAAGGTTATTGGTGGCCTAAGTTCATTGTATATACCAGCATGTTTCATAATAAGACTCCATAGCCCAATGACAAGGAACTAAAACTACAAAATATTCTTAGAGCCTCGTAGGGAGAGCTCTATTTGCTATGGAGCCAATGTTAGCACAATTCTTTGCTAAGTCATCAGTCCATTATAATTTTTTTGTTTTAAGGATTAGACTTTGAAAGTTTCAAATTTTTTTTGGTCGCTACCAAAATTTCCAGAAGCACCTATTTTAGTCTTTTCAAAAAATCTATTATATTATTGTTTCTGTATTTTTTTCCTTTTATTATGATGCTACAAGAAATTCTAGAAGCATACTTTTTTTTTTTTAAATAAAAGAAAAAGCACATCCGCTTTTGTCAAGCTATGTGTTGTAGTGTAAATACGTTTCATTTTTTTTTTTAATATTTCATATCTCATGATAGGTGTCATATGCGGCCAGTTTAGTTGAAGTCAAGTCATGCTATACGTCAATGCCTATGTGTCAACCCATAGTAATACACTTAAACATTAATCTCGACCTCCTTGTCAACCCCAAGTCAGTTAATTATATTTAAAAGTACATGTTTTTTTGAATGGAGGATATCGCGGTCATCAAAATTAATTCAATGACCATTTGGTTGGTCTCATAGCAGTGCTGCTGGAAATTTCAACCAATAATCAGCAAGACAACGAAGGTGATTGCTAGTCACATATCCGCTTGTATCAAGCCATATGGAGATTTCCATATGAAGATACATATCCAACTGAATGTAATAATGGCTACCATATGGTGCACATCATAGTGAGGGATATTTTCCATAAAGAAAGTCAATTTTCATGGGGTGATGAACCATAGTTTTTGTTTTAAAACCACCGAAAAAGAAGGAGAATGATCATTTGAGAGTTTAGTTGTTGGAGAAAGAATTGCCTAGAGTTGTAGTTTGAGGAGGAGTTTGGATTTCAGACAGAATTTCAAAGGCGAATGCAAGCAACACTTCTAAGGTGAGACTCCTCCAAATCTACCACCTATCAGTTTCAAGAGACAGAGTCATTAATTTCTAAAGATGACTAAAAAAGTGGAAAAATAAATTGAATTGAGCCACAGGGTGTAGACCTAGTGGATGATAATTCGAGGGTAAGAAGCTTGGCTATCCAGGATGGGTGGTATTCTCTATGCACCACGTTAGGGATATCTCACTCAAGAGTAGATCAAGAGTTTGCAAACTTTTTTAATGGACAAGAAGCCACAGTTTATGGCATGACATTGTAGGTTTCTGAAGACTCCATTTTCTTAAGCATTTAACCTTCCACAGGAAGGAGAGAGGTCATTTAAAGTTCATGTTATCATAGGAGGATACCTCAATAGTTTCATCAAGGATGCAAAAAAATATCAAAATTGGGCGAAGGAAATTCTAAGCAGTTATATTAAGAATGACTAGGCAGAAGCTATTAATCTTATCAAGATATACCTCACTTGTGAAAGGAGGTATACAGTTGTGTTCCTTTATCACATGAGGTTTATTTTTCATGTTGCAGGTATGAAGACATTAAATCTTCTGTACTTCTTGCTGAAGAGTCTGTTAAAGATGTCAGCAAGGGTCCAAAATCACACTATTGTTTTAGAGTATATCTTGTATCATCAAGCTCTAATCAAGGTTCTAGTTGAAGAATAATTAGGGAAGAGAAATAAAACTTGGGATCACTTTTGTTTTACAGGGCAGGCCAACCTGCACCTACACCTACAGTTTCACAACCAAAACCTTAGCCTGAAAAAATAAGAACAAAGAGAAAGGCCAAAAAAGAAAATATCCATAAGAAGGACATGGGAAATAAAGAAAATGTTTTTGTAGTCAAGGCTGAGAGAAATTTGGAAAAAGGAGAGAGCTCCTCAGCAAGTAAACCCAAATCTATGAAAATGGTGTCCCCTCTTCCTCCTTTTCCTAATGTCTACACTAGAGCTCAAAGAGGAAGGTATGCAACTGTAGATAAATCAAAAGCACAAATGCTACCAGAAATTCTGAAAGCACATGTTCAACAGAAGATGCAGAAAGAGTATTAGCCTACAAAATATGATGAAGAACTTCTCAAGGATGCTAGATATGAGATCAACGGTAAGAAGAAGAAATAATAAGACAAAATTATTTCTGGTACCATAAAGAGGCATACCAAATACAACAAAACGTCTAGGCTTAATTCCAAGCCTTTACAGAATCCAAGCTTAATGAAAGAGGTCATCGATATTGAAGGTAAGTCTGAAGGGTCAAAGATGGAAAATCCATGAAGAAAAACAAAAACAAAACCCCTTTAGAGTAGCACTCAGAGCCCTCAAAGAGAAGAAAGATTAAAAAGGGTTATACGGAGAAGAAATCCATTGTTAAGGAAGCAGCCAAAAGAACAACTAGATCCAGATCAGTTGCTGACAAGAAAACAGACTTGGATAAGCTTGCTGAAGCTGCAACCCACATAGAAGGAAGGTAAAAAAGGTTTTTTGATACAAACACCTTTTTTCTTATCAGTGACAATTTTGAAGAAAAAATTAGATGTCAAGGAATATAAGTTTACACAGCCTTTTCAAAATTTTCTGTTTATTTTTAAAAAATAAATAGAGTGCTACACGAAATTTCAATAGCATTCCATTTTTTGCACAGTTACAAGTTTTTACTAGAATTTCCGGTAGTGCCTGTTTTAACTGATTTTTGACACCTATCAGAAAATTTTTTGAGCCAATTAAGGAAGGATAAGAATTTCTACTTCATATTTCATCTTTATAGGTATCATGATAAAAACAAGGAATCAAAATTAAATAATGAAAATATAAGTCTATATCGTAGCATGAATATTTGACAACAGTAAAAGATAATCTCTGGTGGACAGAAGGGAGGCTCCAAAATCAAAGCACATGTAAAATTTTGGAGAGTGGTTGTAGCAGCTACAATAGGACACCAAGTTTTTGCTGGAAACCTAATGTGGGATAAAATCACTGCTATTGTTTTCTTTGTCTTCTCCTCTTATTATAATGAAAAATTATTGCATCATGGTCTTCTACCAGCGCAAATTATCTCCAGCGCGCAGGAACCCACCTGCAAGATGATATACTATCCACTCAAACTCCAATACCCACTAAAAGGGAGATATAACCCCTAATATTTTTTACTGACTCCTACTAGAAGGGAGCTCCCATCCCCTCATTGAAGGCTACAACCTTCGACACCTTGTAGAACACATTTCATAATTTTCATACTGGATCCACCTATCAATCAACCAACAAACAACCTGTAGGTCACCTTTCATTAATTTTCAAACTCGACCCACACCCTGCAATAAGCTAAAAACCAATATGCTAATTGAATATTGAATACTAAGTGAATCAAGCCACCCAACTAAACAAATAAAGAAATAAAACCATTATACTATTTTTGAACCAATGAAGACAAATACCAATATTGAACACTAATGTGCCAATTACTGAATCATTGAATCATAATTGATGCTAATGCTAATGTGCCAAACACAAATCACTGAATGCCAATGTCAATCTTCCAAGACTTTAGATATAGAACCAATATGAATAACTATTGTCAATGTGCCAACCAAATATGCCAATAAAAATCCTTGAATACCCAATATAAACATGCCAATTACTGAGGAAATAAAATATTGAATCACCATATACTAAATACCAAGTAGATCAAGTCAATATGCTTGTTGGAATCACAATTTCCGTTAGACCAAAACCCGCAGGCATTATTCTTCGATAAAATCATCAGAGTTAGGATCCACGAGAGGAAGTTAGTCCATGTCATGAAACACACGGGGAACGTTGAACCCAATGTCCAACAATTCCCCCCCCAATGCGAACCGGGTGAGTTTCGAACTCGAGACCTGTCCCTCTGATACCAATTGTTGGAATCATGATTGCCGTTAGACCAAAACCCACAGACATTAGTCTCCACTACAATCACTAGAGTTAGGATCCACGAGAGGCAGTTAGTCCAAGTCGCGAAACACACGGGGAGCGTTGAACCCAATGTCCAACAATGCTAAGAGAGAACAAAAATATTGGCTATACTAAGTCATCCAAGCCATATCAATACTTTCAAGTTCTAGGAATACTCATCATACAACAAATTTCCAAATTTTTCAAGTACCATGCCAAAACCAATACCTATTTCAAGCAAATCTTATGTTCATCGTCCTTCATAAATGAGCCGATCATAGATGCCTATCAAAGATCCAATTTCCCAATGATTGTCAAGAGATCATCAAGTGTTCAAAAAGCAAATCTAGCCAAACGTAAACCAATTCTATCAAGTCACAAATTTTTAAGCCAATGAGTGAGACAATATGAGTAACAACATAATAATGTAATCTTTGTTCATAAATTTTTAAGACAATTTTCAAATATTCCACAAAGCCAGTATCCAAGAAACATCGATGATCTCAAAATTTTCATACATATTCAAATCACTCAACATATCAAGAAGTAACAAATAAATCTTTGACCAAATCTTGTCAAGATATGAAGAAGACAATCAATAACATCAAAGTAATATCTCTTTCATAACAACTCTATTTGTCCTCAATTTTCTATTAGAATATGAGTCAAAAGGAATAAAGACAACACTTCTTGAGTAAGATTATTTGTCAAATTAACTCCTCTAAACACTTGGCATTCACAATAGGAATCTAAGCATAGATATTTGTATACATAAGCCAATATGAGCATGGATCTGCTTTGTTTTATAATCAAAGGAAGAACTTTGTCATTTTGGCACATATAAGTTTTTGCACTAGGTTCTTTTCTTCACAATAAAAAAAATCTTATCCCTGAATATACATATATCAATGATCATTACAACATCTTCTGTCATAGATTCCACTTAGACTAAATAATATCCTCTATCTTCTCCAAAAATGATTTCCAACATATTTTCAAGGATGATATCATACGCTGCCTACACTATCAAACATATCTATGCATAACATGATCACAGTGGTCTAGAGAAAGGTCACCAAATTGATATAGTGGTACTATCAAGGATAACCAAAGATATTTGCATACAATAAAAAGATGTCTACAACTACACACTACAACCTCTTTCAAATTACAAAGAATGTAATGTAGAAAGGACAAGGATCTCTATCATTTATCATCAATTTTCTTATACAACACACCCTTAAACATTTTCAAATCAAATGAAATAAAATTCATTAACCTTGGCAACCAATATTCATATCTTTGCATAGAAAAACATATAGATCCATATCTATGCAAAAACACATATGTTTCGAAGTATACATTGACCTTTTTATAGAAGAAGACAATAAACAGTAACAAGATCCATCAATATACACCTTAATTGATAGATAAATTTAATACACATATTTTTAGTAATATCTCTCAAGAGAACATTTGGGTAGTAAGAGTCGCTTTGTCATTCTAGATACAAATCCCTGCATTCATGAAGAAAGTTTTGCTCATCATTATTACTTCTCTAGAGACTTCAGTAATATGTATGTATTATTTATAAGAATAAAATCCATGGTATCCTTTTTGCAATAAAAAAATTCATTAGTTCTTCAATCCATATTCAAACCCTTTAGATCTGTGCTCCCCATTCCTTGGTGCACTCCTGCAAGTAACTCAACAAAAGTGCACACCCCAAATGATTTTAATTGACCCTCTTTATATAGGAATTTTACCTCCTCAATACCTGAGGTAATTACCCAATTATTTACAATATAATAGGAAATGAAAACAAAGGTAAACATTAACCAAGTCAATTTCATCCCACGAGAAAAAAACAATTGGAAAAAAGCCTAGTTTTGTGTCTGTTAACACTGGAAAATCATACAAGAAGATGACATTAATTAATGTCAAGCAGAAGGATTTACAGGGCTGAAAGACATTAGAGAATCTGGAAAGTATTTTAAAATCTCTAAGTTCTGAGGAAAAATCAAATTTGAGCAAGTCATAAATGCTTTTGCGCGCATAATCCTTCGTGAAGAGCGACTTTGCACGCCTTATGACCCAAAATGCACACAATCCTGGGAGTGGCGAAGGTCACTTTTCATGAACACAAAAAACACACTCCAGGAGAGTGATTCCTCACTTGAAGCCACGTAAGGACAGCCACCAAAGCCTCCTTAGACATCAAGGGAGCACACAATGGAATATTTGTGGCACACAAAGGAATCATCGCCCTCTCTTGGGTCACCATCCACAATGTACCAAGAGAGGGAAGGAGGATTTGAATTATCCTATATAAGGCCACCATGAGATGAAGAAATTTGAGAACACATTGTTATGTTGGCTAGAATTTCCCAAGAAATACCAGCAATGTGTGATCTGGAGCTAAAGATACAGGGGACTCAATTGTTGGCCATCCAACAAGTTCAGTCCACCACAGTAGAGAGAGGGAGACTTTGCACCGAGGCAAGCTTGGAAGTAAAAACATCCTTGCATCGAGACTTAGAACCCATTTTCTAGGGGTCCTTTGGAAAGAGGGTTAAAATTTCATCCTTATTTCCTACCAGCACTCAATAAGAGGGGCCGAAGAGCCACTGTTTAGGTTATTGCAGTTGTTTGACACTATTTATAGATTTTGTTTATTTGTTTTAGGTTTAGTTTAGTTTTAGTTTATACACGCATGATATTTCTCTATCTAGTATGTTTATGATTCTAGCTTGTTCCTCTAACTTGCTTGACTCCAGTTCTTTTTCTGCTTGTGATGAATAACTTAAGTGGGTAAACGACACCCCTTAAGTTGGTGTGATTTCGTACATTCATGCACCAAACACACTAACACAGGATTGGTGACTCTGATGGGGACAAAGGAGTGTGACCCATTCAGGAAGTCAGTCGAATACACAGCAGGTATGCCATAGAATAACCCTCTTCCTAACCATAACTTTGTGTTTTCTCAAGTTGCAATGGCACAAACCTCCCAGTCACATTTCTTAGCTTCATTGAATCTACCCGATTTAACCAAGCTGATGAATGACCCCATCACACACAATGCTACATGGCTTCCCATGCCCATGAAGCTCCCTTCAAATATTCCAAAGTTCAAAGGAAAGAAAGTGGAAGACCCAGGTAATCATGTCATGACCTTCCACCTGTGGTGCTCATCGAACAATATCATTGACGACACTATTCGATTGAGACTATTTCAACACAGTCTGATAGGATTAGCTGTGAAATGGTACGTGGAGAAACCCTCTACTTCACATGGAACCTTTAGCGCCACCTCCACCACATTCCTAAAATATTTTCAGTTACACATTCACCATGATTCCAGAATGGAATTAATGAAACATTTTAGACAAATCCCTGCCATCCATATCTTGGACCATCTCCATGAATGGATATGGCATCGTAGTTTATGTAAATAAAAACTCGATGACCGAGTTCTTTTATATTTGTTCCTGAAAAACTCTCATTAAAGAAATTTCAAAGGATGTGGCACAACAAAGGCCCACATCCAAAGAGGACACCTTCAGCAAAGCCCAACAGCTTCAGCCGATTTCTACGTCGTCAAAATACATTTACAATATCCTGCCAAATGCTCTGCACCTGCAAATTTATCAAGAATTTCCAAGTGCATCGAACTCTGTAGACAGACTAATTCGGTCATTGACCCAAGGTTACTTAGGCCGCAGCAGTCAAAACCCCAGCTACACGTACAATCTACCCAGAACGTACCTCAAATCGGTTTTCAAAGTCATCATATGCCTCAGCAAAATTTGGCCAATAGGGCATCAGTGTATCACCATGGAGGACCCTATCCTCTGGCTCAGAGGACCCAATACACAGAGAGAAACATTGAAAGAATAGCTCCCCTCCAACAGCCAGGTGCAAACTAGGGACTGCGTTATGCTCAGTCCCCAGCACAAGACCCGCCTATGAAGACCAATGCACATGTGAACTTTGTGCAGCCTTCCCAAAACCAACCTCACCAATATAACCAGGAGAAATACCTTCCTAACGTGGTGAAGGAAAAAGCAAAAAAAAAGCCAAAAGGGAATCCTGGACAAGAGGGAAACAACCAGCAACGCCCACCTTGATCCCAAGCTGGAGGCAACTCCAACTGAAATCAGAGCCACGAGCCAAGAAATGCCCAATGACATAGCGAAAGGCCACCTCTCCAAACAAAACATTCTTGTTTGATATGTGGTGAGTACAACCATTATATTCACCACTGTCCCGATCTACCTGAGATGAAGAAGCTAAAGAGTAACCGAGGATAAGAGGATCTTCCCAAAAACCAGTTGTGATGTAGGAACCTTTCCCCCATTAAGGACTGGTAAGCACTCAGCAACAAAATCGAGATGACTCCGGGAAAAGTAGCCACGAAATCTACATGACTAGTGAAGAGATGTTTTTCCAAACATGGAATCATAATTACAACACCCCACCAGACACCAATATGTCAGGGGCAAGTACCAATGCACCGGCTGCACCTTTGACCAATTCAAAGATTCCTATCGAACCATTACCAAATATGGTGAAGGGACCCAATAGGCGAGTAGAAAAATACTCCAAAGTGGCCCATAATTATAGTATCGTAGATGATTTAGCACAATATCCCACTGCTATGTCACCTTTGGAAGTATTGAAATAATGCCCAAAAAAACGGAAAGCCTTACCTTCTACGTTAGGCACTATCGACCCAGTGGATACACGCTTAATGGCTTTTGACTTAGAAAAAGCCACCCCCAGACTTCCTTCCATGTCATCTTCCAGATACCAGTGTCTGTCCAGAATATCACAATGCATTGATGTCTCATTGATGAGGGTGCATCCACGTGCATCATGTCAAAAAATGTTTGTAAGAAGTTTGGATCTCTTGAACTAAAACCCTCAGTCATCACGTTTAGAGTATACGATGGTCATCCTTCGACCCCCGTCGGCCTCTACCAAAACGTGCCAGTATGCTTAGCCAGAAAGATGGTCCACATAGACATTGAAGTCTTGGACACTCACTTGGATTATAATATACTCCTTGGGTGGAGTTATATGTACGCCATGTCAGCCATAGCCTCCTCCGTCTTCCCCAATATGATGTCCCCCCATGAGGACCACATAATTACTGTATACCAATTGATGCATAGAAAGAAGAGACCCCTAACAAACAATGATATAATCCTACCCTATGTAGATACATCCTTGGATTTACTTTCTCGGTGCCAAGAATATGGCCCCAGCTAGTTCAAACCGTCATCCGTTCTAGGGTCATTCCTAGGAGATCCTCCAATTATCCCTTAGTCATCACCTGATGTCACATAGGCTCGGTGTGCATGATGTCCATGTCAAGCACCGAAGCTAATCAGGACACAAAAACAAGCAATAACGACATCGATTAATCAGCCCCGACAACCTCTCTAGCTTACGGTGCTTCCCAAACCCCTTTCCTCTACCCCCCAGCTGGTTTCATCTCCCATCATGTTTTGGAAACATTGGTGTTACCAAACATATAATTGGTAATACCAGTTTGGTACCTCATTCCCCCTACGGGAATAGGATCCACTCACATCACTGCCATAGGGTTGAAGCCCCTTAGTCCCGAGGAGTTCCCACACATCTAGAAAACTGTCGAAACCATCCATGCAAAGGAAATTTCCATTTCAAAACTGGTGATTACAGCTATGAAAAATGAGAAGAGAGGAAAGAAGATGGTGACTCCCGCCATACAACGGGAATCACTAGTTTGTGCCATATGCGATGTAATAGGTCACCCTACCCATATCTTCCTAGGGCTGGATGAATTGAAACCACTCCTTGGCTCTGAGACAAACATCGCGACACTGCATTCCCATAAAAAGGAACCTACCACAAAAGTTAAAGGCAAATAATTGCATACCAATCACGCATGCACTATATGTAGCAACTATGGGCACTATACCCATCATTTCTAAGAAATCTTGTGATATAGGGATGCCTTACATGCCATCGAGAAATCCTATCAAGAGGATCCCCCCACATAGGCATCTGAAAATGAACCTCATACCATCCTGTACCTACAGGAAGAATGAAGGGCACCAGAAAGACCCCCAAACTACAAGAAAAAAGGACATTGGTGAGGGGTGAAAAATGTCACCATAAGCTCATTGGTGAGGGTCAAAAGAGCTTTCATCACCAAAAACTGAACATCACCAAAGGTGGCGTCGTCGAAAGTAAAGGTGTTGTGGTGACATTCAAGGTCTGTCACCAATAATGGTTTATAATGATGGATAGTGACTGTCACCATTTCATATGAGCTATGGTGACTAACAATAGCCTCCATCACCAAAAACCTAAATGTCACCAAAGGTGGCATCACCGAAATTATGTGTTGTGGTGACATTCAAGGTCCGTCGCGAATATTGATTATAATGACGGATAGTGACCATCACCATTTCATATGAACAACAACGATTTTTTGTGATGGACCTTTCATGGCCATCACTATTGGTGCATATATATGGCGACGTTCATTCACCATCACCATTTCCTATTTGGTGAGGGTCAAAAACTGTCATGATAAGCTCATTGGTGACATCAAAGTCCATCATGAATAATGACTATAATGACAAACAATGACCCTCACCATTTCATATTAACAACAACTATTTATGGTGACGGACCTTTTATGGTCATCACTATTGATGCATATATATGGTGGCGTTCGTTGACCGTCACCATTTCATATTTTGGTAAGGGTCGAAAAATGTCACCATAAGCTCATTGGTGATGGTCAAAAGAGCATTCGTCACCAAAAAATGATCACCGCCATTCCCTATGAATATCAGGGTACGATGGAATCGAACCACCAAGCTCTTGCTTGTAAAGCAAGTGCTCTTCCATTGAGCTAGCACCCTTTAAAGAAGAAAATGTAGAAAATTCCTTAGCGAACCACTAACATAAATAGAGCTAATTTTGCTATCTTTTTCCCTGAAAGTTATGCACCGAACTTACAGGCATGATATATGTGACTGATACTTGTATCAGCAGTATGTATTTTTTAGTTTCTTATGGTTGTCTATTATGGACACTTGATGGTTTGATGGAAGTTATGTAGTTTATACTACCAGCATATGTAACATGTAACTTATCATATTAATGAAAAGTTAGAAATTTTTCCCTTGTGAAAAAACATAAACATAGCTAAGAAATATTGATTTGTAAAGGATATATTCATGGCCAAATTAACAAGAAAGTGACATTTTAGCATCGTTGCACTAGTGCTGCTATTACAACATTTGGCCTAAACAATAAATAGAAAAAACCCTTTTCAATTTAGTAGGAGCATGTTGGGAAAATAATCTCACAAGAATACTTAGCATTCAACATTCTAACCCACTAAATCAATTTTACATCCTTTTGAAGTCCTTCAACAAAGGGCTTAAAGTTGCGAACAATGTCATAACAATACTTTCAGCTATACAACAAGCATTTTAAGCTTGCCTCTGTTGTATGATATGGACATTTGTCCTTCAGACAGAGTTATGACACACATAACCAAAATGTGGTTGTAAATGCATGGTAAACTCTCTTAGCATAAATATGATCTTAGTATCATATTGGAATCTCATACTAGTGTCAGGTTTAAGGGTGCCAAAGACTTCAAATTTTAACAATGATATGGTGCATGCTAGGCTTCAGGACAACGTATTCTTTAGGAATTTCATGTTGGAAAACCTCCAAATCTGTGTCCAGGAAAACTCAAGTTAAATGGAAATATTTTTTTATAATGGTTGTGAGTCATATGGATGCACATTAATATACATGTTTTTTCCTAAATTTGAATAATTTATGTATTTTTTGGTCAACCAGTTTTTTTGTCCAGTTTTTATCTAGTTCCGATTTGATTCACATTTTTTACGTTAACCATTTCGATGACTGGTCCAGTTCATGTAATTAAATAGATCATAAAATATAAGGTGTTATTTATGTGTTCTTGAGAGTTTTTCTTGCATAAGTAAGAAGGGAGTTACAAAAATCTTCACCTATGCCCAATTGGAAAATTGGAGTGTCGTATATCTAAGAAAAGGTGTAAGAGAATATACTAAATTTAGAAATAATAATCTTGTGATGTGTCATTGGGGAAATTTTTTTACAATTACCTAGCAATATCTTCTTTACTAGTAGCTATTGGTCCAGAGACTACTCCAGAAGAAGCCTCTTCTATAGACATAACCAAAGTTCGATGAATTTTGGAGAAGAGGCTTCACACATTTAATAGAATGGAAAACATGAACTTGGACAACAAAATGGATACTCTAACATCATCAGAGTCTGTAATCGTTAAACAAGATTCATCATTTGTATTGAAGTTACAAATCACCATGGAGTATTCAGACAACTAAGCTTCTGTCACCCTAATGTTTATATCTCTTTAATTTTGATTTTATTTTGATTTTAAAACAGTTTATATAACTTTATTATGTCAGTGTGTGCTACAAAGCATTCCAGTACTTCAATTAGATTTGATGATGTTGAAGTTTGGGCAGTGCTTTCACATGATACGAGTTGGCATGTCAACCAAAATATTGTGAGATGTAAAGCATTGGATTCCCTTCCTTCGCGAAATATTTTTCGCATGGCTCCCGTCTCATGTTATTATTTAGCTTCATAAAATTATCGGAGATATTAAACTATGCAGAGACATATGGCATTACAAAGACAGTTTTACTATCAGTGTGCACCCAAAATTCTAGCAATTAATGGTAATGTTTTAGCATTTCGTTTATCTTTCTTTTTAAAGGAAAAAAAAAGGAAATGTTAAAACATTACGATTAATTGTTTCAGGATGTCTAAGGGTGATTCCAACCTCATCAGATTTCTTCTGGAGAAATTAGAATTTCTTATCCCATTTAAAATTCAACAGTTTTCAATATTTTATCATTGGTACGATTGCAACATTTTCATTAGATAATATCGTGTATTAGGGTATGGGATTGGCATTTAATCAAGAGAACCAAGCCCCAGAGAAGTAGAATTTCCTATATCATTTAAAATTCAACAGTTTTCAAGATTTCAGGATTGGTAGGATTGCAACATTTTCATTATATTCTATCATGTATAAGGGTATAGGATTGGAATTTAATCAAGAGCACCAAGCCCTGGAGAAAGTAGAATTTCCTGTCCCATTTAAAATCAACATTTTTCACGATTTCAAGATTGGTAGGATTGCAACATTCTCATTATATTCTATCACGTTTAAGGGTAAGGGATTGGCATTTAATCAAGAGCACCAAGCCCTTTGTGTACCTTGATGTTAGTGATATTAATTCTTGGACTCCTTTGTTGGGGCCTCAGTAAAAATGTACCCTTCACTCAAGCAAAAACCATTGATAAAGCATGTTAAGTTTTTCTTACCACATTTTAAAGCCTAGATTAGATAATTTCATTAAAATTGGGAGGTGTTGGCTGATATCCCTTGAGGATTGTAGTGGAGGCAAAGGATGATACTAAAGATGAGGATCCAAACATAAGGGATGGTGGAAAATTTCTTGACATTTATGATTGGAATTTATATATGTTTGCTCATTTTTTCATTATGCTTTCTTTCCCTTTTTCATATAATGTGCTATTTATAAAATATCACATTGTATATGTATGTGTGTATGTATCTTGTTTCCCATTTCCAAAATGTTGGGGGATCATATTTCCAGTGGACTTCCATTTTAGAAATGCATACCTATTTCCTAATATCTTGCAACTTAGATGATGCTAAATGTATATTTCATAACGCTTATAACAAGAAAATATCGCACCAAACTGGGTATCAAACTCATTCAAGGACCAGTTCTATACCACAACAATGAGTTCAGTATTAAAACCAACCACTTTAGCATGGAGCCAGTCTGAATTGGCCGATTCCATACCAAACCAATCAAGGAAGAACCACTTACAAAATCTGATTTTTGGGAATTTTACACTCATTTTGAAGAGAATAAGAAGCAACTTAAGAAAGAGAAAATGAGAAATTTAATGTCTTCCATCAAGATAAGGAGGGGAAATTAAGTGATTTGATTGCATTAATGTATTTATTGTGGAGTGGGTATTGATTCACTGATACCATGGGGAATCAATGGAAAAATCCTAACAGAAAAAAGAAAAAGGCTTTTCCCTCGACTCACCTTGCAGGCACAGGGAGCTATCAGCCGCTTGACCCCCACAAAAGCCTGCAAACATTAAATACCCCCCAAATATCATCTTGAAACAGTAACAACGAAATGGGAAGGATAAAATCATAATTTGATTTGGGTATAACTATTAGCCTGTAGACTCAAAGAGTCAAGAATATAATTCAAAAAAGTTGTTATAACCATTAGCAGGTCGTTATAAATATTGTTTGTTTCTTTTGTTCCTAGTTGGCACTAAAGAAGTTCTACAAAAGGTTCTTGACATTATTTCTACCATGCAACTTAGTGGAAATTCTACAAAGGCACCAGGGGCTATTCAAAACCCTTACCAGGAAGCAAGCTACATCAGTCATTATTGCATACTTCTCAGTGCTATTTTGAACAGTGATTCAACAAGTCAATTTTGACTTATACTATTATACTCTCTCTCTCTCTCTCTCTCTCTCTCTCTCTCTCTCTATTGAACATGTGATATAATAATAAGAAGCATTGATCAAAAGGTTTTCCCATCATGGGGTTTTTCCCTGACATTATCCAATCTCTGGTGTTCTCTTGTCCTGGCTTGTCTTCTACATCTAAGGTTTATGTTCTTTCATCAGTTACTATCAATGTGATAATGGTCTATGTGATTGTTAATGCAAATTTAATGGAATGAAATATGGGCTTATATGGGACATTGAAGTATTCGTTCTAAGAAAAGAACATGTTAATTAAATTAACATGGTATCAGCGCCAGGTTCAGGACAAGCCAAGGAAAGAGAAAGAGAAATCACTAGATGTTCGATGACAATTCTCTATGACCTTCTTGCAAGGCACTCTTGCAGATTCGAATTGCAAAAGTATAAGTTGTAGATCCTAGCAAGAATAGAGGATCACTAAAGATCAATCACCGAGCTCTTTGTCAAAATTATAGGCATCAGATGAATTATATCTATAGCTTCAAGTGCATGTCTACAGCCAGGAAGTTCTGGTACATTATTTCACTTAATTTAAGGTCAAAATTTTTGAAATTTCTTTGAGTTGAATTTGTTTTGGGAGATGGTATCTCGCTCGAAATTTCTGTTGCAGGTTCATGTGAAAGACATTTCTGAAATTATATATGAGCCATAGAGTTCCTATCAACTATTGCAGTGAGATTAATCTTCGTTATGCACATCTCTATAACATCATGTTTGGTCACATTCTGCTAGGCTGATCCAAAATAATCTCAGAAGATTTATGCTGGCATGTCTTCGACCTTGTATTAGGGCTCAAATGTTACACAAGAGGTGTGTAAGGCAACACAAGGTAAATCCAATTCCCATTGCTTAAATTCTCTTCATCCTCCTTTCAGAAGGACAAAAATATTGTCATGAAGATAAACTTCTGTAAAAGATCAGTCTTACGGGCAGCTTATCGCACTCATTTTGTGAAGTTAAAGATTTGTATCTGTAACTAGATCTGAGGCAAACTTAGTTGAAGATTTTACTAAGTATTTTATTTAAATTCTTAATTGAACTATGACCTGAAATCATGACTCACCTAGTTCATGATAACCTGTAGTTGTTTTTTTGAAAAGGTCTCACGTTCATACAGTAAATATTAAGGCATACATCTCATGGATAGAATCATATTTGAAGCATCAAATATAAGTTTACATAACATTTCTAAAATAATTTATTATAATCCTCAATATTGTAATAACTGAGATCCTAATTTGGATTGAGCTGATCTATCTGGATGACCTCTATATCTTGTTGAAGTAATATCAGCCATTATAATCAACACAGTCCTAAGGCACTTTCTAACAGTCCGAGAAATTTCCTTGTTGCAGAGTTGAAGGAGATATTTTGTTTTGGATGCATGTACTTTGACAAAAAATAATCTGGAGTTGTAATTTATGAAGGGGTACTGTACGTTCAAGACAAAGTTCTAGAATACTCTCTAATCAGAATAATCATGTTTGCCTATGTATCAAGGAAAGAGATATGAGAGAGATATGATAGTGTTACAATAACCTTGACCCTGTTGCATACTATCCTTGATAACCTTCAAGTAACAATTAAGTGAAAACTACTTTACCTTGAGATAGCTTTGCCACTCAAGTATCATTTTTAAACAGGAAGGAGGAAAGATGAACATGAGCTGGGTTGGTGAAGACAACATGTGAGAACAAAGTTTGGCAAGCCACGTGGTATGGGACATAAGAGATGATGTTAGGTGTTATGCTTTTGGGAGTCACATTAACCGTGATGGTGAGGAAAACCCAAGCACAAAGCACCAAATAACCAGAAGAAGGATGGAGCAATACCCAATACTACATAAATAATTGAGGATGCTTTGAAAATCTCAAGGATAAGTCCAACATTTGAGCACTAGAAGACCCTCCTTGATGCTAAGAAGATGGTATTATTGATTTAATATTAAATTCTTGTTTCTTTTTATAGCATGCACCAATAATGATGAAGGCTATGGCTAAGGCAAAGGCATAGGTAATGGCATGTCTCAATATTCATCTCCATCCACATGATATGATAGAACAGTAATCGTCTTTGTCGTTGTTGCATCACATTCATTGAATGAGTTGGGAGTTTGTTGTTTGATTGCATAAACAACAAACCAACCAGTGAGCACCAGTGGAAAATGGTGATGATGATGGGGGACCACTTTAATTGCAGTAATTTGATCTCTTTTTACTAGTACGGAATGCCTCTCACATGATTTTTGAGAATATCCGTATTCCAAAAATCCCAATTGGACCCCAGATGACTGGATGGCTGGATGTTTGTGGGGATTGATTTAATGTGTAGGTGGGTTGTCTTCAGAGTATGAAAATCACCAAGGATGGCCCCAGATCTGATCATTTAATTCCTATTTATAAAACAGCTTATGCAACTCTCATACATTAGGAATACAGTCTTAACCACATCATCGACTGCCATCATGCCGTATTACAGGCTTCAACAAGAGGCTGAATCAGAATTTTTGGAGGTTGATCCCAGTGGTCGCTATGGCCAAGTAAACAAACTTTTGGGCCAACCTACTATTTACTTATACAAGTGATGCTTATATTGGGTAGAAAGTCGTAACAGTTTCTGTGCTATGTGTGCATATATATAGAGTATTTGTGTGAGAGGATTACAGATCCGGTTGATATAATATTATGTTGTTTTGTAGTACAATGAGGTGCTTGGAAAGGGAGCATCTAAGACTGTATGATTTTAACCTACTAACCCTTCTGTAATCAAAATTTACTTAGGCTTCCCCAAAAAAAAATTTTGCAATGAAAATTTGTTTTTTTTCATCTGTGTAAACCTTTGTGTACACAAAATTTGTGTATGCTTCCACTCACAAGCTCTTCTTTAATCAAAACTTGTTTATGGATCCACCCATAAGTTATTTTGTAATAAAAAATTATTTTTGGATCCATCCACAAGCCCTTCTGTAAGTAAGGTGTGTTTATGCTTCCACCCAAAAACCATTCTGTTTTCAAATTTTTCTTATGCTTCTGCACACAATCTCTTCTGTAACTAATAACTAGTGCATACTTCCACCTACAAGTTCGCATGTGTTCAAAATTTGTTTATGCCTCCACCCCCATACTCTTCTGCAATCAAAATTTTTTTTAGGATCCACCCAAAAGCTCTTATGTAATCACAATTTGTTTATGTTTACATCCAAAAACACCTTTGTGATTAGTGATCGTTTGCTTCTGTAACCATTTTTTTTTTTTGGATCTATGTAGACCTTTGAGTAATGAAATTTGGGTCTTCTGATATTGATTATGATAGATTGTTTGATGCATATGCAGATACAGAGCCTTTGATGAAATAGAGGGGATTGAAGTGGCCTGGAACCAAGTAAAAGTGAATGATATTTTATAGTGACCTGAGGATCTGGAGAGGCTTTATTTAGAGGTCCATCTCCTAAAAATTCCGAGGCACAACAATATCATCAAATTATTTTCTTCATGGATTGATACCAAGACAAGGAACGTCAACTTTATTACAGAGATGTTCACATCTGGTACTCTTAGGCAGTAATTTTCACTAGCCCTTCATTAGTAGACTGGTAGTTATGTGAACTTCAATGAATTTGTTGGCTGGATGTATAGAAATTCAATGGTAGATTTATTTTTCTTCTTTTGGGTTCCAAACATAGAAAAAAACACAGACGTGTAGACTTAAGAGCTGTGAAGAATTGGGCTCATCAGATCTTGCGAGGGCTTCTATGCCTGCACAGCCATGATCCTCCCATAATACACAGAGATTTGAAGTGTGACAACATATTTGTCAATGAGAATCAGGGGGAAGTTAAGATTTGAGACCTTGGTCTGGCTGCAATTCTGTGTAAATCTCATTCAGCTCACAACATTATCGGTAAAACTAAATACATGTAATCTCATCCTTCCATTATAGAGAGATTTAAATTCTTCTTGGGGATTTCTAACATCTGAAAGGTTTTATGCAAGAACTCCAGCATTCATGGCCCCTGAACTGTATGGCGAGGAATACAAAGAATTAGTTGATATATATGCATTTGGGATGTGCTTATTAGAAATGCTCACCCTTGAGTATCCTTACAACGAATGCTCCAACCCAGCTCAGATCTACAAGAAAGTATCATCTGTAAGTTATTTTGTCTTTGAAATTTATTTCAATACATATATTTGTTGGATCTCGGTAAGACTTGAACTCTTTGCCAGTCTGGCAAAAGCAAGCATTCCTTATCACTTGGAGTTTTGACTTGGGGACTACCCTACTTAGCTATTTTTTATACAAGAATTTTGGAGTTGAATTCCAGTTCTCGAATTGATTCTCAGGGGAAGAAGCCAACAGCTCTGTACAAACTGAAGGATCCTGAAGTGATACAGTTTGTTGAGAAATTCTTGGTCACTGTTTCCAGAAGGGTTCCTACAAGAGATCTCTTAATGGACCCATTTCTACAGACTGATGAGCATGGCTTAGAATATTCCTTTTCCATATTATATTTCTGTAGAGATGATGTGGGGGAACTTGGCCCATTATTGAGAGAACCTAACATTGAAGTCTTTCAAAATGGTGGACACAAATTACTCCAAAGCATGCATTTTTTTCATCCTTACAGTAAGAATTGGATTTCTGTCTACTATGAGAACAAGAAAAAATAGAAGGTTGTACCTTTTCCCTCATACTTTATAGAGAACAACATGTCTCACAACATGGATTTCACTGTCAAAGGCAAGAAGGTAATGAATCTTATATTTCACTAGAAAACCATGAACCTGCTGGTAGGCTTTGAAGCCTGATGTTGCTAACAAAGTAAATTTTAAGACTATTTTCTATTGCTATTTCTATCAACTAGTCCCTAGTCTATTTTTTCACCCGTGTTAATGTCACAAGTTTGATACATCTTGCAGGGCACATTCGTAATATCTATTTCCCATTTGATGCGGAAGGAGATACAGCCATGAGTGTAGCTAGAGAAATGGTTGTGGAGCTTGACCTTGCTGACCAGGATGTTACAAAGATCGTAGAAATGATTGATGAAGAAATAATGGCTTCGGTACCTAATTGGAAGGTAGGGGTAGCAATAGATGATCACCATTCCTTCTATGACCATAATCATTCTCCAACAAAACAAGTGAAACTTGTTGGTGGACTCATAAATATCATGTCTCTAGTATCTCTTCTCAGAGTTCCCTGTTGGAATACCTGAGGTCTCATTACCACGTTGATAACAAATCAGAAATAGTGCCTCGTACTCGAGTTGAATGTGCGGGCATGCATGGCCGCTTTGAAGAAGTCACACTACAGGTTAATGCAACAGATTTTTATTCATATGTAGAAGAGGAGGCTCCTACGATTTTAAGCGGATCATCAGATGTTATTCATAATGATTGGGTGAATGGAGAGGATCCAGTTTCACCTAGATCTTTAATATCATATGGTTCAGGCCAGATTAGCAATTTTGAAGATCAACAATCTTATCTAATATCCTCAGGTATTGGTAAAAAAGAGGATGTAGTTCCAAGGAAACCTGCAAAACCTCCAGAAAATACAGGATATGTAGGTAAATTTGAAGAAATTTGTAGCCATGATTGTCTGAAGGGTTCAGTCCTGTTACTGATTCTGAAAGTCTTAGCTCAGTCCACAAACATATGCTCCATCCTCAATCACCATCATCAGTCAATATTTTATCTAATGAAGATGAATATTCCACCAACAGAGAGTTGCGATTGTTAGCAGTCAAACATCAGAAGGAATTAGTGGAACTTCAAAGAAAACATGAGCATTCCCTCTTAGGAATTGAAAATGAATTGAAAAATAGAACACCTTTGGGAACATCTTTACATAAGAAGAAATCTAGTCCTGGAATAAATTTTCAGGATCAGAAATTGAATGTGAATGGGCAGCAAGAGCACCAAGAAGATGACTCAGGTAGACATGACACAACTATTAGGGATAAGGAGTTTGTAGCCATGAAACAAATTGGAGCTGATGTTCGGGGAACAAGGATTTATAGCAGTCCCAGTCATAGATTATCACCAAAGGAATCAACAGTCAGTTCTAATTTTCCAGGTCCAAGTAAACTTGCAATGCATTCTTCTCCTACCCCTCCTGTTAGGAAAATTAATATAAATATAGCACCAAACCAAAGGCTAATGAAAATTCATTCCTTTAGTGGTGTTGACAGTCAGCACTCTATTAATTATCTGGCCAAAGAAGTTAGTAGGCAGAAAAATTTCCAAACAATTGGAGAATTTCCAACAGGAAATGTCGATGACAAGAAACATAGTCTTAAGGGGTTGAGACGATTTCCATCTATATCTCAGAAATCTTCTTCAAGGAATTGCAAGGAAGGAAAAAATAGATAGTCTGAGAGAACTGAAGCACACTTGTAACATAAATTTATTTCCCTTAGCTTAGAATATAGATTGGATACTGCACTGAAAACTTATCAATTTTATATATGAGCTTTTCCTTCTAGAAGAGGTAATGATTAGTGGTAATGCTATGCAAGGTTCCCTAGAAAATGTTCCTTCACCTTGGCACCTTTATGATCACCCAAGAATTTTTGTAGTCAGGGTAGTATTTTGAAATTATACAGAAACATAGGAAAAATGTATGCATCCTCTTTCATTAGGATAGGCTGCAACTGCCAAGGCCTACTACATTGTTGACATGTACTATGAGTTCACCAGTTTAGCTGATGGTACCATTCAGATGAATTTGTGGGTTATAATCCAAATAAAGTGCTTCTTGGCTGGATAGAACCTAGTTCCTCACCAACTTTTCCAGTTAACTGAGAATCCATGCTTTTATGGGCTTTTAATTTATGTCAAGCTTTTGGGAGAATTTGTATCTTTGTAGTATTCAAGATTTTCAGAGCATAAGCTATAAAAGAATGTCTGCCCCAAACCAAAATTAATAAAGTAGTTTAATGTATAAGAAATTCCACCTAAGAGATCTGCACCAATCTCTGTATCAACGCAATCACTCGTTACTTACCAACATACCAAAAAAAAAGAAGGCCCAACAAACTAGATATAATTATTTCAAATTACACAAGAGTAAACAATCAAAACTACATAGTAACACCACTCACATATCAAACCAGTCTTCCAAGAAAAGGCTGCTCTTACAGAAGGGCTTCATACAAAGACACCAATTGTGCTACCAGTCCCGTTTACTTTATTGCAATGGAAAATGGTCGATGTTGTATAGAACAGTAGCTCAGACTATCTCCACATCATATCTAGTATGGCAAATAATTTACACTAGTATTTCATTTTGGGAACAGAATAAATTTTGCAGGCACTTCATGAATGTATCAAAATATGTATTCAGATTAAGGAAAAAATCCATCAAGTCCTTCAGGCAGTCTAGTGGTAAGTAGGGAGCTTATTACAAAAATAACCCAATTTGAGACTTGGCAAGTGTGTCCCAACCAATAAAGGGCTTTGTTAAACAGAAAAGGGACCACATTTGTTTGCTTGTTGTGTTAGTTATATACGATACAAAGATCCATGGTCCCTTCATTAGAACAAATGGTGTTTCACTCGCAAAAATGGAAAGAATAATTCCATCAAATTGCGCATACATGAACACACATTCCAAATCTTCAATTGTTTTGGAGACAACCATAAAATAAGGCATGAAAAAATTGCAACTATCAACAATATCAAACCACCTCCATAAAACAGAAAGGATACACATTTGAAAAAAGTTTTCATGCACATTGGTATAACTCAGTAAGTCAGCATTTAGGACCTTGAGCCAAGGTTTTCCATCCACCTTAACAATCGTTAAGGTGAATGGAAATAGATAATCATGACAAGCTCCAAGGGTTGGAAAAGTCTTGGCTGAAGCCTTATGTTGTAAAAGATGAATCCATCAGGAAAGTCTTGGGCCAACATTCGGACTTCGTTGAGGAGTTTTGGTGCATTTCGAAATTAACTCAAGTTTTTCTACAGTGTTTGGTTATAGAAAATCAGTGGAGCCCAAAAAAAGACATTTTCAGGGAAACATGCCTGCTTAATAGAGGCCAAAAGTTGGGTCACTGGTTTGAAAACAGGAATTTCATTGTCAAGCAAATTGGATGGAGCGGCCAGCAAGGGAACATGACAAGTTGTTGCCTCAGACTTGCATATTTTTGTGGGCTTTTTTGTCTGTATTCAAGGTGGTTTGGTGGTTAGAGAATGGTAGAGGAGTGTGTGATTTGGTCCTGGACCACATTTTGGGAGGAACTATGTTTCTTTTAGGTGGGATTCTTTCTTATTCAATTGAGGAGTATACCATGAAAAGACTCATCTGAGAAGGCAATGAATTCCATGGATGTTATAGGGATTCGAATAGAGGTTGGAAAGGTCTGGGAGACTATGGAACTGAAAATACGCTTTTTATTGATACTTCAATAAAAATGGAGACCTCGTGCACCTCTAGAAAGCAATTCTACATTGCCTCACATCTATTGTAGCTATTGCAAAACTTTCATTTATGCTTGAACATGGGAGGAACATGATCACAAATTACAATATTATTTTGTTTCCATTTATTCTCCTCCTCTACGAATTTCATGGAAATTGAAATCATTACTTTCTTATGTTATTTGAGCATTATATGGAAGGCTTCATGTAGTTGTTTCACAAGGTGCCATGATTTATTTTCAAGAGATGGCTATTCAACAATCCCTGATTTATGAATCCTACTGGATCATGTTACAACTAATACTTAAATATATAACTCAAGAAATTCTCCTCCTTCAAGATTGTAAATCATCATATCTTTTCCCAGGACAAGAAAAGGTGACTTATTTCATAAGAAATGTATTTGAGATGCTAGTTGGAGCATCTAGAAAGCTTCTGGTATTAGAAGGTTCTTCCACAATTGAAACAAGGTGTACATGGATGCTTGATATACTAGAAGACTTCTTGAAATTATTATATTTTGTATATTTTCGAATGGATGGGAGCACTTCAACATTAGAAAAGAAACATTCAATTAAGAACTTCTGTATCCCAGATAAAGAAATTTTTATTTTTCTTATTTCAACTGAGGTAGTGGAGTGGGAGGGGATGGAATCAATTTTCCAGTTATTATATATGATACATTTATTATATGTGATCTATATTTCAGTCATTTTTTCTTTTATGAGCTCAATCATGATATCAAAGTATAGGCCAAGGCAAACCGGTGTTGTATATCAATTGATAATGAAGTGTACTGTTGAGGAAAGAATATTGCATCGGTGTAAAAATATGGATTTGGAGATTCCAGTGATGAATCTTTGTAAAAATGAAATTTTAAAGAGTTATCTAGATCACAAAGAACCTATATATCATTATTTTCAAAATGAAGCTAATGTTATTTGTTTGGTTTTCTCTCGTTTTTATTTCCTGCAAATTTGTTACTGTTATGTTTATTTTCTAGCATGCATACGCCCAGACAATGACCTCTTGCCATAACTGCAAAAATAAAATCTCTAATACCTATATCCAATTACTGCAGTTGCTGGAAAAAAAATTCAGAATAATTTAATATGAAAAGAAATTATTTTACACATACTGCTCCTTTGTGAGTTTCATAGCACCTCAAGTGCCCAATTAGGAACTTTAAATTTCACTCTAACAACCCTAATAATTTTGGGTTACAATCTAAGTTTTACAACAGGAACAAAAAAATAAGTTAATCACGTTAAGGAAAAAAAAAAAACAAATGAGGGTAAAGGGTGTACCATACAAAATATTCTCCTAAACAATGCATTCTTTTATGGAACCTTACACTGCATACGAGGATTACTACGTGAGCTGCCTGTAGCAGAGTTCTGTTCTGCCTTCTTCTCTGACTATCCCAAATTTTGGATCTCACTCTCAAAGACAATCAATTAGTACCCCAGTTATTCCTTTCATTCAAGATGGTTATGAATTCATAGATACCCAGGTGAAGCAAAAGCCAATGAGTAGCTTTGGAGATGAGTCAGAGAAATCATTATCTGACTCATCCGAAGAAATAGACAGTTGCAATTCATCTGATGAAGTGGATGGTTCTTATCAGGGTGTAACTTCAGATAAGATGGCTGAAGATCAAAGTTTCACTAGAAGCAACATGTTAGTTCATTCAGGTGTTGTTTCCTGATTTTTCTTTATGGTGAATTTTCCAGACAACTAGACTGTTTGGAAGTGAGATTCCGTGGGGAATTTTTTGAATACTGATGTGATAATTTAGGATCATTGCCTATGGCTACCAGAACCTTGGCGTGACTTTCATTTAAGCATTGGGGTATTAGACCGACTTATAAAACCGAACCAGATAATAACTCATCACCCTGAAAATTCTCTTTGGGTGGTGGTGTTTATTGTTTATGGAGATTTCTACTAATGTTATACCTAATCTGTGCTTTGATGATTCATTATAAATAGGTGTTAGAAACTGTGGGGAAATTTTCAACTATTTTCTATCACATTTGATCTAATAACTTTTCCTATATTGTAAGACTCTTGCCGATTGGAAAAACACTGGCCATACAAAAAATGGAATTAAAATAAAGGAATGCCACATTTATCCAAAGTGCCAAAATGCCTTGAAACTTAGCAGCCTGGAACTATGGCATTCAACAATGAAAAGGCTACTGAATCATCAAAAAAATCAAGTAATTGAAAGGGAAATCTACGAAACCATGAGAAAGCCCTGTAAAGCACTTGGATAAAATTAAGGATAGCTAATCCTAACCTTTTTTGGAGCCAATTTCTACAACTTCATGAAATCTGGCCTTAAGTGTGCTGAATTTCATCATTTAGGGTCATGACCACTGCCCTGTTCTTCTACTTCATGACATCATCGAATTTATGGTACCAAAAACCCAAAGAATTTAGCATTTTTTCTGGCATTTTAAAGATCGAGCCAGGAGAAATGTAGGGTTTACTAACCTGCTTAGCAGCGTCAGTGTCGGACTCGACAATGGTATAAAGTCTTATGAAGGAATATTTGTCGGAGATCTGATTCTCCCTCTGTTTGTCAATGTCATACTTTTCATAATGGCTTCCTGGCTGGAACCAAATCAATCTTTATCACCGTAATGGATGAACCAAAGGGAGAGGAAAAATGAAAATGATAAGGTTTTTGAATCTGTCTTCCTATGTAACCTTCCCCTAGTTGTGCCAAAATCATGCCAATAGCTATGAATAAAGCATCAACATTAACATGGAATATCCTAGCGAATAGTTGCTTATGACTGGTCATGAATGCATTAGGTTCTTGCCTCATGGGTTCGATCAGCTCTAGGTTCTTCGATCAACTAGTTTCATTTCTTCTCAAACCCATCCCACCGTTTCATTATTCTTGTAGATGGCATCCACCCGAGTGAGAATGAAGATTATTCTCATATGATTAATGATCAGAGAATGTCTATGATGCTCATCTGCACAATGATCAGATATGATGTGCTTGATACCTGGTTTTTCGGATCTTTGTTTTCCCTCCTAATTCCTTCCCAATATTGATTAAACAAATTTGACTAAATGATTGACTAAACAACCTTGATTGAAATTTCGTAGAGTGATTATTAATGTACAACAAATGGTAGAAAGAGATAGTATATGGTTAGATGGTCGCGATTCAAAATTAAATTTGTGAGTAGCTTAACTTTGAAGTGAAATTGAACTCATTCAAATTTCAACTCTCCTTGGAATTGGTTTGTAGGAATTTGGAATTGCATCGTGAATAAAGTTGTGTAGGAATTTGGAATTTCACCGTGAATAAAGTCATTGTTGTACATCTTTTTTCGTTACATGGGAATTTTTGGTGTTTATTTATGGACTTACAAATTAATGTGATCTTATTATGGTTTTTAGTGTTGTTAGAAATAAAAATAAATACAAGTGACATATTAAAAAGATGTAGTGTCATTTTATTGTGGTTTGTAATGTTGTTAGAAATGGAGAAATACAAGTGACTTCCTTCAAAAAATGCTATGTCATATTAATATGGTTTTTAATGTTGTTAGAAATGAATAAAAATTAATGGTGTGGACATTTAACATGTCAGTATGTTATGATGTGATTAGTGATGGTTTAATTCATCTTTTATCTATAATTTTCTTTCTTAATACTTTCACTGTTGTGGCTGATATGTGTAGCTATAGGCTTATTATTTTCTTTTGAAGTGTGAGTGTACTAAGTTATTCTAACATGTGATGAATGAATGGATTGAATGTCTAACTTATATTTCCTTATGTGATAGTATTATCAAATATAAGGTGTTTATTTTTCCCCTCACATGGAAATCCATTCTCTTCTGCATGGTGGTTAGGTTATTCATTTTTTCGAGATTCATAAACTAAACTTGGGGAACTCCAACTGAACACCTCATATGTCTTCTTTAAGGTCCAACATAGAGACATCAAGAAACTGGACATATAGTCAACATGCCATTTCCTTTATAGAGTGTGAAGTCCTTTACTTGTTTCTTTTCTTGTCCCTACACTCTTCACTAGTTCTTATGCTCAATGCTAAGTGTAGGTATTTTCCTTAATCCTCACTAAGAACAATTCTTCATCTTTTCATTGAGCACATTCACCAAGTAAATCCAATTTTCTCACTATACGTTTGGGAAATTTTCTTCCCTTTAAATCCCTTTGCTTGATAATGCACTTTTCTTTTATTAGTGATATTGTACTTAACTATAATTATCTTGTCATTGTGCAATGAAATACACAATAGGATCGAAGATGTGGTTGAGATACTCCTTTACATGCAATATATTGCACATTAATGTAGAGATGAAATAAGCATTGTTGGCCCATTTATTTTTTAATTCTCTTAAAGGAACTCTTTCTAGACATGCACCCCATCAAACATAAATCATCGACTGAAAATGAATGGAAATGAATGAATAAGAGGGTGTGTTGGGAAGTGTCAGCGAGTGTTAGGCATGCCAAGGGGGGAGTGACAAGGCATGCTAGGGAATGTTATGGCATTTCAAGAAGTTCCAGAGTGTGCTAACATGTGCTAGATAGTGCCAAAGCATGCCAATGCATGCCAGGCATGCCAAGACATACCATGTGTTAAGGCATGACGAGATGTGCCAAGTGTTAGGGTATGTGAACACGTGTCAAGGAATGTTAGGCGACAAAAGGGAACACCAAGTTAAAATGAAAATAAATGAACACATATGAGGGTTAATAATTTAGGACCTTACCTTTTCAAGAAGGGCATGCTAGTTATACCAACACTAGTGCCAATACATGCCAAGGGCCAAGTTTTAGCGTGTCTTAAGTGCCAAATCATCCTCTATTACTTCTCTCTTAATGAAGGAGGCCCAAGTCCTTCATCTCAAACTCTTTTGCAAGATCAGACTTGCATGAGAGTATCAACTGTTCATCACTGGTCAGTATCAAATCATCTACACAAAGTACAATGATCAGCAACTTACCCTCCACCACAATCTGGTATAGGTTTGGATCCGCTTAACTCTTGGAGAATCCAAGTCTGGTGAAATAACTATCTATCCATGTGTACCAAGCACGAGGTGCTTGTTTCAACCCATACAATGCTCTTTTGAGCCTACACACATGTGACTCGCTGCTGAAGATCTCGAAACCTTTGGGTTGCTCTATGTACACCTCCTCCTCAATCACTCCGTTGAGAAATGCAGTCTTCACATCCATCTGATGAATGTGCCACCCCATCTGCACTGAGAGAGAAAGAATTGTCCGTATGGAAGAATACCTTGCGACTGGTGCAAAAGTCTCCTCATAATCGATCCCCTCAATCTGTGAAAAGCCTCGGGAAAAAAATCTTGCCTTGTACTTCTCCACACTCCCGTCAGCTGCTTGCTTCACTTTGTAGATCCATCTCAAACCCACCACTGATTTCCCTTCTGGCCTTGGGACAATCTCCCATGCACTCGTTTCCGGGACAATCGAATCGTTACCTTCTTCTCCACCATATCTACCCATGTGGGATCCTCCATGTGCCTTTCCTCAAAAGAGGATGGTTTCATCATTACAATTGCTTATAAGAGCCATGTATCCAGATACCGGCCGGGGATCGTTGTGTCGGCGCCGTGATGTAGGTGCTCACAACCCTCTCTCCGCATCTTGGAGCCGCCGCTCAACTTCGTAGTGCGCTTCTACCTCTCCGATGGTTAGAGGCCATGAGTGGACTCTTCTAACGGCGAACTTCGTGGCTGAACCGACACCTACGTTCATCTCAGGAACTAATAGCCCTCACATGCATGCAAGTGTGGCTCCCTTCAAGAAAACACGGCGTGTTTTCTCCCCAAGCGAAATTGTCGCACAACAAATGGCGACCGTCCGGAAAACACACGACGATAGTTGTAAGTACTGCCACCCCACAAATATCCCAACGTCTGCGGTCAGCTCCAGCTTCTTCCTGGCATCCTTCGTCACATGAATATAAACAAGTGAACCAAAAATCCTCAAATGGGAAATATCAGGCCTCTTACTAGAAAATGCCTCCTCGGGTGTACTCATGCCAAGTATCCTGTGAGGACAATGGTTCTGCACATATACTGCAGTATTTCATGCCTCCGCCCACAAGTGAATGGGAAGGCCCTGATCATACAACATCGCCCGTGCAACACCCACGATCGTTCTGTTCTTCCGCCCAAATAACCCTATTCGTCGTGGGTTATGAGGTGCTATGAGCTCTTCTTCTTCGAATTCCTTCGCATCGGCAAAAGTCCTTGAATTACCAAGAGACACCACCAATGGCCTACCCTAAAAGCCTTCACTTTCTTCCCCGATTCTTTCTCAACTAGTGCCTTGAACTCACAAAACTTTGAGTATGTCTCGCTCTTCTTCTGCATGAAGAAGATCCAACACTTACGAGAAAAATCATCAACAAATATCACATAGTACCTATGTTTTGTTGTCGAAGCTACTGAGAAAGGTCCACACACGTCTGTGTGAATTCTCTCAAGGATCATCATGGCACGACTATCCTTCTCGTGAAAGGTGGCTTTCAAAAAATTTCCCAAAGCACATCCCTTGCACTGATCTAACTGCGCAAGTGTACCTTTGGGAAGCCCAGTAGAAATCTGCTGCAGTATCTTCAAAGCTCCATGGTGAAGGTGGCCCATTCTCCGGTGCCACAACTTGCCATCATCCCGGCTCACCACTCCTTCTGCCTTGCCTGCCATTGCTGTGTAGCCATCT
This sequence comes from Pinus albicaulis, assembly GCA_034641835.2. NCBI lineage: Eukaryota > Viridiplantae > Streptophyta > Pinopsida > Pinales > Pinaceae > Pinus > Pinus albicaulis. The sequence goes on from CM076573.1 coordinate 548,197,318, forward strand.
ACCTGCAATTTATAAAGGTTCTTAACTCGAACCCCTATCCTCCGGGTCTCACCAGTTGCCTTACTGCGCAGGAAATCCTTTCCCTCACTAAAGACAACATAATATCCCTTGTCTTCTAACATCGCCATAGAGATAATATTCTTCTTCAATCCTGGAACATGCATCACTTCCTTCAATACGAAGGGTTTACCAGAATCCCTCTCAAAGGAAATGGTACCGATACTGGTCCCACTTTATCTACCATCATCGCCCATCTCGATGTGCACTCCAAGATTGTTCTCATCCAGATCAGTAAACAAATCTCGATCTTCTATCATGTGAAAAGATGCACCACTTTCAAGAAACAACACTGAACCCATCACACTTGAGACCAAGCATGCGATCAGCGAAAAATCCAGCTCAAACTATGAGGCTAAGGCCTCTCCAGCTGTAAATCGAGCAGCCTGCTTATTTTTCTTCTTCTGTGGACAACTAGTGGCGTAATGTCCATGTTGGTGACAGTGAAAGCACTTCACCTTGGACATGTCCTGCTTCTTACCTTTTGCACCGGATTGAGAAGCTTTATTGCTCTTCTCCTTTTCTTTGGCAGCCAAAGTGTAATTTTCTTCATCTGATTTCTTTGATGAAGATCCATCCCTGGTACTTCTCCTTATCTCCTCTTACACAAGATCCAACCAAATTCATTCCCATCCTCACAATTTCTCTCGACCATTGACAAAGTCCTGATAGGAATGCAAACTCTTCGGAAGCCCAAGGAGATCCAAGCTCACCAAGTCCTCGTCATCAACAGTAACCCCCACACTTCCCAGCTCATCCTTGCATTGGATGAACTTCTTGAGGTACTTGGGCATACTATCGCCTTTCTCCATTTTTATGTTTTCAAGTCTATCCTTGAGCACCAACTTCCTCTGGTTGCTCTTGTTTTGGAATAAGTCTGTCAAAGCTTTCCACATCAGGAATGGAGAAGCCTTACCATGAAGTCTGGACACTATGTGATCCTTTACACCTTCCAACAGAATTCTTCGACACTTTGCTGTCTTCTTTTGCCATGCGTCAAGTGTGGCAGCATCGCCAGAAGCAGGTTTTGAAATTTCTGCATCTATGAACTCCTTCAACCCATTGTCATCCAGCACCGCCTCCATCATGTCCTTCCATGCAATATAATTCGAGCTGCTCTCAAGGGCATAATCTAATCACAATCCGTTGAAATACATCTCAACTTCGACACCAAGAAAACACTACTGCAAATTCGAATTCCACCAGCACAAAACTCAACCGCTTCAATGTTTTGCAATTGCTCCAATGATCAATATCTCTCTGATACCATGTAGAAAATTTGAATAACTGAAATATTATTCACCGATATTTTCCTGATCACACACTATTTTATCTTCATGCACAATACAGAATCTCTTCTACCATTGATCATTACATGCGGAAAATAAAATAAATTGCATGCACACATTAAAACCATAAACAATCACACATGTGAACACAATATTTCATGGGAAATCTTAAAGATGAAAACCCAAACTATCTGTATATTATATGTCATAGAGATCATGTAACAGTCATTGTAGAAATATCCTCACAAGCTCTTAGCACAACCTCAAATTGCTACACACTAATCAAGCTAGATCTAGCAAAACACATGCTCCAATCTCTACCACCTGATAGCCAGCCTCTATTGCGTAATCAATGCTATAGATGGCTCATTAAATAACATAAACCACCTCGCTTGTACTGTGCAATCCTCATGGGCTCCTCCAATCACTGGTAGTTGCAAATATGCAACAGTATAGTCACAACTGATAGTCAACTTGCTCTTTCACCTATCTCTGCACTGGTCTCCACTGAAACTTTCCATGCACTGAAGTTAACTGATGTATTCTTTAGTTGATTAATGAGTTTATAATTAGTGAATTAATTAATAATTAATTCACACCACTCTTCACTAGTGTATTAATCAGTTAGACTAAATACAACTATTTCAACTATGTTTAGATTAGTTAAACTGAACACAACTCCATTAACTCCTCAATCAACTCCACCAAAATCTCTCACATGAGTTCTAACTGAAGTCTCCATGCAATAGCTCCACTTAACCCCTAGGAATAATGTAATTCCTTCTGTCAGCTCCTGTGCCACATCTGTGCACTTAACTGAAGTGCTCCAAGAGAATAACATAATGTTTATAGTCCAAATATTATTAAGAGCTAATAATATTCGACATATCTATTTTTAGACTGGAAATATAAAAATAGATTCTGCCCAATATGTCTAAAAATAGAAGTCCATCTATTTTTCCCGACTTGACCAACCATCCACAAATATCATCCTGCAACTCATAGAACATGATCGATATGTCTAAAAATAGACTTTGTGCCAAAAATAGCCTGCGAGCCCACTTAGTGAAGGCGACTCTTTTCACTAAGCTCATCATCTTGTTGCAATCTCAACAAGTTGTAGTAAATGAAACTTGGTCAAGTTGTTGTAGTGGAGGTAGGATTTCGTTGGGTTCCAAAGTCTAAAAAAAATAAGGGTAGTTATGAGGACATGATAGTTAAGGAGTGCCAGGGTGTCCCAATGAATTAAAATGTGTTCTAAGACATGCTAGTTAGTGTTAATGCATGACAATAAGTGTTTTGGAGTTTTAGGGCATCACAAGGGAGGACTAGTTCAAAGTGCATGGAAACGAATGAATAAGAGTGTTTTTCAGGGAGTGTTAATGAATTCTAGGTTTCCCATGGACGAAGTGTGGATGGAGAATTTCATAATAGGACTTGCAGGAGGAAAGCCTATGATTGTAATAAGGGGATGGAAAAAGCAGTTTAAGACAAAGGGAGACTTTGTGCTAGACACAACACTATTTTTTCAATGACTTGCTTGGGTTCCCAAGTCGCAAAAAAAGTGAGGTTATATATGAGGGCATGACAACTAGGGAGTGTCAATGAATTCCAGGTTTCCCATGGACGAAGTGTGTTGGGAGAATTTCATAATAGGACTTGCAGGAGACAAGCCTATGATTGTGATAAGGGGATGGACAAATCAGTTTAAGACAAAGGGAGACTTTGTGCTAGACACAACACTATTTTTCAATGACTTGCTTGGGTTCCCAAGTCGCAAAAAAAGTAAGGTTATATATGAGGGCATGACAACTAGGGAGTGCTAAGGTGTGAAGGGAATCCCAGGAAGTGCTAACACATTCTAGAAAGTTTTGAGGCATGTTAGGCATTCCAATATGTGCTAGGTGCTAGGGTTTGGTGCCAACACATGCTAGGGAGTGTCGGGAAAACAAAATGGAGGACTAGTTTCAATTGCATGGAAATTAATGAATAAGAGTGTGTGATAGTGGGTGTTAGCAAGTTATAGGTGTGCTAAGGAGGGAGTAACAAGGTATTCTAGGAAATTCCAAGGCATGATAGAGTGCTAGGAAAGCATGCCAAGATGTGACAAGTTCCAGGGTGTGCCAATGTGTGCCAAGGAGTGTTAGGGAGTGCTATATCATAATGCATGGAAATGAACGAATAAGAGTGTGTGACAAGGAGTTTCAATTAGTTCCAAGTGTGCTAAGGAGGAGTGACAAGGCATTCTTGGAAGTGCTAAGAAATGCTAGAGTTCAAGGGTGGGATGTGGCCAAGATGTACCAATGCGTGCAAGAAAGTGTTAACTAGGAGTTTCAGGGAACCACAAGGGAGAACTATGTCAAAATGCATGGAAATGAAATAATAAGAGTTTTTTGGAAGTGTCGGTGAGTTCCAGGTGTGCTAAGGAGGGAGTGACAAGGTATGCTAGGTTGTGTGAAGACATGCTAGAGGCTAGGGTGACAGGCCAAGATGTCCTAGGTGCTAGGGTGTACCAACACGTGCCAAGGAGTGTTAATGAATGCGATGGAAATACAAGGGAGCACTGTAAGTTATTCAACCTATGGAATTATCTCCATATTAATTAGGAAAATCAACCTTCCTTGATTACGCAATCCATCATGGCATCCCAATGACTTTATAAGTGCACATGGGAAATTTTCTTTAAATACAACTGATAGTTATGTTCCTTTGAACTGTGTTACAATAAGGATGAAGGGTCTTTTTATTATTTAAAAATAAGATAAAACCCTAAACAACCAAAACCCTAACCCGAGGAGATGTAACACCAAGAGTTTATGGGCCTCGTTGGGGTTAGTTGGGCAGCCAACTTCCCAGGGTCATAACTTGGTCATATGATCTTTGTTTGACACACATGATACCTCGTTAGAAAGATCTCTCCAAGGACTACAACAGCTAATGTGATTTTTGTGAAAACGCTAAACCTTTCATGCCCAAAAAATGTCGTTTGGGACCTCAAAATGGCTCCAGAAGTTCATGACCCGAAAAAACTGACAAAAATAGTAAATTGTGTTATAGTTAAGGAAACTAAAAAACTGAAAGAGACAATGGCAAGGGCCCAAGTGGAATAGGCTAGTTTCCACCAATATCCACCTCGATCATCTTAAATCGAATTTCTTGAGCTAACTCAATCATCATGAATTATTTAACCGACACAAGTTGTTATGATATGAAATTACAATTTATCATCCAATTTATTTAAGGGAAAAATAAATTAGACGCCTCACATTCCTCACTCCTGGTACATCAAAACTCCTCACCAGTGTGGGTGCATTTTTTTTTGTCCTTTCTAGTTGCCAATTTCACTGTTTCTTGTTGCAAATTTCAACACTCCCTCTCAACAAGAAAGGAATTCAATCTATCCCCATCCGGTACCTTTGGAATGTTCTAAATGCTACACTTCTCTAGTGTTGCTTGCACCTGCAAATCCTGAAACTGAATAGCCTCCAAACAACTGAATCAGTATAATACATCTGTCATAAGAGTCTTTCGACTGCTGCTAGCTACTACACCTGTCTAGTACTGGATTCTCTGTGTTGCTGTTGACATCTGCATCCATGCCCTTTGAACTATTGCTAACTCTGATTTGTGCTCCAGTATTTGACATATGTCACTCTGATTTCTGTCTTGCTGACATCTAACTACATCAATCTAACTGATCCTTCCTACTACTATTGTACTATGGGATCCTTGTAGCGAGGTTCGATCCATGAGACATGCCATCTCATTAGACCTTGACCAAATTTCTTATCTTGGGATTATGTCTACACATCACCCCACCTTACACCTCGAGGTATGGCTGCTCCCTCTTCCCATCTGGCTCGAAATTTCCCCCTCATGGAGGTCTCTGCTTGAGTGGACACTTCCACTCGGTCTCCTCTCTGCTACTCAAATTGTGGCAGCTACTCCACAACCTTTTGAGACTGCTTCTCATGAGGATGCATGTTGAGAGGTAATTTATGCTCCCTCTAAACCACCAAGTCTCTAACTTCTGCCTTTCTCCTCAAAGCTTTGCATGCATCCGGTACCTCAAGTGCATATAGGTTCTTGACTTGCGCACAGTGTAATTGTCTTGAAGTTACAAAAAGTTTCTAAAAAAGAGTTGATTTTAAATCGATGATATCTCCCTTATTAGAGCTCTGATTTGACCGATTGTTTTTTTCCATTTGGGTAGATTTTCGCAAGGAATCCAAATATTCTATTTGTTTTTGAAAATTTTACACAAAAATATTCAAATATTCTCTACAAACTCGCCGCCCAAAAAATTCCTGCTCTGATACCATGTCGAAAATCTAACCAACGAGATTCAATCTGATCTTGTAATCTACTAAAACAAGATACTGAATCCTTCCTACAATTTGCGGAAACAAAACACGATCGCACAATCACATATAAGTAAGAGAAATAAATTATCAATCGCACAACAACATGATGTATTTGGGGAAAGAAACTGCTCAAACCCCTCTATCTCTATTGTGTATTAAGTCAAGGAATCATGAAACAATACATTAATGCTTAATCTCTCATGAGATTCTCCAACACTCTGTCAATTGTCTCTAGTTGATCTAGGCAAACTCGGCCTAGTACTCACCAATTCTCATCCTTACTTTAGCCTGCCTTGCTCATGCAATTCCTTGGGAATTAACTCCTTATTAATTAGGAAAATCAGTCTTCCTTGATTGCACAATCCATCATGGCATCCCAATGACTTTATAATTTCACATGGGAAATTTTCTCTGAATACAAATGATAGTTATGTTCCCTTTAACCTTTGTCTTAATTGGGTATTCCTCGAAACCGACATGCATGCAACTATTAATAGCGAATTATCAGTTATATGATTGATCACTCATTGTGAATTAAATCTAATTTAATTCACTGGACCTCTCACTAGCTCATCACTCAGTTAGAACTAGTTAAACTGATTTTAACTCATTTAATTGAGTTAATTACACTTGCACCCCACTAATGCATCAACTTCAATTGGACCCCAAAAATATTAGAATCCCTCTAGATGCCTCATCTTAGACCCTCAAGTACTTGAATTTCTTGAGCTAACTTGGTCATCATGACTTAATTAACTAACACAAGTTGTTATGAGATGAAATTACAATTTATTGTCCAATTTATTTAAGGGAAAAATAAATTAGACGCCCCACATTCCTCACTCCTGGTGCATTAAAATTCCTCACCAGTGTGGGTGCATTTTTTTTTGTCCTTTCTGGTTTCCAATCTCACTGTTTCTTGTTGCAAATTTCAACATTTCAGAATTTGATGCGGCCTTCACACAAAGACACCATTGAAATCACATGCCCAGATTCTCATGAGAAACCTCTCTTAAGCTCGATCTTCCAGAAGAGAACCAACAATATTCCATCCTACTTCCTAGCGCAAACCGACCCTTAAGGTATGTAACATTCTTCTGAACACTCACATGATGATCTTGCTCTTGGAGGATGATCATGACCTCCCTTTAGCAACCCTTACTCGCCCTCGTACTCGACCTAATTTAGGACTACATCTCTCTTCACCCCCTTGATGTGCCAGATAGTGGGAATACATGTCAAACATGCTAATATGTGCCAAGTGATAAGGCATACCAAGATGTGCAAGGGTGTGTCAATGCGTGTCAGGGACTGTCAAGACAACAAAAGGGAGAAAAAAGTTAAACTACAAGGAAATGAACACATAAGAGGTTTAATAAGTCATCAATTTACCTTTTCCAAGAGGGGCATGCTAGGCACACCAACACTAGGGGGAAATAGGTGCCAAGTGCAAAGTCTTAGTGCATTCTAAGTGCCAAGTATTCCTTTGTTGCTTCTCATCTACTTTCCAACAATTGATCATCACAAATAAATTTAATATTAAACCATGCCAAATCATACCAAGGCATCTCAACGTATTCCATACATGCTAAGACTTTCCAAGTGCCAACACATGCCAAGCACCAATATGTGTCAGGGACTAGTGTTATGCATGTTATGAAGTGGAAGGGAATGTTGAAGAGTGCTAAGTTGTGCTAGAGAGTGATAATGCATGTTGATGAGTGTTAAGGATTACTAGGGAAAAACATTAAGGGAGCACTCGGTAAAAATTCATGGAAGTTAATGAATATGAGGAATGTGTGCCAGAGACTAGTGTTAATGAGTGTTAGTTGTCATGCCAAGGAGGGAGTAATAAGGTATGCTAAGCATTGGTAAGGCATGCTAGGGAATATCAAGGCATGTCAAGAATTCCCAAAGTGTGGTTGGGAGTTCCAAGGTATGCTAATTATATCATGTGCCAATTAATAGTGCCAAGATATGCTAATACATGCTAGGTGCTAAGGATGTGGCGCAGGGTGCCAGGGTATGTCAATATGTGTCAAGGCAACAAAAGGAAGAACCAATAAGAGGGTTAATAATTCAGGACTTTATATTTTTGAAAATGGGCATGCTAGGCACACTAATAATAGGTCCCAATACATGCCAAGTGGCATTGTGTGCCAAGTACTAATGTATGTCAATGCATTCAACCAAGGTGTTCCAGGGCATTCTAGGGACTGTATGTAGCATGCCAACACATGCTAGGAGACTTCCATGTTGTGCTAGCGCATGCCACCATGTGCTTGGGTGTCAGTGTCATCACAAGATGTTCTAGGTACAAAGATGTTCCAAGACATGTGGGGTGCTAAGAAATGTTAGTGTGTGCCAAAGCATTAATTTAAGGTGTGCCTAGATTGTTGAGGATTGTTAGGTCTTTCTCATTAATATAATTGTCAAAGCTTGATTATGTATTAAATAATATATTTCCTACACACAATAGTGGAACTTTATCTAAAGGGAATTTGCTAGATAATAAACTTAATAGATATGAATCATGTGTTGACTCATAGGAAATATCTATTTTACTAGTCATTACTTGAGGGAAATGATACACACTAATTACTTCTAAAAAAATTGACTGACTCTAACCACTATGGCCTTGGACATATTATAAAAAATACTCCACAATAATGGTATTAAATCGTTATCTTTTGACAAAAAATATATTAACAGGTACATAGCGTCATTAAAAACTCATTGGAATGATCACATAGTGTCATTAAAAACTCATTGGAATGATCAATGATGACAGACATTTTTTGACCGTCACCAAAAGTAACAAAAAGAGTGTTGGTGAGGGTCATTAAAAGTTCGCCACTAGAAGTGTCACCAAAGAGAGAATTAGTGATGGGCCTTTAACGACCCTCACCAGAAGTGTCATTGAAAATGTCTTTGGTGATGGACCATAAAGGACCATCACTATATACACTTACAGTGATGGTTTTTTAATGATCAATGATAACAGACATTTTTTGACCGTCACCAAAAGTAGCAAAAAGAGCATTGGTGAGGGTCATTCAAAATTCATCACTAGAAGTGTCACCAAAGAGAGAATTAGTGATGGGCCTTTAACGACCCTCACCAAAAGTGTCATTGAAAATTTCTTTGGTGACGGACCATAAAGAACCATCACTATATACATTTACAGTGACGGTTTTTTAAGGACCGTCACCATATGTAACATTAGTGACGGACCTTAAAGTTCCGTCATGAGCATGACCCTCACCAATGTGCTTTTTTCTTGTAGTGCCAGTCATGCCCCCTTCTGTTATACACTGCACATTATGCACTGAACGTGATCACTTCCTCGAAGAATGCGCAGCCCTGGAACTCATCCATAGATGGTATCCTATAGAATGGGTATATTACGTTGGATTGCGGGCAACGCAATTCACATGTCCTTTGTGCACCGAAAATCACCTTTTGGATAATTTCCACTATATCCCCCAATTCCGGCTAAGCCCTTGCTAGTTTGCGCTCAACCACAGTCCGCCTCTCCCAAGAAGATGACATGGACACAGAATCCATGGACAGCTCCACAACCCAAGAGGATGTGTTACACTGAAATTTGTCACCATGACGTTTTAGTACTCCCTTAGAAGTCTACAACATCAAAGTTCCTAAAATCAAGCCTTGAAATTAAGAGAAAAGCCCATAAAAGTCTTAAAAACACTTGTACCGCACTTTCTCTTAAAATTTCCTGCGGCGCCGCACCTTTTTTCTCTAAATCGTGCAGAACTAAATGCACTTTTTCTTCATTAAGGGTGCGGACCCCTGTAAAAGGTAAAATAAAGGCAAAAACTAACATTTAGAAGCCCAACAGTCAAATCTGGAAGCTTCTAGAAGAAATTATCCAGTCGAAGGTTTGCTCCTATCATGTATGTTCATTCCTCCATTATGGGAGCCAACGCCTTGGTTTATGGAGCTCACTCCCTTCGAAAGAGAATTATGTCCCCTCTTATGTGGAGTTGTAACCTCCTCTCTTTTCTTATAAATTGAAGCCATAGTGCAGCTTCAAAGGGAGTTAGACTTTGAGGATTTTTGAGGAGAAATGCTGTAGAAACACAGACTCTCTTAATTGATCATTATGTGGGAATGATTACACACCCATGTGCATTTTAGCTGAGAGAGTGCAAAGCTTGTCAGAGTAAAGGAAATGCCTGTTCCGGACCCCAGGAAGGCCTGTACGACATCAAGACAGACACGGTTGTAAGGTTCTTTCTTCATCAAAGATAATACGAATGAATTCCATTTTCTCAATGAATTCTTTAATTAAGTAGCTTATTTATCATGTTTTATCAATGAGTTATTTAATTAGTTAGCTTTTTTCTTGAATTCCTTGATCATCTTGATAGATACATGGTTCGTGAATTAGTTTATACTATGTAGGTGCTATTGATTTTTTCCATTTTTGTGATTGCAGATCTTTGAATATGAATCTTTCAAGAAACTGGAAAGAAGATCATTACGAACAGTGCTAAACTACAAGTAGGTCTTCAAAACCTCTATTGTAGCTAATTTTGAATCAAATATTATCTAGAGAAAACAGTTTTTGTTTGGCTGTTTGTTGCTAGTTGTCCGTAGGACACTTGGAAGGTCTGTCTTGTCAGCAAGAACGACTTGTCCGTCCAACAAAATGGCGACTCCACTGGGGAATGGATTTTGACCTTTGATTTCTTTTATTTTTGACTTGTGAATTTATTTATCTGATTTTGATTGGTTTATACTGGCTTGGGTAGTTTATCCCTCTAGAATCCCTGAGAAATATTTTAAAGTTTTTTTATTTTTCTTTTAGTTTTCTGGTATCCACACTCTTCTTTTAGAAACAGTGTGGGCATCTCCGCTCTTTTCTTGTATAAACAGTGTGGGACCACACCTGTTTCCATTGAAACCTGCGGACCTTGTGAAAATTTTCAGAAAAATTAAAATTCTCTTTTATGGATCAGTTTGTTAGATTCTTAGTCTATACCGAGACTTATATTTTCTGTCAGAAAGCTTTGGTTGAGAGTTTATTTCAACATTTTTAAGTTTTGAATGATTTTCTGAAACATCTGCATGTTATAGTGATTTTTGCTTTGTCTTTATCCCACTCAAAGATTATAAGCCTTGGTATACCTTTATATCACTGGTATTTCCTTGCTTTCTTCCTGATTTTGACTTCATAGCAGAAATTGTTTTATGAGATTTAGATCCCATTTTCTCATTTGCAAATCTTTAAAAAACTTTTGTTGATAAGTTTGGAATTTCACTTAGAAAACCACAATTGGATGTTTTTTGAGTTCTTGCTGATCCAAGCAAAGAATTTCTTAGTTAGATAACAAACTAAGAAAAAAATCCTCAAAATATTTAAAGTTTTAATTCAGATTTAGTCTTTAGAATTTTTAGATCTAAAAATTAGTGTTTTTTAGTTTTGAGTGTCATTTCTAGAAATTGTAGTGTTCTTTTGGAGAAAAAAATTGTGTGTAGCTTCGATCTTGAATGAAAAAGGGAATTATTTTGAGCAATTGATCATTTTGAGTTCTCATGAAATTAGATTTCTTTTCATTTATTCTTGTTTGAAGGAAAGAATTGTTTTAAAAATATTGCATTTCTTAACTCTTTCTTTTAGATAGAATTCATTAAAAAGAAAAAAATTGTTTCTCATAATAGATGCATTTTTAGTGTGTTTTGAGTCGGGTCACTACATATCATCAGTTTCGCTTTTGCATCTATTGTCCTAAGAAATAGCCTATTAAAATTAATTCTTAAATTAAAATCAATCTAGTAATTTTTTTTTCTAGGGCTCTTTTCCACCAACATAGCTTAGGCTAGTGTCTTGGAGTAGGGAGTAATTAACTCTCCAAGACAATTAAAACAAACAAGTAGTCAATCTTGCGGTAGGAAAAATCCAATAGTCGCTTGTATGCTCTGGGAAGCTCCTCTTAAAGGAGTCAAGCACGAGGTCATATTTGAACTAGTGGGATAATCAATTCTATCTCATTGGGAAGGATAGAAGATGTGCACATATTAACAATGGTAAACTTCGGATATGTTGGAAATACTGAGAGGGGGGGTGAATTAGTATTCCTTTCAATTAGAGCATTAGTTAATATTCAATTATTATCGGTGTTTGTACAATGATAGCAGAAAACAAGAGGAAAAAAAATGCACATAGTTTTTAAGGTGGAAACCCACTTCCGGATAAAAACCACCTAATGCTTTTCTAATAATTCTTTAATATTCAATTCCAATTGAAAATAAAGCTCCAACTTCCTAGAATCTAGAAAAGCATTCTTCTCCAGCTCCCACTGGATCGACACTCCAATGCCCAATATTCTTTAGTAGTCAACTGAACAGATGCCCCAACACCCAATGAGCTACAACTCACCCTAGCACCACCCTACCACCCTATAGAAGAATAAAATAAGAATGGACTCCCGTACCAGGGAAAAAGGTCCACTTTACAATGATATAGAATGATGTAGAAAAAGAATATATACTAGACCATAACCCCAACTTTGACACAACCACCTAATGATGATCCTAGACCTCCCAACATTGCCTCTTCAACCCTTGGCAGATAGACACTAGTACAATTTTTACAATACTGTATTTACAATAACTTAGTACAATGATACCTTTACAATGATTGTATGCAGTGTTGCCCACTTGAAGACTTCATAGGATGAAATTCTTGCTGATGTTATAAACCTTGTTTGATTCTCTTTTCATGCTACCCTCTGATGCACCTTGCTTTGCTTTGCTTTCCTAGAAATTCTGGTCCTTTGCAACCCTTGACAACACATGATCAAGATTTTTCTTTGCCTTGTAGGAGCTCGATACTGAATCTAGTGTATCTATGTTATTTTAGATCCTCAATATCTGATTTTGGGTCTTGTAGTAGTCCTCTTAGTCATCTTTCCAATTCCATAGGTCTGACCCAATTTGGATTCTTCAAGAGAGAGTTATACCCAATCTCTCACAATTCCGTAATTATGGACTGTTTTAGCAGAGCGCACTTGTACGGCATGCCACGTGTCACTGTTTCTTCATTTGGCTCTGAAATTGATAGAGAGAAAATTACAAAATGTTTTCTATCCGCTACTTTTACAGAATTCCAATTAGATATTTAGAGAGAGATTTATGACAAATTTACCAAGGTCACTTCTTTGAGATGAATTTCAAGAGCCTGCAAAAATGCTGACTTCCACAGATCATATCTCCAAAAATATTGCACACCTTGATCTGAAATTTTTATAGCAGCTTCCTCAGGATTTCAGCTTCGCCTCGTAGAAATTTCAGCTTCTGAACCTTCATAGAAAAAACATTAGAGCACAAATTCCACGATAACCTGTTTCTGATGGCCAAATCCCTTGCCTAAGGAGGAAATGAAGATCACAATTTATATAAATTCTTAAGTTGAGAGGGGCTTCAACAAGTGAATGTGGGAGGGATTTTAAAAGCTTAAAAAATATTAATTATGACTTTTCAATGATCCATGCCCCAACCCCATGGTGTTTTAGCCCACTAACTGGGGGTACAAACTTCAAACATGAATATCTCTCAAACCGTGAAGAATTACATGGCGTGCCATATATCAACGGAAACATCTCGACAAGTAAAAACCATAAAAAGCATTATTGACCTAGAATATATTAATTTTGTAGGTCAAAATTCCCATTCAATATTGGGTTATCCCCTGGTGCTGCTTGGGTTGACATCAATGACAACCATTGATCAACAATCTCCCCCTTTGGCATTGATGGCAACACAATTACTCCCCCTGCGATCATGACACCTCTTCCTAAAACATTATCTCCCCCTTTGACATCAATGGAAAAGGGTAACTCCCCCTGAAACACAACCATCCTATGGACCTGTACACACTTCCACTCCCCCTAACACACAACCGTCTTGCAGACCTGTAATCTACTTCCACCCCCCCTTTATATTCTGAAAAGGGAAAATCTAATGAGAACTTGGGAGAATCCCAAGCTTCTGGCAACGATATTCCAATGCTGGTGAATATTTAATATGTGATTCTTTTGGTGCTTCTTGGAATATTTTTACTTGTCCAACTGCTTGCATAACATCTGGTTGGGAGGTTGTTACATATAGAAGACTACTAATCATAGATCTGTACAACCTTTGATCCACATCCTTAGATGAGTCGTCTATGCTCAATTTGCAACGTGTTACCATTGGAGTAAGGATGGGTTTGCAATCTTCCATTTTAATTTTCTTGAGCATTTCCTTGATGTACTTGAATTGAAATATAAATATTCCTTTCTCTTGCTAAGATATTTGAAGCCCTAAGAAGTATGTCAGCTCACCAATTAAATACATCTCGAAATCACTTTGCACCTTTGTAGCAAACTTCTTACTTAGTTGATCATCATTGCTACCAATTATTGTATCATAATCTTTAGCTATTAGACATGATTTAGTTGCTTCATCTAGAACATATATGTCGTTTGGAGCTCAATTTTCTGTAGCCACAATTTCACCATACACACCTTTCCTGATTTCACATTTCATGGAGTTGAATAGTATTGTGTGTCTTTGATCACACATTTGTCCAACACTGAGCAGATTGTGATTCATGTTTTCAACCAATAGAACATTCTTGGCTAGAGCATCTTTGCTTCCGAGAGTGACAGCACCTGATCCTATAACATTTGAAGATCCATCATTTCCAAAGGACACGGTTCCATCCTTATTCTCTTTCAGAGATACAAATTTATTTCTATCTCCAGTCATATGCGTTGAGGAATCACTATCAACATACCACACATCTTTGTTATTTTGAGCCTTGAAAGCGAGAGCACAATTATAATTCTTCTTCTTCTTCCATGTTCATTCGTTCTAGGGCTTCGAAGATTCTTCTGGAGGATTTTCAAGTATGCAGTCTTTGGCTATGTGTCCAAAGTTTCGACATTTGTAACATTCAATATTATTTCTTAAATGTTCAAATCTATTGATGTTTCGCTGAGCCCTGGGAGGTTCATATTTGACAGATCTCCTGGAATTGTATTCATTCCTAGGGTACGTGCGACATTCTATAGCTTTATGACCAAATTTTCCACATGACTAACAGTAGCCATAAAAAATATGTTGGTACCTGGATGGAAATTTTCGTCGAGGAATTGTCTTCCAAGGTTGTTCTTGCGAATCTTGTCCAATGAAGTCCACATGCATGTCAGATCTCATAGGTTCATTGTATTTTGTTGTAAGAGGTCCTGCTTATTCTTCTTTGTAACCGATGCCAGTTTTTTTTTTTGTAAGATCATTGATTGTTGATGAGTTCTTCCAATGCCCTTGAGCTGTTGGCATAGTTTTGGATAGTTTTTCGTTTCTTCACTTCCTCATGCAGCGAGACTACTTCGGCTAGTTCTAATTCTTCTCTTTCTTGTTTGCTTTCTTCAAACTTCTTTTGAAGTGACTCTTCAATGCATTTGTGTTCTTCAACTTCAATTTTGAGACCTTGAACTTGTTCTTCAAGAGTATTGGAATGGATCTTCTCCGCCTTGAGATATTTTATAAGCTTGATTGCTTCCTCATAAAATTCTTGTATGATCCATCCTTCTTCTTCGTTGTTTGATACCACTTGTTTATTGTGCTTGGCCATAAACAATACTCTCTCATTCATTTCTTCTTCACTGTCATTGTCTTCATTGGATGATGAGATATCTTCTTTAGAGAGAAAGTTCCTTTTGGATCCTTGCTTGTTGAATTTCTTAAAGCCTTTCTTTCCTTTTGAGTTGCCATTACTTATGTTTGGACATTTTACTGCAAAATTCCCAACCTCATTACAGCTGAAACATATCAATGGAATTTTACCTTTGAATTGTCCCTTACCAATTTTTAGTTTTCTTGTGAAGTAAGCATATTCTTCATCTGAAATACCTTGTTCATCATCTCCCTTTTCTTTACACTTGCAGGTGCATGTCTTTTCAATTGAAGGTTGTTTATCCTTATTGGTTTTCTTAGATGCAACGAACGTAGTTCTAGATGTGAAGTACCCTCTTCTTCATCAAGTATCATTTCATATGCTATGAGAACTCCATGTAATTCCTCTTTGCTGAGTTTGTCCAGATTTGCACTGTATTCTAAGACCGATACCTTTGGGTTGAATTTCCCTGGTAACGTTCTAAGAATCTTCCGTATA
This sequence comes from Pinus albicaulis, assembly GCA_034641835.2. Taxonomy (NCBI): domain Eukaryota; kingdom Viridiplantae; phylum Streptophyta; class Pinopsida; order Pinales; family Pinaceae; genus Pinus; species Pinus albicaulis. The sequence goes on from CM076573.1 coordinate 548,213,214, forward strand.
ATAGTCTTCTCGTCAACTAGCTCTTCAAATCCTTCCAGAGTATTGGTTATTTCATCAACATATTGGAAGTATGCAGTAATGTTGCAATCTTCTTTCATTCTGAGTTGCTCAAATTTTTCTCTATAGATTCGAAGCTTTGCTTCTTTGACATTTGAGTGACCTGCATATATATTCTCAAGCTTGTCCCATACATTTTTGGTGGTTTTAAAATCCAAAAACTTATGATAAGAAGATTCAGTAAGTACACTGATAATAATATTCTTTTCTTTTGTATCATTTACCAAATTCTTCTTACCTTGTTCATCCGCGGTTGATGTAAATACATTTTTAACAGTGTCCCATACTTCGTAACATTGCGCCAAGAGATAGACCTCCATTCTTCCTTTCCAGAGTGCATAATTGTTTTCATTGAATAGAGGTACACCATTCTTGGTATGTTGCATGACCTCCTTCCAGTTGTTAAACTGCTATTGAAGGAACCAAGCTCCGATACCAATTGTTGGAAATACTGAGAGGGGGGGTGAATCAGTATTCCTTTCAATTAGAGCATTAGTTAATCTTCAATTATTATCAGTTTTTATACAATGATAGTAGCAAACAAGAGGAACACAAATGCACACAGTTTTTAAGGTGGAAACCCACTCCGGGACAAAGTCCACCTAATGATTTTCTAATAATTCTATAATATTCAACTCCAATTGAAAATAAAGCTCCAAATTCCTAGAATCTAGAAAAGAATTCTTCTCTAGCTCCCACTGGATGGATGCTCCAACGCTCGAGATTCTTCAGTAGTCAAATGAATGGATGCCCCAACACCCAATGAGCTACAACTCACCCTAGCACCACCCTACCACCCTATAGAACAATAAAATAAGAATGGACTCCCATACCAGGGAAAATGGTCCACTTTACAATGATATAGAATGATGTAGAAGAAGAATATATACTAGACCATAACCCCAACTTTTACACAACCACCTCATGATGATCCTAGACCTCCCAACACTCCCTCTTCAACCCTTGGTAGATAGACACCAGTACAATTTTTACAATAATGTATTTACAATGACTTATTACAATGATACCTTTACAATGATTGTATGCAGTGCTGCCCACTTGAAGACTTCATAGGATTAACTTCTTACTACTGTTATGCACCTTGGTTGATGCTCTTTTCATGCTACCCTCTACTACACCTTGCTTTGCTTTGCTATCCTAGAAAATATGGTCCTTTGCAACCCTCGACAACACATGATCTAGCTTTTTCTTTTCCTTATAGGAGCTCAATATTGAATCTGGTGTATCTATGTTATTTCAGATCCTCAATATTTGATTTTCATTCCTCTAGTAGTCCTTTAATTTTATTTCCAATGCCATAGGTCTGACCCAATTTGGATTCTTCAAGAGAGAGTTATACCCAATCTCTCACAATGCCCTAATTATGGATTGTTTCAGCAGAGTGCACTTGTACGACATTCCACGTGTCAGTGTTTGTTCATTTGGCTCTAAAATTGATAGAGAAAAAATTACAAACTGTTCTCTATCAACCACATTTTACAGAATTCTAATCCAATATTCATAAAGAGAGTTATGACGAATTTTCCAAGGTCACTTCTTTGAGACGAATTTGAGGAGCCTGCAAAAACCTTGACTTCCACAGATCATATCTCCAAAAATGTTGTGCACCTTGATCTGAAACTTTTATAGTAGCTTCCTCAGGATTTTTGCTTTGCCTCATAATAATTTCAGCTTCTGAACCTTTGTAGAAAAAATTTAGAGTGCAAATTCCACGATGAATTGTTTCTGATGGCCAAATCCCTTGCCTAAGGAGGAAATGAAGATCACAATTTATATAAATGCTTAAGTTGAGAGGGGCTTCAACAAGTGAACGTGGGAGGGAATTTAGGAGCTTAAAAAATATTAATTATTACTTTTCAATGACCCATGCCCCAACCCCATGGGGTTTTAGCCCACTAACTGGGGGTAAAAACTTCAAACATGAATATCTCTCAAACCATGAAGAATTACATGGCATGCCATATATCAACGGAAACATATCGACAAGTAGAAACCATCAAAATCATTATTGACCCAAAATATATTAATTTTGTAGGTAAAAATTCCCATGAAATATTGGGTTAGCCCTTGGTGCTGCTTGGGTTGACATCAATGACAACTGCTGATGAACAAGATAGACCGTTGTCAAGGAGCCTGGGGTCACTTGTCGACATACCTTGGATTATGTCAAGGAGCCTTCAAGGGGATTGAGCTTTTTTACTCTGCCCTTGCGCGTATGTTGGATCATAGACTATTCCCCCAGGTATATTAGTTCATGTTGGTAACCTTAGTGGCCATAATATTTATGGTTTTTTCCTAAGGTGACGGTGGAGGAAAGATCCCACTGTACCTAGAGCAGACATCAACTAGACTCACTTGGACTCTCCGGAGGGTTATCTTCACTCGAGATGGTTTAAGTGGAGAAACTTGCACCGGTATATTTCATTAAGTAGGTTGTCGAGGTAACTGGTCCAACCACCCTTTCTACATTAAAATACTATGATATTGGATTTCATCACCAACTAGTGTTTCTAGTGTGGGAAGTTATTGTTTGTGTGTGGTTTGATCTCCTAGATTTTTTAGGCATGTGATTCATTTGTTTGTTTCCTTAGTGACTTTAGGAGTTTTCAATGAAATTTTCTTTGATTGCATGTGATTAATAATTTTTAATCATCGCTGAATTACAAAGACAATCGTGTAGACTCCAGGGGAAACCCCCTGAGTATACACCAAGCCAACTTGAAGGGATGTGAGCTCTGGTACCACATAGTGTCAGCGAAATTAGATCAACAGAACCAGGAGAATCATCCATAATTACCCATCCTGATTATCAATCTCAAACAACAGAAGATATTCAAGAGCCAATTTCAGTTTTCGAAGTTACTGGTATTATTTCTATAACCAGTGAATTAGTTGAAGAGCCTGAAATTTCTAAGCCAGACACTGAACCGACTGTATTTGAACCATCTTCAGGATTTGTTACTCTGACTTCTAGTGATCCTGATTCACCTAGGGTAAGACATCGCATTACTAAAAACCTTCCTTCTCACCTCATATGTATTGAAGAACTTTTTGGTCCAGAAGAAGACGTAATTCTTCCCAAAACCCAAGAAAATTTGAATCTTAGGGAGCATGAATCAATATTATATAGTCCTTTTAGAACTGATGGTTGGTATTTATCATTGACCAATTTTTTACAAAACGCAAGTCTTACTTATTCACCACCCAAAATTCCTTTCTACCCTACACCGAGAGGTCACCATCCTTCATCAACTATGTCAGGTGAGTCATCTATGATTTCTCAATATCCGGAAACATTTTTATACAGTGGTCCGTCTGTTCCTTCGAGATACCAGTCACTCTCTGGTAATTTCTCGGGGGCAGCTCCTCAACCAATTGAACAAGTGTTATCATCTGGTAAAAATGGAACAAACATTGAAACATTGAAACCCAAAACAAAATTTTATGATGTCTGGCAATATTCTGAATCCTCAACCTCAAGGAAGTCAGTTACCGCCTGAGGGGAAACCTCAAGGAAGTCAGTTACCGCCTAGGGGGCAACCTCAAGGTAGTCAATTACCACCCAGAGGGCAACCTCAGGGTAATTTTTTACCAGGTCAAACTGTAGGAAAATATTACCTGCCTAGGGAACAACCTCAAGGACAATACGTACCTCAAGGTCAATATCAACCTCAGGTACAGTCCATACCCCAAGGTCAACCCCAGAGTTAGTTTATTCCTCAGGGTCAATATCAATCCCAGAGTCAGTTTATTCCTCAGGGTCAATATCAATCCCAGAGTCAGTTTATTCCTCAGGGTCAATATCAACCCCAGATTTAATACATGCCTCAAGGTCAGTACCCAACTCAAGGTTTCCAACTTCATTTCGATCAACCATTATTACAAGGAACTGGAACTTTTCCAGTTAATTATAGAACTTACATTCAACCAAGTTATGGTCCTTCATATGCACAACCTTCTATGGGTCAATACCCCGAAATGAATATGGTGTGGGATCCATCTCAAATTCAATAGACTATGCAACCCAATTTGCAGTTACCTAATCAACCTAGATAGCCCATAGGTTCCGGTCCAACCCAGCAACCTATCTAGCCTATCGTTCAAGTCTCTGCACCTAGTTCTATTCAACAACCTAGGCCTAGTACACCTAGAACTCTGCCTCAAACTTCTGTTGCTGTTGCAACTTTTGTTCAACCTACCACACCTATTTCTGGAGTATATGCAGCTCCTGTTTCTTCTATCCCTGCATCAGTGAAAATTCCTCAAGTATCTGTGCCACAGTAAGGACCTACAATTCAGACTACGACCCAGATGCCTATAGGACAAGCTGGTATGAGTACGTTTGTCGCTAGTTAACCACAATTTACTTATCAACCGTACTAGGGATAGTATCAATTTTGACAGGCTACAAAAAATCCAGCTTATTAGTATCAACCGTATCCTGGGTATACTTCTCAAATACCTCAAAAACCCCAGTATGGTCTAGTTAATCCTAGTTATCCAAGAGGTTTCCTGATTCCCAATGCACATCCAATTCCAGGATATCCTGGATATCCTCCTCCTGGAACTGGTTTGATCACACAAGGTTATCAAGACCCTATCCATCGATTACCATTTATAGTGACTTTAGGTTTACCTGATCTATCGTGCCTTATGAACGATCCTATCTTTTATCTTCCGTATTGGCCATCGATGCCTAACAATTTACCCAGTGATATTCCAAATTTTGAGGGTAAGTCAGGAGAGGACCCATCTAATCACGTTATGACCTATCACCTCTTGGTGTGTATCCAATTCACTAATTGATTATTCGATTCGATTGTGTCTTTTTCAGTGAACTCTCATTGGTCTAGCTGCCAAATGGTACATTGAGTTACCACGTGGCTCTTTTAATAATTTTAATGCATTATCTACTGCTTTCTTAACCCACTTTCGATTTAATGTCAGATACGACAATGGCACAGAATTACTGACTTCATTAAAACAATCTACGTCTATGTACATATATGATCACATTCATGAATGGAGACATAGGAGGTGTTTAGTGAAGGTCTTTATTCTGGATCAAATTTTGGCTGAATGGTTTATCAAATCGTTATTGCCCAAAATTACTGAAGATGTAGCCAAAGGAGGCGTTGATACAGAAGAGCAAGTCATTGCTTAGGCTCAGTACCTTGACCTTGTATATACACAGTTAGGTACTCTGTATGATAAAATCCTGGATTTACCAAGACTTGGTCAATTAACTACAAATCCTTCCAGATTTCATGCCGCTGATGGTGTAATTGGTTCTGTTAGCACTAGTAAGAGTAAGAAGAAATCTTCCAAGACGACTTCTCCTATTATCACTTTACTCGATTCACCGAAAGGAGATTCTTTCGTTGAAACTTCCGTTGATATTCATGTTGTAGAATCATCTAAAACCAAACCTAAAATAGGTGGTAAGAAGAAAGGTAAGAATAAAAACAAAAAATCTTCAAAAGACAAAAACGATAAAACTGAACCAAGTGACGAAAAACGAAAACCTCATTATCCTTGTCTAATTTGTGATGAGGATAATTTTACAAAAGAGTGCCTGCATAGAACCGAGGTATCGAAATTCATTAAGGGTTCACCCATACCTGTTGTCTTGAAGGATCCCTTTCCTGCTCAAGATAGTAACATGATTGGATCTTCCTCAAATGCACTAGAGAATATCTTCATGGTTGCGACACGATCGCAATATTGCGGTAGTAAAAATACTAGTAAAGAAGAAGAAACATATAATTCAGCACCAACTAGATCTCCTTCAGTTTTTGATCCGCTATAGATCAAGAAACAAAATCCGAACTTAGTAATCAAACTGCCTGCTAAAGGTGTACTTTGTAAATCAGCTCTCAATCCACATGCTAGAGCTGCTCAGAATTACAATATTGTTGAGGACTTGGCGATTACCCCTTCAGCAATGTCAGATTTGGAAGTACTACAATCATGCCCGACCCAAAGAAAATTACTATTGTCAGCCTTAGGAGCTGTAGACCTCCAGGATTCGAACCTCATGATCTTCGATTTAGAGAATTTTACACCTTGCCTACCCCATCAAATGGCTTTTCAAATTCCAATAATAGTAAAAAAAAACGTATATTTCGTACTGTTGTTGATGAAGGGGCTTCTATGTGTATTATCTCGTTAAAATGTTGGAGATCACTTGGTTCTCTGATAATTAACCAATCGCCGACTATCCTCAAAGCTTTTTATGGAAGATTTTTTCAGCTATATGGTATTTTATAGGATCTACCAATAGAGGTAGAAGGAAAAACCATTAATCTGCATGTGGAAGTGGTTGATGCCCCTCTGGATTACAACATTCTCCTAGGTCGCAGTTGGTCTTACGCCATGAATGCTGTTGTATCGTCGATATTTCGTCTCATCATGTTTCCTCATAAAGGAAATATCGTTAAAATAGATCAACTCTCATATTATTCATCCAACCTAGCCTCTATTGATAGTATTCAGAATATTGGAAAATCAACTATCCCTTATAAGGATGTCGGAGTACATTTTCTTAAAGATCTAGCTTTACTGGGAAATTTTTCCCTGCCTACTCCCAACGTACCACCTCCTATTGCTAATATCAATATGATTACATCAAGTACTATTTCCTTTTATGATCCTTGGATAGTACCTTCAAAATCAGAATTGGATTATTTCAATGGCACGATGCCTTTGAGTCCTTTTGAGTTAACATATCAGGCAATACAGTCATTTTATGATACTCCTTCAACTGAATCTGATCCAGTGAATGTGATCAATGAGGAGTCACTTTCAATATCGAGCTCAGCTTCGACATTAATTCCATATCTTGGTTAAAAAGTATTCAATACTGATGAACATATTCGTGAATTCTTGTCTGTCGATGAATTACCATGGGAAGATCTTCATCATAGGTCTTCGATTTTACCTGATCTCGATCATTTTGAGAATGATTTTTCCTCCATTTTTACTACTAATTACGTCAAAGAACCTTAGAATCCTCTCTCATATTTCGATTCTGAATCGAATTTAGAAAAAAATTCTACAACGATTCCCATTGACATTTCAGTAAAAACCGGAATTGTTGAAAACATTCATATAGGTGCTTCTTGTACGAATGATGAAATCCAAGCATGTAAAGCCCTATTTCAGGAATTCCGTGACATTTTCACCTAGTCATATGAAGAAATGCCAGGAATCGATTCATCGATTGTTGTTCATGAAATTAAGACATACCTAGATGCTAAACCTGTCAGACAGAGATTACGTTAGATACATACATGAAAAGATGCCGCTATTAAAGCAGAAGTTGAAAAATTACTTCGTGTAAGTTTTATTTATCCAATTCCTTTAAAATATTGGGTCTCTAATATTGTTCCTCTCAATAAAAAATAAGGAACAATAAAATTATGTATGGATTATAGGGATATAAATCGAGCTTGTCCAAAAGAAAATTATCCAACCCCTTATATCGATCAAATTATTGACGATTGTGCTGGAAGTGAAATGTTTTTGTTCATGGATGGATTTTCTGGCTACAATCAAATCAACATACTCCCTGTAGATCAACCTAAAACATCTTTCATTTTTCCACGAGGGACTTTTTCTTATCGCAAATTACCTTTTGGACTTAAGAATGCTGGCGCCACTTTTCAAAGGGCAATGTCTTATGCATTTCATGACATTAAACGCATTGTGCAACCCTACCTCGATGATTTTCCTGCTCATTCCTCGCGAAGAGCAGATCATATCATTTATTTACGAGCCATTTTTATACGATGTAGGCATTATAAGATTCGTTTGAATCCTCACAAATTTGTTTTTTGTGTAAAATTTGGATGATTGTTGGGATTTATTGTTTCAAAGGTGGGAATTCGTGTTGATCCATCGAAGGTTGAGGCTATCATCAATTTACTTCCTCCTTCTACTCTTTGGCAACTCCAAAGTTTGCAAGGGAAAGCAAAATTTTTACGTCGATTCATTCCTAACTACGCTAAGTTAACGAAATGTTTAACCAGGTTGTTGAAGCAAAATATTCCTTTCTTTTGGGATGAGAATGTTGATTGATCTTTTGATGCTCTTAAAAACGCGTTTACCCATGCACCATTACTGCATCCTCCCAATTACAAACAGGATTACTTTTTGTACCTCGCCGCTTCCGATTCCATGATCGGAATGGTTCTAGTTCAAGAAGATGAATTCCATGGTGAGCATGTGATTTACTGTCTTAGTCGAAATTTGCATCCAACTGAAATCAAATATTCACATGTGGAGAAATTGGCCTTGGAAGCCGTTCAAGTTGTCCAACGTTTTCGTCATTACATATTTTTACGTAAAACAACAGTAATTTATGATTGTAACCCCATGATGTATATCTTGAATAAAAAATTGCTAGGGGGAAAATACTCCAAATAGATTTTTATCCTACAGGGGTTTGACTTGGAATTTGAAAAATCCAAATCAAAGAAATCATTGATATTTTCTGAACTTATGTGTGACTTCCCACGTACTAATATCGAAACTGTGGTGGAACAACTAATCGCAGACGATTCCTTGTTTCTTATTAGTACTATTGATCCTTGGTATGGAGATATAATCATTTATATTCAGACCCAATATTTTCAGCCTAAACTTTCACAATCACAACGACGTAAAATTCGTTTCTAGTCTCAACAATATCATATTGTTGGCAACACACTATACCGTCATGGTGCAGACTCTGCTTTTCGACGTTGTCTCACCCATGAAGAACCTGAAAAGGTTTTAAATGATTGTGACTCTAGAGCATGTGGCGGTCATATGTCCGGATATGCCATAGCCCAAAAGATATTGCGCGTTGGCTATTTTTGGCCATATTTATTTAAATATTGTATTTATGTGGTTCGAAAATGCCATAATTGTCAAATCTTCGATCGAAATATGCGTGCACCACCTGCTCCTCTTCACCCTATAATTGTTGTCAGTCCTTTTGAAAAATGGGGCATTGACATCATTACATGTAACCATCACTCAGCTGGGGGGCATGGGTACATTATTCTAGCAGTAGATTATTTTACCAAATGGGTTGAGGCGATGCCTACATTTGTGGCAGATGGAAAAACTGCAGCTTGTTTCATGTTCAATCATGTGATTTCTCATTTCGGTGTACCCCAAGTGATAATTACTGACCATGGGAGCCATTTTTGAAACGTCATGATGACTGAGCTAACTGACCAACTTGGCATGCGCCATGAAAATTCTACGCCATATTATCCGCAGGCCTGGTTGAAGAAATTAATAAATTTTTAGTCACCATGATCAAACGAATCATTGGAATTCATAAATTGAATTGGCATACCATGCTTTTTACAGCACTTTGGGCATATCAGACCTCAGTAAAAACATCGACAGGTTTTACCCCTTTTCAACTGGTTTACAATTTAGAAGTGGTATTACCGATTGAATGTGAGATACCGTCACTCCAACTAGCCATAGAGTTACTACCAGCCACTTCTGAAGAGGAGAAACGTTTTTTGTACTTGGCTCAATTAGATGAGAATCACCGCACCGCTGCATTAGCTAGTGAGACTCATGTGAAACGAATGAAAGCTCAGTATGATAGAAGTGTTACACCTCATATTTTTTCAGAAGGAGACCTAGTTTTGGTATATGATCAAGCTAACGATAAGATAGGGGATGGGAAATTCGAACCCATGTGGCATGGTCCTTATATTGTCAAGCGACAAATTGCAAAAGGGGCCTATGAATTGATTTATTTTGATGGGGTCTCTTTAGGAAAACCTAGAAATGGGATTTATCTGAAGAGATATTTCACTTTATTCTTGTGTGGAGATATTTTATGTATATTAGTTATTTTCTAGCTGGTGTGCTATAGATTAGAAATGTGTGCCTAGCTTAAGTGTGCTTTTACTACTATTCCTGCTTATCTGGATTACTCTTGATATTGCAGATTTCGACGTCTTTTCAAACATACATTGGTTTTGTTGATGGCACTTGTCATAGTACATGGAACATTTATTCCATAGCGTAAGTTATTTATTCACCCACTGATGAGTTAGTATCTATTCATGGTGTAAGCCTCGGTAAAAAAACGAACAATATTGCATAATATAGCATAGTTATTGAGTTATTGTCTGAATCCATTTCTTTTCGAATTCAGAGTTTGATCATTAGGTTATATTCTGAGCTCATTGTATTACAATTAAATCGAGTGTATGCAATTAGAAACCTGGTGTTGTTAAGATTATTTTTGAAAGTTCGTTTCTTGGAACAAGAATTTGATTATATTGAGTATCAACACATTCCAAGAAATTTAAACACATTAGTAGATGCAATAGCTTCTAGTGTTATAAATAGACATTTACAATAATGAAAACAGTAAATCAACATTCGATAACATGTTGGTCAGGTAACTGGAAATAGTAGTATATCATAGCATAGAGTAGTGTTTCAAAAAATAGTACATCGTCCTCGATCATAGGTTGAAAATGCCTTAGGATCGGAAAAAAAGTGATACAAAAAATGATATGAGTCTATACAGTCAATCATCCACTATCCGTGGTAATGATCATGATAATATACTACAGCTCATGCCACCCTGCTCAGGAATCTCCTGAATGGTCTAGGAACCCCAATGACATATCTCTGCAAGCGAAGTGGAATGTCATCTATGGTAGTCTCTGGGATGTCCATAGTTAGTCGCTCTAGATGGTGTTCCAAATCAGTAAGGATCTCTGCTGTCTAATCCTGCGGTGGTGGTGCTGTTGCAGCTGCATCCCTTTGCCTCCTCTCAAAGGGGCAGAGAGTGACTGGTCGACGAGGACCCGCATCTGCATTTGAAATTTTTGTTATCAGTTTTGGACAATTTAAAAAACAAAATAAAAATTAGAATTTAGAACATGTCAAAAATGGTTCTTACCTGAGTTATCCCACTGAGCTCCCGGAGGAAGTGGAATATCCTGATCACTACGGTAATCCATCCTGGCATAAGGGAATTCTTCTATCACGAAGAGTTGGTGTTCTAACCAACGGAAGTACGCCGGGGGAAATCGAACAATCTTTATACCCTTACTATGACGGGCCATTAAGGCAACCCATCAAACCATCTGAGGCTCTCAGACTCTACCATTATCAACTAGCATATGTTTCAGGGCTAGTAGAGGAATCCTCTCTAGAAAAAAAGTAATCACGATCAATCCATATCCGAAGTTATTCAACTTCCCGTTCTTTGCTCTAGTTAGTTGGCGTTTGATATTAGCCAACACTACCTCGCACCAATTGAATATGGTGCCTCAGAAACAATTCACTGCAATCCGCATTTCAGATCCAGTAGCAACATGTAAAGTTGCACTTCTACATAACCTGGTTACGGTAAATGCAACTACTTTCAACTCGGGATGGATGATGGTTTTGATATCAATCCATTTTTCTTTAGGATTGGCCTCATCATCGTAGAACTCTATTTGCAGGCTAGCTACAAACTGGCCACCTGGCCTAGCCCCAAATAGAGAAAATGGTTCACCTCTTTTAGACAAACGAGGCAGGAAGTATATGTCCTCCAGCGCGATTTCGATCCGGTTGCCTCCAATCACAAAACACTGGTCCTGTACATCCCATTTGTTTACCAACCAAGTGAGAAGGTCTACTTGGGCTCCCATGCCACTAATAGCCCAGAATTTGAATAACACACATGCTCTCAAAACTTGTATTGTAGGTTGATCAATCATTGCAGCTTCATCCACCTCCTCGTGTTCATGTTCCCGCTAGATAAACATTGTAAATATCCCACAATGCACAAAATGAAAGATTATAATCATTTTAAAAAGAAAATTTTGGGTAAATTGAAGATAAAATGTGTTTTCAAATTCTTCACGGTGCCCCTGCACTTTTTATTCAGAAATAGTGCATAGCTCCGCACCGGCTCTGTACTAAAAGTATGGGACCACGACATTTTTCTTTGTAAGAAAATTTCGAGGTCCGCAGGTATTGTGTCTTACCTGCAGACCCCCGTGAGTGGAATTTTGAACCTATTTCTTCCCCAAAAATGAATTTTAAAACCTAAATTAAGGAAATGAACAGATGAAAAGCAAGGAAAAGAGAATGTGGATTACCTGGAGTAGACGGTTTTCGATTTGAACGATCGGTTTGTCCGGAATCTTCTCTGGAGCGTTTTTTGCCAAAAGCTCTCAAATTTTCACTCTCAAATCAAATGGTAAAAATGAATTTGGAAAAATCCTTTTTATAAGTTTTTTCTAATAAATAAAATTTAATTTTGTTTATTTTTCACTTTAAAGAGATGTTTTTTCAAAATATTTTTATTTTATTTAAAGCAGGTACGTTTAATTTTTTGAGTTTTTGTGCAGAATACCGGATTTTTCGGGTGAAATGGTCATTTTTTACGAAGAGTATACTTTTATCAAATTTTCAGGCTCCTAAAATTTTTTATGAAAAGAAATACCATGGAGTCCTCTTTTTATCCCTTTTCAAACTTTCTAAATATGAAAAGATTGCCAAGTACTTAACTATTCAAACTTGTTAAAGGAAATGAATAGTCGTCCCTTTAGTATAATTTTACCCCTTTTTCAGACTGGAATGGACTATTTACAAAAAAGGTATTGTTGACTAATCATGGTCAATAGAGTTCTCTCCTGTATTGTTTTATCCTTTTTCGGGCTTGAGAGACTAAATTTACGAAAAAGTACACCCACAAAGTTTCCTTAAGTTTTTCTTCTGACTCCCTAAAATTTAAAAACCCCCAGTTTCTCCTATACTGGACTCGTTAAAATTTAACAGTAAAGGACCTGTCCTTTACAAATAGGAACGGACCACTCCTTCTTAGGGTTCAATTTTAAACTAAGTTGGAATCATCCGAAGGATGAGTTTATAAAAAAGAAAATGTTATACTTCTTAAGCTTGTCAAAAATAAAGAGGTACTTGCCAGAAATGGTGGGGGAAAAGACAGAAAATGAATTCATTTGTTACAATTTGATTTAAAAATAGTATACCACTCTTGAACAAGACACTTTTATCACACTTCTACCTGGGTTTGGAAAATCCTTTTCCTATTAGTTAATCAAACCACATTGAAGGTCTTTAGCTGATTTCTAGGTATTAGCTTAAGGAAACTATTACCAAACCATCTGTAGTGTCGTTATGTGTTCAAGCGAACAGTCAAAAAAACCATTCCTCTACAAACATTTGTCTCCATTCACGTTGACCATCCCTGTGTCAGGCTGCTATAGGGTAAACTGCTTGGGTGGTTGGTTTTCGTATATCCCTCTCAGGGCTTTCAGGTGCCCGAGGCAGACAGTAAGATTAGCTATGCTGTTCACAAAGATGGCATGAGCATGTTCATATTAGCTTGAAATGACTTGAAGGAATACAATAGAGAATTACCTCTTTGACAGCTTTAGAATCCTTTGGAGAGCGCTACGCGACAAGGCAAGTCCTTCTTCACAGAAGCTCCCGAATGCGAGTCCTATGATCGATTAGCTTACACGCGTAATTTCTAATATAACAAGTATTCTATCAATTAAATCAATAATGAACATCTAGATTATACACATCTGAGCCATTCATATCATACTAAGCAAATATTGAAACAACAATATAACATTAAGCATCGAATGGAAAAAAAGAACATAGTTCTATTGATTTTGAAATAAGGAGGATTACAACCATCGGTTGTACCAAGCCCTCCTCAGTCTCCCAATCTCTCTTCTCTATCAAGTGAAGAAGTTCAAGCCAACAAGCTCTCTAGGAGCCTCTTTGACTCTTGGCCTTCACAATGTCACACTATTCTCTATTCCACAAGTATACAAGAACCTTGAGCTCCTTCGACTGTCAATTAAGAGCCTTCAGCTCCTTCTTATAGGAGAGGGAGAAGGCCATTGTTACCCTTCTCTTTCCACTAGTTTGGAATGGAAAAGGCTTAGATGTTTCCTTGATCTCCATGCTTTTGCCTCTCTTGGAGTTCAGTCTTCTATGGCAATGACCAATAATGAAATGGTGCTTCTGCAGTTTCCTTTGTGCATTGACTCCTTTGTGAGGGAAAGTGCACTGAGGCATCCTACATCAGTCAACACGAAACAGAAACCAACTGATTTTGTTTATGATTTGAGATAAGGAAGAGTAAATGGGAATGTCAGACGACAAATAATTTCTGGCATAATGAACGGTTTGGTTGATAACAGGAGCAGTAGATAGCGAGATCTGCTTGAACAATAGAAGGCACTCTAGCAGGGTACTAGGCAGCTGAAGCGTGTTGAACACCAAAGAGTGTGTTAGGATTTTACCGGTGCAGGGACACTGGGAAATGGAGGCTAATACTCATAGATGGTAGGGTTCGGCTAACTGCGAAAGAGTTTTCTGGGAAGTTCCATGTTCAAGAATTTTGCTGCCAAATCGACCTTTTTGAAAATGTAACAGAGGTAATATCCATTTTTTCCAAATTTTTCCCCGTCTGATTAAGTTTAACGAGTCCAGACGAGTAAACTCGATGAATTTTTCATGTTTAGAGAGTCTAAAAAATGTCAGGAAAGACAACTCTGTGCCCCATCTAATTAAGTTTAACGAGTCCATACGAGTAAACTCGGTGAATTTTTCATGTTTAGAGAGTCTGAAAAATGTCAGGAAAGACAACTCTGTGCCCCATCTGATTAGGTTTAACGAGTCCAGATGAGCAAACTCAGTGAATTTTTCATGTTTAGAGAGTCTGAAAAATGTCGTAAAAGACGGCTCCATTGGGGTACCTTTGTCATGTCTTGATAACCGGGCACGGCAAAGGGGTAATAGTAAGCCCGAAACAGTTCATTTTCCATTAGTTAGTCCATCGAATCCGGAAAAGTGAGAAATCTATGTTCAATGGACGTCTACCTCATTTTGTTATGAGTACGAGGAGACGAAGTAAACTCAATTTTCTTTGTGAAATTTTAACGAGTCCAACAAAGAAAACTCGGTACCTCCGTGAAATTTTAACGAGTCACGCGGAGAAAACTCGATTTACTTTTTTTGTTTAAAGAGCTTTGAAAAAGAGGAAAAGAATGGCTCCTTGTTCTTTGTCTCAATAGTTTAACGAGCCTGACAAAGGTGACTCGGGATTTTTTCGGTTTTATGAGCGAGAAAAAGATTCCTAAAAAGAATGCTCAGTACTTCTCCATAGTTTTAACGAGCCTGAAGAAGAAAACTCTAGGTTTTTCGAATTAACGAGCAAGAAAATACCAAAAAGAACGCTCGATGCCAACTTCGTGTAAGTTTAACGAGCCCGAAGAAGAGAACTCGAGGTTTTTCAGATTAACGAGCAAGAAAAATACCATAAAAAGAATGCTCAATAAAACATGAGTATGTATGCTCATAAATCTCGATCCCTTATTAGAATCATCAGTACCAAATCTCGAGAGTTGCGACATGTGTACAACGAAAAATCATGACTTTGCCGACTGACTTAAGAGAGTCATGCCCCAGAATTTGCTATAAGAAGGTCAAAAAGACTTTCATTTTCACTGTTTCGAGTGCTGTGAAGAAGCTCTGGAGTGGAAAAGGGGTGAAAATTTCAGCTGACGATTGCGGTCAATCCGGGCAACAGTTTTCTATTCCGCGAGATCCAGGTAAGAGCTAGAACCTCCTGTTATCATTTAATTGCCAATTTTTTAGTTTTTGCTGGTTCAAAATTAGGAAATTTTGAGGCCCTAGAAAAATATTTGCGCCTAACACGGGGCAGGAGTACAACAGTAGCGTTAAACGCATAACCCGTGAAGGAAGTGCACGTTAGAACGCTCTGTTTTGTACTAGTGCCCGCGTTAGGCGCAACATGCTTTCTAGCAATTCAATTTTTCCATTTTTGAAGTGGTCCAGGCAAATTTTAATTGGTTGGAAATGTTGCATTTGCAGGTGTTCAGCTGTTAATCATGAGTATCTGGCGAGAGAGAGAGCATGAGCGGGAAGAACGAGAGATGGTGATGGATGCAGCAAGTTTAATAGCTCTCCAGAGGTGTGGATTGCTTAAGTATGCCCGTTTAGAACTGATGAGGGGTCAAGAGGACCTCCTGAGGTGGTTGATCCAGCAGTGGGACGAACGGCATCATGTCTTTCGGATTGGTGGCAACGAGCTCGCCATCGAAAAAGATGATGTTTACTTTTTGACCGGCTAGTCATGTCGTGGGGCGAGGCCCAATTTGACGGGGTCCAGAGCTGACTCTCGTTCCACTACTGATTTGATCCATGCGCACTGCATACGTGGCACCCAGGCTGTGAGTAACCGGATACCTATTGCACAGGTGACTTTGAGACCCTTGCGGTCTATTCTCTGGATGATTGTTCGCTTGGCAGGTGCCAAGAGTCAGCATGTGGCGACCAAGGCTCAGATGCTCCTAGCCTTGGATTGTATGCAGCCTCAGGTTTTCGACTGGTGTGACGGTGTGGTCCGTCGGGTCCGAGCAGAGCTTACTGCATGCAAGACCCGTACTCAAAGGGAGTTTGGGTACGGTACACTGATTGTTTCTTTCATACTGGAATGGATACTACTGATGAGGCCTAGGATCCCTACAGCGCCATTGGGTCCACGTGAGCCGAGGCAGGCTCGGTGGGCCACTTTGCTTCCACGGACTGGAGAGGGTCCCGTCCGTCACTATTTTGATGAGGGATTTTTTGATTGGCTGGACTCTCAGATCATCATGATTGAGGATTATCCCTATGCAGGGATGAACTTCACAGGCGATCCCGAGCTAGTCTTGCCCCCTGGCACCCAGTGGGGGCCCGATGGTAAGAAAAATGATCAGTTGTTTTCAAAGAAGTTTTTGTTTTTTAGCTCTTGAATGTTTATGTAAAAAAAAAAAATTTTTTTAGAAAGGGGTGAAAATTTAGCTTTGACATGAAACTTTTGCTTGCTTGACACAGATTTGGCACCTGTCCATCCAGCTGGGGCCCCTCACTATGCACGGCGAGGATTGCAGCTACCCGGGGCTGGCGCACCTGTAGAGGATGCAGAAGCTGGCAACGACGATGATACCCAAATTTTACATGAAATCCAGGAATTTGGAGGGTCTGAGCATGGGTATACCGCCGCTTCCTATGCGGGAGGTTCCAGTTCGTCTGCAGCGGCATACTATGGGTGTGCCGGAGAGATATCTGGTTCCTCTGAGGAGGATAGCTAGAGCAGTTGTACGCTATTATGAGCATCAGGCTTAGCTGGTGGAGTAGATGTATTAGTGTCAGGCATGGCTTAGTGTAGCCAAATTTTGTAAAACACCCCAAGTTTTGGGAGATTTTCTTTTTGATGTTTTCTGTGTACTCGACACAATATATATCTATATATATATATATATTTTTTGGTGATTTTGTGTTTTTAAATTTTTATGCATTTTTTGATGTGATAAAAATATATGTACTCATGAGTAAATCTTTTACAATAAATGTGACAAATGCCAATCTAACACATAATTTTCCAAAGAATCAGCTAATGCATTAAATTCCCTAGTAACATGCTCAAATGTGATTGTTTGAAATTGACGTTCTAAAAATCACACTCGTAAAAAATAACGTAACAACACAGGGTGGCGGACACGGTAATGATTGTTTAGCTGCATAATGATGAGTTTGGAATCTAACCTGACCACTAAATCGGAGATGTCACGAGATGCCGCTTCCGTGAGGAGTTGGATCACTGACATGTACTCGGCCACATTGTTGGTGGCGTTACCCAGGAAGATCCCCCCGGAACCAAGAAGGTCCGACTCAGGAGTATAGAGAACCCAAGCAGCTGAAGCAATGTGTCTAGTGTGACGACTAGCACCGTTTGCATACCCGGCATATGATAATGAATGTGATGACATCTGTGCGAAAGAAAAAGATTACATGATAAAAACACTTTAAACCAAACAAATAATCCAGAAGCATAAAAATAAAAATAGGCAAAACTTATATACATAAAATTACAAAGCATATGCCTAGTGTGAAACTAGGCAAAATACTTCTTCAGATAGAGCCCGTTGCGGGGCTCCTCGAGTGGAATTCCATTACAGTCCTATAATTCGTAAGCTCCTTTTGAGAGGGCTTTAGTAACGATGTAAGGATCGAGCCACAATGGTTGGAGTGTTCCTGCCCCAAAGAGGTCGTGTTTTTTATCATAAAGTGGAACAAGATCGCCCTCTTGGAAAGAACGAGGCTTGACAGATTTGTCATATTGAGTTTTAACTCGGCGCTGGTGAGCTTCGAGTGCTAGTGTAGCATCTCGACGAGTTTCGTCCAAATGATCGAGCGAGAGCAAGCGCTCTTCTGTGGCGGTGGTGCCAGGGAGGAGTTCAACCGCTAGTTTAAGCGATGGGATTTCACACTCAATGGGAAGTACTGCCTCCAGGCCGAAATCAAGTTGGAAAGGTGTGATATTTGAAAAGCAATACTGAATATTTTCTATGATACTTGTCCTTACCGAGATATCAATGAGTAGCGTCTTGGAAAGATTACCCATGTTCCCTTCTGAATCGATAGTGTGGACAGTCGTATAAGAGGAGGGAACTATCTCAGGTTGGTCAAAAGATGGGATTTCAGTTTTTATCGCCTCCAAATCAATCGTTGAAGCACGATGGTGGAACTCTCCCCAAGGTCGTTCTTCTAATGACATGATCTCTCAAATAGCTTCATCTGTAGGCCAGACTTCATTGAGGAGATCCTTAGAGAGAACTGTTATGGGAGAGAGGGTCGTACCTGTGGTCGAAACCATATCAGTGGAGGGTTCAGATGCGGTTTGGATGGCTTGGTAAGCCAACTCAACCAGCGAAAGCGGCATCTGATCTCCATAGGAATCAATATCTGAAGGCGCCGGGATGATCCATGGGTCGATAGAGCCATCCGAAGAGGTGGATATCATTGCAACCATGTTTGGGATCTGAGGCGGCGGTAGAGGAAAACAACCCAGTAGGGAAGATGCCTTCAGAAGACCGGTACCGATACTGACGTAAGAGTCAGGGACACCTCCTGTTAGGGGTACCGAGCTACTTGGTAAAGTGGAATAATCAGGGGTGCAGAAGGATAGATGATCGACCGTGACTATTCTCCCATCCAATGGAAATAGGATGAGTCGGAAGACCGAAGACACGATGGCGGTCATAGCATAAGACCAACTGCGACCGAGCAATAGATTATAGTCGAGATGACGCTCTACGACTTCAACGTCCACGTTTACCGTTTTCCCACTTAGAGTGATGGGAAAGCTAGCAAGGTATCCTTTTGGTAGGAAAGTGTGGCCATCAAAAGCTTTGAGGGAATTCGATGGCAGGGTTAGAGTAGGAGAACCTAAATTCAGCCAGCAAGCTTGTGACATAACGCAGGTGGAAGCACCTTCATCTATGACAGTGTGATGGATGGGTATCCCTTTCGACACAACCTGCACCTGGAATGCGAGTTGATGCGAGAGGCGAGGTTTAGCCTTTTCCATATCAAAGACTGCTAGCATGGAATCCTGGGGATCTATTCCACCAATGGCCGAAAGCAAGGCTTTCCTTTGTGCTGGACAGGTTTGTAATACTTCAAGTGCAGACATAGCTAATGGTGCCTGCGCCAAATCTTCTACAATATTGTAGTTTTGGGCTGCACGTGCAGAGGTATTATGAGTCGTGCGTCGAAGTGTCCCTTTGGGGGGACGAATTACAGGTTCAACAATAGGCCTTTCGATATGTAAATCGTTGGGCGGCGGCGGATTGGAACTAGTTCCCGGTTCCTGAGCATCTATGGTAGGAGTTCCATAAAGCTTGGCGCGAGTTTGAAGGTCAATACTCTTGATAACATAAATGGTGGATGGTCCTTCGCCGGAAGGATACGAACCACCATTGCCCCGTTGATGGGGTTGTGGCGGATTTTCAACCATATGTTGATGTTGCTGCTGTTGATTGGGGAAAGGATTGCGAATAACGGCAGGTGTTCTCCCAGAATGCTTGTTAGCAATAAAATCGGTGCATTCCTGCAACCGAGGACATTTGTAAGTCAAGTTGTCCTCCGCACATATTTTACAAGGAAATTTCATGGGTTTATCCTTTCCTTTGTCATTTTTAGCAGCATTTTTCTGATTAGCGTTATTCTGATTATCAGACTACTCTTCCAAAGAAGATGTTTTCTTCTTATTCTTCTTATTCTTTCCGCTAGGTCTTTGTGAGGTTTGCACCGAATTTACCTCAGCAGAAGGGAGAGGAGTCATTTGATGGGGAGCGGTGGCAGCCGAGGATGGCTGGGAGGTTTGCCCCCGAGACTGATTGGTGGCTACACCAGAGATCGTTCCAACGAGACCATCGGCATGAGCTCCGGTTTTCTGAGTAGCCGGAGGGTTTGGGTTACCAGGGGCATGGGGAAGAAGATCGTAAAGCGTGCCGGATTGGGAATAGATTAAATCCAGGTGCTGGGCACGATGAATACATTGATCTTCTGTCACCGCACCAGAAAGGCCAATGTCTTTATAGATATGGGGTAAAAGAGACTTGCAAAACCAATTGGCTAAGAGATGGTCCGGTATTGGCGCTTTGACAAGCCTCCTCCTACATCTCCATTCATGAATATGGTCGGAGATGTGGGTGGCGGTGTCTTGGCACAGTGATGTTAATAATTCTGTTCTTTTTTCCACTCTAATTGGTAGTTGGAATTTCTTTAAGAACTCCGTCGCTAAAGCGCCAAACGTATTGATGGTGGCACGTGGTAATTCAATGTACCACTTGGCGGCATTTCGTGTAAGGGTGCGGGAAAACAGTCGGAGTCGGACACTATCATCTACCATGGAATTGGATATGGACCACAAATGGAAGGTAGTGATGTGTGCGGCGGGGTCGTCCCCATGCTTCCCGTCGAAATTCAGGATATCGGAAGGAATATTATGCGGTATTGGAGACCAAAGCGAGTTATGGTTGATGGGATCATTCGTCAGCTTATGGATGTTGGGTATGTCCAAAGCTGCCAAGAAAGGCAATTGTGGATTTGCCCCCGAGTCTAACCAAGGCAGTATGGGCTGACTACTTGGACCATAGGGTCCCCCCATCCATGTGTTACCAGAAGGGTAAGTGGGACTCTGATAAAAACCTCCCATAGGTGGAGGAGTAGGAACATACGGTTGCTGTCCATAGGGCATAGTGTATTGAGGGGCAAATGGTTGGTTGCCCCCAGCGTAAAAGTGCCCTCCCACTCCAGACGGAGGTTGGGGTTGGTTAGTCCAAATGGATGCAATAGAGTTTCCCGGAGGCATACTAGTATTTGCATAATTTGGCAACAGTATAGATCCTACACCTATGTTTGAACCACTTAAGGGGATAGTATTTACAATGGGTTGTCCCATTTGTCCTAAGGATTGCATAGGAAGAGAAATATTCCCTGCTACCTGTGTACTGATAACACTGCCCCCTGGCATAGTGGCCAGGGGGTTTGAACTCAACAGAGGGTTCCAACCGAAAGGGTTGCTAAAGGGCATCGAAGTAGTCGTGCTCGTGGGAGGAGCTACCGTTGTCCCCAACGTGGTCACGGTAGGAGTAGATTCCGAAGGGTTCGGTAAACTACTGACAGTTGTGTTGACCATAGGGTTGGGGGTAGGCATATGTTGACTACTGGGGTTACCCAGTAATGACATAGAACTGACCACCGGCGGGGAGGATGATGGCGAACCAGGAATGGTTGCCATTGGTATCGACCCTATGGATACCGGTGGAGAAATAGATGTTGGTGTTGCCGTAGACATATCTCGGCGCGGTGGAATCTGGATTATCACCGGTCCTAACGGATCAGTGAGCGGATGATTTTAATTAGGTAGAACGCCTTCAGTGAAAGGGTCCTCCGAGAGTTCCGGCTGATAAGGGTCTATGTGGTAATCCAGATTAGTCAAAGGAGACTGCTCTTCCGTAGAAGGCTCAGGTTCACCAAGGTTCAATCTTTCCTCTAGAGTGAGAGGAGGTAGACCTTGCTGTCGTCGAGACAGACGGCATGGGTCAGGGGATGCCACGGTGACCGGTTTAATTTTTAACAAATTTTATTAAAATGTGATATATTATGAAGTCTCAAGTGACAGTAACCACACACTTACTAAAAAGAAAAGACTCTCTAAAATCAATCAGAAAGCAGCCAGTATAGGGTGCCCTGTCTGAGTACTACCATTCACTGGTGATGAAATCCAGTCTCACAATAGCATACAGAGAGGGTTGGTTTGGGGTGCACATAATTATTGCCATTTCCAGAGTCAGCTTCTCGAACCCCGCATTTGCTGTGTGTTAATTTCGGGCAACACGAGTACCCTCTCAGCGACCCAATATTTATAGGTCCGGCTCGCTCGTTGTGTACTGTGACGAAATTTCCGTCCCTACCACTCGAAAGTTCTTAAAAGTGCGTGTCACTAAGGACACCAAATCACGATATCACTGTGGGGCTCACCGTCACGATCAACAAGCATATAAGGCATACCCAGATCCCTCGATCTATTTCGATATCCCCCGACGGGAACCCCAACATAGAACAGACCTGTCAGGATGGCCGACATGGCTACCTAGTGCACCCAAGTGTTGTCTCGCGCTGAGCTCCGGTAAAGGAACGGTCCCGATAATGTGAGTGCAGCAGGATTTCACTCGTTAATGACTCTAGTTTTCAGGTTTTGAGATCTTGGGTAGTTTTCTCACTTTCCTAACCCAAGATCCTAGCCTGAACTACTGTTTGTGTGAGCTCAAAAAGAGTTATTAGATTGATTTTATTATCGCTTTGTTTTTAGTGTACTTTGTTATTAGTCTTGCGGAGGGGGAATGGACGTATGAAGTATAGTGAGACTCTGACTCAATAAACCATGCAAAACATGCTCTAACTATTAACTTCAATGAAGAGTGTTTCTACAAGGAGAGGTTTCGTTATCAATCATCCATGCACCAACATGTAAATAACACAACTCAACTTTCAAGATTTAGACTTCTATCTACCTCTTTAACAGTCTGTGAACTAAACTTTCAGAATAAACTCAACTAAATGCAGAAAAAATAAATTTCTCTTTAAAAATTAAATGCTTTGCACACTAACTAAATAAGAGAAACAAATAATCAATGTCAGCTTTAGCAGACAAGCACAGGGATTCAGTCTGTGAAAGGTACTGGTGGCCAAGAAACTCTACAGCTAAAACACAGTCACAGTAGTGAACAACAGGGTTTTGGCTTCGTAACGCTCTGTCTGTGAGAAAATACAGCGTTATAACGCACTGTATTTAAGCCTAGACCGCGTTATAACGCATTGGATGAACTGCATAGGTCGCGTTAACCAAGGAAAAGCTATTCAGTTGGCCAGACAGGAACAGGATTGAACTCTGCAAGCATTTGGTATGTCTACTGGGCATCAAAAAATGGTCGGAAGGATATTGAACAGAGGAGAGAAGAAATGAAGGGAAAAATAGTCCGGAAACTATGGGGACACTCCCCAGCGGAGTCGCCAATTCTGCTATAGGGTAAACTGCTTGGGTGGTTGGTTTTCATATATCCCTCTCAGGGCTTTCCGGTGCCCGAGGCAGACAGTAAGATTAGCTATGCTGTTCACAAAGATGGCATGAGCATGTTCATATTAGCTTGAAATGAATTGAAGGAATACAATAGAGAATTACCTCTTTGACAACTTTAGAATCCTTTAGAGAGCGCTACGCAGCAAAGCAAGAGTCCTTCTTCACCGGCTCCAAATCTGAGTCCTGCAATCAGTCAAAGCACCCTCGTAATTTCTAATATAACAAGTATTCTATCAATTAAATCAATAATGAACATCTAGATTATACAAATCTGAGCCATTCATCTCATACTAAGCAAATATTGAAACAACAATATAACATTAAGCATCGAATGGACAAAACGAACATAGTTCTATTGATTTTGAAAGAAAGAGGATTACAACCATCGGTTGTACCAAGCCCTCCTCAGTCTCCCAATCTCTCTTCTCTATCAAGTGAAGAAGTCCAAGCCAACAAGCTCTCTAGGAGCCTCTTTGACTCTTGGCCTTCACAATGTCACACTATTCTCTATTCCACAAGTATACAAAAACCTTGAGCAATCCTTCGACCGTCAATTAAGAGCCTTCAGCTCCTTCTTATAGGAGAGGGAGAAGGCCATTGTTGCCCTTCTCTTTCCACTAGTTTGGAATGGAAAAGGCTTAGATGTTTCCTTGATCTCCATGCTTTTTCCTCTCTTGGAGTTCAGTCTTCTATGGCAATGACCAATAATGAACTGGTGCTTCTGCAGTTTCCTTTGTGCACTGACTCCTTTGTGAGGGAAAGTCGGAGATTCAAATCTTTCTCTGCGCTCTTTTCCCAATTCAAACTTAAAACACGGGTAACGCGTCCCTCCAGTGTAAACAGAGTGTTTCCCTAGCCACTAACGCGGCCAATGTATTGCTTGTATGCGTTATAACGCTCTTGTTCTGTTCTATATATGCGTTACCCTGGCAGAAATAGGTTTAATTTAGGTCTTTGTACTTCTTCCATATTTTTCTTCCCCTCTGAGCTGATGAGGAGGTATTTTGACTTGTAACAGATGCCCCCTAAAGTGTGAGGTCAGAGACGAAGACGATGGCCGAAATACTTTATAATTTGTAGACAGAGAGAGATTGAAAGACTGAGGAAAACCTGAAACAACAACATATGTCAGAAAATATAGTATTTGCCTAGAGTCGGGCATGTCCCATGCTCAGTAGCTTTAAACAACATGATTTCTCTAGAATAGAGATATGAAGAATCTGTCCACCAATAGGCACAATGTGGAAGTGTCTGTCATAACAGGATCAGGTTGAAGAAGCTGTCTCTATAAACAATATCGCAGCTTGGGGAAGGGAACACAACTTTAATGGTGTAGCCTTTTGCCCCAAGGTCTTGACCGCTGATTCACTTAAACTGCATATTTCTCAACATGTGAATGAAGGAGTTGTCGTCGAACATGTGAGAAATTGTCTGATTACCAGTCGATAATGAAAACTGTTAACAGACGCGAAGGTGGCCACCGATAATGATGATGGTCCCTAAGATGCACAATACAATCTAGCGAGTGTGAATAAAATGAGTTGAAGTCGAACACTCGTAGAATCATTCGACCAGGAGCCAATGATGAAGACCCCTGATCAAACACAAGACTACCTGCCACTGATGTCTGCAAGTATCTGGGTACTGATGGGTTTCTGGATCAACTTCCTAGATAAGATGTTGAAGTCGATAGGAAGAGATCTGTCGAAAGGTAGGCACTGAGGCGTCCTACATCAGTCAACACGAAACGGAAACCAAATGATTTTGTTTATGATTGAGATAATGAAGAGTAAATGGGAACGTCGGACGACAAATAATTTCTAGCATAATGAGCGGTTTGGTTGATAACAGGAGCAGTAGATAGCGAGATCTGCTTGAACAATAGAAGGCACTCTAGCAGGGTACTAGGCAGCTGAAGCGTGTTGAACACCAAAGAGTGTGTTAGGATTTTACCGGTGCAGGGACACTAGGAAATGAAGGCTAATACTCATAGATGGTAGGGTTCGGCTAACTGCGAAAGAGTTTTCTGGGAAGTGCCATGTTCAAGAATTTTGCTGCCAAATCGACCTTTTTTTGAAAATGTAACAGAGGTAGTATCCATTTTGTCCAAATTTTTCCCCGTCTGATTAAGTTTAACGAGTCCAGACGAGTAAACTCGGTGAATTTTTCATGTTTAGAGAGTCTGAAAAATGTCAGGAAAGACAACTCTGTGCCCCATCTAATTAAGTTTAACGAGTCCAGACGAGTAAACTTGGTGAATTTTTCATGTTTAGAGAGTCTGAAAAATGTTAGGAAAGACAACTCTGTGCCTCATCTGATTAGGTTTAACGAGTCCAGATGAGCAAACTCGGTGAATTTTTCATGTTTAGAGAGTCTGAAAAATGTCGTAAAAGACGGCTCCATTGGGGTACCTTTGTCATGTCTTGATGACCGGGCACGGTAAAGGGGTTAATAGTAAGCCTGAAACAGTTCATTTTCCGTAAGTTAGTCCATCGAATACGGAAAAGTGAGAAATCTATGTTCAATGGACGTCTACCTCATTTTGTTATGAGTACGAGGAGACGAAGTAAACTCAATATTCTTTGTGAAATTTTAACAAGTCCAACAAAGAAAACTCGGTACCTCCGTGAAATTTTAACGAGTCACGCGGAGAAAACTCGATTTACTTTTTTTGTTTAAAGAGCTTTGAAAAAGAGGAAAAGAATGGCTCCTTGTTCTTTGTCTCAATAGTTTAACGAGCCTGGCAAAGGTGACTCGGGATTTTTTCGGTTTTATGAGCGAGAAAAAGATTCCTAAAAAGAATGCTCAGTACTTCTCCATAGTTTTAACGAGCCTGAAGAATAAAACTCTAGGTTTTTCGGATTAACGAGCAAGAAAGACCAAAAATAACGCTCGATGCCAACTTCGTGTAAGTTTCACGAGTCTGAAGAAGAGAACTCGAGGTTTTTCGGATTAACGAGCAAGAAAAATACCATAAAAAGAATGCTCGATAAAACATGAGTATGTATGCTCATAAATCTTGATCCCTTATTAGAATCATCAGTACCAAATCTCGAGAGTTGCGACATGTGTACAGCGAGAAATCATGACTTTGCCGACTGACTTAAGAGAGTCATGCCCCAGAATTTGCTATAAGAAGGTCAAAAAGACTTTCATTTTCATTGTTTCGAGTGCTGTGAAGAAGCTCTGGAGTGGAAAAGGGGTGAAAATTTCAGCTCATGATTACGGTCAATCCGGGCAACAATTTTCTATTCCGCGAGATCCAGGTAAGAGCTAGAACCTCCTGTTATCATTTAATTGCCAATTTTTTAGTTTTTGCTGGTTCAAAATTAGGAAATTTTGAGGCCCTAGAAAAATATTTGCGCCTAACGCGGGTCAGGAGTACAACAGCCGCGTTAAACGTATAACTCGTGAGGGAAGTATGCGTTAGAATGATCTGTTTTGTATTATCTCCCGTGTTAGGCGCAACATGCTTTCTAACAGTTCAATTTTTCCATTTTTGAAGTGGTCCAGGCAAATTTTAATCGGTTGGAAATGTTGCATTTGCAGGTGTTCAGCTGTTAATCATGAGTATCTGGCGAGAGAGAGAGCATGAGCGGGAAGAATGAGAGATGGTGACGGATGCGGCAAGTTTAATGGCTCTCCGGAGGTGCGGATTGCTTAAGTATGCCCGTTTAGAACTGATGAGGGGTCAAGAGGACCTCCTGAGGTGGCTGATCTAGCAGTGGGACAAGAGGCATCATGTCTTTCGGATTGGTGGCAACGAGCTCGCCATCGAAAAAAGATGATGTTTACTTTTTGACCGGCTTGTCATGTCGTGGGGCGAGGCCCAACTTGACGGGGTCCAGAGCTGACCCTCGTTCCACTACTGATTTGATCTATGCGCACTGCATACGTGGCACCCAGGCTGTGAGTAACCGAATACCAATTGCACAGGTGACTTTGAGACCCTTGTGGTCTATTCTATGGATGATTGTTCGCTTGGCAGGCGCCAAGAGTCAGCATGTGGCTACCAAGGCCCAGATGCTCCTAGCCTTGGATTGTATGCAGCCTCAGGTTTTCGACTGGTGTGACGGTGTAGTCCGTCGGGTCCGAGCAGAGCTTACTGCATGCAAGACCCGTACTCAAAGAGAGTTTGGGTACGGTACACTGATTGTTTCTTTCATATTGGAGCGGATACCACTGATGAGGCCCAGGATCCCTACAGCGCCATTGGGTCCACGCGAGCCGAGGCAGGCTCGGTGGGCCACTTTGCTTCCACGGACTGGAGAGGGTCCCGTCCGTCACTGTTTTGATGAGGGATTTTTTGATTGGCTGGACTCTCAGATCATCATGATTGAGAATTATCCCTATGCAGGGATGAACTTCACAGGCGATCCCGAGCTAGTCTTGCCCCCTAGCACCCAGTGGGGGCCTGATGGTAAGAAAAAATGATCAGTGCTTTTCAAAGAAGTTTTTGTTTTTTAGCTTTTGAATGTTTATGTAAAAAAAATTTGTTTTCGAAAGGGGTGAAAATTTAGTTTTGACATGAAAATTTTGCTTGCTTGACACAGATGTGGCACCTGTCCGTCCAGCTGGGGCCCCTCGCTATGCACGGCGAGGATTGCAACGACCCGGGGCTGGCGCACCTGTAGAGGATGCGGAAGCCGGCGACGACGATGATACCCAAATTTTACATGAACTCTCCAGGAATTTGGAGGGTCTGAGCATGGGTATACCGCCGCTTCCTATGCGGGAGGTTCCAGTTCGTCTGCAGCGGCATACTGTGGGTGTGCCGGAGAGATACCTGGTTCCGCTGAGGAGGATAGCTAGAGCAGTTGTATGCTATTATGAGCATCAGGCTTAGCTGGTGGAGTAGATGTATTAGTGTCAGAGCATGGCTTAGTGTAGCCAAATTTTGTAAAACACCCCAAGTTTTGGGAGATTTTCTTTTTGATGTTTTCTGTGTATTGGACACGACATATATCTATATATATATATTTTGGCGATTCTGTGTTTTTAAATTTTTATGCATTTTTTGATGTGATAAAAATATATGTACTCATGAGTAAATCCTTTACAATAAATGTGACAAATGCCAATCTAACACATAATTTGCCAAAGAATCAGCTAATGCATTAAATTCCCTAGGAACGTGCTCAAATGTGATTGTTTGAAATTGACGTTCTAAAAGTCGCACTCGTAAAAAATAACGTAACAACACAGGGTGGCAGACACGGTAATGATTGTTTAGCTGCATAATGATGAGTTGGGAATCTAACCTTACCACTAAATCAGAGATGTCAGGAGATGCCGCTTCCGTGAGGAGTTGGATCACTGACATCTACTCGGCCACATTGTTGGTGGCGTTACCCAGGAAGATCCCCCCGGAACCAAGAAGGTCCGACTCAGGATTATAGAGAACCCAAGCAGCTGAAGCAATGTGTCTAGTGTGACGACTAGCACCGTTTGCATACCTGACGTATGATAACGAATGTGATGACATCTGTGCGAAAGAAAAATATTACATGAGAAAAACACTTTAAACCAAACAAATAATCCAGAAGCATCAAAATAAAAATAGGCAAAACTTATATACATAAAATTACAAAGCATATGCCTAGTGCAAAACTAGGCGAAATACTTCTTCAGATAGAGCCCGTTGCGGGGCTCCTCAAGTGGAATTCCATTACAGTCCTGTAGTTCGTAAGCTCCTTTTGAGAGGGCTTTAGTAACGATGTAAGGACCGAGCCACAATGGTTGGAGTGTTCCTGCCCCCAAGAGGTTGTGCTTTTGATCATAAAGTAGAACAAGATCGCCCTCTTGGAAAGAACGAGGCTTGACAGATTTGTCGTATTGAGCTTTAACTCGGCGCTGGTGAGCTTCGAGTGCTAATGTAGCATCTTGACGAGTTTCGTCCAAATGATCGAGCGAGAGCAAGCGCTCTTCTGTGGCGGTGGTGCCAGGCAGGAGCTCAATGGCAAGTTTGAGTGATGGGATTTCGCACTCGATTGGAAGTACTGCTTCCAGGCCGAAAGCAAGTTGGAAAGGTGTGATATTTGAAAAGAAATACGGAATATTTTCCATGATACCTGTCTTGACCGAGATATCAATGAGTAGCGTCTTGGAAAGATTACCCATGTTCCCTTCCGAATCGATAGTGTGGACAGTCGTATAAGAGGAGGGAACGATCTCAGGTTGGTCAAAAGATAGGATTTCAGTTTTTATCGCCTCCGAATCAATCGTCGAAGCGCGATGGTGGAACTCTCCCCAAGGTCGTTCTTCTAATGACATGATCTCTCGAATAGCTTCGTCTGTAGGCCAGACTTCATTGAGGAGATCCTTAGAGAGAACCGTTATGGGAGAGAGGGGTGTACCTGTGGTCGAAACCATATCAGTGGAGGGTTCAGATGCGACTTGGATGGCTTGGTAAGCCAACTCAACCGGCGAAAGCGGCATCTGATCTCCATAGGAATCAATTTCTGAAGGTGCCGGAATGATCCATGGGTCGATAGAGCCATCGAAAGAGGTGGATATCATTGCAACCGTGTTTGGGATCTGAGGCGGCGGAAGAGGAAAACAACCCAGTAGGGAAGATGCCTTCAGAAGACCGGTACCGATACTAACGTAAGAGTCAGGGACACCTCCTATTAAGGGTACAAAGCTACTTGGTAAAGTGGAATAATCAGGGGTGCAGAAGGATAGTTGATCAACCGTGACTATTTTCCCATCCAATGGAAATAGGATGAGTCGGAAGACCGAAGACACGATGGCGGTCATAGCATAAGACCAATTGCGACCGAGCAATAGATTATATTCGAGATGACGCTCTACGACTTCAACGTCCACGTTTACCGTTTTCCCACCAAGAGTGACAGGAAAGCTAGCAAGGTATCCTTTGGGTAGGAACGTGTGGCCATCGAAAGCTTTCAGGGACTTCGATGGCGGGGTTAGAGTAGGAGAACCTAAATTCAGCCAGCAAGCTTGTGACATAACGCAGGTCGAAGCACCTTCGTCTATGACAGTGCGATGGATGGGTCTCCCTTTCGACACAACTTGCACCTGGAATGTGAGTTGATGCGAGAGGCGAGGCTTAGCCTTTTCCATATCAAAGACTGCTAGCATGGAATCCTGGGGATCTATTCCACCAATGGCCGAAAGCAAGGCTTTCCTTTGTGCTGGACAGGTTTGTAATACTTCAAGTGAAGACATAGCTGACGGTGCCTGCGCCAAATCTTCTACAATATTGTAGTTTTGGGCTGCACGTGCAGAGGTATTATGAGTCGTGCGTCGAAGTGTCCCTTTGGGGGGACGAATTACAGGTTCAACAGTAGGCCTTTCGATATGTAAATCGTTGGACGGCGGCGAATTATAACTAGTTCCCGATTCCTGAGCATCTATGGTAGGAGTTCCATAAATCTTGGTGCGAGTTTGAAGGTCAATACCCTTGATGCTATAAATGGCGGATGGGCCTTCGCCGGAAGGATACGAACCACCATTTCCCCGTTGATGGGGTTGTGGCAGATTGTCAACCATATGTTGATGTTGCTGTTGTTGATTGGCGAAAGGATTGTGAAGAACGACAGGTGTTCTCCCAGAATCCTTGTTAGCAATAAAATCGGTGCATTCCTGTAACCGAGGACATTTGTATGTCAAGTGGTCCTCCGCACAGATTTTAGAAGGAAATTTCATGGGTTTATCCTTTCCTTTGTCATTTTTAGCAGCATTTTTCTGATTAGCGTTATTCTGATTATCAGACTGCTCTTCCAAAGAAGATGTTTTCTTCCTATTCTTCTTATTCTTTCCGCTAGGTATTTGTGAGTTTTGCACCGAATTTACCTCAGCGGAAGGGAGAGGAGTCGTTTGATGGTGAGCGGTGGCAGCCAAGGATGGCTGGGAGGTTTTCCCCCGAGACTGATTGGTGGCTACACCAGAGATCGTGCCAACGAGACCATCGGCATGAGCTCCGGTTTTCTGAGTAGCCGGAGGGTTTGGGTTACCAGGGGCATGGGGAAGCAGATCGTAAAGCGTGCCGGATTGTGAATAGATTAAATCCCGGTGCTGGGCACGATGAATACATTGATCTTCTGTCACCACACCAGAAAGGCCAATGTATTTAGAGATATGGGGTAAAAGAGACTTGCAAAACCAATTGGCTAAGAGATGGTCCGGTATTAGCGCTTTGACAAGCCTCCTCCTACGTCTCCATTCATGAATATGGTTGGAGATGCGGGTGGCAGTGTCTTGGCGCAATGATGTTAACAATTCTGTTCCGGTTTCCACTCTAATTGGTAGTTGGAAGTTCTTTAAGAAATCCGTCACTAAAGCGCCAAACGTATTGATGGCGGCACGTGGTAATTCAATGTACCACTTGGCGGCATTGCCTGTAAGGGTGCGGGAAAACAGTTGGAGTCGGACACTATCATCTACCATGGAATTGGATATGGACCACAAATGGAAGGTAGTGATGTGTGCGGCGGGGTCGTCCCCATGCTTCCCGTCGAACTTCGGGATATCGGAAGGAATCTTATGCGGTATTGGAGGACAAAGCGAGTTAAGGTTGATGGGATCGTTCGTCAGCTTATGGATGTCGGGTATGTCCAAAGTTGCCAAGAAAGGAAATTGTGGATTTGCCCCCGAGTCTAACCAAGGCAGTATGGGCTGACTATTTGGACCATAGGGTCCTCCCATCCATGTATTGCCAGAAGGGTAAGTGGGACTTTGATAAAAACCTCCCATATGTGGAGGAGTAGGAACATACGGTTGTTGTCCATAGGGCATAGTGTATTGAGGGGCAAATGGTTGGTTGCCCCCAGCGTAAAAGTGCCCTCCCACTCCAGATGGAGGTTGGGGTTGGTTAGTCCAAATGGATGCAATAGAGTTTCCCAGAGGCATACTAGTATTTGCATAATTTGGCAACGGTATAGATCCTACACCTATGTTTGAACCACTTAAGGGGATAGTATTTACAATGGGTTGTCC
Source organism: Pinus albicaulis (assembly GCA_034641835.2). Lineage (NCBI taxonomy): Eukaryota > Viridiplantae > Streptophyta > Pinopsida > Pinales > Pinaceae > Pinus > Pinus albicaulis. The sequence continues at coordinate 548,245,753 of CM076573.1, forward strand.
CATTTTTCCTAAGGATTGCATAGGAAGAGAAATATTCCCTGCTACCTGTGTACTGATAACACTGCCCCCTGGTGTAGTGGCCAGGGGGTTTGAACACAACAAAGGGTTCCAACCGAAAGGGTTACTAAAGGGCACCGAAGTAGTCGTGCTCGTGGGAGGAGCTACCGTGGTCCCCAACGTGATCACGGTAGGAGTAGATGCCGAAGGGTTCGGTAAACTACTGACAGTTGTGTTGACCATAGGGTTGGGGGTAGGCATATGTTGACTACTGGGGTTACCCAGTAACGACATAGAACTGACCACCGGCGGGGAGGATGATGGCGAACCAGGAATGGTTGCCATTGGTATCGACCCTGTGGATACCGGTGGAGAAATAGATGTTGGTGTTGCCGTAGACATATCTTGGCGCGGTGGAATCTGGATTATTACCGGTCCTAACGGATCAGTGAGCGGAGGATTGTAATTAGGTACAACGCCTTCAGTGAAAGGGTCCTCCGGGAGTTCCGGCTGATAAGGGTCTATGTGATAATCCAGATTAGTCAGAGGAGACTGCTCTTCCGTAGAAGGCCCGGGTTCACCAAGGTTCAATCTTTCCTCTAGAGTGAGAGGAGGTAGACCTTGCTGTCGTCGAGACAGACGGCGTGGGTCAGGGGACGCCACGGTGACCGGTTTAATTTTAACAAATTTTATTTAAAATGTGATATATTATAAAGTCTCAAGTGACAATAACCACACACTTACTAAAAAGAAAATACTCTCTAAAATCAATTAGCAAGCAGCCAGTATAGGGTGCCCTGTCTAAGTACTACCGTTCACTGGTGATGAAATCCAGTCTCACAATAGCATACAGAGAGGGTTGGTCGAAAGTACAGTTACGGTTACTCTAGAGCTTCGCCCGAACCCCAGACGATAGGTGTAAGCACTCTTGTGAAGACGAGTACCCTCCTAAAGACTGAAGACAGAGTAGGTCCGTCTATTTCAGGTACCAGGATAGCCCGTCCCAGTCACCTTATGTAAGTCCCTAAAAGTATGGCCACTAAGGATACCTCAAATCATAGACACTATCGGGGGGGTCCACGGTCAAGGACAGTGTGCTATATGGGCAGAATACCTAGATCCCCGATCTAGTTTCGACATCCCCGAAGGGAACCCCAATATATAACACACCCACAGGATGCAGTCGAAGGTGGGCTACCTTCTAGTGCACCCAAGTGTTGTCTCGCGTTGAGCTCCGGTAAAGGAACGGTCCCAATAATGTGAGTGCAGCAGGATTTCACTCATTAATGACTCTAGTTTTCAAGTTTTGAGATCTTGGGTAGTTTTCTCACTTTCCTAACCCAAGATCCTAGCCTGAACTACTGTTTGTGTGAGCTCAAAAAGAGTTATTAGATTGATTTTATTATCACTTTGTTTTTAGTGTACTTTGTTATTAGTCTTGCGGAGGGGGAATGGACGTATGAAGTATAGTGAGACTCTGACTCAATAAACCATGCAAAACATGCTCTAAATATTAACTTCAATGAAGAGTGTTTCTACAAGGAGAGGTTTCATTATCAATCATCCATGCACCAACATATAAATAACACAGCTCAACTTTCAAGATTCAAACTTCTATCTACCTCTTTAACAGTCTGTGAACTAAACTTTCAGAATAAACTCAGCTAAATGTAGAAAAAAAAAATTCTATTTAAAAAAGTAAATGCTTTGCACACTAACTAAATAAGAGAAACAAATAATCAATGCCAGCTTTAGCAGACAAGCACAGGGATTCAGTCTGTGAAAGGTACTGGTGGCCAAAAAACTCTACAGCTAAAACACAGTCACAGTAGTGAACAGCAGGGTTTTGGCATAGTAACGCTCTGTCTGTGAGAAAATACAGCATTATAACGCACTGCATGTAAGCCTAGACCATGTTATAATGCACTGGATGAACTGCATAGGTCGTGTTAACCAGGGAAAAACTCTTCAGTTGGCCAGACAGGAACAGGATTGAACTCTGCAAGCGTTTGGTATGTCTACTGGGCATCAAAAAATGGTCGGAAGGATATTGAACAGAGGAGAGAAGAAATGAAGGGAAAAATAGTCCAGAAACTATGGGGACACTCCCCAGCAGAGTCGCCAATTCTGCTATAGGGTAAACTGCTTGGGTGGTTGGTTTTCATATATCCCTCTCAGGGCTTTCCGGTGCCCGAGGCAGACAGTAAGATTAGCTATGTTGTTCACAAAGATGGCATGAGCATGTTCATATTAGCTTGAAATAACTTGAAGGAATACAATAGAGAATTACCTCTTTGACAGCTTTAGAATCCTTTGGAGAGCTCTACGCAGCAAAGCAAGAGTCCTTCTTCACCGGCTCCAAATCTGAGTCCTGCAATCAGTCAAAGCACCCGCGTAATTTCTAATATAACAAGTATTCTATCAATTAAATCAACAATAAACATCTAGATTATACACATCTGAGCCATTCATATCATACTAAACAAATATTAAAACAACAATATAACATTAAGCATCGAATGGACAAAACGAACATAGTTCTATTGATTTTGAAAGAAGGAGGATTACAACCATCGGTTGTACCAAGCCCTCCTCAGTCTTCCAATCTCTCTTCTCTGCCAAGTGAAGAAGTCCAAGCCAACAAGCTCTCTAGGAGCCTCTTTGACTCTTGGCCTTCACAATGTAACACTATTCTCTATTCCACAAGTATACAAGAACTTTGAGCAATCCTTCGACCTCCAATTAAGAGCCTTCAGCTCCTTCTTATAGGAGAGGGAGAAGGCCATTGTTGCCCTTCTCTTTCCACTAGTTTGGAATGGAAAAGGCTTAGATGTTTCCTTTATCTCCATGCTTTTGCCTCTCTTGGAGTTCAGTCTTCTATGGCAATGACCAATAATGAATTGGTGCTTCTGCAGTTTCCTTTGTGCACTGACTCCTTTGTGAGGGAAAGTCGGAGATTCAAATCTTTCTCCGCGCTCTTTTCCCAATTCAAACTTAAAACACGGGTAACGCGTCCCTCCAGTGTAAACAGAGCATTGCCCTAGCCACTAGCGCGGCCAATGTATTGCTTGCCTGCGTTATAACGCTCTTGTTCTGTTCTATATATGCGTTACCCTGGCAGAAATAGGTTTAATTTAGGTCTTTGTACTTCTTCCATATTTGTCTTCCCCTCTGAGCTGATGAGGAGGTATTTTGACCTGTAACAGATGCCCCCTAAAGTGTGAGGTTAGAGATGAAGACGATGGCCGAAATACTTTATAATTTGTAGAGAGAGAGAGATTGAAAGACTGAGGAAAACCTAAAACAACAACATATGTCAGAAAATATAGTATTTGCCTAGAGTCGGGCATGTCCCATGCTCAGTAGCTTTAAACAACATGATTTCTCTAGAATAGAGATATGAAGAATCCGTCCACCAATAGGCACAATGTGGAAGTGTCTGTCATAACAGGATCAGGCTGAAGAAGCTATCTCCATAAACAATATCGAAGAAGATATCGAAGAAATTGGGGAAGGGAACACAGATCCACATGGTAGCTCTTTGGCCCTGTGTCAACGACCGCTGTTTCACTTAAACCGCATATTTCTCAACATGAATGAGGGAGTTGTCATCGAACATGGGAGAAATCGTCTGACACAAATACCAATAATGAAAACCTAATGCAAACGCGAAGGTGGCCACGATAATGATGATGGTCCCTAAGATGCTCAAGATACCCAGGGGCGAGTGAATAAAAGGAGTTGGTTTAACACTCAGAGAATCATTCGACCAAGAGCCAATGATGAAGACCCTTGATCAACACAAGACTACCCGCCATCGATGTCTGCAAGTATCCGGGTACTGATGGGTTTCTGGATCAACTTCCCAGATAAGGTGTTGAAGTCGATAGGAAGTGATCTGTTGAAAGGTAGGCACTGAGGCGTCCTACATCAGTCAACACGAAACGGAAACCAACTGATTTTGTTTATGATTTGAGATAAGGAAGAGTAAATGGGAACGTCAGACGACAAATAATTTCTGGCATAATGAACGGTTTGGTTGATAACAGGAGCAGTAGATAACGAGATCTGTTTGAACAATAGAAGGCACTCTAGCAGGGTACTAGGCAGCTGAAGCGTGTTTGAACACCAAAGAGTGTGTTAGGATTTTACCGGTGCAGGGACACTGGGAAATGAAGGCTAATACTCATAGATGGTAGGGTTCGGCTAACTGCGAAAGAGTTTTCTGGGAAGTGCCATGTTCAAGAATTTTGCTGCCAAATCGACCTTTTTTGAAAATGTAACAGAGGTAATATCCATTTTGTCCAAATTTTTCCCTGTCTGATTAAGTTTAACGAGTCCAGACGAGTAAACTCGGTGAATTTTTCATGTTTAGAGAGTCTGAAAAATGTCAGGAAAGACAACTCTGTGCCCCATCTGATTAGATTTAACGAGTCCAGATGAGCAAAATCGGTGAATTTTTCATGTTTAAAGAGTCTGAAAAATGTCATAAAAGACAACTCCATGTCCTGTCTGATTAGGTTTAACGAGTCCAGACGAGAAAACTCGGTGAATTTTTCATGTTTAGGGAGTCTGAAAAATGTCATAAAAGACGGCTCCATTGGGGTACCTTTGTCATGTCTTGATAACCGGGCACGGCAAAGGGGTAATAGTAAGCCCGAAACAGTTCATTTTCCGTTAGTTAGTCCATCGAATCTGGAAAAGTGAGAAATCTATGTTCAATGGACGTCTACCTCATTTTGTTATGAGTACGAGGAGACGAAGTAAACTCAATATTCTTTGTGAAATTTTAACGAGTCCAACAAAGAAAACTCGGTACCTCCATGAAATTTTAACGAGTCACGCGGAGAAAACTCGATTTACTTTTTCTGTTTAAAGAGCTTTGAAAAAGAGGAAAAGAATGGCTCCTTGTTCTTTGTCTCAATAGTTTAACGAGCCTGACAAAGGTGACTCGGGATTTTTTCGGTTTTATGAGCGAGAAAAAGATTCCTAAAAAGAATGCTCAGTACTTCTCCATAGTTTTAATGAGCCTGAAGAAGAAAAATCTAGGTTTTTCGGATTAACGAGCAAGAAAGACCAAAAAGAACGCTCGATGCCAACTTCGTGTAAGTTTAACGAGTCCGAAGAAGAGAACTTGAGGTATGTCTGCTCATAAATCTTGATCCCTTTTGACACAACCTGCGATGGATGGGTCTCCCTTTTGACACAACCTGCACCTGGAATGCGAGTTGATGCGAGAGGCGAGGTTTAGCCTTTTCCATATCAAAGACTGCTAGCATGGAATCCTGGGGATCTATTCCACCAATGGCCGAAAGGAAGGCTTTCCTTTGTGCTGGACAGGTTTGTAATACTTCAAGTGCAGACATAGCTGACGATGCCTGTGCCAAATCTTCTACAATATTGTAGTTTTGGGCTGCACGTGCAGAGGTATTATGAGTCGTGCGTCGAAGTGTCCCTTTGGGGGGACGAATTACAGGTTCAACAGTAGGCCTTTCGATATGTAAATCGTTGGGCGGCGACAGATTGAAACTAGTGCCCGGTTCCTGAGCATCTATGGTACGAGTTCCATAAAGCTTGGCGCGAGTTTGAAGGTCAATACTCTTGATGCCATAAATGGTGGATGGTCCTTCGCCGGAAGGATACGAACCACCATTGCCCCGTTGATGGGGTTGTGGCTGATTGTCAACCATATGTTGATGTTGCTGCTGTTGATTGGGGAAAGGATTGTGAAGAACGGTAGGTGTTCTCTCAGAATCTTTGTTAGCAATAAAATCGGTGCATTCCTGCAACCGAGGACATTTGTATGTCAAGTGGTCCTCCGCACAGATTTTACAAGGTAATTTCATGGGTTTATCCTTTCCTTTGTCACTTTTAGCAGCATTTTTCTGATTATCAGACTGCTCTTCCAAAGAAGATGTTTTCTTCTTATTCTTCTTATTCTTTCCGCTAGGTCTTTTTGAGGTTTGCACCGAATTTACCTCAGCGGAAGGGAGAGGAGTCGTTTGATGGGGAGCGGTGGCAGCCGAGGATGGCTGGGAGGTTTGCCCCCGAGACTGATTGGTGGCTACACCAGAGATCGTGCCAACGAGACCATCATCATGAGCTCCGGTTTTCTGAGTAGCCGGAGGGTTTGGGTTACCAGGGGCATGGGGAAGCAGATCGTAAAGTGTGTCGAATTGTGAATAGATTAAATCCAGGTGCTGGGCATGACGAATACATTGATCTTCTGTCACCGCACCAGAAAGGCCAATGTCTTTAGAGATATGGGGTAGAAGAGACTTGCAAAACCAATTGGCTAAGAGATGGTCCGGTATTGGCGCTTTGACAAGCCTCCTCATACATCTCCATTCATGAATATGGTTGGAGATGTGGGTGGCAGTGTCTTGGCGCAGTGATGTTAACAATTCTGTTCCGGTTTCCACTCTAATTGGTAGTTGGAAGTTCTTTAAGAACTCCGTCGCTAAAGCGCCAAACGTATTGATGGCGGCACGTGGTAATTTAATGTACCACTTGGCGGCATTGCCTGTAAGGGTGCGGGAAAACAGTCGGAGTCGGACACTATCATCTACCATGGAATTGGATATGGACCACAAATGGAAGGTAGTGATGTGTGCGGCGGGGTCGTCCCCATGCTTCCCGTCGAACTTCGGGATATCGGAAGGAATCTTATGCGGTATTGGAGGCCGAAGTGAGTTATGGTTGATGGGATTGTTCGTCAGCTTATGGATGTCGGGTATGTCCAAAGCTGCCAAGAAAGGAAATTGTGGATTTGCCCCCGAGTCTAACCAAGGTAGTATGGGCTGACTACTTGGACCATAGGGTCCCCCCATCCATGTGTTACCAGAAGGGTAAATGGGACTTTGATAAAAACCTCCCATAGGTGGAGGAGTAGGAACATACGGTTGTTGTCCATAGGGCATAGTTTATTGAGGGGCAAATGGTTGGTTGCCCCCAGCGTAAAAGTGCCCTCCCACTCTAGACGGAGGTTGGGGTTGGTTAGTCCAAATGGATGCAATAGAGTTTCCCGGAGGCATACTAGTATTTGCATAATTTGGCAACGATATAGATCCTACACCTATGTTTGAACCACTTAAGGGGATAGTATTTACAATGGGTTGTCCCATTTGTCCTAAGGATTGCATAGGAAGAGAAATATTCCCTGCTACCTGTGTACTGATAACACTGCCCCCTGGTATAGTGGCCAGGGGGTTTGAACTCAACAAAGGGTTCCAACCGAAAGGGTTGTTAAAGGGCACCGAAGTAGTCGTGCTCGTGGGGGGAGCTACCGTGGTCCCCAACGTGGTCACGGTAGGAGTAGATGCCGAAGGGTTCGGTAAACTACTGACAGTTGTGTTGACCATAGGGTTGGGGGTAGGCATATGTTGACTACTGGGGTTACCCAGTAACGACATAGAACTGACCACCGGTGAGGAGGATGATGGCGAACCAGGAATGGTTGCCATTGGTATCGACCCTGTGGATACCGGTGGAGAAATAGATGTTGGTGTTGCCGCTGACATATCTTGGCGCGGTGGAATCTGGATTATCACAAGTCCTAACGGATCAGTGAGCGGAGGATTGTAATTAGGTACAATGCCTTCAGTGAAAGGGTCCTCCGGAAGTTCCGGCTGATAAGGGTCTATGTGATAATCAAGATTATTCAGAGGAGACTGCTCTTCTGTAGAAGGCCCGAGTTCACCAAGGTTCAATCTTTCCTCTAGGGTGAGAGGAGGTAGACCTTGCTGTCGTCGAGACAGACGGCGTGGGTCAGGGGACGCCACGGTGACCGATTTAATTTTAACAAATTTTATTAAAATGTGATATATTATGAAGTCTCAAGTGACAGTAACCACACACTTACTAAAAAGAAAAGACTCTCTAAAATCAATCAGCAAGCAGCCAGTATAGGGTGCCCTGTCTGAGTACTACCGTTCACTGGTGATGAAATCCAGTCTCACAATAGCATACAAAGAGGGTTGGTCAAAAGTACAGTTACGGTCACTCTAGAGCTTCGCCCGAACCTCAGACGATAGGTGTAAGCACTCTCGTGAAGACGAGTACCCTCCTAAAGACCGAAGACAGAGTGGGTCCGTCTGTTTCAGGTACTAGGACAGCCCGTCCCAGTCACCTTGTGTAAGTCCCTAAAAAGTATGGCCACTAAAGATACCTCAAATCACAGACATCATCAGGGGGGTCCACGGTCAAGGACAGTGTGCTATATGGGCAGAATACCTAGATCCCCGATCTAGTTTCGACATCCTCGAAGGGAACCCCAGTATATATCACACCCACAGGATGCAGTCGAAGGCGGGCTACCTTCTAGTGCACCCAAGTGTTGTCTCGCGCTGAGCTCCGGTAAAGGAACAGTCCCAATAATGTGAGTGCAGCACGATTTCACTCGTTAATGACTCTAGTTTTCAAGTTTTGAGATCTTGGGTAGTTTTCTCACTGTCCTAACCCAAGATCCTAGCCTGAACTACTGTTTGTGTGAGCTCAAAAAGAGTTATTAGATTTATTTTATTATCGCTTTGTTTTTAGTGTACTTTGTTATTAGTCTTGCGGAGGGGGAATGGACGTATGAAGTATAGTGAGACTCTGACTCAATAAACCATGCAAAACATGCTCTAAATATTAACTTCAATCAAGAGTGTTTCTACAAGGAGAGGTTTCGTTATCAATCATCCATGCACCAACATGTAAATAACACAGCTCAACTTTCAAGATTCAGACTTCTATCTACCTCTTTAACAGTCTGTGAACTAAACTTTCAGAATAAACTCAACTAAATGCAGAAAAAAAAAAATTTCTCTTTAAAAAGTAAATGCTTTGCACACTAACTAAATAAGAGAAACAAATAATCAATGCCAGCTTTAGCAGACAAGCACAGGGATTCAGTCTGTGAAAGGTACTGGTGGCCAAAAAACTCTACAGCTAAAACACAGTCACAGTAGTGAACAGCAGGGTTTTTGGTTGAGTAACGCTCTGTCTGTGAGAAAATACAGTGTTATAACGCACAGTATTTAAGCCTAGACCGCGTTATAACGCACTGGATGAACTGCATAGGTCACGTTAACCAGGGAAAAGCTCTTCAGTTGGCCAGACAGGAACAGGATTGAACTCTGAAAGCGTTTGGTATGTCTACTGGGCATCAAAAAATGGTCGGAAGGATACTAAACAGAGGAGAGAATAAATGAAGGGAAAAATAGTCCGAAAACTATGGGGACACTCCCCAGCGGAGTCGCCAATTCTGCTATAGGGTAAACTGCTTGGGTGGTTGGTTTTCGTATATCCCTCTCAGGGCTTTCCGGTGCCCGAGGCAGACAGTAAGATTAGCTATGATGTTCACAAAGATGGCATGAGCATGTTCATATTAGCTTGAAATGACTTGAAGGAATACAATAGAGAATTACCTCTTTGACAGCTTTAGAATCCTTTGGAGAGCGCTACGCAGCAAAGCAAGAGTCCTTCTTCACCGGCTCCAAATCTGAGTCCTGCAATCAGTCAAAGCACCCATGTAATTTGTAATATAACAAGTATTCTATCAATTAAATCAATAATGAACATCTAGATTATACACATCTGAGCCATTCATATCATACTAAGAAAATATTGAAACAACAATATAACATTAAGCATTGAATGGACAAAACGAACATAGTTCTATTGATTTTGAAAGAAGGAGGATTACAACCATCGGTTGTACCAAGCCCTCCTCAGTCTCCCAATCTCCCTTCTCTATCAAGTGAAGAAGTCCAAGCCAACAAGCTCTCTAGGAGCCTCTTTGACTCTTGGCCTTCACAATGTCACACTATTCTCTATTCCACAAGTATGCAAGAAATTTTGAGCAATCCTTCGACCTTCAATTAAGAGCCTTCAGCTCCTTCTTATAGGAGAGGGAGAAGGCCATTGTTTCCCTTCTCTTTCCACTAGTTTGGAATGGAAAAGGCTTAGATGTTTCCATAATCTCCATGCTTTTGCCTCTCTTGGAGTTCAGTCTTCTATGGCAATGACCAATAATGAACTGGTGCTTCTGCAGTTTCCTTTGTGCACTGACTCCTTTGTGAGGGAAAGTCAGAGATTCAAATCTTTCTCCGCGCTCTTTTCCCAATTCAAACTTAAAACACGGGTAACGCGTCCCTCCAGTGTAAACAGAGCGTTGCCCTAGCCACTAACGCGGCCAATGTATTGCTTTCCTGCATTATAACGCTCTTGTTCTGTTCTATATATGCGTTACCCTGGCAGAAATAGGTTTAATTTAGGTCTTTGTACTTCTTCCATATTTGTCTTCCCCTCTGAGTTGATGAGGAGGTATTTTGACTTGTAACACAGGCCTTGCAAAAAATTTATTCAAAAAATGATCTATGGTTTTGTGTCGTGAGCTTGCTTACGATAGATCACTTTCTATCGACGATAGCTCATCATCTAGGAAGTTGATCTAGAATCCATAACTACCTTGGAATCTGCATGCCTTAATGGAAGGTTTCTTGCTTTCAATGACATGTTGCATCATTGACCTTCGATCGAACGATTCCGTGAAATGTTTGACTTCATATCACTTATTCACATTTCATGGATTGTACTGAGTACTTTGAGAGCCATTGTCATTATTGGTGGTTTCTCTCACACTTGTTAACAGTTCACATCATTGACTGGTAATCAAGTGGGTTATACCATGTTCGACTTCGACACATTTAATCGCATGGATAGAATCGTACTAGTTCGGGAAATAGAAATCAAGACCCTGGATCTACTTTCCATCGTCCAGACTGCGAGGAGTTTTATTATTCATTATGAAGTAGACTATTCATTACAGATGGTTACGTCCATGCTGTGTCTACACTATTGATGTAATATTAAAATCATTTCTGTATCAGAACAAGTTTAGTTAGTTTTTGGTCTGAGTATGGGAATGCCTAGCTCAGTGATGATATATATATATATATATATATGTTTTTCATTGAATTTTTTTACAGGGTTCCGACTTGGGTGTCCACATGCTAATCCTTGAAATGATAAAGCACATCACTCTTCAAATGCTCTCAGACTTTGCACTTTAGGGGGCAATTTGTTACACTGAAATTTGTCACCATGATGTTTTAGTACTCCCTTAGAAGTCTACAACATCAAAGTTCCTAAAATCAAGCCTTTAATTTAAGAGAAAAGCTCGTAAAAGTCTTAAAAATATTTGTACCGCACTTTCCTTTAACATTTCCTGTGGTGCCACACCATTTTTCTCTAAATCGTGCCGAACTAAATGCACTTTTTCTTCATTAAGGGTGTGAACCCCTGTAAAATTTAAAATAAAGGCGGAAAGTAACATTTAGAAGCCCAACAGTCAAATATTGAAGCTTCTAGAAGCAATTATCCGGTTGAAGGTTCGCTCCTATCATGTATGCTCATTCCTCCATTATGGGAGCCTACCCCTTGGTTTATGGAGCTCAATCCCTTCAAAGAGCATTCTATCCCCTCTTATGCGGAGCTATAACCTCCTCTCTTTTCCTATAAATTGAAGCCATAGTGTAGCCTCAAAGGGAGTTAGACTTTGAGGATTTTTGAGGAGAAATGTTGTAGAAACTCAGACTCTCTTAACCGATCATTATGTGGGAATGGTCACACACCCATGTGCATTTTAGCTGAGAGAGTGAAAATCTTTTCAAAGTAAAGGAAACGCCTATTCCAGAACCAGGAAGGCATGTACGACATCAAGGCAGACATGGTTGTAAGGTTATTTCTTCATCAAAGATAATACGAATGAATTCCGTTTTCTCAATGAGTTCTTTAATTAAGTAGCTTATTTATCATGTTTTATCAATGAGTTATTTAATTAGTTATCTTTTTTCTTGAACTCCTTGATTATCTTGATAGATATATGGTTCATGAATTAGTTTATATTATGCAGGTGCTATTGATTTTTTCCATGTTTGTGATTGAAGATATTTGAAGACAACTCTTTCAAGAAACTGGAAAGAAGATCATTACGAACAGCGCTGGACTATAGGTAGGTCTTCAAAACCTCTGTTGTAGCTAATTATGAATCGAATATTATCTAGAGAAAATAGTTTTTTGTTTGGATTTTTGTTGCTAGCTGTCTGTAGGACACTTGGGAGGTCTTTCTTGTCAGCAAGAACGACCTATTTTTCCAACAAGATGTGATGAGCAGATCCATCATGTTCTTCTCAGCTAAAAAGCAACCAATCCGGAGACACCTAGTCATCCCAAACCGCTTTCTATAGAGAAAAACAACATGTGCATTATGAAAAATGCCCAATCATGTAGTTGTCACTTGCCTTGATTTAGAAACGTTACGATGCTAGTTCCCTACCAGACGACAAACTAAGCACGACAGGACCCCCATAGCTAGGCTATTTTGCCTAATATTTCAAGGAAATCAATATGAACAACACTGTACCTATATCCCTCAAGTTCACCCTACCATCGATATGATTCATACCATAGAGAAGAAAGAGGACGACCTCTATGAGTGGTAAAAAAGATATACCACCTCCAAATTAGCAACCCCACACCTAAATGAGTATGATGGGGAAGCTAGGACAACACACCAACCAAGCATGACCTAGGCCAAGCCTGGGATAATATGTAGACTATGCGACCCGAATGACAACTGGGTCAATCAGTGCAGAGAACTGAATCCCCTTGCAAATAGTTTCCGCATAGTCTCTTCTCTCCCTCAGAAACTTCTCTCTAACCAAGAGAAGATCACGCGTACCTATTGTGGGATTTTTTCACACTTTCACCATATGGTAAAATGTGTGCACCTCCCCAAGCTAAGAGAGGCAAGGGAAGCGTTAAGCCTACACTCCCCCAAAGAGTCAGATACACCTAAGCCAACACCATGGAAGTGGAAGCAAAATACCACCTCTTCTACAACAGATCCTTTCCAGGCGTCCAGATCCAAGACGTTGAGTAGTGTTGATTCCCATACAATATACTTTGTTGGCACAATGATGCCATGCACTATCTGCACTGGCCAAAATCATGCACCAGAGGTATGCCCACTAATGGAAACATTCAAACACCTCTACAACATGCACAATTTCCACCAACAAGAAATTGACCATTCTAGCGGGGAACCCAACCTTATGCTTACACAAAATCCCATAAGAGATATTCTTCCCCCACCGAATGTCGATGACATGATTCACCATATACAATTCGTATCATCGCATATCAAAAATAGGATTGTAACTTCCCCCATGTCCCAGGATTTCCACCTTATTCTTGTTGCAAAATATCAAGGTACCTTGCACTTTTGCATTGATTTCCGCAAGATCCCAAATTTTCAAGATGCTATAAAACTCCTTGATGATACCGAACCTCTAGAACAATGCCTAGCACAACTAGAGCTCGTTGGCAAAAGCCGACGACAGTCGCTGCAACACAATGAGGCCCATAAGAAAAAGGTAAAAGCGTCATTCGACAGCCATATCAACCCTCACTCATTCACCGAGGGAGAAATAGTCCTCCGCTATGATGTTGCAAAAGAAGCCCTAGGGCCAGGAAAGTTCGAAACCTTGTGAAAAGGACCCTACATCATCAAAAATTTCCTTTGAAAGAGGGCATACATCTTAACGAAACAGGATGGGACATGCCTCAGCAACCCCGTCAATGGCCTTTACCTCAATAAATTCTACCCATAAGGGCCAAGATGGCCCTTCCCTAGAGTGAACATACACAAACCCAACCACTAAATTTTTTTGACCAAAATACTTATTAAACACACTCAAAGTGCCGCCATGGATCACCAACCTGAACCTTATTTTGGATTTGCTGATGGAGCATCAAGATGATTTCAAAGTTTAGTTGCAGTTTCTTGTGTCATCTACCACTCTGACCGATTGCCACTCTGCTCAAACGGTGCATGCATCGATTCATCAACAAACAATTTGGTAGAATATGATGCCGTCATCGGACTTATGTGCGATGCCCTCCATCAGGGCATACGCCATATGCATGTTTACCTCGATTCCCAGTTAGTAGTGTCGCAATTAAACCAAACATTTGAGACAAAAGATACACATCTATTTAGAAATTATTTGCGTGCAAAAAGCTTAAGAAGACAATTTGACTATATTACATTTACACATGTACTAAGGAGTCAAAACCAAGTAGCTAATCCCATAGCTAACAATATCCTAAACTAGAATGTATCTCGAATAAACCATCATACATAAAAAACAAAAAACATAGATATCCATCAACATAACATCATCCATAAACCGAAACATGTGACACAACATGTAGAGCTGCAATAAATATCTCTCATATATATATATATATATATATATATATATATATATATATATATATATATATATATATATATAGAGAGAGAGAGAGAGAGAGAGAGAGATAGATAGATAGATAGATAGATATATCATGATGTATTTTTCTGAGTACAAAAATAGTGTTGCTGACCCATCGGCTAGCCCAAAGATACACAAAAGTTGTCAAAAATAGCGGAAGCATCCTCATAATGGGTACTTTCCCCATTTAAAAGTATACTTTAGGGCAGTTCCCCCTCAGGAGGGGCACCTGGACCTGAAAATGCTCCCAGTACCACCACTAGAGCCGCTGTCACAATTGAGACTGCCACCCGACGTAAAATAGGCCGATAGTCCTGCTTTCGGGCCATCACCGTCTCCAGCCGGACCTCCTCAAGATCATCCATAAAACCCTGAGAAGTCAATTCCGTAATGCGAGCCTCCGTCGTATCTAGACATGTCGCCTCTGCATGAGCACAAGCTCTCTCGACCATAGCCCTAGGGCGAGCACCACCATGAGGTCATCCAACAACATCTCCTCCTTGCCCACCCCGAGGTCTCCGAAGAGGACCGTGGCCAAACAATCGAGCCACGAGACGACCTACCTCACCAACATCTACAAAGAGTAACTGAAACTATGTCAGTGTCAGCAGAAAAACACATAAACACATATATAGTCAAATAAATGCAAAAAACATAAAAAATGTACCTATTAGCCCCCAAGCATAAGAAGGAGGGAGACCCATATCTGGATCCCCCTGGAAGTCCATCCCTACATATCGGAATGGCAATAACATCTAGGGGTTAACCTTGAACCAGGCCTTTTTCATGGCGTTCTAGTAATGCCCCACCATGCCCCCACTGCCTCGCAACATCACCAGAGCCCACCTCCTCATACGAGTCTCCCGTGGCCCCCTAGGAGGCACCGCCACCACTGGTCTCAGCAGAACTATCCTCTCATACATAATGCTGCACAAAATGCTGGCATATGGAAACAACTTCAATCCATGGTGGACCTTGTTGAGTTGTGTCACCATCTCGTCATAGAAAAAATGGGCAAAATCATAGAAGTTCCCCGACGTGAACCAGCACAATACTCCAACC
Source organism: Pinus albicaulis (assembly GCA_034641835.2). Classification (NCBI taxonomy): domain Eukaryota; kingdom Viridiplantae; phylum Streptophyta; class Pinopsida; order Pinales; family Pinaceae; genus Pinus; species Pinus albicaulis. Next base: position 548,261,136 of record CM076573.1, read on the forward strand.
TGTGGGCCTAATGCCCGATGTAGAGATGATGACCCTAAAAGTCGCACAATCACTGCCACAACACATTTCTCTTCTAAATCTGACACTGATGCAATGCTGATTCACCCCTCCGTAAGAGGCACCCCACCACAATGAACTCTCCGGAACCTCTCCAAATCCACCCTCCTAGAAGGGAGTGGATACCTCAACACCTCACCATGAGGCAGTAACCCAGTCACAAAATATACATCCATCTTAGGATGGATGGCCAGGTTTCTACCATGCAACAAAAACATGTTGCACCTCCTACACCAATGTCGAATCAAGTAACGAATCAATCGATCCTGCAACAGAAGAAGATCATTCTCTGCAAAATTCAGGAGCCCCCATTGTGCCAGTCGATGGCGCACCCTAGCATCAGCAACCAATGTGGTCCAGATCTCTAGCCAATCCTTCTCCCTCCATAATAACCTGTCATCCAAACAGGTACCCATCAGCAACAAAAAAAACGTCAAAAATAGTCAAAACTCAAAAAATTTCTTGCCTCGGCCTTTCGCGCACCTATCCCTCAAATAGGCATGCTTAGGGCATGCTTATATTTTCCACAGGCATGCTTAAGGCATGCCAAATAAGGGGAACAGAGTGCTTAAAGCACGCTTATCCCCAGAAAATGTGCACAAAGGGCGCGCTTTTGCCCTGATCGCCCGTGCAATCAAGGGAAAGAACCACTCAGAATATGTACAAACCAAGTATGTACATACCTCGACGCCATCAGACTAAAAACATTAAAGTGCAGGATGTCATGGAGGTTACCTAGGCATGATATCTCTAATCCCTGGTGCTCATTTTGACCGCAATGGCAAGAACCTCTGACCTCTCAAGAACTCAACAAGTACAAATGAATTGAATTAGGGCTATATTCACCTATATATTTCCCTTATAAAAAAGTTTGGAGGACCATAAAGAGAGATCAGAAGGTCCATTATTTGAACCATAAGCTGAACCGTGATCAACACTCCATAACAAATAGAAGTAATGCCACACAGTCACACTCCTGAAAAAATGATTTTTTCAGCGCCGGAAGGTATGCCCTCTCTCAACTTCATTCTTAAAGCTCATTGTTGCGTAGGTAAATCCCCTCTATAGACAGAGGAGATCCCTCTAGCCCTAGGGTGGGTCTAGTAGTAATAGGACATGCTAATGTGTCAGTTCCTAGTTAATGAATAAAATGAGTTGGGATAGATTGTCCTACCTATGATCCAACACAGTTGTCATAGCTGCAGCAATGGTCTCCTGATCTTAGTCCCGACATGTCGCGATCCTTCAGCAATGGTACTTGGGTGCCTGCACAAATATCAAAGGACAAAAGAAACATACAAAACAATAATTGCATTCATAACTAGCTAATTAGTCAAGGATAATTAAGCATATTTTGTAAGTTAAATGACATCAAGACAAGATGGGAACCAAAACATCAATCATGTATATATTAAGAGAAAGAAAGAGATTAAAACCGAAGCCTTGACATCATAGCCTCCTTCAGCGGGTCCAGTCAAAACGCGTCTTGAGCATTTTTCAGGGAATTTGGAAGTGGTGAGGAAAAATGGCCTAAGCTCTCTCTCGACAGGGGTCTCTCTCTGCTCTATCTCACACCAGCTATATCAGACTATTTCAACAAAATTTTCAACAATTCCTATTCAGCTAGCTACATCTATGTGAGAGAGGTGTATTTATAGAAGGAGAGGAGGAGGTTGGGATCCCTCAAATGGTGGAAGGGAGGCCATATCCTTTGGGAGGTTGCCCCAAAATCAGGAAACAAGAAGCCAAAGGAAGGTGCTCATCGTTATGTAGTTGAAAAACCCAAACTGACTCGCTCACAAAGTAGTTAGATTGGAAACTTCACTTCTATATCTAAAAAAATTTCCAAAAACAGCTCGGCACGGGCAGCTCACTGAGACAGAGTGCCAATGGGTGTGAGGCCCAGTGTTAATTCCCTTTATTAGTGCGAGGCCATACTTACCTGCCAACACCAACCCAAAAACATTTTTTTTTATGGTCTGTTCAAGGAAAATTCAACAGACGAAATGTTCTTCTCATGGAAAGGGATGCAATGACACTTTTTGAAAGGCATGACACTTCATATAAGTCACAGAAATGGTCCTCCAATGTGTGGGATGGGGATTGTAGGGACGATGAAAAAACGTTGTGTAACACTCATGACTTTCAATAATATTTGTTAGAGAAGATACTTTCACTTGAGGTAGTTTTTTTTGCAGGAAAATCTTGCAAACAATTCACAACTCCATCTACTAAAATTTCAAGAGCAGGTATCATTCTACCCCAAGCATGGTAGAGTCCCAGTAAATTTTGCATATCCTGACATCATTTATCCATCAGAAATCAACCATAGGTTCCACATATCCGATTGTGTTTATCATCACCTCACCCTACACAAGATAAACATTCTCGTTGGTCCGTAGAGCCTCCCCTCCATGGTGCTTGTCACCCTCAGTAGACCATATATCATAGCAAAAGTGACGCCATGTCTGTACCACTTTAGTCTGGGAAGCACCTAATGCCCATCCATCTGCCATGAATAAAGGTCAAGTTTCACCATACAAACTAAAAACCCCTTCCCGGATGACCAGGTTGTATAAGAAGATCAAAATCGCACTACCACGCCTCGCATTCGGCCCACCATACAACTAGCAGCAGAATCCCATCTGCGATATTTTTTCATCCGCTTCATCAACCCCACACATGAGACTAACTAGTGGCCCCCCCACCCTCAGTGAGCAAACACTCTCATGTTCTGGGGCACCGAACTTTGTGTTTTGTAAAAACCAAACCCCATTATTTTATTCTTTTGGTAAGTGTACAAAGACCACAAATGGTGCACTACGTCCCCCACCCTCTAATTCATTTTTCCTCCCATGGCAGTAGTTCCTGAACACCCTTGGTCAAAGTATCACACCCCCATGCACAAGCCACCATGACATTCATAGCCAGTTTTTACCCACCCTGGAAGTCCTACCGACTCCAAGGATTTCCCCATCAGAAATAACTATGACTTCTGCCAAGCTGCTTAGTACACTCTGACCTTGGGCCACTGAATCCCCACCATCAGTTTTCAGTCACCCCTCACCAACATGCCTATGTTAAACTCATCACATCCAAGTCCTTGACCCTTCATGTTAATGACTCCCCATTCGGTTAAGGCTTCCTTTTTGTCCACTTCAACACCTATTTTCCAAAAGGGAAGCAGTACCTTTGATTACCCTTCTCCATAAAAGGTACATCCTTGGTGGAACTGTGGGAGGAATCATTGCCAAAGATGTCATGGATCCTCCTTACATTCAACTGCAATAAAAGCTTTCATGTTAAGATGGTATCGTACCTTACAATCATTGCACTTTCATCAAATTCATCGAAGACCTGTGCCTTCATAAGCATCTCTTTCAACAATGCTTACACATGAAGGTCCTAGCCAACACCTATGCATATGATGCATAGCTATATGCCATACCAATTTTACACGTATGGGTACCACATTCCACCTATTGTTAAAGAAAAAATGCCCTGGAGGGTGTCAACAGTCGTTGTCAGCAAACACCAGATCGCTACCATATCAGTGACACAGACAAAACATGTATCTGTCAAAAATGATTTTTTTAACTAGCCACAACATCAGGAGCATGGGACATGCCCACCTCATAGAAAATTTGTATATATATTGTATTATATTTGCTTAAAGGGGTCCCATAGGACATGGTCATTCGTCAAACCAGTGCAGGGTGTTTCCAATTCTGAGCGTCACATAGGTCTCTCTCTCTCTATGCACGATATACAGAAAATAAACTATAATGTATTTCAGCTATACAGTTCTTCCTAGACCTCACACATTAGGGGGCATCTGTTAACACTGGAAAATCATACAAGAAGAAGAAGACATTAATTAATGTTAGGCAGAAGCATTTACAGGGCTGAAAGACATAAGAGAATCTAGAAAGTATTTAAAAATATCTAAGGTCTCAGGAAAAAAAAAAAATTGAGCAAGTCATAAATGCTTTTGTGTGCATAATCCTTCGTGAAGAGCGCCTTTGCGTGCCTTATGACCCGAAATCCGTGCAATCCTAGGAGAGGAAAAAGTCACTTTCTGGGACCACAAAAAGCACACTCTAGGAAAATTATTCCTCACTTGAAGCCACCAAAGGACAACCACCAAAGCCACCTTAGACATCAAGGGAGCACACAATGTAATATTTTTGGCACACAAAGGAATCATCCCCCTCTCTTGGGTCACCATCCAAAATGTAACAAGAGAGGGAAGGGGGATTTGAATTCTCCTATATAAGGCCTCCATGAGATCAAGAAATTTGAGACCACATTTTTATGCTAGCCAAAATTGCCCAACAAATACCAGCAGTGTGTGATCTGGAGCTGAAGATAGAGGGGACTCAATTGTTGGCCATCCAACAAGTTCATTCCACCACAATAGAGAGAGGGAGACTTTTCACCGAGGCAATATTGGAAGTAAAAACATCCTTGCATCAGGACTTAGAACCCATGTTTTAGGGACCCTTTGGCAAGAGGTTTAAAGTTTCATCCTCATTTCGTACTATCACTCAATAAGAGGGGTCGAAGAGCCACCGTTTTGATTATTGCAGTTGTTTGACTTTATTCAAATCTTTTGTTTATTTTTTTAAGTTTTAGTTTAGTTATAGTTTATATATACATGCTATTTCTCTATCTAGTATGTTTAGGATTCTATCTTGTTCCACTAACTTGCTTGACTCCACTTCTTTTTCTGCCTATGACCAATAACTTAAGTGGGTAAACCACACCCCTTAAGTTGGTGTGATTTCATACATGTGTGCACCAAACACACTAACACAGTGTCCAAGATTTTCATTTTTACACCTACAGGCCCAACCACCCCCACAATATTCCTTCCATGCATTTGGGAGGCATCCTAACCAAATTTATAGGATCTCTTCCATATAGTTGGGTCTTTATAGCCACACTCTTAAGCCTCCTTCCTTGCAACTGGGTTTTGGCCTAGTGTAAACTCCTTTTTCTTGGTCTAAAATTTGACAAATATTTTTTTAGATGTTCTTGAACACCTATTCATGCCTATGGAGTCTCTTTCAACTCAATCGTGTACTAATACGAAAAACATATCAATCATAAAGTGATCACATCATTCATGCATGTCTTTTCCTGTACTAACAATTATGACCATCCATAATGACCATGATGACATATTCCTCCACTAGATCCATAATAAATTTATGTTAACCATAAACATAAATATTCCAATCTTCCATGTGAGCATACTGAAACCACTATAATGTTGAAAAAATTCCATATCTTGACACATCAATTCCTACATAAGACAACTGTTGCACACTAAAAATCAAACTATGATGGGGTAGAGATCAATGCAGGTTTCCATGAACAAAAAAACTAGAGATATAATGCGAACAATCTCCCGCTTTGGACTTAATGGAAACCTTTTACAACACACCAAGTATCTCTCCCCCTTTGGAATCAAGTGAAAAGGGATGAAATGAACTAGGATAAGAACTCCCCCTATGCTATGCAACATTATAAAATGAATCTCAAGGAGCTCAACTAATCATGATCTCCTTCAACATATAATAGACCTTGATCATGTTCTTTCCCATATGACTGAAATTAAACCATGGAGAAGGACCATCCATCAGCAAATAGAGTGAAACATATGTAGGGTTCTCATTATATAAAGAAAACAACCATCATCAACAAAAATTCCATTTTGGAGCAAGATCATGAATATATCAATCATGGCATCATCAAAATGGATCTTTGATAATTGATTAGAGGCCAACCATCATCATGACATAGAGAAAAAAAGTGGAAGGATTCAATATTCTTATATCATATGCCAACCAAAATCAACGGAGATAGTAGCAACATATATAAAGTAGTATGTCAATCAATCCTGAACCATGCAACCATGTTCATGAAATCAAACAAAAAATCATTTTCCAATGATTATTAAGAGATGTGTTATCACCTAAAAAATGTTAATCAATTTAATTCTTACTAGGCTAATCGAAATACACTATGTAGGATTAATATTACCATGGTAAAACCCACTTTAAATATAGGAAAAAAATCAGTAAACCATTTATCTAAATTGTTTCTCATTAAAATCCATAAAATCCCATGATAATTCATTATTTATTTAATATTCTCTAGAAATAGTTATTAAATCATAATTTGATAAATATTTTTTATCACTTTTGACTTAATCACATTGGAATAGTTGAATAAATATTTATTTATTTGTTATTCCTTAGTTATCCCCTATCTTTGTTTTGAGATAATTGTTAAATCATTATTTAATAATTATTTCAAATTCATATTTTTCTTATTTTTTGATTATTTCAACCACATGCTAAATAAATATATTTAGCCATTTTATATATTTTTTTTTGTCTCAAAAAATATAATAAAATCACAACAACGACTAGATTTTGGTTTAGTAAATAATATTTTATTATTTTCTAATTCTCAATATATTCCAATATTTTGATATAAATAGAGGATTTTCTCTCCATTCTTCACCATGACCATTTTCATTGTCCCGATTCTCATCTCATTGCATTTGAGCTCCCACTTGAGTTCAATATTATTATTTTTTATTTACTGCCCATTTGACACCACGTATCGAGAGAGATAAATAGATTTTTGAATCGCAAGGTCGGGAAGGACCCATCCCACAGAGGGGGATCTACAGGCCCGAATTTGTAATCACTCCTCACTAGGTGTTATACTTTCATAATTAATAAAATTTATCTTTCTCATTCTCCATTGGGTTATTTGACTTATATTTTTGTTGTTATATGTTTCTATTCGCATGCCATAATTTTTTTCACATGGTTTTTATAACATTTTGTTGTAGATATGAATCATAGAAACAACCATATTTTTTTGTTAGGGATATAAATCGGCTATAATTTAAGTGAAGGGATTTTCACTCATAGAAATAATTCACACTGAAAAATGGTGACTCCATTGATGAAGTGATTCCAAACTTTGGTGACTGTTGTTTCATCTATTTTCAGTGTTTTTTAAACTATTTTATTTCTCTTTGTTAGCCACCCATAAATTCTGTCATATCAGGTGGTGGCTAAATGATGTTGGATAGCCTTCAAGAAAAAATTTCATTGCTAAAATTGCTGATGCTTAAAGTCTTTTGATAATATCCTATCCTTTGGATAATCGTCACTGCTTTACCCCTTTTCAAACTCAGAATTTCTGCTGTCATTACATGAAGAAAAACTGTTGCAAGCACCATTTCTCCCCTTTCCCCTTCTCCCAAAACTAACCCCATCTTTTCCTTTCTATTTTCCGATGAAAATCCCTCATTTTCATGTTTTTTCCCATTCCCCCTTCATCAAAATCCCTTCTATAAGGTTTAAAGACTCCTTCTTTGCCTTCTCTGAACCCCTCTAACCCTTTGAAAATCATTGAAAAACCATAAAACCCACATTTTGGGCATATATGGGTCCTAGCCCTTTTTCCCATTGACCCTCGGTCACATTATTTCCCATGTGACCAAAGGCCCCGCAATCGGGCACCAAGGCGCATTATAAATTAATAAAAACCTCTGTTTATATTAATTTTCCGATTTTTTATTATATTGTAATTCTCCGCCAGTTCGAAGTTTCGGCCGATCTCTGATGTCGATCTGATCTGCAGATCGACAGTGCGGAGTCTGTCACCTCAGTGGTCCCTACCATCCACTAACCATTCCAAAAACCGCGTGGTATCCATCGCACTGCCTTTAGGTGACAACGGTTTTTTCCCGATCGCCAGCGATTCCACTCATTGGTTGACGCGTGGCCTGGGCACTGTTCATAAAACCACCGTCCATCACGCGTTAACATTCGAACATGGAACCCACACAATATTGCTATACACCGTCCGATCTGGGCCAGGCCATCCAACGGTTGTCGCTCACCGAAGACGCCCAACAGTTAACCGAGCTACGACGCGGCATTCAATAGATATCTACCATCGATCTGATCTATAGATCAACGGCCCATATTCCATCACCCTGATTCATCGCCTGGTCAATTTTTTTTCGCTTTGACTCTCTGTTTCCGCTCCTGACCATCAATCTCTGCGCGATCGACGGCTCTGATTTAAACAAATCTTCCGCCTTCTCTATCACTTCTCCCGATCAATCCTGACCATTGGATGATGCCATCCAACGGCCATGCTCCCCCCACATGTCCTCTAAAGCAATATAACTTATAAATGCAGGATTTTCTAATATTTTTTGTATTTTGCAGGGTTCAAAGGGTTTTGCCCCTATGTCTGAAGAAATTTCGAAGGTAGAGGATGACGATCCTCCCACCTCTGATTTTTTATACAAAAATCATTCGCAGGGTTTAAAATTCACATTTCATCAATCATCCACAAGGCATTGATGCCATATCATCCCTGCGCGACCCTGCATACCAGCAAAGCATAGTGAATTAGACACAAATCAAAGAGTATCAGTGTCGAAGGAAAAAATATATCAAAACAGAGGATTAAAGACATATTTTGCGGGGATCATGGCTAAGAATGTTTATCAAAATCCTAATCCCTGATTTAAAACACAGTTTAAAGAAAATATGAAGTGTTTTATCGACAGGGAAACCTCCACCGCCACAATTAAGGCAAATTGATCCCTCTAGCTACCACGATGCCACCTGTGCCTCAAAGTATTCAATCAGAGGCTGAATTTATTGATCAGGACCAGATATCTGCCTCACAACATAGCCAAAGGGTAAATTCTGCAGGCAAATTAATGACAAACATCTGCAGAGTTACTTCGATGCCACACAGAGCCCCAAAGGTCAAAAAAATCTCCCATCGAGCTTAAATATTTATGTAAAACATTTAATACAGAGTACACCCATGTAATTTTCTTTATTAAGCCCCCCAAAGGCCAAGAAGCCATTAAGTCTGTATTAATTGTAATTGGAGATCTTTTATCAGATCTCACTTCCTCATTCTTCTATATATACTTCTGTAAAAGATGAGTGAGGGGTTGGTTGTTATTTGATCACCAGTTATAATACTGAAACTCTCTAAAATAAATACATAGTTTGTTGAGGTTGAAGAAGAAATTGAAGTCTTGGAAGCCCTGTTGATGTTGTTGCATGCTTGTGACTGAGAAGGCTCTATCATTGGATCCATGAGCTTGGCTGTAGGTGAAGTATTATGAATTGTTTAATGTTTTTCCCCTGTTTTCATAATGTTCAATAACTTATTACTACAGTAGGTTGAAATTTTTAGGCTAAGAAATGACTCCTGGAAGCACCTTATACCTTTTCATCCTTCACTGTTTTATGTTTTCTTCTGCTGAAGTATTTTAGAGTCTTTAATCTCTCTCTTTAGTCTTCATGCATGTTTATTTCCTTAATAGTTCAAACATTTGGTTTTAGCATGATTTATGGTTCTCCTTGCTTGTCTGTTTCCAGTTAAAAACTATTATTGAAGTCTCCCTTTGAAGTTCTTTGCTTACTATGAATCAAAGAGGTCTGTTTTGATCTTTCCCTTTGTCCTCACTTAAACATTTGGCTTAAAGGTCATTATAATTATGATCATAGATGTTTTTAGGTGTTCCCTCTTCTATGACTGCAATTATCAGTGAATATTTTATGTTTTCTAAGTCATTTGAAATAAAATCTTTGAGGAGATAGGGTGTTCCCCGAATATTAGATTTCATTTTAAAAGTTGTAATGAAATCATTATTTTCTTAAAGGTGTGATTTGTAGAATTTATGGTTAGCCCTGTCTATCAAAGAGCTCTTTATTGTTCAAATTATGCTTTCAAATTCCCTTTGTTGAGAATTAAACCTCTCTTTCCAAATCATTAAAGTTCATCTCATTCCAAAAACAAAAGGATCCTATGGCCAAGTTATATTTGCCCTTTGATATCCCATATCCATTGATGAGTATGTTATGACCTCTTCTTGACTCCATTATCCAATGAACCAGATGTTCCTCCATTTTGTGTATCTTTCCTAGACCTTTCATGTTCTGTTGTATCAATCCCATCCAACCAAACAAACAAACAACACCTGCACTTAATAACTAGTCTAAAAGCAATATTCAAAGCACACAAGATAAACCTTTGCAAACAATATTCGAGAGATCCCTTTATGAGAATAGGAGGACTAGATCCTGGGACTCTAAAGATTGGTTCTGATGTTGCCTTGTCTTTTTATTTTCCAAATTATCAAAACACGGGACACCAACATAATGGCGATCACGGTGGGACCTTCTGAGTCAGTGACAATCTAAGTACCCCTTATGACTCCAGAAATCCCTTATTTTTAAGAATATCTAGTGATTATTAGCCACCTCATTTCCACCAACATAATGGCGATCACGGTGGGACCTTTTGAGTCTGTGACAATCTAAGTACCCCTTAGGACTCCAGAAATCCCTTATTTTTAAGAATATCTAGTGATTATTAGCCACCTCATTGCCATCAACATAATGGCGATCACGGTGGGACGTTCTGAGTCAGTGACAATATAAGTACCCCTTAGGACTCTAGAAATCCCTTATTTTTAAGAATATCTAGTGATTATTAGCCACCTCATCACCACCAACATAATGGTGATCATGGTGGGACAACGAGTAAAATTTTCAAAATTAAACGCTCACTGTCTAATATAACATAAGTAACTTTCTTCAAGCACTACCTAACAAATGGTAATCATGATAGGACTTAATTGAATAAGTGACAAAATAAGTAACCCTTAGGATTCTTGCAAAGCCTTATCCAACCTTGAAGGATCTAGTTACCAAGCAATAAGAGTGAACTCTGTATGTTTTGACACCCTAGCTAAGTGTTAAGTCAAATTTTGGACACTCTCATAACCTATAAAATCAAGAAACTCAGAAAAACCCAAAAACATTTCAGTTTGGCTTCATAATAAGCATGGTGGTGGAACCATTCAATATCTTACCTTCATAAAAAACTAAAATTTTCCACCTGGCGAATCCACTAGCCCCAGTAGGCCTATTACTCATCTAGGCTCCCAAATCTCTTTAAGACTGTGTTAACCAACCTTGAAGAAAGTTTAGAAGCCTAGTCCCATTTTAGACAAAACATCCTAAGAGGTGAAGCTTCCAAAAACAATCCCTAAAACCCCCACCTCTCTCATTTTTGAAAAGCAGTCTGGCTTCACATAGGATCAACACTAGATCCCATCCAGATCCAAATCCACCTTTAATCGTTGACAATCCTGAGAGAATTTTGTGGCAGACTTCTAACTCTGGAAAATCAGCTGCTAATAGGAGCCTCTTATGAGAAAATTGTGTCCTTGAAAACGTTGTTGTCTTAAAGGAGTCACACTTTGATTTACATCATACAAAGAACATCTTTAGAACTAGATCTCAAGGTGACTTAAACCAAACTGACCTTGATATTGCAGATTTTCAACAAAGCTTCAGTAGAGAAGCCTCACCTTCCACTCCTCCTAATTCCCAGCTTCTTTATCACTTTAGCCTTTTCCATAAGAAGTCTGCTCAAAATCAGTTTGTTGGCCCAAGTATTTCTTCTACTCCAATTCATACTACCACTGTGCAAAACACTCCTGTTCAACCCATTTTCACTACTGTAAATCCACCCTTATTTCCAGCCATTGCAACATGGTATGCCTGGTTAGTATTACCACAACCTCTACTTCCCTTACCAAATGATTACCAATCTAAAATCCCTCACTTCACTGGAAAAGAGTCTACAACAGCCCAACATCATGTAGATAAGATGGAAGATGCATTTGATTACATGGAGATAGAGGAAGAAACCGTGAAAATGAGGATCTTTGCTCAAATTCTAGGAGGAGATGTAAAGAAAAGGCTTAAAAACTTACCTCCTAATAGCATAAATGATCTCCCCACCTTGCATCAAACATTCGTCAACAAATGGGAACTCAAAAAGAATCCTCTCGAAATACTAGCAGAATATAGCAGCATTAAGAGAAATCAAGGAGAGAGTGTTCTTGACTACTCCACTAGGTTCAATAGCATTTATAATGCTCTTCCACCTCACATGAAGCCTCCTCAAGGCATGGCCTTAGTAAGATATCCCGAAGGCCTTGATGTGGACATGATGTATCAGTTAAGGGAGAGAGACTACTTAACCTTAGAAGACATGCGGAAAGGAGCTGTGAGCGTAGAAGCAAACATAATTGAAAAAAGAAATAGGTTGAGATCAGAGAAGAGGGTAGCTTATAAATATGACACTACACCCTCCACATCTAGCTCAAAGACAGAACAGATGTTGGAAGAGATCATAAAAATGATGAGCATACTTGAGAGAACACAGCCAAGAGACAATCAGAACAACTCCCAAAACAGAAATAGAAATCATAATTATAGAAGGGACAATAATCAAGATAAGCAAAAAGAAAGTGACCAATAGACTAGACCTCCCTTTCAACAGAACTATGTAGATCAATATCAAGAAGATAGGGAGTTGGAAAGGTTGGAAGAATCTCATGTAAACTTGACTGGATCAGACAGTGGGGATGATGTTTTCCTCACTGAGGAAGAACAATATTTCTTCTCTTATGATCAACATACAAATACCTATGAATATTCTGATGACTATAGATTGGGTTTTGAAAATGCAATCATGGAGGTACACAAATAGTATGATCTTAGGAGCAAGGGAAACATAGATAATTCAAAGGATAAGAACACTAGCACTGCTGTCAAGAAAAACGCAGAAAACTATCCCAAAAAGACAGCAGAGAAAACCAACATTTTGGCTAAGAAACCAGACTTAAACAAAGATAAAGGTGCCTAGTCAAAGGTTGAATAGAGTAACCCTAGCACTTCAACTAGTGGTCCTAATAAAACTGTCCTAATTACCAGTCCAAACAAGGTTCAGCAAATCAAAGTTGCTGAAAAGAATTCAATTGAAAAAACAGATGTAAATACAAACAAGTCATTTATTCCTTTCAGCCTTGAGGGAGAGATTGCTAAGATAAAAATTACCTCCCCCTAGCTAAACTAGTAACCCAAGAAGTGTACAAAAACCAAGTTTTGAAAGCTTTGAACTTAGGAAACGATACTGACACCTTAAACTTGACAGATGACAAACCAGAGTTGTTGTTTGGTCCAGAAGTTGGAGGAAAATACCAAGAAGGGGTTGTCCCTCCCTTCTATGTTAGCTTGAACATACATGAGAAAATTTTACACAATGTTATGTTAGACTCAGGAGCTTCACACAATCTAATGCCCAAAGTAGTGATGGAAAGATTAGGCTTAGAAATTACTAAGCCATACAAAGACTTTTATTCCTTTAACTCAAGCAGAGTCAAGTGTTTGGGTTTAATCAAATATCTGTGTGTTAACTTATCCCAAATCCCTACTAATATTTTAGTCATGGACATAGTTGTAGCTGACATTCCCCCTAAGTATGACATGCTTTTATCCAAATCTTGGGGAGCCAAACTTCAGGGAAGCCTTCAAATGGACATGTCTTATGCCACCTTTCCCATTTTTAACCAAAACAGAAGAATATAAAGGGAATCCCACATGAAATACATGGTGAGAAACATAGACAAACCAAAAAACTCTCCAATATATTCTATTCAATCAAGTTTAGATTCCTTTATCTTATGTAACGAAGATGAAATCTCTCAGCCAAATAAGGAAAACATGGACCCAATCAGTTCACCTGAACAATCAAATCTTCCTTTCAATCAAATTCAAAACATTACCAATCAACAGCAACAAGAAAATGAAAATAAGGATGGCATAATTTTGACCCTAAACTTTGATGGATCTTGTTATAAAACAAGTGCAGGAGCAAGTGTGTAGATTCAAAATACAAAACATCGTTTTTCATACAAATTGGATTTCCCATGCACTAACAATATTGCTGAGTATGAAGCACTTCTCCTAGGCTTACAACTGCTTAAACAGTAGAAGCCCAAAAGATATCAATCTTAGGAGATTTTGAACTTATCATAAGAAAAATCAAAGGAGAATACTCATCTAAAAATCCAAGACTTAGGGAGTATCAAAACGCTTCCCTTGATCTGTTAAAAACCTTTGAAAAGTACGAAATCATTTTCATCCCAAGAGCACTTAATCATCTAGCAAATGAACTTGCTTTCAATGCCAACAATTTCCAAATACCTTAAATAAATCAACAGCTCAATGTAAAATTAAAACATAGGCCTGTTGTAGCTGATAAAGAAGATCACTGGCAAGTGTTTGATTCTGACAAACACATAGATGATTTCTTGAAATCAGAAAATGATTTCAGCATACCAATATCGGAAACCATCCATAAAGAAAATTGTTTGTATATTGAACAAATCCCAGAAGCTGAAATGACATATACTGCTGATATAAATCATTATGAGAATCCTTTTGAAGCAGGGGTAATTGACAATGCAGACCAAGAAGACTTGGAAGTTTTACAATGCAAAAATGATAAAATTCCAAGATGTCTAGCACCTTTATAACACCTTTTTGAATTTAACGATGTAGCCAAAGAACCAAGAATGGAGCCTGTGGAAACAAATGTAGAAGAACATAACATAGGCAGTCTAACAGAACCCAAGATGATCAAGCTGTCCAGCACTCTCCCAGCTCACATAAAATTGCAGTACATAGATCTGTTAAAAGAGTTTAAAGATGTTTTTGCTTGGGGATACAAAGACCTAAAATCATATGATACCAACATCATCCAACATAAAATCGCTTTGAAGGAAAATCAAAAGCCTTTTAGACAAAAAATTAAGGAGAATAAACCTTGTTTTATTACCTTTAGTTAAGGCAGAAATTGAAAAAATGCATGTTGCTTCGATCATTGTACCAATTAGGTATTTAGAGTGGGTCTCAAACTTAATTTCTGTTAGAAAGAAAACAGGGGAAATCATGCTCTGTATTGATTTCATAAATTTAAATAGAGCTTCTTTAAAGGACAACTACCCCTTACCCAAGATGGACCATATACTTCAAAGGGTAGTTGGGTCAAAAATGATATCCCTCTTAGATGGGTTCTCAGGTTACAACCAGGTGTTTGTGCTCCCAAGTGATCAAATCAAAACTACCTTTACCACACCTTGGGGCACCTTTATGTATGTCAAAATGCCTTTCGGATTAATGAATGCCGGGGCCACTTTCCAAAGGGCCATGGACATAGCATTTTTTGAAAACATTGGCTATTTCATAATCATTTACCTTGATGACATAACTGTCTTTTCAAAAATTGATGAAGAACATTTGACTCACTTAAGAAAATTTTTTGAGAAGTGTAGGAAATTTGGCTTGTCATTGAATCCCAAGAAGACACTCTTTGGTCTCCAAGAAGGTAAAATTCTTGGACATATAATTTCAGAAGAGGGAATCAAAATAGACCCTACAAGGATAGATGGAATATTGCAGATCATCCATCCAAGGAGCCTCAAAGAATTGCAATCTTTCATCGGAAAGATTAATTTTCTAAGGAGGTTAATTCCTAATCTTGCTGAGCTATTAAAAAACATTACAAACATGCTTAAGAAAGATGTCGGTGTAAAATGGAATTTACCAGCTAAACAATCATTCGAACTGGTCAAACAAGCTCTTACTCAAACACCAATCCTGATTAGTCCAAATTTCACCAAAGACTTTTATATCTTTTCTTTTGCATCCGAGCATACAATAAGTGCAGTATTACTTCAAAAGAATGGCTTGGGGCAAGAACAACCAATATATTTCTTTAGTAGGGCCTTAAGAGATGCTCCTCTCAAATATAACATCATGGAGAAGCAAGCCTTAGCATTAGTGAAAGCATTAAAATACTTTAGGGTCTATATTTTACACTCTCACATAATTTCTTTTGTTCCACATACTGTTGTCAAGGACATTCTATGTCAAGACCCTGATGGTAAAACAAGAAAATGGATTGCGACTATTCTTGAATACGACTTAGAAATTAGGATCACCAAACTTGTTAAAGGGCAAGGATTAGAAAAACTTATGGCTGAGTCTAACTTCCAAGCACTTGACATAAATATGGTAGATGTGTTGGAAGAAATAAAATAATCTACTGCCCCTTTTATTGAAGAAACATTTCTGAATTCTCCTTTGTATGCTGATATTATTTATGTGCTTTTATATCTAAATGCCCCTCCTTCTTTCTCCAAAAACAAAGCTATATTTTTGAAACAAAAAGCTTTGAGTTTTTTCATCTTAGATGAAGTATTATATTGGAAAAATGTTGTTGGAATCTTGCTTAAATGTTTACTTGAAGATGATGCAGAAAAAATCATGCATGAATTTCATGACGGAGAATGTGGAGGACACCTCTACTGGAAGGCCACAGCAAACAAAATTCTTATATCTAGTTACTATTGGCCTACCATTTTCCCAGACACTCAGAAATTAGTCATGTCTTTCCATAAGTGTCAATTTTTTGATGGCAAAAGAAAACGTCTTCCCTTACCCTTACATCCTATCAGAGTTGAGGCACATTTTCAACAATGGGGTTTAGACTTCATTGGGGAAATTCACCCATCCTACTCAGCTCAACATAAATGGATCCTCATAGCCACTAACTTCTTTACCAAATGGATAGAAGCTATACCTTCCTGAAATTCTAATGACTCTGTCATTATCAAGTTCCTTGAAACAAATATCCTATCCAGATTCGGTTGTCCCAGAAAAATCATAACAAACAATGTTGCTGCTTTTAAATCTAAGAAGATGGTTGATTTTTGTTACAAATACCACATAAACTTGGGCCATTCCATTGCTTACTATCCCCAAGGAAATGGATTAGTTGAATCTTCCAACAAGAGCCTCATCAATATCATTAAAAAGTTGTTGGAACAAAATCAGAAATCATGGCACAGTAAACTGGTTCATGCCTTATGGGCTGATAGGTTAACTACAAAGAAATCAATAAATATGTCCCCCTATCAGTTAGTTTATGGCATGGATGCAGTATTTCCCAGCTCATTGGGAGTGCCAGTCATGAAGCTCCTTCAAGAAGTGCAAATTGAAGAGAATGATACGTAGAGAAGAATCAACCATACAATCCATTTACAGCAGACCAGAGAGGAAGTCTGTGAAATAAAACAGTTAGTCCAAGAAAATATGAAGAAGATATTTGATAAGAGGACTAAGGCAAACAATTTCCAAGCTAGAAATGTTGTTCTTAAGTGGGATTAAAGAAGAGAAGAGAAGGGAAAACATGGCAAATTTGAGAACTTGTGGAAAGGACCCTATATTATTCATGCTGAGAGGGGTCACAATGCATTTTTCTTGAAATAATTGAATGGAGAAGACCTATATGGAGGTCCTGTCAATGGCAGAATGCTAAAGCATTACTTTTTCAAAGAATCATAAATTTCAAAACATTTTATTTTGTCATTGTAAATATCATAGTCTGAAACATTGCATTCAAAGTTATGAAGTCAAAAATACAAAAACAGAGAAAGAAAGAAAAGAGGGCAGATTGTAAAAACAATAAAGGTATGGCCCCATACCAAAAAAGAGAGAAATAAAATCTGAAAGTGTGCAAGCTCAAATGCCACTCCTGAAAAAAACACTTCTAGTTAGTCAGACCGTTTAATCTTGACTAAATAGCTTTAAATTTTCTGCTGATAGGATAGTGAATTCGATTTGCCAAACTGTTTAATATTGGCTTATCAATAGATATTTTAGGATAGAAATTAAAGGTTCAAACATGCTCAAAATCTGAACCTAAAGTTTCAAAGAGAAAATCACTCAAATCTGTTTCAAATTCTGAGTCAAAAGATGTAAAAATCTGGTTCTAATCAGATTAAAACCTAAACCAGAAGAAAAGCAAAGATAGCTCAAAACAAAGATCAAAACAAAGCTGTATAAAAGAGGAAGGAAATGTTTTCAAATTTCAAATCTCAAGCCTTCCATTTTTGTTATAAATTTTTTGCAAAATAAACGGCTATGTGCAGCTTGTTTGATATGCCAGAGACCAGCATCAAGTTAGACTGTTCAATCCTGACTTGACTGCTTTTCAATTTCTGTTGTAGAATTTAGAGAATAAAAGTCTGTTGGACAGTTTAATCCCAACAGATAATAGATAGGTAGAGAAACATCTGAACTCAACTGTTTAATTTGAGTTCAGGGAGAAATAAGGAGTAGAATTAGATTAGTTCTATGCTTTCAAAAGAATAAAATGTTGTGAAAAGAGTTTTTCAATCCAAGTGCACTCTAATGAAGAAACAATGTTAGATCAGTAGGATTGGGTAGGTAGAATCTTGTATTGATAAAGATCCATTATCTTTATGGTTGTTAATATTTTTTCAAAGAAAGTCATCTCAGCAAAGGAAGGGCAACCCAATGGATGAGGCAATTGATCAGCCTCCTAGAGAATGCAAGTTTGAAATTCTTGATGCCTTCAAAAAAAGGCACCATCCCCAAGTGGAGCCACTGTTAGCCACCCATAAATTCTGCCATATCAGGTGGTCGCTAAATGATGTTGGATAGCCTTCAAGAAACAATTTCATTGCTAAAATGGCTGATGCTTAAAGTATTTTGATAATATCCTATCCTTTGGATAATCGTCACTACTTTTCCCCTTTTCAAACTCAGAATTTCTGCTGTCATTACATGAAGAAAAACTATTGCAAGAACCATTTCTCCCCTTTCCCCTTCTCCCAAAACTAACCTCATATTTTCCTTTCTATTTTCCCATGAAAATCCCTCATTTTCATGTTTTTTCCCATTCCCCCTTCATCAAAATCCCTTCTATAAGCTTTAAAGACTCCTTCTTTGCCTTATCCGAAGCCCTCTAACCCTTTGAAAATCATTGAAAAACCATAAAAACCCACATTTTGGGCATATATGGGTCCTAGCCCTTTTTCCCATTGACCCTCAGTCACATTATTTCCCATGCGCCCAAAGGCCCCGCAGTCAGGCGCCAAGCTGCATTATAAATTAATAAAAACCTCTGTTTATATTAATTTTCTGATTTTTTATTATATTGTAATTCTCCGCCGGTTCAAATTTTCGGCCGATCTCCATCGTCGATCTGATCTACAGATCGACGGTGCGGAGTCTGTCACCCCGGTGGTCCCCGCCATCCACTAACCATTCCAAAAATCACGTGGTATCCATCGCACGGCCTTTGGGTGACGACGGTTTTTTCCCGATCGCCAACGATTCCACTCATCGGTTGACACGTGGCCTGGGCACTATTCACAAAACCACCATCCATCGCACATTAACATTTGGATGTGGACCTCGCGCGATATCGCTGTACACCATCCGATCTGGGGCGGGCCATCCAACGGATATCGCTCACCGAAGATGCCCGACAGTTAACTGGGCTATGGTGCGGCATTCAATAGATCTCTGCCATCAATCTGATCTGTAGATCGACGGCCCATATTCCATTGCCCTGATTCATCGCTCGATCAAAATTTTTTCACTTTGACTCTGCATTTCCCCTCTCGACCGTCGATCTCTGTGCGATCGACGGCTCTGATTTAATCAAATCTTCCGCCTTCTCTATCACTTATCTCGATCAATACTGACCGTTGGATGATTCCATCCAATGGCCACGCTCCCCCCATATGTCCTCTTAAGCAATATAACCTATAAATGCGGGATTTTCTAATATTTTTCGTATTTTGCAGGGTTCAAAGGGTTTTTCCCCTATTTCTGAAGAAAATTCGAAGGTAGAGGATAACGATCCTCCCACCTCTGATTTGTTATATAAAAATCATTCGCAGGGTTTAAAATTCACGTTTCATCAATCATCCGCGAGGCATTGATGCCATATCATCCCTGTGTGACCCTGCATACCAGCAAAGCAGAGTGAATTAGACACAAATCAAAGAGTATCAGTGACAAAGGCAAAAATATATCAAAACAGAGGATTAAAGACAGATTTTGCGGGGACCATGGCTAAGAATGTTTATCAAAAGCCTAATCCCTGATTTAAAACACAGTTTAAAGAAAATCTGAAGTGTTTTATCGACAGGGAAACCTCCACTGCCACAATTAAGGAAAATTGATCCCTATAGCTACCACGATGCCACCTGTGCCTCAAAGTGTTCAATCAAAGGCTGAATTTATTGATCAGGCCCGGATATCTGCCTCACAACACAGCCAAATGGTAAATTCTGCAGGAAAATTAATGACAAACATCTGCAGAGTTACTTCGACGCCACACAGAGCCTCAAAGGTCAACAAAAGCTTCCACCGAGCTTAAATATTTATGTAAAACATTTAATACAAAGTACACCCATGTAAGTTTCTTCATTAAGCCCCCCAAAGGCCAAGAAGCCATTAAGTCTGTATTAATTGTAATTGGAGATATTTTATCAGATCTCACCTCCTCATTCCTCTATGTATACTTCTGTAGAAGATGAGTGAGGGGTTGGTTGTTATTTGATCACTAGTTGTAATACTAAAACTCTCTGAAATAAATACATAGTCTATTGAAGTTGAAGAAGAAATTGAAGTCTTGGAAGCCCTGATGATGTGGTTGCATGCTTGTGACTGAAAAGGCTCTATCATTGGATCCATGAGCTTGGCTGTTGGTGAAGTATTCTGAACTGTTTAATGTTTTTCCCGTATTTTCATTATGTTCCATAACTTCTTACTATAGTAGGTTGAAATTTTTAGGCTAAGAAATGACTCCTGGAAGAACCTTAGACCTTTTCATCCTTCACTATTTTATGTTTTCTTCTGTTGAAGTATTTTAGAGTCTTTAATCTCTCTCTTTAGTCTTCATAGTTGTTTCTTTCCTTAATAGTTCAAAAAGTTGGTTTAAGCATGATTTATGGTTCTCCCTGCTTGTCTGCTGCCACTTAAAAACTGTTATTGAAGTCTCCCTTTGAAGTTCTTTGCTTACAGTGAATAAAAGAGGTTTGTTTTGATCTTGCCCTTTGTCCTCACTTAAACAGTTGGCTTAAAAGTCGTTATAATTATGATCATATATGTTTTTAGGTGTTCCCTCTTCTATGACTACAATTATCAGTTAATCTTTTATGTTTTCTAAGTCATTTGAAATAAAATCTTTGAGGAAATAGGGTGTTACCCGAATCTTAGATTTCATTTTAAAAGTTTTTTTGAAATCATTATTTGCTTAAAGGTGTGATTTGTAGAATTTATGGTTAGCCCTGTCTATCAAAGAGATATTTATTGTTCAAATTATGATTTTGAATTCCCTTTGTTGAGAATTAAACCTCTCTTTCCAAATCATTAATGTTCATCTCATTCCAAAAACAAAAGGATCATGTGGCCAAGTTAGATTTTCCCTTTGATATCCCATATCCATTGATGAGTATGTTATGACCTCTTCTTGAGTCCATTACCCAATGAACCAGATGTTTCTCCATTCTGTGTATCTTTCCTAGACCTTTCATGTTCTGTTGTATCAATCCCATCCAACCAAACAAACAAACAAACACCTCCACTTAATAACTAGTAATAAAACCAATACTCAAAGCACACAAGATAAACCTTTGCAAACAAATATTCGAGAGATCCCTCTCTGAAAACAGGAGGACTAGATCCTGGGACTCTAAAGATTGGTTCTGATGTTGCCTTGTCTTTTGATTTTCCAAACTATCAAAACACGGGACACCAACATAATGGCGATCACGGTGGGACCTTCTGAGTCAGTGACAATCTAAGTAGCCCTTAGGATTCCAGAAATCCTTTATTTTTAAGAATATCTAGTGATTATTAGCCACCTCATCGCCACCAACATAATGGCGATCACGGTGGGACCTTCTGAGTGAGTGACAATCTAAGTACCCCTTAGGACTCCAGAAATCCCTTATTTTTAAGAATATCTAGTGATTATTAGCCACCTCATCGCCACCAACATAATGGTGATCATAGTGGGACCTTCTGAGTCAGTGACAATCTAAGTACCCCTTAGGACTCTATAAATCCCTTATTTTTAAGAATATCTAGTGATTATTAGCCACCTCATCACCACCAACATAATGGCGATCACGGTGGGACACTGAGTAAAATTTTCAAAATTAAACACTCACTATCTAGTATAACATAAGTAACCTTCTTCAAGCACTACCTAACAAATGGTATTCATGATAGGACTTAATTGAATCAGTGACAAACTAAGTAACCCTTAGGATTCTCGTAAAGCCTTATCCAACCTTGAAGGATCCAGTTACTAAGCCATAAGAGTGAAGTCTGTATTTTTTGACACACTAGCTAAGTGTTGAGTGAAATTTAGGACACTCTCATATCCTATAAAATCAAGAAACTTAGAAAAGCGCAAAAACATTTCAGTTTGGCTTCATAATAAGCATGGTGGTGGAACCATCCAATATCGTACCTTCATAAAAAACTAAAAGTTTCCACCTAGCAACTCCACTAGCCCCAGTAGGCCTATTACTCATCTAGGTTCCCAAATCTCTTTAAGACTGTGTTAACCAGCCTTGAAGAAAGTTTATAAGCCTAGTCCCATTTTAGACAAAACATCCTGAGAGGTGAAGCTTCCAAAAACAGTCCCTAAAACCCCCACCTCTCTCATTTTTGAAAAGCAGTCTGGCTTCACATAGGATCAATACTAGATCCCATCTAGACCCAAATCTTGCTTTAATCATTGACAATCCTGGGAGAATTTTGTGGCAGACTTCTAACTCTGGAAAATCAGCTGCTAATAGGAGCCTCTTAAGAGAAAATTCTATCCCTGAAAACCTTGTTGTCTTAAAGGATTCACACTTTGATTTACATCATACAAAGAACATCTTTATAACTAGATCTCAAGGTGACTTAAACCAAACTGACCTTGATATTGCAGATTTGCAACAAAGCTTCAGTAGAGAAGCCTCACCTTCCACTCCTCTTGATTCCCAGCTTCTTTATCACTTTAGCCTTTTCCATAAGAATTCTACTCAAAATCAGTTTGCTGGCCCAAGTATTTCTTCTACTCCAATTCATACTACCACTGTGCAAAACACTCTTGTTCAACCCATTTTCACTACTGTAAATCCACCCTTATTTCCAGCCATGGAAACATGGTATACTCCATTAGTATTACCACAACCTATACTTCCCTTACCAAATGATTACCAATCTAAAATCCCTCACTTCACTGGAAAAGAGTCTACAACATCCCAACATCATGTAGATAAGATGGAATATGCATTTGATTACATGGAGATAGAGGAAGAAACTATGAAAATGAGGATCTTTGCTCAAATTTTAGGAGGATATGTAAAGAAATGGTTTAAAAACTTACCTCCTAACAACATAAATGATATCCCTGCCTTGCATCAAACATTCGTCAACAAATGGGAACTCAAAAATAATCCTCTCCAAATACTAGCAGAATATAGCAGCCTTAAGAGAAATCAAGGAGAGAGTGTTCCTGACTACTCCACTAGGTTCAATAGTATTTATAATGCTCTTCCACCTCACATGAAGCCTCCTCAAGGCATGGCCTTAGTAATATATCCCGAAGGCCTTGATGTGAACATGATGTATCAGTTAAGGGAGAGGGACTACTTAACCTTAGAAGACATGCAGAAAGGAGTTGTGAGCGTAGAAGCAAGAATAATTGAAAAAAGAAATAGGTTGAGATCAGAGAAGAGGGTAGCTTATAAAGATGACACTACACCCTCCACATCTAGCTCAAAGACAGAACATATGTTGGAAGATATTATGAAAAGGATGAGCATACTTAAGAGAACACAACCAAGAGACAATCAAAAGAACTCCCAAAACAGAAATAGAAATCATAATTATAGAAGGGACAACAATCAAGATAAGCAAAAAGAAAGTGACCAACAGATTAGACCTCCCTTTCAACAGAACTATGTAGATCAATATGAGGAAGATAGGGAGATGGAAAGGTTGGAAGAATCTCATGTAAACTTGATTGGATCAGACAATGGGGATGATGTTTTCCTCACTGAGGAAGAACAATATTTCTTCTCTTATGATCAAAATACAAATACCTATGAAGATTCTGATGACTATAGATTGGGTTTTGAAAATGAAATCATGGAGGTACACAAATAGTATGATCTTAGGAGCAAGGGAAACATAGATAATTCAAAGGATAAGAACACTAGCACTACTATCAAGAAAAACGCAGAAAACTAGCCCAAAAAGACAGCATAGAAAACCAACATTTTGGCTAAGAAACCAGACTTAAAAAAAGATAAAGGTGTCCAGCCAAAGGTTGAACATAGTAACCCTAGCACTTCAACTAGTGGTCCTAATAAAATTGTCCCAATTACCATTCCAAACAAGGTTCATCAAATCAAAGTTGCTGAAAAGAATTCAATTGAAAAAACAGATGTAAATACAAACAAGTCAATTATTCCTTTTAGCCTTGAGGGAGAGATTGCTAAGATAAAAATTACCATCCCCCTAGCTGAACTAGTAACCCAAGAAGTGTACAAAAACTAAGTTTTGAAAGCTTTGAACTTAGGAAATGATACTGACACCTTAAACTTGACAGATGACAAACCAGAGTTGTTGTTTGGTCCAGAAGTTGGAGGAAAATACTAGGAAGGGGCTGTCCCTCCCTTCTATGTTAGCTTGAACATACATGAGAAAATTTTACACAATGCTATGTTAGACCCAGGAGCTTCACACAATCTAATGCCCAAAGTAGTGATGGAAATCTTAGGCTTAGAAATTACTAAGCCATACAAAGACTTGTATTCCTTTGAATCAAGCAGAGTTAAGTGTTTGGGTTTAATCAAAGATCTGTGTGTTAACTTAGCCCAAATCCCTGCTAAGAGTTTAGTCATGGACATAGTTGTAGCTGACATTCCCCCTAAGTATGGCATGCTTTTATCCAGATCTTGGGGAGCCAAACTTCAGGGAAGCCTTCAAATGGACATGTCTTATGCCACCTTTCCCATTTTTAACCAAAACAAAAGACTATATAGGGAATCCCACATGAAATACATGGTGAGCAACATACACAAACCAAACAACTCTCCAATCTATTCTATTCAATCAAGTTTAGATTCCTTTATCTTATGTAACGAAGATGAAATCACTCAGCCAGATAGTGAAAAAATGGACCCAATCAGTTCACCTGAACAATCAAATCTTCCTTTCAATCAAATTCAAAACATTACCAATCAAAAACAACAAGAAAATGAAAATAAGGATGGCATACTTTGGACCCTAAACTTTGATGGATCTTGTAATAAAACAAGTGTAGGAGCAGGTGTGTGGATTAAAAATACAAAACAGAGTTTTTCATAAAAATTGGATTTCCCATTCACTAACAATATTGCTGAGTATGAAGAACTTCTCCTAGGCTTACAACTGCTTAAACAGTTAGAAGCCCAGAAGATATCAATCTTAAGAGATTCTGAACTTATCATAAGACAAATCAAAGGAGAATACTCAGCTAAAAATCCAAGACTTAGGGAGTATTGAAACGCTGCCCTTGATCTATTAAAAACCTTTGAAAAGTACGAACTCATTTTCATCCCAAGAGCACTTAATCATATAGCAAATGAACTTGCTTTCAATGCCAACAATTGCCAAATGCCTTAAATAAATCAACATCTCAGTGTAAAGGTAAAACAGAGGCCTGCTGTACTTGATAACGAAGATCACTAGAAAGTGTTTGATTCTGACAAACACATATATGATTTCTTGAAATCAGAAAATGATTTCAGTATACCAATATCGGAAACCAACCATAAAGAAAATCGTTTGTATATTGAAAAAATCCTAGAAGATGAAATGACATATACTGCTAATATAAATCATTATGAGAATCCTTTTGAAGTAGGGGTAATTGACAACGCAGACCAAGAAGACTTGGAAGTTTTACAATGCAAAAATGATAAAATTCCAAGAGGTCTAGCACCTTTAGAACACCTTTTTGACTTTAACGATGTAGCCAAAGAACCAAGAATGGAGCCTATGGAAACAAATGTAGAAGAACATAACATAGGTAGTCTAACAGAACCCAAGATGATCAAGCTGTCCAGCACTCTCCCAGCTCACATAAAATTGCAGTAAATAGAGCTGTTCAAAGAGTTTAAAGATGTTTTTTCTTGGGGATACAAAGACCTAAAATCATATGATACCAACATCATCCAACATAAAATCCCTTTGAAGGAAAATCAAAAGCCTTTTAGACAAAAACTAAGGATAATAAATCCTGTTTTAGTACCTTTAGTTAAGTTAGAAATTGAAAATATGCATGTTGCTGCGATCATTGTACCAATTAGGTATTCAGAGTGGGTCTCAAACTTAGTTTCTGTTAGAAAGAAAACAGGGAAAATCATGCTCTGTATTGATTTCAGAAATTTAAACAGAGCTTCTTTAAAGAAAAACTACCCCTTACCCAAGATGGACCATATACTTCAAAGGGTAGTTGGGTCAAAAAGGATATCCCTCTTAGATGGGTTCTCAAGTTACAACCAGGTGTTAGTGCTCCCAAGTGTTCAAATTAAAACTACCTTTACCACACCTTGGGGCACCTTTATGTATGTCAAAATGCCTTTCGGATTAATGAATGCAGGGGCCACTTTCCAAAGGGCCATGGACATAGCATTTTCTGAAGACATTGGATATTTCATAATCATTTACCTTGATGACATAATTGTCTTTTCAAAAACTGATGAAGAACATTTGACTCACTTAAGAAAATTTTTTGAGAAGTGTAGGAAATTTGGCTTGTCATTGAATCCCAAGAAGACACTCTTTGGTTTCCAAGAAGTTAAACTTCTTCGACATATAATTTCAGAAGAGGGAATTAAATAGACCCTACAAGGATAGATGGAATATTGCAGATCAGCCATCCAAGGAGCCTCAAAGAATTGCAATCTTTCATCGGAAAGATTAATTTTCTAAGGAGGTTCATTCCTAATCTTGTTGAGCTATTAAAAAACATTACAAAAAAGCTTAAGAAATATGTCGGTGTAAAATGGACTTTACTAGCTAAACAATCATTCGAACTGGTCAAACAAGCTCTTACTCAAACACCAGTCCTGATTAGTCCAGATTTCACCAAAGACTTTTATATCTTTTCTTTTGCATCCGAGCATACAATAGCTGCAGTATTACTTCAAAAGAATGACTTGGGGCAAGAAAAACCAATATCTTTCTTTAGTAGGGCCTTGAGAGATGCTCCTCTCAAATATAACATCATGGAGAATAAAGCCTTAGCATTAGTGAAAGCATTAAAAGACTTTAGGGTATATATTTTACACTCTCACATAATTGCTTTTGTTTCGCATACTGTTGTCAAGGACATTCTAAGTCAAGACCCTGATGGTAAAAGGGGAAAATGGATTGCGACTATTCTTGAATACAACTTAGAAATTAGGCCCACCAAACTAGTTAAAGGGCAAGGATTAGCAAAACTTATGGCTGAGTCTAACTTCCAAGCACTTGACATAAATATGGTAGATGTGTTGGAAGAAATAGAAGAATATACTGCCCCTTTTATTGAAGAAACATTTCTGAATTCTCCTTGGTATGCTGACATTATTTATGTGCTTTTATATCTAAATTCCCCTCCTTCTTTGTCCAAAACTAAAGCTATATTTTTGAAACAAAAATATTTGAGTTTTTGCATCTTAGATGGAGTATTATATTGGAAAAATGTTGTTGGAATCTTGCTTAAATGTTTACTTGAAGATGATGCAGGAAAAATCATGCATGAATTGCATGACGGAGAATGTGGAGGACAACTCTACTGGAAGGCCACAGCAAACAAAAGTCTTAGATCTGGTTACTATTGGCCTACCCTTTTCCCAGAAACTTAGAATTTAGTCATGTCTTGCCATAAGTGTCAAATTTTTGATGGAAAAATAAAACTTCTTCCTTTACCCTTACATCCTATCAGAGTTGAGGCACCTTTTCAACAATGGGGTTTAGACTTCATTGGGGAAATTCACCCATCCTCCTCAGCTCAACATAAATGGATCCTCACAGCCACTGACTTCTTTACCAAATGGATAGAAGCTATACCTTCCTGAAATGCTAATGACTCTGTCATTATCAAGTTCCTTGAAATAAATATCCTGTCAAGATTTGGTTGTCCCAGAAAAATCATAACAGACAATGCTATTGCTTTTAAATATAAGAAGATGGTTGATTTCTGTTACAAATAACACATAACCTTGGGCCATTCCACTGCTTACTATCCCCAAGGAAATGGATTAGCTGAATCTTCCAACAAGAGCGTCATCAATATGATTAAAAAGCTATTGGAACAAAATCAGAAATCATGGCACAGTAAACTGGTTCATGCCTTATGGGCTGATAGGTTAACTACAAAGAAATCAATAAATATGTCCCCCTATCAGTTAGTTTATGGCATGGAAGTAGTCTTTCCCACATCATTAGGAGTGCTAGTCATGAAGCTCCTTCAAGAAGTGAAAATTGAAGAGAATGATATGTAGAGAAGAATCAACCAAACAATCCATTTACAGCGGACCAGAGAGGAAGTTTGTGAAAGAACACAGTTAGTCCAAGAAAATATGAAGAAGCTATTTGATAAGAGGACTAAGGCAAACAATTTCCAAGTTGGAAATGTTGTTCTTAAGTGGGATTCAAGAAGAGAAGAGAATGGAAAACATGGAAAATTTGAGAACTTGTGGAAAGGACCCTATATTATTCATGCTGAGAGGAGTCACAATGCATTTTTATTGAAAGAATTGAATAGAGAAGACCTATATGGAGGTCCTGTCAATGGTAGAATGCTAAAGAATTACTTTTGCCAAGAATCATAAATTTCAAAACATTTTATTTTTTCATTGTAAATATCATAGTCTGAAACATTGCATTCAAAGTTATGAAATCAAAAATACAAAAACAGAGAAAGAAAGAAAAGAGGGCAGATTGTAAAAACATTAAAGGTATGGCCCCATACCAAAAAAGAGAGAAATAAAATCTGAAAGTGTGAAAGCTCAAATGCCACTCCTGAAAAACACACTTCTAGTTAGTCAAACAGTTTAATCTTGACTAAATAGCTTTAAATTTTCTGCTGATAGGATAGTGAATTCGATTTTCCAAACTATTTAATCTTGGCTTATCAGTAGATAGTTTAGGATAGAAATTAAAGGTTCAAACATGCTCAAAATCTGAACCTAAAGTTTCATAGAGAAAATGACTCAAATCTGTTTCAAATTCTGAGTCAAAAGATGTAAAAAACTGGTTCTAATCAAATTAAAACCTGAACCAGAAGACAAGCAAAGATAGCTCAAAACAAAGATCAAAACAGAGCTGTAGAAAAGAGGAAGGAAATGTTTTCAAATTTTAGATCTCAAGCCTTCCATTATTGTTTTAAATTTTGTGCAAAATAAATGTCTATGTGCAGCTTGTTTGTTATGCCATAGACCAACATCAAGTTAGACTGTTCAATCCTGACTTGAATGCTTTTCAATTTCTGTTGTAGAATTTAGAGAATAAAAGTCTGTTGGACAGTTTAATCCCAACAGATAATAGAATAGGTAGAGAAACATTTGAACTCAACTGTTTAATCTAAGTTCAGGGATAAATAAGGAGTAGAATTAGATTATTTTTATGCTTTCGAAAGAATAAAATGTTGTGAAAAGAGTTTGCCAATCCAAGTGCACTCTAATGAAGAAAAAATGTTAGATCAATAGGATTGGGTAGGTAGAATCTTGTATTGATAAAGATCCATTATCATTATGGTTGTTAATATGTTTTCAGAGAAATTCATCTCAGAAAAGGAAGGGCAACCCAATGGATGAGGCAACTAATCAGCCTCCCAGAGAATGCAAGTCTGAAATTCTTGATGCCTTCAAAAAAAGGAACCATCCCCAAGTGGAGCCACTGTTAGCCACCCATAAATTATGTCATATCAAGTGGTGGATAAATAATTTTGGATAGCCTTCAATAAACAATTTCATTGCTAAAGTTGCTGATGCTTAAAGTCTTTTTATAATATCCTATCCTTTGGATAATCGTCATTTCTTTTCCCCTTTTCAAACTCAGAATTTCTGCTGTCATTACATGAAGAAAAAATACTGCAAGCACCATTTCTCCCCTTTCCCCTTCTCCCAAAACTAACCTTATCTTTTCCTTTCTATTTTCCCATGAAAATCCCTCATTTTCATGCTTTTTCCCATTCCCCCTTCATCAAAATCCCTTCTATAAGGTTTAAAGACTCCTTTGCCTTATCCGAACCCCTCTAACCCTTTGAAAATCATTGGAAAACCATAAAAACCCACATTTTGGGTATATATGGGTCCTAGCCCTTTTTCCCATTGACCCTTAGTCACATTATTTCCCATGCGCCCAAAGGCCCCACAGTCAGGTGCCAAGCGGCATTATAAATTAATAAAAACCTCTATTTATATTAATTTTCCAATTTTTTATTATATTGTAATTCTCCGCCGGTTCAAATTTTTGGCTGATCTCCACCATCGATCTGATCTGCAGATCGACGGTGCGGAGTATGTCACCTTGTTGGTCCCCGCCATCCACTAACCATTCCAAAATCCACGTGGTATCCATCGCACCGCCTTTGGGCGACGACGGTTTTTTCCCGATCGCCAGCGATTCCACTCATTGGTTGACGCGTGGCATGGGCGCTATTCATAAAACTGCCATCCATCGCGCGTTAACATTCGGATGTGGACCCCATGCGATATCGTTGTACACCGTCCGATCTGGGGTGGGCCATCCAACGACTATTTCTCACCAAAGATGCCCAACAGTTAACCGGGCTACGACGCGGCATTCAATAGATCTCCGTCGTCGATCTGATATGCAGATCAACGACCCATACTCCATCACCATGATTCATCACCCGGTCAAACGTTTTTCACTTTGACTCTCCGTTTCTCCTCCCGACCGTTGATCTATGCGCGATCGATGGCTCTGATTTAAACAAATCTTCCACCTTCTCTATCACTTCTCCCGATCAATCCTGACCGTTGGATGATGCCATCCAACGACCACGCTCCCCCCACATGTCCTCTTAAGAAATATAACCTATAAATGAAGGATTTTTTAATCTTTTTCGTATTTTGTAGGGTTCAAAGGGTTTTTCCCCTATGTTTGAAGAAAATTCGAAGGTAGAGGATGACGATCCTCCCACCTCCAATTTGTTATACAAAAAATCATTCGCAGGGTTTAAAATTCACGTTGCATCAATCATCCGCGAGGTATTGATGCCATATCATCCCTACTCGACCCTGCATACTAGCAAAGCATAGTGAATTAGACACAAATCAAAGAGTATTAGTGCCGAAGGCAAAAATATATCAAAACAGAGGATTAAAGATAGATTTTGTGGGGATCACGGCTAAGAATGTTTATCAAAAGCGTAATCCCCAATTTAAAACACAATTTAAAGAAAATCTTAAGTGTTTTATCGACAGGGAAACCTCCACTGCCACAATTAAGGCAAATTGATCCCCCTAGCTACCACGATGCCACCTGTGCCTCAAAGTATTAGATCAGAGGCTGAATTTATTGATCAGGACCAGATATCTGCCTCACAACATAGCCAAAGGGTAAATTCTGCAGGCAAATTAATGACAAACATCTGCAGAATTACTTCGACACCACACAGAGCCTCAAAGGTCAAAAAAAGCTCCCACCGAGCTTAAATTTTTATGTAAAACATTTAATACAGAGTACACCCATGTAAGTTTCTTCATTAAGCCCCCCAAAGGCCAAGAAGCCATTAAGTCTTTATTAATTGTAATTGGAGATCTTTTATCAGATCTCACCTCCTCATTCTTCTATATATACTTCTGTAGAATATGAGTGAGGGGTTGGTTGTTATTTGATCACCAGTTGTAATACTGAAACTCTCTGAAATAAATACATATTCTGTTGAAGTTGAAGATGAAATTGAAGTCTTGGAATCCCTGATGATGTTGTTGCATGCTTGTGACTGAGAAGGCTCTATCATTGGATCCATGAGCTTGGCTGTTGGTGAAGTATTCTGAACTGTTTAATGTTTTTCCCCTATTTTCATTATGTTCCATAACTTCTTACTACAGTCGGTTAAATGTTTTAGGCTAAGAAATGACTCCTGGAAGCACCTTAGACCTTTTCATCCTTCACTGTTTTGTGTTTTCTTCTGCTGAAGTATTTTAGAGTCTTTAATCTCTCTCTTTAGTCTTCATGCTTGTTTATTTCCTGAATAGTTCGAACAGTTGGTTTCAGCATGATTTATGCTTCTCCCTTCTTGTCTGCTGCCACTTAAAAATTGTTATTGAAGTCTCCCTTTGAATTTCTTTCCTTACAGTGAATCAAAAAGGCCTGTTTTGATCTTGCCCTTTGTCCTCACTTAAAGAGTTGGCTTAAAGGTCATTATAATTATAATCATAGATTTTTTTAGGTGTTCCCTCTTCTATGACTGCAATTATCAGTGAATTTTTTATGTTTTCTAAGTCATTTGAAATAAAATCTTTGAGGAAATAGGGTGTTCCCCGAATCTTAGATTTCATTTTAAAAGTTGTTTTGAAATCATTACTTGCTTAAAGGTGTGATTTGTAGAATTTATGGTTAGCCCTTTCTATCAAAGAGCTCTTTATTTTTTAAACTATGCTTTCGAATTCCCTTTGTTGAGAATTAAACCTCTCTTTCCAAATCATTAATGTTCATCTCATTCCAAAAGCAAAAGGATCCTGTGGCCAAGTTAGATTTTCCCTTTGATATCCCATATCCATTTATGAGTATGTTATGACCTCTTCTTGACTCCATTACCTAATGAACCATATGTTTCTCCATTCTGTGTATCTTTCCTAGACCTTTCATGTTCTGTTGTATCAATCCCATCCAACCAAACAAACAATCAAACACCTGCACTTAATAACTAGTCTAAAACCAATACTCAAAGCACACAAGATAAACCTTTACAAACAAATATTCAAGAGATCCCTCTCTGAGAACAGGAGGACTAGATCCTGGGACTCTAAAGATTGGTTCTGATGTTTCCTTGTCTTTTTATTTTCTAAACTATCAAAACACAGGACACCAACACTCTCCATTTCTCTTTTTAGATTTCTTCTATTTTCTGGAAAATTTCTCTTTCATTTTGGGTTTCACATCTTTCCGCAGGCCACAGTTGCCAATTGAGGAGGAGACAACACAATATCATTCAGATTTTCTGAGAAGAAGAAGCATGAACTGAATAAAAAATTTGACACCTTTTTTGTGCCCCCTGGTGCACTTTTCAACTATTTTTCCACATCAGGATGCATTTTCTAGGTCAAAAACTGAACTTTACATTTTTCCAGATTTTTGTTTTTAGTTTTCGCCTAGACTATTACTTATGTGTCAGGAATGGATTCTTTTTTTTGTTCTGAGTCACCTCTAGGCCTATATCCATTTATTATTTTTCTCATTGAGTAAGGAAAAATCTCCCTATGGTTTCGAGTACACCTCGATCATTTAGGAAGAGAATTACTGAGTTGAGCTGTCTAGTGTGAAACATTTTCTTCCATTGTTTTTCAATAATTTTCCCACTATTTTTCAGCCATTTTAGATGGGATTTTAGAACTATTAATTCCATTTTTAATATTATGTTTTTTACCTTCTTATGATCCCCTTCTGCATCCTCCCATTTGCATCTTGTTTTCTTCCATTTTCTAGCATTTTCACCTCTATTTTCTTGTTGGTTTTCTACATCACTTTTAGAAAAATTTTGCCTTTAGATCCTAGTCCCTTAGACAATATATAGTTTTGCCTTATTTTTGTGTCTTTGAGCTTCTTTTTTTCCATAATTTGTGCTTATTTATTACCTTATTGGGTGGGGGTTTGTGTGCTTAAGATTTTTGTTCATTTTACTATTGATTTTCAGTACTATTTACAGTTTATGTACTTTATTTTAAGTAGCATTGGAATAATCAAGAAAGGCTTAATTAACTTATCCACTTCATATATTTTTCACACATGCACAGCCTAAGTGAATGAGAGTTTGTTTATCACCGCCAATCGAAGACTTGAAACACCCCACCATAATAATACCTCAAATCACACAGATTAAGCCCACTTGGGCACCAGGGCCAAAAACATATTTGTAGTTAGGTGAAAGATCAGTGGAACAGGATTCCAATAATACCCATTGATCGCTTACATTGAGACATGGAAAGTTGACATTTTAGGGAACTTAAAATCCTTCACCATCCCACATTCGAAACCAACGTATGTAAGAAACCCAATTTAGAGAGGGTTATGTGAGGTCATAGTGCAAGTGGTTCTTCTCAAGGTTACCTAAATCATGGTAGGGAATTCCATGTTCCGGCTAATCACAAACAAGATCAATACTCAACCACCCCTGTGGGACGAAGGTAGCCTTAGTGGCCAATATTAGGAAAAAAACCCTATAGGGTTGGTTTTGGGAAAGTAGTTAGTCCTCTACCCCACCTCTCTCTAGACAAATCTTCTTGTGGGGATCAGATTCTAGAAAGTAAGAATTATCTTGGAAGGCCATCTAAAATAGTAGAACTAGGACTTGTTTGAGGATTTATATCACCTTTAGGCTATAGGTAATTTTTTTCTTTGATAAGACATGTTTGCTTGAATTAGAGTATCATATCACTATAGTTAGTTTATACTGGGCACCAGTGCACTAAGTTTATTCTTGTTGTTTGTTACTCTTTTCTTCTATCATCACCCTTTAGCTTCTTGAGTAATCCTTTTGTAGACACCATTGCAACCCTTGGGAATTTGTCGCAAATACTTCATGGCCATCTGATCTAGGTGGATATTGGTGGACACCCACCTATTCCACTTGAACCCCCACCATTGTTTCTTTAAATTTTTCTTTTCCGCATAGCTTACTATTTTTAGCATTTTTTCTAGTCCTGAACTTCCAGAGACGTTTTAAGGCCCTAAACAAAGTTTTTTTTGGAAAATTTGGAGAAATATGGAAGTTCCTTTGATATTTCTCACACCAAAAGTTATAATCCTCGAATAGATCTTTATAAGGAGGTATTAAGCATGTCAAATGAATATCATATGCCAAAAATGCATCCTTGGGAAGTTGATATACCAATTTACCCAAATGGGGCCCATAGGTTTGGTGCTTCATCTCCTAGGGTTATATTTTTGGATGTTTAGGGTTTTCCATTATTTCTCAATAATAAATATGCCTTTGAGCCTCATTGTAACATAGTTCAAAGGCCTGTAGCTTCCACATATCTTCTCAGAGATAAGCCTACAAGCGCCCTAGATATTTTATTTCCATTATGTTTGTAAGCATATTTATGTTATATGATATTAATGAAATGAAGTTTTATTTTTGATGAATATTGCTGTTTATATTTCTGTATATTATTGTGTACCTGCATAAATTCGGATCAGTGGTATTAGAGAGGTATTTTATTTCTTTGTTTTTCTTTGCATGTCCCCAGCGAGGTCAGGGTATAAGAACTTAGGGCTCGATCTAGTTGAATCCTTGCAAGATTAGCCTCGCAAACCCCTATGACATCCCATGGTGGAAGAAAAGGAAAAATAAGGAGTAGGATATTCTATCAAATTATCTCTCATGGAGGCCCTTGAGAAACAAGGGAATGCGATGATGGATAACTTTGCCCAAATCCTTCAATGACTTCCGACCCATGACACATCTACATCTAGCAGCCACTTTGGAGGTGACACTCCTTTCAAGGTACCTGTCAACTTTGACATTCCTATATTTGAAGGCTAGATAGTTGTAGATGTCATAGATATATGGTTAAATTTGCTGGAAGGGTATTTCTCAGTCCATGATTTCTCTAACCAAGAAAATATTAGTTTTGCACTCCTCAAGGCCACCCCCCATTTCAAATACTGGTGGGAAACCTGCATTAAGAAAAAGTACGAGAGGGAACCCTCTCTATTCTCCACTGCACCCAATTGAAATTCATTCCCATACATAATTAAGAAACAATATTACCCCATGGGGAGCTATGGGGACAAGTAAATCCAATGGACCATGCTGCATGTAATATCCTAAAAGGTAGAATGCAGTAATACTTCACACAATATAAGAACTTACAGCAAGATAAACTATAAATATTAAGACAACATCAGAATTTACAAAGAAGATGAGCCATTTTATTAGATTGGAGAAGAATCCGTTACACCATCTACAAAATATGAGTAGATCTAGCCAAAGAGATGGTCTAGAGTACTCAGAAAACAAGCTACAACAAGTACAACGTAACTGGAGAGGCACTGAAGCAAATACTACACTATCCTTCAGTAGATTATGAGAACATAGTTGCAGGCTAAAAAGGAAAATTCAGATATACTCAAATCTAGAGCTTAGATGATGCCAAGATTCAAGATCTGGCCAATGTGATGGATTCCCAAGATAACTCAGAAAGGATTTTCTAGATCTGCAACTTTGGGAAATCACTTCCCTAGGATTTGATTCTTGATTTGCTGTGAAATATAGATCTGAAGCTAGATCTGACAAATATATGGCTGAAATATGATATCAGATCAGATCTATACTTGAAGGGCTGATCACTTCTTCAAATCTATGAGCTAGAAGCTCTAGATCTAGCTTCTCAATCCTCCAATGATGATTGCAGCTGCTGCAACACAAATATCAACAAAAACTGTGTTGTGAGGGAAAGAGAGGCCTTCTACCTACTAAAAAATGTTCCAATAACCTCCAAGCTGATGAAAATACTGATGGCAATGTGAGGGAATGATCCCTCACAATATTGCTAGCTAAAATACTAGCAACTTCTTTCCTCCCTTTAGATCTGCAAGATAGACAACATAATTCCTGAAGGAAGTACTATTGTTGGGAGGTCAATAAATTTTGGCCTGATGCTTGATCTGCAATGAAGCTCTGGGAAGCTGGTATTTAAGCCCAAGGTGATAGGAATAAATCCTCACCATTTCTCCAGCTGAAATATTGAAGACAACTTCCTCCTTCCAAGTTTATCTTCAGAAATCTACAATTTCTTAATATGAGTGTTCTACAGAAGTAGGAAAATGAGATTGCACTTAAAGCCTGATGTATAATGAAGTACAATCCTCTTTCTAGAGCTGCTCTAAGAAAGAGGTGGGATTCCTGACCAGGAACACCCTGTGCTAAACAACACCTACAATCTTTGCTAAATAGCCCAAGAAAGCAGTGGAATGTCACATGACAATTCCAGATCTGAAAATATATTACATCAAGAAATAATCAACATGCCCCCATCCTGGCCTTCATCTTCTTTATATAAAATTTGAGCCTTCCTAAGCCTTGGCCCTCATCTAGATTGCATTGTCACATGTGGACAATATCCTCTAAGTTGGACTGCGTTGTTTGACCAAAACAACCATCATGTCTAGGTGCAATGTACACCTTCCATCAAGTGTGCCTTGTTGGCACAACGTTCTTCATCACTTAATCATGAATGTCCCATGATCATTGACATCTTCAAGATCTTAGTTGACTGAATCAACCTCCATGATCTATCTCATTAATGAGACAGATTCTCCAATTTCATTCACTTTAGTAGTTGCTCAACTACCTTGTTATGTAGATGTAGGCCAAATTAATCCACATTCACACACAAAAAGTGTATATTTATTCATATTTAGGATTGTGGGTCCCTCCACCCTTTTATTTACTTAATTCATTAAGAAAATCAAGGACTCTAATATTCCAAATATGATGTGAAAATTTGGGAATATTACAGCCCCCCCCGATAAAATGTTGCTTGTCCTCAAGCAACTCCAAAAGAGATGCAAATCCATCTATTCCCCTCCAAATGGAATCCACATAAGGAAGGCTTCCTCCATTTGCTGCAATGCGTTATGCATGTTTGGTTCCAAATTTGTCTTTTAAAAACATAAAGAATGACCTCCAACTGTTTGGTTAGATGTCCTCCTTCCATCATGAAGTACCAAGTGACAACCATATGATGTCCAACATCATCATCAATACATGAGGTGCATAAAATAAGGTGGTTCACTTCACAAAGGAAAAGCTCCATCACACAATACATGTCTCCATCTCATGTTTTATTAATTAGATTGAGCATTGATATGCTCTCATACTTAGCCCTGTTGGCCTTGTTGGATCTAAGCATCATTCCAATGTTATGCAAAATAAGAAGGAAATAAGCTATATGGGTAGAAAAACATGTCAAACCA
Organism: Pinus albicaulis; assembly: GCA_034641835.2. Taxonomy (NCBI): domain Eukaryota; kingdom Viridiplantae; phylum Streptophyta; class Pinopsida; order Pinales; family Pinaceae; genus Pinus; species Pinus albicaulis. The sequence continues at coordinate 548,299,214 of CM076573.1, forward strand.
TATTCTCTTAAGAGTAACCACCGGATTAAGGCCTTTTGCTGCCATCCTCCATCTCCTCCATGTAAGATAGACAAGCCAAAATCTCCCAAAAGCAACCAAAGCAACAAGAGATCATGTTGCTTCCTCTCCTCCTCATGTGCATCGTGAAGCAAAAACATACTAATGGACATATGGAATGTCACATCAGCCCAATAAAAATAAATATCATCAATTCACATCATGGGAGCATCATGCCAAGATTTAACCAATACAAAACACACAGACATAAGAGATGTCATGTGGTGGCCAATCTCTCTCAAGTGAAACCAAAATGAACATGTCTTCATTTGCTACATTCTATCATTGATACACAAGGCATGAATTAGAGAATTATGAGCTATTGGGTGGTAACCATACTCACCCAAAAGTAGCTAGCGTACCCGTGCCTCCTTCATTTCATAAGTGTTCTTCAAAGCATGGATCAAAAAAATGGGGCCCTTTGGGCAGTGACAAGAACATCCCAAGGGCAACAAACATAACCAAGCTTGCTGGCCCATGTAAATTTTCAAGTGGTCATGCAACCCCTTGCTTATATTCCTCATCCACTCACCCTAATATGGAAGATGAGTGATATGCTGCATAATCATGGTATCCTCCCTTTGTAGAATACCATCTTCCCCAAATTGATGAATAACTTTGCACTTCATGAAATATTTAAGTGCACCTCCAATGAGGTCTCTTAATGAGACCTTCTTCTCTTCCATGGACTTCCAAAACCAATGGCGTCCTGGATCTGCTATAAGTAGAAGTCTCTCTTTGAGTTGTGAGGTGGTCATTCAGAAAGTGTCATCAAGAAAGGAGAAAAGGTTTCTCATATCTAGATGTCTACCATTTATCATCTTTACCTTCATTTCTTCATTAGTGAAGCTACCTTCAGAATTCTCCAATAATAATGGGGCCTCATCATTATCACTACTTCTAAGTGACAGCGCTGTAGATCTACAAGGTAATACATAAATTGTCTCAAAGAAAGGTAAAATATTGATCTCACAACCAATCATTATACAAAGGATTATGCTCATCCCTTCTTCTAAAATTCTACACTTCAACTCAAAAGGTTGAATGTAGCTCATCCATGACAAACTGGGATATATTTTCATCTCCTCCTTGATTATATCAAGGGTCCTCTGTGTTGTGATATGTTGCTACTCCAAATCAACACTATGGTCTAACCCTTGGTTATGCACTAGCCCTGATGGCATGTCCCCACAAGTTTCAATAAGATCTATTGAAAAAATAGGTGATGAATGTGTATGCACACCTTAGATCAACTAATATGTGGGAACCTCTTGACAGAACACAAGAGTTCCCCCAATCGGGACAATGGTGTCTCCAACTAGTGGTAAGAGAGATGGTTTCTCTTCTTCTAATGTACTAGCGCTGGAATCTTCTTCCTCTTCCTCATGCATCTCCTGAATCATGCATGGGACTCTATATGTCAAGATCTCAAGACCATATTGCAAATATGCAAGAGTCTCTTCTCCAGATGCAAGTACTTCTGCAACTGGTGGTGAATTTAGTGACCTCTTGTCCAGAGTGACAAGATCGATAGCCTCCTCCTTAGGAAATGTCTCTTTGTGGCACCTCTGTCTTCTTCACCTCAGACTTCTTTCTAAACTTGTGAAATAAACCTAAATATTTAGTCACCTTTGCATGCTCCATGTGACCAAACCACCAATCATTAGATCCATCTAAAAGATAAAGTGCTACAATTTGAACAACCCCTTCTTTAGCTATAGGATGTAGTCCGAAAAATGCATTTAAGTCTCTCCTCCAAGCCTTAACAGTGCTTGAGGAAGATCCATCAAATGTAGGCAAACAGAATCTATTGTGCCTCTTTCTTCTATTGTTGCTATAGGATCCTCTTTCTTCTTTGATTCTGAAGAATTGTTGGAGAGTTAGCTTCTCCTTGAATGCTCTAGACTATGATTTGTACTCTTCAAGATATAGACTGAGAGTCTCATGAGTCTCAGGTTCATTCCTTCCTTCATTTCTACACCCTTCACCTTCTTCAAAGAAAGTGGGCATAGTGGATCTATGAGGAGATCTAGGATTCTTTGGTTTTCTTCTTTACTGATACGAAGTGCTGGGGCATTCCTCATCACATCTTCTTCTTGGATCCTCTTTCTGCGTTTCCTCTTCCATTTGGTAGACCTCCTTGGAGAGATATTGCATAGATCTACATAAATGAGTGGTAGAATTTTCTTCCTCCATGATAGATCTCATCTATCTGCTTCTTCTTAGATACAAAAGATGAAGTGTCCACAAGCTGAGCCAAAGATCATGCTCTGATACCATTGTAATATCCCAAAAGGGAGAATGCAGTAATACTTCACAAAATATAAGAACTTACAACAACATAAACAATAAATCTTAAGACAAAATCAAAATTTATAGAGAAGGTGAGCCATTTTATTAGATTGGAGAAGAATCAGTTACACCATGTACAAAATATGAGCAGATCTAGCCAAAGAGATGGTCTAGAAGTACTTAGAAAACAAGCTACAATAATTACAACGTAACTAGAGAGGCACTGAAGCAAATATCGTGTTGTCGCTTCAGTAGATTATGAGCATATAGTTGCAGGCTGAAAAGTAAACTGCAGATCTACTCAAATATGGAGATCAAATGATGCCAAGATTCAAGATCTGGCCAATGTGATGGATTCCCAAGATAACCTAGAAAGGATTTTCCAAATCTGCAACTTTGGAAAATCACCTCCCTAGGATTTGATCCTTGATATGCTGGGAAATACAGATATGAAGCTAAATCTAACAAATAGATGGCTGAAATATGATATCATATCAGATCTATGCTTGAAGGGCTGATCCCTTCTTCATACCTATGAGCTAGAAGCTCTAGATCTAGCTTCTCAATCCCCCAATGATGATTGCAGCTGCTGCAACACAACTGTTAAAAAAAAGTGCACTGTGAGGGAAAGAGAGGCCTTCTACCTGCTAAAAAATGTTGAAATAACCTCTAGGATGATGGAAATACTGATGGAAATTTGAGGGAATGATTCTTCACAAGATTGCTAGCTGAAATACTATCAACTTCCTTCCTACCTTTAGATCTACAAGATAGACATCGTAATTCCTGAAGGAAGTACTACTGCTGGGAGGTCAATAAATTTTTTCCTGATGCTTGATCTGCAATGAAGCTCTGGGAATCTGATCTTTAAGCCTAAGGTGATAGGAATAAACCCTCACCAGTTCTCCAGCTGAAGTACTGAAGACAACTTCCTCCTTCCAAATTGATCTTCAGAAATCTACAATTTCTGAATATGAGTGTTCTGCAGAAGTAGGAAAAGGAGATGGCACTTAAAGCCTATTGTATAATGAAGTAGAATCCGCTTTCTAGAGATGCTCTAAGAAAGAGGTGGTATTCCTGACCAGGAACACCCTATGCTAAACAACACCTACAATCTCTGCTAAACAGCCCAAGAAAGCAATGGAATGTCACATGACAATTCCAGATCAGAAAAGATCTTACATCAAGAAATAATTAGAATGCCCCCCCCTTGCCTTCATCTTCTTTATATAACATTTGAGCCTTCCCAAGCCTTGGCCCTCATCTAGATTGCGCTGTCACATGTGGACAAGATCCTCCAAGTTGGACTGAGCTGTTTGACCAAATCAACCATCATGTCTCGGTGCAATGTACACCTTCCATGAAGTATGCCTTGTTGGCACAAAGTTCTCCATCACTTAATCATGAATGTCCCATGATATTTGACATCTTAAAGATCTTAGCTGACTGAATCAACCTTCATGATCTATCTCATTAATGAGACAGATTCTCCAATTTCAAGTAGTTTCTCAACTACCTTGTTATGCAGATTTAGGCTAAATTAATCCATATTCACACACAAAAAGTGGATATTTATTCATATTGAGGATTGTGGGTCCCTCCACCCTTTTATTTCCTTAATTCATTAAGAAAATCAAGGACTCTAATATTCCAAATATGATGTGAAAATTTGGGAATATTACACTGCGACAACAAAGGGATCAAGATGTGCAAAAACTGACGAATTTGTTCCATACCTCGTGCAAGAAGTTGGGTATTAAAAATTCAGAGAGAAAGTTGGTGCTCAAGTACTGTAGCTATTTTCACATACACATTCAAGATGAAATGGAGTTCCTCGACATTACCTCGCTTGGCACGACATATCACTATGCTAGCAAGATCGAGCATAAATTTAAGCAGAAGAAGCAAGACTTTGGATCGGAAAATATGAAGCCAGTGAAAGGTGCCCCCGATCCACATGAAAAGGGGAAAAGAAAAATCAAGACAACTCAGAAGAACACCACGAATCCAAATAAGGACATGGGGAAGTGGTGTGAATTTAAGAGCAACAACACTCATAGCACAAACGAGTGTCAGGCCAAATAATCATTGGTGGCCGAATTGAAGGTACCTGAATCAGATACATGTTATGATCTTAAGTTAGAACTAGACAAGGGCTATCCAAAGGGAATAAGATCATTGATGCAGATCCGAGTGCCATTTTCTACCACCACACTCCAGAGGGAGGATCCCGCAGATCCAGAGGAGGGGAAGCGCCTCTTCCATTGATATATGTGGGTGAAAGGTTCTCCCCTGTAATTCCTTATTGATGGAGGAACACAAAATAACCCCATTTAAGCAGAGGTTGTGAAGTGGCTCTTCCTACTGATCATAGTACACCCACAACCATATACCATCGGATGGATTCACCAAGGAAGAGATCTCCACGTCTGCTAGTAGTGTTGCCTTCCGTACAACATCAAGCCATTCATGGATGAGGTACTATGTGATGTTTCTCCTCTTGATGTGTATGATGTGTTATTGGGAAAAAAATACTTGTGGAAGAGACATGCTGTGTATGAGTCTAGGCCTCATTTTGTTTTTATTACTTTAGGAAATAAATTATACAGGATACTAGAGGTAGTACTGTCTCTTTCCATCTCTTTGACTACTACAAAACAATGCAGTAAGATTGTTTCCCAAATGAGGAAATTTATTTTCATTACAATTCGCCCACGGGGAAATCAGAAGATTGTGGCCACAACCTCCAAATAGGTCTCCCCTGCATGGCAGCAACCTATGGGCAAAGTCATGGAGAAATATGAGGAAATTTTCTCCTCACCCATAGAGGCTCCTATACACTCTCATGCCAAGCACTTTATTGATTTGACCCTAGGTGCACCGTCACCTAATGTTGCCATACCTCATGCAACCACACAGAAAAATCCACACATGTAGTGTCTGAGGCTGATAAAGAAACAAAATTTATTAAACGCATCAAGCACGTCCGCTAACAGGTCCATGACATGTCGGAAAAATCCAATTCCAAGTACAAGCAGCGCTGTGATCAGCATCAGGTTCCACACAACTTCTAGGTGGGAAAAAAAGTGGCTAAATTTTCATAAGGAGCACCTCACTAGATCCCACCACAAGCTTTTCCACTCCGATATGATCCATACACCATCACCAAGGCAAGTGGCTTACTAGGGATCAAGTTCAGTATAAATTTCCTCATCTCATGGAGGAACTCAATGCAATGGGGATCAGTTCTTCCTTGGGGGGGGTGGATGATCCAGGTGGATATTGGTGGCCACCCACCTATTCCACTGGGACCCCCACCATTGTTTCTTTCAGTTTTTCAATTTCCATACAGTTTACTATTTTTAGCAATTTTTCAGGTCCTAAACTTTCGAAACCATTTTGAGGCCCTAAATGATGTTTCTTGGGAAAAGTGTGAACAACATGGAAGATTCTTCTAAGTTTCCCACAAAAAAATTTCTATTACTTGGATATATATTTCTAACGAGGTATTTAGTGCGTCAAACGGAGATCATATGCCAAAGTTAGGTCCCCAAGAAGTTGATATACCAATTTACCCAAACAGGGCCCATATTTTTGATGCTTCATCTCCTAAGGTTAGGTTTTTGGATGTTTAGGGATTTTCATTCTTTATAAAAAATAAATAGGCCTTAGACCCTCTTTATAACACTATTAAAAGGCCTATAGCCATCAGATCACTTCTCAGAGATAAGCCTACCAACACCATAGATAGTTTATTTCCATTATGTCTCGAAGCATATTTCTTTTATACGATATTAATGAAACAAAGTTTTATTTCCGTTGGATTTTTGTGTTTATGTTTATTTCTATATATTATTGTGTTCCTGCATAAATATGGATCACCTTAAACCCTATTTTCCATTATGAAATTTTTTGACTCATGCTCATAGAGTAAGGATCCATCATTCTAGTCTTCCTTTGAGTCCACATATAGACTCTAGCTCCTCTGGTTCCTCTAGTTCTTCCTCTAATTCAAGATCTTCCCAACCTCGTATCGCTACCATGTCAGGCGATAATGTAGGTGGTGGAAACCCAAGTGTTAACCAATGTAACCCCAGAGACAGAACCTCGTCATCGATGGCCACTAATCCTCCATTTCTTCCCTATATGGTTAGTTTGAGCCTTACTGATTTAAGCCAAAACATCAACGATACCCTTCTCAACAACCAGACTTGGCCTCCTATGTCCACCAAGATTCCCTTAGAAATTCCCAAGATTGAAGATAATAATAGAGAATACCCTACCAATCATGTTCACTCTTTCCACATATGGTGCTAATCAAATTTCATTACCAGGGACTGCATTTTTCTTTACCTCTTCTAACACACCCTATCTGGTGATGATGCTAAGTGGTATTTTGATCAACCACGTGCCTTTCATTCCAGCTTTGAAACTCTGTCCAAAACCATTATTTCATATTTCTAATTACCTCTTCGATATGACACTAGTATGAAGTTATTGACCTATTTTCATCAAACTTCTACCATCTTCCTTTCTGAACATGTACAAGAATGGTGTCAAAGGAGGAGCATTTTCAAAGCCCCTAGGTTTGAAGACAATGCGTATATGGATTTTTTCTTGAGAACCCTATTGGCCCCCATAGGTAAATATTTCACCTCTCACTTCCCTCAGATCAAGGAAGAAGCCATCTTTATAGCCTTAAAATATGATCTGATCTACATAGAGTCAGGTTATGTTTATATTTTCCTCCTCAATCTTCCTTGGCGTCATGATTCTTCTATGCCAAGGGCATCTCATGCCGCTGAAGGTATCATGTTATATCTTTCCCACCCTCACCCATCACCATATCCTCAACCTCCCATGAGTTATGACCAACCCTTGAGGGGACCAATTTTTCTTACACCTATCCCCCTCTTGATCCTTCACATGTAAAATATTACCAAGGTACAAATACATCATATACATTTCCCCATCCACATCAGTCAATGACAAGGCCATTTTTTGCTCAAACTGGCTATCAAATTTTTTTTGTGAATACTTATTTTCCTTATGCAATGCCTAGCGCTCCATCCCCAATGACATCAATTCCTCAGGCTTCCATGCCTCCACCGCCTCTTCCATAGCAACAAACGCCTCCTTAGATGCAAGTATATGCTTAGTATAGCACTACCAATCCCTCTAACCCCAAGAGAAGAAATATGTGGAAGGATAACTAGAACCAAAAACCTCAAGGAAACCAAGGTAGACAACCTAATGCCAATACAAGTGACCAACCTCATTTTGCAAGCCAGCAACATGGCAAACAACCTAAGCAAAACAAGGCTCTTAGAAAAAATAAACCTTCTGCTTGTTGTAGAAATTACGTCCATTATACTCACGAATGACTCAAGAATGGGAAGCTCAGATAATTTCCTATAGAGGACATTAGTCCATGGTTCAACCTCCTCCAACCTCACTAGTTCTTCAATCCATATTGAAACACTTTAGATTTGTGGTCCTCATTCCTTGAAGCACTCTTGCAAGTAACTCAAAAAATGTGCACACCCAAAATCATTTGAAATGACCCTCTTTACATAGGAATTTGATCTCCTCAATACATAAGGTCACTACCCAAGTATTTCCAATACCTTAGGCAAGGACAACAAAGGTAAATGTTGACAAATTGAATTTCATCCTATGAGCAAAATTCAATTGGGAAAAAACCTAGTTTTGTGTCCAAGATTTTAATTTTACACCTAGAAGCCCAACCACCCCCACAAGATTCCTTCCATGCATTTGGAAGGCCTATTAACCAAATTTACAGGTCTCTTCCATGTAGTTGGGTCTTTCTAGCCACACTCTTAAGCCTCCTTCCTTGCATCTGGGTTTTGGGCTAGGTAAACTCCTTTTTTTTGGTCTAAAACTTGACAAATATTTTGTTAGATGTTCTTAAACACCTATTCATGCCTATGAAGTCTTTGTCAGTTCAATCATGTACCAACACAAAAACCATATCAATCATAAATTGATCACATCATTCTTTCACTGTACTAATAGCGGTGAGCATCCATATTGACCATGATGACATATTCCTCCACTAGATCCATTATAAATTGATGTTAACCATAAAAAAACATTTTCCAATCTTCAATGTGAGCATACTGACACTATTATCATGTGGAAAAAAATCCATACCTTGACACATCAATTCCTACATAAGACAACTGTTGCAAACTAAAAATAAAAGTATGATGGGGTAGAGATCAATGTAGGTTGCCATCAACGAAAACACTAGAGATATAATCCAAACAATCTCCCCCTTTGGACTTGATGGAAACCTTCTACAACACACCAAGTATCTCTCCCCCTTTGGAATCAAGTGAAAAGGGATGAAATGAACTAGGATAAGAACTCCCCTTGTGCTATGTAACATTATAAGACCGATCTAAAGGAGCTCAAATGATCATTATCTCCCTCAGCATATAATAGACCTTTATCATGCTCTTTCCCATATGACCGAAATTAAACCATGGAGAAGGACCATCTATCAACAAATAGAGTGAAACATATGTAGGGTTATCATTATAGAAAGAAAAAAACCATCATCAACAACAATCCCATTTTGGAGTAAGATCATGAATATATAAATCATTGCATCGTCAAAATGGATCTTTGATCATTATTAGAGGCCAACCATCATCATGACATAGAGAAAACACTTGGAAGGATTCAATATTTTTATATCACATGCCAACTAAAATCAACGGAGATAGTAGCAACATATATCAAGTAGTATGTTAATCAATCCTCAACCATGCAACCATGTTCATGAAATCAAACAAAAAATAATTTTCCAATGAACATTAAGAGATGTGTTATCACCTAAAATGTTCATCAAGCCAATTCTTACTAGGTTGATCGAAGTACACCATGTAGGATTAATTTTACCATGGTAAAACCCACTTTCAATAAAGGAAAAAAATCAGAAAACTATTTCTATAAATTATTTCTCACTGAAATCCATAAAACCACATAAGAATAATTAAATAAATCATTATTTATTTAAAATTCTCTAGAAATAATTATGAAATCATTATTTGATAATTATTTCTTATCACTTTTGACTTAATCACATCGAAATAGTTAAATAAATCATTATTTATTTGTTATTCCTTATTTATCCCCTATCTTTCTTTTGAGATAATTATTAAATAATTATTTAATAATTATTTCAAATTCATATTTTTCTTGATTCTCACAAAGTGATTAATAAATAATTTCTATATTTTGATTATTTCAACCACATGCTAATTAAATATATTTGACCATTTTGGTTATATTTTGCCTCTCAAAAAATATAATAAAATAACCACAATGGCTAGATTTTGGTTTTGTAAATAATATTTTATTATTTTATAATTCTCAATCTATTCCAATATTTTGTTATAAATAGAGGATTTTCTCTCCATTCTTCACTTCGTCCCCATTCTCATCTCATAGCATTTGAGCTCCCACTTGAGTTCAACATTATTTTGTTTAATTTTATGCCCATTTAAAAACACATATCGAGAGATATAAACACATTATTGAAGCGCAAGGTCAACGCGGACCCATCCCATGGAGGGAGATCTATAGGCCCAATTTTGTAATCACTCCTCACTAGGTGTTATACTTTAATAATTAATAAAATTGATCTTTCTCATTCTACATTGGGTTATTTCACTTTTCTTTCTGTTGTTATATGTTTCTATTTGCATGCCATAATTTTTTACATGTTTTTTTATAAAATTTTGTTGCAGTATGAGTCATAAACACAACCATATTTTGTCGTTAGGGCTATAAGTCACCTATAACTTAAGTGAAGGGATTTTGACTCATTTGCAGAAATATTTCACACTAAAAAATGGTGATTCCATTGATGTAGCGATTTAGAACTTTGGTGACTGTTGTTTCATCTATTTTCAGTCTGTTTTAAACTATTTTATTTCTCTCAAATTCTATTTTTACATTTCTTCTATTTTCTGGAAATTTTCTCTTTCACTTGGGTTTTCACATCTTTCAGCAGACCACAGTTTCTAGTTGAGTAGGAGATAACAAAATTTGTTTTAGATTTTCTGAGAAGAATAAGCATGAATAGAAAACACTTTTTGACACCTTTTCGGTGCCCCCCCCCCCACCCCCCACATGCAATTTGCAACTATTTTTCTGCATCGAGATGCATTTTCTAGGTCAAAAACTACACTCTACACTGTTTGCCGAGACTATTGGTTGTGTGTCGGGAATGAATTCTATTTTTTTTTCTTTTTTCTAAGTCACCTCTAGGTCTCGATCCACTTAGTATTTTTCTCATTGAGTAAGGAAAAATATCCCCATGGTTTCAAGTATAGCTTGATCACTTAGGAAGAGAATTACTGAGTTGAGGTGTCTAGTGGGAAACATTTTCTACCATTGTTTTTCAATAATTTTCGCACTATTTTGCAGTCATTTTAGACGGGATTTTAGAACTATTCATTCCCATTATAATATATATATATTTTTACCCTCTTAGGATCCCCTTGTGCATCCTCCCATTTTCATCTTGTTTTCTTCCATTTTCTAGCATTTTCACCTCTCTTTTTTTGTTGGTTTTCTACATCACTTTAAACAAATTTTTTCCTTTAGATCATAGTCCCTTGGAAAATGGATATATTTTTCCATATTTTTGTGTCTGTGGGTTTCTTTTTTTCCATTATTTTTGCTGCTTGATTAACTTCTTGGGTGGGGGTTTCTTTTCTTAAGCTTGTTGTTCATTTTACTATTCATTTTTAGTACTATCTATAGTGTATGCACTTTATTTTCAGTAGCATTGGAATCATCAAATCATGCTTAATGAACTCATCCACTTGATACATTTTTTACACACACACACACTCTAAGAGAAAGAGAGCTTGGTTATAACCTCCAATCCAAGACTTGAAACACCCCACCATAATAGCAACTTAAATCACATAGATTGAGCCTACTTGGGCACTAGGTCCAAAAAAACTATTTGTAGTTAGGTGTAGGATCAGTGAGATAGGATTAAAATAAAACCCATCGATTGCTTAAATTGAGACATAGAAAGTTGAATTTTTAGGGAGCTTAAAATCCTTCACCATTCCACATTAAAAAATAGAGCACGTTAGAAACCCAATTTAGAGGAGGTTAGGCGAGGTCATAGTGCAAGTGGTTCTCCTCGAGGTTACCTATATCGTGGTAGGGAATTTTGTGTTGTGGCTGATCACAGATAAGATCAATACTTGACCACCCTAGTGGGATGAAGGTAACCTTAGTGGCCAATATTAGGAGAAAACCCTATAGGATTGGTTGTGGGTGAGTATTTGGCCCTCTACCCATCCCCTCTCTTGACAGCTCTTCTTGCGGGGATTAGATTTTTTTCAAGTAAGAATTATCTTGGAAGGCCATACAAAATAGTAGAACTAGGACTTGTTTTAGGATTTATATCACCATTAGGCTATAGGTCCTTTTTTCCTTTTATAAGACATGTTTGCTTGAATTAGAGTATCTTGTCATTATAGTTATTTTACACTCGACACCAATGCACTAGGTGTTTTCTTGTTGTTTGCTACTCTTTTTTTCTATCATCACCCTTTAGCTTCTTAAGTCATCCTTATATAGAAACCATTGCACCCCCTACGAATTTTTCGCAAATACTTCGTGGCCTTAAACCCCAGTTTCCTTTATGAAATTTTATCACCCATGCTCATAGAGTTAGGATCCATCCTCCTAGTCCTACATTGATTCCACATATAGACTCTAGCTCTTATGGTTCATCTACTTCTTCCTTTGATTTTGCATCTTCCCAAACATGCATTTCCAGCATGTTAGGTGGTAATATATGTAGTGGAAACATAGGTGGTAACCAATATAACCCTACAGGTGGAACCTCTTCATATATGGCCACTAATCCTCCATTTCTTTCCTATATGGCTGGTTTGAGCCTTTCCGATTTAAGACAAATCATCAATGATCCCCTTCTCAACAACTAGACTTGGCCTCCCATACCCAACAAACTTGCCTTAGACATCCACAAGTTTGAAGGTAATCCTAGAAAAGACCCTACCAATCATTTTCACTATTTGCACATGTGGTGTTCATCAAATTACATTACCAAGGACTCCATTTGTATTCATCTCTTATAAAACACACTATTTGGAGTCTGCTAAGTGGTATTTCAATCAACCACATGTCTTTCATTCCACCTTTGAGACTCTTTCCAAAACCATTCTTTCATATTTATAATTACCTCTTCGATATGACACTAGTACTGAAATATTGACCTATTTTCATCAAACTTCTGCCACCTGCCTTTCTGAATATGTATAAGAATGGTGCAGAAGAAGGACGATTTTCAAATCCTTTGAGTTTGAAGACAATGTGTATATGGATTGGTTATTGAGAACCGTGTTGGCTCCCATAGGTAAATATTTTGTCTCTCACTTCCCTCAAACTAAGGAAGAAGCCATCTAGATAGTCTTAAAATATGATGTGATCTACATAGAGTTAGGTTATGTTTATATTGTCCTCCTTGATCTTCCTTGTCATGGTGCTTATTCTATGCCAAGGGCATATCATGACATTGACAGTATCGTTGTATCTCTTTCCCTCCCTCACCCATCACCATATCCTCAACCTCCTATGAGTTATGGTCAACCCTAGGGGGGGCCAATTTTTCTTATAGCTATCCCCCTCTAAATCCTTCACATGTCAACTATTACCAAGTTACAAACACATCATATGAATTTACCCATCAACATCAGTCGATGACAGAGCCATTTTTTGCTCAACATAGTTATCAAAATGTTGTTGTGAATCCTTATTATCCTTATGCACTACCCAACAATCCATCCCCAATGAAAACAATTCCCCAGCCTTCCATGTATCCACTACCTCTGCCATACTAGAAACCACCTCCTTAGAGTCAAGAAAATTCTTAGTATAGCACTACCAATCCCCCTAACCCCAAGAGAAGGAATAAGTGGAAGGCTACCTAGAACTAATAACCTCAAGGTAACCAAGGAAGCCAAAGTAGAAAACCTAATGCCAATAAGGGTGACTAGCCTCGTCTTGCATCCCAACAACATGGAAAACAACCTAAGGAAAACAAGGTTCTTAGAAAAAATAAACTTTGTTCTTGTTGCAGAAATTATGACCATTATACTCATGAATGCCTCGTTTCAACTCAAATGCGTCAGGAATGGGAAGCTCAAATAATTTCCTCTAGAGGACCTTAGCCCATGGTTCAAACTCCTCCTCCTTCTTCATCATAGCCGAAAATTTTTACCAATCCATTCCCTGATCAAGGATATGTGGCTTCCTGGTTTTCCCATACTCTTGCATCCCTCAACGTTCACCATATGGAAATATAAATTAATAAATTCTCATGATGAATTCCAAATAAATAAACCTATGGAATCTGTCTTTCCAATATCACAATCCTCCCGTTAAGTCTACAAGTAATTCTAAACCCAAAATTTCCACTAAGCCCTTGTCATCACATAATGGTACCTTAAAGATCCATTAACCTAAGGTAAAGGTTTACGCTAAGATCACTAATGGTCCATTATGCCAAAAAAATTCTTCTTCCAATGCGATCCATACATATAGTATAATAGATGACTTCGTGTAGTCTCTTGCTTCCATGTCAACAATAGATTTCCTCCAAACATGCTCATCCCAACAAAAATCTCTATTATTTGATCTGGTTACTATGGATCCTTCTAACGATCACTTGATGATATTTGATGTTGATAAAGCAGAGCATACCCCCCTTCCTTCATACATTTCCTTTTAGATACCAATCTCAATAAAGAATTCCATTTTTCAACATTGTATCATCATCGAAGGCACCTCCACCTATGCAATGGACGCCAGAGTCTGGAATAAAATTGGCTCCCTTGAGATATCACCATCCACTACCGCTCTTCATGTTTGGGATGGTCACCGCTCATAGCCCCTCAGTTTATATCATGGCTGCCCCATCATTATTACTGGAAAAGAGGTCTTGATTGATATTGAAGTCATTTATTCCCATTTTTATTATAATATCTTGTTGGGTCATAGTTACACATACACCATGTCATATGTCACATCTTATATATTTCATAAGATGTGCTTCCCTCATAATGGAAATATTGTCACTATCGGTCAGTTAAATTATTATGACCCTTGGTCTTAGGCCTCTCCTTAGATGACTATATCATCGATGACTAGCAAGAATACCACTCCTACCCTTACTGATGTTTCCCCTATTGACTGTAAATATTACACACCATTTTTTACTTATTATGGCTCACTGCTTAGTCGTTCTGAACCTAGCTCTTTAAGTGTTTGCATGCTTCTAGCATCATGGACTGCTGAAAGTGGTCCAGTACATCTTCCCAACATCCAGATCCTTCACAACCCCCTATTTAAGACTGAAATCATCCTTCAATTACAATTCCTTCAGACTCATTCCCTTCCCTTTGTATCACTCTCGATACTTTCCAACTAGGAACCATTCCCCTAGGTCTTTTCCATCGAGGAGCAGTTCCTCTAGGTAATCACCCCTCTAGTCATATACCTTTCTTATTCCCACCACCAGGAAGATTTTCTACCCCTGTAATGGTGATTTTGAGTCTTCCTAGCCTCACTTTGGTGATCCCAATATGGTACATTGATCCTCCCTACCAACTAAAACCTTATATGGCTTTGACACTGGTTAAACCAATTCCTACCACCCCTTCCTTTCGTTTAGTTCCACAAAAACCTCAGCAAGAAGCCATCGTTATTGAAAAATCATTTGGTGAGTGGGGAAATCCTAGAAAATGGGGAGAAAATTCCAAGTAATTTTTATGAAACTAGCTCCAAAAATAGAAGAAAAGAGAGATCAACGCCTTAGAAATCAATGACTTCAAGGGGGAAACCTCCTTTACATTACAGAAATGAACAATTCCTGGATGGTTCAAATGAAAAAACCTCCTTTATATATATAGGAGTCTATGGGGTCATAATATAATTCTTGCCGACCTACCAATAATAATATAATATCACAACAATAAGGATAGTGGGGTTTTATGGGGCATAATAATAACAATATGGGGAAGATAGGGGTACAAAAATAATAATAAAGGGACTACAATAACAACAATAACAGACTACACTAGTAATATAGGGACCTAACATGCCCCTCTCCTTCAAAAAGTGTTGTCCTCAATGCTTGAGTAGATATGGATTCTTCTGTATAAAATTCTCATCCTCCCATGTGGAATATTCAGTGGGTAAGTTCTTCCACTTGATGAGATACTCTAAAGTTGATCAATTTCGTAGATGTCGAGTTCCTTTTTCCGTGACTGCTTCAGGTTCCAATATGATTTTTCCTTCCTCATCAAGTTCTTGAAATATTGCTTGAATTGGAAGTTTGTCACCTATAACATTATTTAATCATGAAACATGGAAAATTGTTGCACTCAAGAAGAAGCAGGAAGCTCCAATTCCTATGCCATAGTACCAATCTTTTTCAACAACTTGTAAGGACCATAGTACTTTGGAGAAAACTTATTATCCTTCTTAGCTTGCTTGAGGGACATTTGTTTATATGGTTATAGCCATAAAAATACCCAGTCTTCTACATCAAAGATTCTCTCATTGCAATGTTTATCTGCATGTTGTTTCATTCGATTTTGTGCCAAATTTAGGTTATAATTTAAGAGATGGATAACTTGTTTTTGATGCTCGATGTGATCTTCCACTGCTTGAAACATATAATTTTCTCTTAAATATGATGTGATGGACGGTGGATGATATCCATAAATTGCCATAAATGGGGTCATTTTTGCTGCAGTATGGAAGGAAGTGTTATACCACCATTCAGCCAAAGGTAACCACTTGACCCATTATCTTTTTTTATTATATACAAAACAACGAAGATATCCTTCCAAAAATTTGTTCACTATCTTAGTTTTCCCATCGAATTGAGGATGATAAGATGAGCTATGGGCTAGTTTAGTACCCAAACAAGAAAATATTTTTGTCCAAAAATTTCCTGTGAAAATGGGATCTTTGTCACTTACAATAATATTTGGGTTTCCATGTAGCTTTTGAATTGTCTATAAATGCAGTAGCAACTATACTTTCTTTAAATGGATGAGGTAATGTAGAAAAGTGTGCATACGTGGTAATTCTATCAACTACCACCATGATGAAAATATTTCCATTGGACTTAGGTAAACCTATGATAAAATCCATTGAAACCTCCTCCCAAAATTGACTTGGAATGGGTAAAGGTTGTAGCAGCCCTAGGTCTTAATTGTATCAACTTGATTTCACTAGAAAAAGAAACATCCTACCACAAGCTTTTGAATATCAGATTTAAGGCCATCCCAAAAAAAACCTTTCTTGACCCCGTGGTAAGTTTTTAAAAATCCTGAGTGTCCTCCTATGGGAGAGGTTTGTAATTCCAAAAGAATATTTTTTTTTAGTTGGGAATTCTTACAAAGATATAAGAAATATTTGTACCATAAGGAATCATTTTTCTAAATAAATGTATAAGATGTATTGGGATATTACTGCAAATTTTGAATGATTTTCCACATTTCTTCTTTATTCTTCCATTCCTCCTTTGCTTCATTTATCCAATCTGGTTGGATAATAGAAATGGCACAAAGCAATGCTTCCACCTCCTCATCCTTTCTTGAAAGTGCATCTACAACAAAAGTTAGCTTCCCTTTCTTTAATATGATTTAAAAGTCATAACCCAACATATTTGTGACCCATTTTTATTGCCCTTCTAAATATAGTCTTTGTTCCAAAAGGTATTTAATACTATCATGATCAGTTTTTACCTTGAAGTGTCTTATCATTAGGTAAGGTCGCCATTTCTTTAGTGGATGTAGTATTTCCAAAATTTCCTTCTCATAAATAGATTTCTGTAAACACTTTACTTTGATTGGATGAATTTCAAAAGCAATGGGTCTTCCTTCTTGCAGTAAAACAACACCAATTCCATTTCCTGAGGCATCACATTCCATAATGAAGGTTTTTGTGAAGTCTGGCATAGCTATGGCTAGTTCTAGGCACATTGCCTCTTTAATATGTTCAAAGTCCTTAGTTGCTTCAGGAGTACATTTAAATACACTTTTCTTTAATAATGTTGTTAGAGGTGATGCTATTCTCCCATAATTCTTAACAAACTTGTGATAACACCTTGTTAGCCTAAGAAATAATCGCAACTACTTTATGATTGTGGGGACTCTCAATTCCTTAATGGATTTAATTTTGTTACAGTCTACCTTAACACCCTTCTGAGATAGAATATGACCCAAATATTCCACCTCTTGTACTCTGAAGAAAAATTTGGAGGTTTTTTCATATAATTGTTTCTCCTCCAATAATTTGAGAACCCTGTCAACAAGTTGACATGATCCTTCCGATGCCTATTGTAGATCATTATTCATGTCTTCCATGTTGTCTTTATTTTTTTCATCTATCTTAGCTTCCATGTCATCCATCTTCCCTTTTATGCCATTTTTCATACCATCCATATTAGCTTCCACGCCTTTCTTCAAACCATCCATATTAGCTTCCATGCCCTTCTTCAAACCATCCATATTATCTTCCATGCCTTTCATCAAACCATCCATCTTATCTTCCACGCCTTTATTCAAACCATACATCTCTGGTTTTTACAAATTTGATACAAGAAATTATTCCTAATGGCGAAAAGGTAGTATAGGAAACTCAATATGAGGACAAAATAAATGTTAATTGTGATTTCATAAACTCTAATATTGGATTGAAGACCCACCATATTCCAAATATCGATATGAGGAAGTTTGATGGAAAGGATCCTGTAACATGGATACTACATATGGAGCAATATTTTGATCTCCATAATGTGCAAAACACAGAAAAGGTACGCATTGCAACTTTAAATTTATAACAAAATACATTTGTATGGTATCGATGGATTTTATCTCGTAAAATTGTCACTTTGTCAAGTTTTACAGAGTAAATGGTAGAAAATTATGAGGATATAAAGAGAAACACCTTCTTTAGCCAATTGATAAATCTTAAACAAAAAGGTTCAATGGTGGAGCACATTGAGGACTTCCAAAAATTGAATATAAGGGTAATTGATATTCCATAGGAACATAGGATTGATGTCTTCATGGGGACCTAAAAGTAACCCAAGAAAATCCCACACCTCCTAAATCACCAAAGCCTTCTCCTCCATGTGCTTTGTGTCATATTTTTGGGAATTTCACCAATAAATGTCCTAAAATCCATCATATTATGAATGTGGTCTCTAATAATTTTCCTAGCCCTCACACTCCTGAGCTCCATGTTACCTTACCCAATCTTCCAAGAAGAACAAAACCTTACGGACAAACCACCCTTGTTATTTTTGCAATAAGTACGAACATTATTCCCATCACAGTTCCCATCTCAAATAATTTCATGATACACTTCAAGTGCTTTGCAAGTTATATTTCACTTGTAGTGACCATCACAGTTCCCATCTCAAATAATTTCATGATACACTTCAAGTGCTTTGCAAGTTATATTTCACTTGTAGTGACTCTACGTCTACTCTACCTATAGGTTTTGGCCCCAATTCTTCATCAGGATATGAGGTTTCTCAACACACTAATGGGATTTTACCTCCTAATGTCAATATGACAGATAGTTCAAACCTTATTCTCTACCTATCTTCATTTATGGTATCAATATATTCAGAATATTTAGGTGTTTCCTATTGTTCTTCTTTTGAACCCTCTTCGAACACCACTTTGAAATCAACATCGTCGGACCTTGTATTTTCTTTTCATCAGTGTTCCCTTGAATACGATGCGTATGTGAACCATGTCTCCCATGATGATTATGGTTGCATCACCCATTACATCAAACCCATGAATTGAAACCATATCTACCTTGTGGCCATTACATTGACACCCAATTTTTATCTAAGGGGGCATCCATTCTTGAGAGTCCAAGAAAAGCAATTATACCCAACCGTCCTATTAAGTTTTATAGTGTCAACTTTAGTGCCACTATTATTCCCCATTTAGAAGGACTTCTAGAGTCTCATATAACTCTAGATAACCCTAGGGATGATCCATTTAATAATTCCTCCTTCTTCTATCAACATCCAAGTCACATATACATTATTAATTTTCAGCCCTAGTGTCTTCTAAGTGGGCATCAATTCATCATATATTATGCCACTCTGTGGTGTGGTGACACCATGTATGTGAACCCATAAATTCAGTTAATTTGACTCACACATATAATACCAAACGAGATTGAAAAACCACCATTGGATTTCTCCAACTGTATCTATCCATTTTTCCCATAATAAGGAAACCATAAACAACATAATTTGACACCACAATAACGTGCATAACCATATTATGTACTAGCACCATCCATACAATTTTTAGATTTCATTAGTCTAAATATGTCTGGAATGTACATAGAATGTTATAACCATACATACAAAACTAGGGGCCACATTACCTACATATAATCATGATCCTCTAAAGACTCTTGTTCCAGTAGGGCCTGTTATTTCCCAAATCTACCTCAGGCTGAAAGAAGGCAGAGTTCAGGGTAACACTAAACCACGCTCAGTCTAGTAGCTAGCCCTACCAGAACAGGAGAGGGCTATCTCCGGGTCAATCTCAGGAAAAATGATTCAATAGGGCTTGAGATGACTGAAATGAGTGCTAATTTTAGGCTAGGTATATGAATCAAGGAGTTTGGAACGATTTTTTAGGGGTTTTTTTGGAAAAAAGGGAAAGCCAATTTTGGGCTTGGGGATGAGGCCAAATTCTTGCAGAGTTCAAGTTGGGGCAGGGAAAGCAATGGATTTGATGTCTTAGATTAAATGAATGAATGGAAAATACTGCTGAGGAGATGAAGAGGGAAAGAGGGTGCAATGATCCTCTTCAAACTGAGGAAAACATATAAAACTAAACAAAATTTTAAGGCAGAGCACCAGCAAACTAATGAATTCTACCTTAGTTACTCATTTCTTTAATTTCGGAAGCAAAGAGAAGGGAAATGGCATAAATAAAAATTAATGAAAATTACAGATACATGGAGAAAAACATCATCAAAACTCAGATCCACAAGGATCCCAACAAGTGCTGCAAAGCTCTGGTCTTTTCTTTGCTAAAAATCTGAAATGAATATACAATGAGGTGCCAAACTATTCCAAAGAGTCCAACCCTGAAAATGTCTCAGAAAATACAATATATAGACCATCCTAACCCCTTCCCATGCCTCTAGGGGTCGAGCTCATCCTTCTAGGAGTTGTTTCAACCAATTTTAAACTAGGAACTGAAATCTAGGCAATCAAACAACTTGCCTCTATATGGTAGGAAACTGATTCATTCATTTAATTTTCACCTTTTAGTGAATGAATCCTCTAGAGCAAGTAAAAATGAGCCAAATTTACATCATGATCATGAAATTACATCAAGATAAATCACGATTTACATCAAAAAGTGAAACTAGTCAAAACTGGGCGAAATTCTGAGCTGAAGGGTGAAAAATGAGCCAAATTCCTCTATGCGCCGCGCCCAAAAATTCAATGCGTCGCACCACTTTGAGCCTGATTTTGAGGCACTTCCTGAAGTCCAAATTGAGCTCATGATAGCTCGTTGGAAATAACTGCCTGTCTAATATCCAACCCAAGTGGAATTTTTCAATTTGGAGTTCATTTTCCCCTCCAAAACTACAATCTCCCAAGACTGGTTCCTGCTAGTGCAAAAGGTGGCAAAAAGGCCATTTTTGGAGTGTTTTTGACCCTTAAGACCATCCAGAACTTGACGAAATCTCTCAGCCATTTCTGAACATGTATAATTTATCATAAAAAACTCAAAAATATCAATTTTTCCTACAGAAGATGTCCCAATCATAAGCGCGCACCAAGTGGCGCGACGCGTCGGGTAGAAAAATCTATTTTGCAACCAAAATTTCAAAAATGACAAAATTTACTCCAAATTCCTTGAAATTTGGGCTGAAGGTCCCTCATCAAGTATCATGCTCAGAAAAAGAAGATCTAGCCAAGATTCAGAGAATATCCTCCCTTTTCCGACGTTTAAGTGCTTTCCTGGTGCATGCAGTTTCAGTTGTAAAGTCACTGTCTTGTTCAAATGATGTGTCGGTGTCTGTCTCCATGGTGTTTGCAAGGTATATGTCAAGTATATGTTTGGTTTGAAAATGAGGAATTGGTTTTTTGTTTTCAATGCAAAATGTGCCAAAGGGAAATGAGGGACAGTGAGGAATAGGGAACAGTGGGAAAAGTGGGGTTTATCAAGTGAAATTAATGTGTGCTAATAGTCACTTGACTGTATGGGGACTTAGGAATTTAGGAATATTTTCACATGATAGGGAAATATTATTTAAATGGTATGAGTGGCTTGGGTAATAGAGGATTGGGAATGATGATAAAAATACAGTGATGGGAAAGGATAAGGTTCAATCAAGTGTAGTTTACAATGTGGACAATCACTTGACTGCTTGGGGAATTTGGGATTTTGGGAATTTTATAAGTGATATAGGGAAGGGAAAGTAATAAGGAATAGTAGGATTTAGGGATAAGGAAAATTGGAACAAGGGATATAAGTGATTTTGGGACAGAGGGGAATAGGGGAGGGGTGTTGATGATATTGTGACAGTGAGGAGGAAAAGATCCACGGGTGGGGAAATGTGATTTTGGCACCAAAATCAAACTTCAACACTCAAACTCAAACCCTAAGGGAGAAATTTCTAACAAGTGAATAGGGTTTATAACTTGACATTCAAATTCTCATATTCCCTTTCCAAACGATCCCAAGCACTGGCTAATAGCATTTCAAAAACTCACAAACTTACTTGAAACACAGAAGATTGAGTCAATTTTGAGTTTTTATGGAGCAGAGGAAAAAATTAAGTGTTCCGGCCCTGTGTGCTGCACACCAGCCCAATGTGCCGCGTGCGCCATGTGCGCCATGCCTGTGTAATTTTACACTGCGGAAAATGGCCCTATGCACTGCGCACGCCCAGTGCGTCGCGCCACACAGCCAACGCGTCGCGCACCTAAATTCACACACAGTTTGCCTTCAACTTGATTGCGTTGCTCCTCCAAGTTTTCACTTTGGATATTTGATGTATTTAATATGAAAATGAACTCTTGGAACACAAAAATGATATATATGCCAAGGATTTAACTCTTGATTTCAAAAACCAATTTGTCATGTTGCAAACTTTGACACTTCACTTTGAAACTCTGTTTTGCTTCTTTCCTCTGATTTTTGAGTTGAATGATGAGCTTTTGCACACTAGACCACCATAAATTTTGAGAAATACTCTTCACTTTCTTTCACACCACAAATTTGATCATATTTGCAAATTTTGGAGAAGTTTATGGTGAAATTGGGCTTACAGCTCTATGCGTCGCGCCACAAACCCAACGCGTAGCGCCTTTTTGCAGGAGGCTTTTGGAGGCCTTCCCGGTGTCCAAATGGGGCGTGGGATAGCTAGTTGGAAATTTTATTGAGTATAACTTCCAACCCAACTGTAATTTTTTAATTTTGGACTTCATTTACCTTGTCAAAAGTCAAATTTCCCAAGACTGGCCAAAATGAGCAGAATGAGGCTGCCTCAAGGCAGAGTGTTGTTGTAGTCAACTTTTGAAGGTCTTCCTCAACTTCAAATTGAGCTCATGATAGCTCATTGGAAATATATTTGTGTCGCGTTAGCATTTGGCTCATCAAAAAAGTAATTTGGCCAACCAATCTAGGAGAAAACTTGATTTTCCCAAGGTCACTTCAGAGGTGCACCAATTCTCCTGAGGCAATGGTATTTTTGACATTTCTCTAAAACCATGACACCTGTGTAAAAAGTGAAGGAGATTTTTCTTCCTTGGAATATTTTGGACAAAAACCTCTCTCATTCTTCCAAAATTCATCTTTTATTGCTCTGAAACATCATTTGAGTGAAACCTATCCCGATGTGTGGAACAAGGGATTTGTCGAAAGGAAGAGAAATGAAGGGGATAAGGGGCTTCTAAATTCTTGAGAAAATTTTGGGAAGTAGGAAGGGATATTAGGAAGTAGGGGAAAGTGGAATTTCAGAGATTGAGTGAGGGGAAGGGGTCCAAAAGGGAAAAACACAAGCCTAGCCTAGAAAATTGCCAAGTTGTAGCAAGAAACTAGCGTTTGTGAAAAAATGAGGAATTTGGGGAATCTCAGTGATGGGAAGTGTTTAATAAGGTATATTAAGGACAGGGGAAGGTGTATGAACATCAGGATACAAGTTTTGTTGATGATTTGACCATCCAAAACAAATTACCTTGAAAACCCTAGGAGAGGGAAATGAACCTTACCTAGGCACAACTGAAGCATGAACAAGGTGTAAAATGACCTAGTGGAACTTGACATGACGATGAAAACCCTCTGAATGATGGTACAATCAGCTGAATGGTGACATGAACCGACATTTGGACAACTTTGACAGGAGTGAAAGCAAACCCTAGAACTAATGCCTAGTGACCAAATTTTGCTTGAAGACTTACTGAAATGACAAAATTTGACCTCGACATCTTAAAATCACTTTGTAAGAGCATGTTTGATCACTGGAGGAAGGCTGCAAAGGCTGACACTAACATTGGCTCCAATGTGGATGGTAGCTCCTTAGAGGTGCCAAGAACTACAGATCTTTGGAAAGCAGACAGTTCCTTCATCCATTGGGCAATGGAGCCAAAAATTAAAGCTGAAATGAATGACTGAAAACTGATGAATTGATGACACAAAATGACTCTCACTCAACTAAAAACTGACTTGATACTTAAACACAAATGACAAACTTGGAAAGATGCTCAAAGTAGAGCTTATTCAATACAACCTACTCTAATTTTTCTTTTCATCAGTTGATCAAGTGAAATGGAACAGCCAATGCAACCATGTAAGCATCTTGGCTGCTATTTGATTTCTTCCCAAGTGCTTTCTAATGTGCAGGAAAAGGGAAGAATCGAAAGGCAACTCCCATGGAAACTTAAAATCAAGTTGACTGTTGATAAACTTGCAAAGCATGAATTGACTAGATGACTTCAAGAATACTGCGAAAGGATCTTCATAAACATAGCTATTGATTTCAATTAACACATTACTTCTCTGGTCCAAGTAATCTTTATAGCCGGATATTAAGATTTTCCTCACATCTATGCTGGCTTTCTTTGGTGACTGCATCAGGCTGTCAAAAGGATCCTGAATTTCGTGAATAACCAAACTTTGGAGCTGATTCCAAATAGAAAAAAAGTCTCCTTTATCAATCTCCTCATATGACTGCAAATCTTGATATAGACTTTGTAATGAAAAATCTGTTAAACAAGACAATGAAGGTGACTTTTGAATAATATTATTATCAACATTCTTTCCTGGCACATGGTTAGCTAATGGAGAAGAACTTTTACAGCAAACATCATCCAACACATGAGCAATAGGATCATCAAAAACTTGAGAAGACTACTGCGATGTATCCATTGAAACTATATGACATCCTACTGGCTGTTCATCTTTTTCTTGAGAGATATTACGAAGATTCTGCTTTATGAACTGAAATTCTTCGAAACAAAAGGGTACAAAATTCTCTTGCATCATTAAATCATGTATTTCATCTTCCATGACTTCATCTGTAATCTGACCTTCAATTTCATTTGGTGGCTGCAAATATGGTACTAGGGAAAGTTTTGTATCCAAAATTATTTCATCAGTCATTTCAAGGGAAGATTTCTCATCAACAACTTGCTCAAGAATTTGGTTATCTGTCTCATCCTCAACAATAAAACTGAGAGTTTGTTGATTTCTTATAGGCTGCTCATTTGAAGATTTACTATGAAATTTACCCTTCAACAACTGGAATGATTCAAAACAGAATGGTACGGAGTCACCTTGTAGCATTTGATCATGTGTGCCAGTTTCCATGTTTTCATCTGCAACTTGACAATCAATGGCTTTTGGAGGCTGTAAATCTGAATATGAGAAATCTTGAACAAGGTTTTCATTGTGCTCAAGATGATCCAGATCAAGGCTTGTTGGCAGTTGATTTCTGATTGCATGGAAATTGTCTCTGATGAACTGAAACAATTCAAAACAAAAAGGCAAAGATCCTTCACTTACTTCAAAATTTGTTGCACTTTCCTCGTCATTGTCAAAGCTGATATGCATCGGTTGATCACTGTACTCGAGCTGCTGAAAGTGAACTTCCTCCTTCCACAAACTAGCTGTTGATTTGTCTGCAAGATTAGTTTCTGTTTGGAGAACATAATCATCATCATATTGATCAAACTGAGGAAAATCATCAATATAAAACACATCATCAAGCATACATGTCATATCAACAGCTCTCTCTTCTTCAAGATGATCCATAAAGCAATCACTATGACAACTGGGATAAGAAACAAAATGTTTTGGATTAGCAACCTGTTCTTCTTCAATCAGCAAGTCATGGGCTTCAACATTATACTCATTCTTTGTGGTGTTATTTTGCATCATCTCTTCTACTGCACTTACCAACATGTCCAGCTTTACCTCTAGGGATGTCGATTTCTCCGGATCTATGCTTTTCATCTCTTCTTCCTTCAACCTTGCCCTTCGGATCAGCAAATGAGCCTCTACATTCACTGCACTATTCTGCATCTCGTGAAGTGTTGCAAGATTCCTTTCTCTCAACTGAAACTCCATTTCCAGATCAAAGGCACCCAGGTAATGTAAGAGAGCAGATCTAGGAGAAGGTCTTATATCAAATGGCATTGAAAAATATACTTGGTTAAATCTGGCAGAAAACTGTTGTACTGTCTCCCCTGGCAGTCTTTTCAGCTAGTTATATTCTTCTATAATAAGGAAAGGATTCTGTCCGATCACCCACCTGTCAAGGAAAACTTCAAAGAACTACTGGAAATCTAAGATGCTCACATCAGGGAGGGATTTGAACCAACTCTTCACTTGGCCTTGAAAAGAAAGAGAAAAAAGTCTAATACTAAAATCTTCTTCATCAACTTTGAAAAGGTCTAGAAAAGTCTCAACATTCTGCACATGTTTCTCAACGTTGACATTGTTACATTCACCGTCAAATATTGGTAGATATAGGTCATAATTTGTAGGGAAAGCATGGAGAACAGAAGGTAAAACAAGAGGTTTATACCTATCGAGGACTAAAAAAGGTGTAGGAGTATATACAAGAGCTACGGGATCAGCTTGGTTTTCTTCAGGCTCATCACTCTGAAGAGAGTCATCATGAGATGTGGGAAAAGTAAGGAGACCAGGATCAAAGTGAAACTCAATATTTACATTTTTTGAATAGGTCGAGTGAAGATTTTGATCACCTTTATCATACAACAAATTTTGAAAAACTTTCAGGACAGCTTCAAGAACGGCAAAGAAGTAATTTACAAGAAAGAAGACTAGATCCTAAATACCATTCCACTTTGGGTACCTGAACTTAGTGTAATATCCTTCCATTTTCTCAGAGAAAGAGTTACTCCTCTAGTGGAGTCTCTACATGAGTTAGAGTCACCAGGTGAATGATTTTCAACCTTCTTATGTCTGATCGTTGTCCACCATCAACCATCTGATCTGAACTTGATACATGTACTGGGGAAATTTACAATTCAAGTGTCACGTTCACAAGCTAGACTGGAGATTGACTGAAGCAATGTTTATCTACTTCTGCTAATGCAAAGCAAGAGCATTTCGAAGGCTACCTGGCTAACTTCAGGCTCCGTCTGTAGCTTATAAAAACAAATAACACCAACAAGCAAACCATTTTCTTCCCCAGTATGGTCGCCACTATGTTATTGCCCAAGTCTACCTCAGGCTGAAAGAAGGCAGAGTTCAGGGTAACACCAAACCACGCTCAGTCTGGTAGCTAGCCCTACCAGAACAGGAGAGGGCTCTCTCTGGGTAAATCTCAGGAAAAATGTATCAATAGGTCTTGAGATGACTGAAATGAGTGCTAAATTTAGGCTAGTTATATGAATCAAGGATTTTGGAATGCTTTTTTAGGGGTTTTGTTGGAAAAAAGGGAAAGGCAATTTTGGGCTTGGGGATGAGGCCAAATTCTTGCAGAGTTCAAGTTGGGGCAGGGAAAGCAATGGATTTGATGTCTTAGATTCAATGAATGAATGGAAAATACTACTGAGGAGCTGAAGAGGGAAAGAGGGTGCAATGATCCTCTTCAAACTGACGAAAACATATAAAACTAAACAAAAGTTTAAGGCAGAGCACCAGCAAACTAATGAATTCTACCTTAGTTACTCATTTGTTTAATTTCAGAAGCAAAGAGAAGGGAAATGGCATAAATAAACATTAATGAAACTTACAGATACATGGAGAAAAACATCATCAAAACTCAGAGCCACAAGGATTCCAACAAGTGCTGCAAAACTCTGGTCTTTTCTTTGCCAAAAATCTGAAATGAATATACAATGAGGTGCCAAACTATTCCCAAGAGTCCAACCCTGAAAATGTCTCAGAAAATACAATATATAGACCATCCTAACCCCTTCCCATGCCTCTAGGGGTTGAGCTCATCCTTCTAGGAGCTGTTTCAACCAATTCTAAACATGGAACTGAAATCTAGGCAGCCAAACAACTTGCCTCTATATGCTAGGAAACTAATCCATTCACTTAATTTTCACCTTTTAGTGAATGAATCCTCTAGAACAAGTAAATATGAGCCTAATTTACATCATATCCATCAAATTACATCAATATAGATCAATATTTACATCAAAAAGTGAAAATAGTCAAAACTGGGCGAATTTCTGAGCTGAAGAGTGAAAATGAGGCAAAATTTCTCTATGCGCCGCGCCCAAAAACTCAATGCATCGCGCCACTTTGAGCCTATTTTTTAGGAACTTCCCGAAGTCCAAATTGAGCTCAAAATAGCTCTTTGGAAAGCCCTACCTGTCTACTATCCAACCCAAGTGGAATATTTCAATTTGGAGTTCATTTGCCCCTCCAAAACTGAAATCTCCCAAGACTGTTTCCTGCTGGTGCAAAAGGTGGCAGAAAGGCCATTTTTGGAGTGTTTTTTACCCTTAAGACCATCCAGAACTTGATGAAATCTCTTAGCCATTCCTATTAATGCATAATTTATCATAAAAAACCCAAAAATATCAAGTTTTCCTCCAGAAGATTTCTCAAACGTAAGCGCGCGCCAAGTGGCGCGACGCGTTGGGCGGAAAACTCTGTTTTGCAACCAAAATTTCAAAAATGACAAAATTTACTCCAAATTCCTTAAAATTTGGGCTGAAGTTCCCTCATCAAGTATCATGCTCAACCAAAGAAGCTCCGGCCAAGATTCAGAGTCTATCCTCCCTTTTCCGACGTTTCAGTGCCTTCCTGGTGCATACAGTGTCAGTTGTAAAGTCCCTGTCTTGGTCATATAATGTATCGGTGTTCGTCTCCATGGTGTTTGCAAGGTATATGTCAAGTATATGTTTGGTTTGAAAATGAGGAATTGGTGTTTTTTTTTCACTGCCAAATGTGCCAAAGGGAAATGAGGGACAGTGATGAATAGGGAACAGTGGGAAAAGTGGGGTTTATCAAGTGAAATTAATGTGTGCTAATAGTCACTTGACTGTATGGGGATTTAGGAATTTAGGAATATTTGCAAATGATAGGGAAATAGTATTTAAATGGTATGAGTGGCTTGGGTAATATAGGATTGGGAATGATGATAAAACTACAGTGATGGGAAAGGATAAGGTTTAATCAAGTGAATTTTACAATGTGGACAATCACTTGACTGCTTGGGGAATTTGGGATTTTGGGAATTTTATAAGTGATATAAGGAAGGGAAAGTAATAAGGAATAGTAGGGTTTAGGGATAAGGAAAATGGGAACAAGGGATATAAGTGATTTTGGGATAGAGGGGAATAGGGGAGGGGTGTTGATGATATTGTGACAGTGAGGAGGAAAAGATCCACAGGTGGGGAAATGTGCTTTTGGCACCAAAATCAAAATTCAACACTCAAACTCAAACCATAAGGGAGAAATTTCTAACAAGTGAATAGGGTTTATAACTTGACATTCAAATTCTCATATTCCCTTTCCAAACGATCCCAAACACTGACTAATAGCATTTCAAAAACTCACAAACTTACTTGAAACACAGAAGATTGAGTCAATTTTGAGTTTTTATGGAGCAGAGGCAAAAATTAGGTGTTTCGGCCCTGTGCGCCACGCACCAGCCCAACGCACCATGCATGCCATGTGCGCCGCGCCTATGTAATTTTGCACTGCGGAAAATGGCCCTATGCGCCGCGCGCGCCCAGTGCGTTGCACCACACAGCCAACGAGCCGCGCACCTAAATTCACACACAGTTTGCCTTCAACTTGATTGCGTTTCTCCTTCAAGTTTTCACTTTGGCTCTTTGATGTATTTAATATGAAAATGAACTCTTGGAACACAAAAATGATATATATGCCAAGGATTTAACTCTTGATTCCAAAAACCAATTTGTCATGTTGCAAACTTTGACACTTCACTTTGAAACTCTGTTTTGCTTCTTTCCTCTGATTTTTGAGATGAATGATGAGCTTTCACACACTAAACCACCATAAATTCTGAGAAATACTCTACACTTGCTTGCACACCACATATTTGAGCATCTTTGAAAATTTTGGAGAAGTTTATGGTGAAATTGGGCTTGCAGCTCTATGCGCCGCGCCACAAACCCAACGCGTAGCGCCTTTTTTCAGGAGGATTTTGGAGGCCTTTCCCGTGTCAAAATGGGGCACGGGATAGCTCGTTGGAAATATTATTGAGTCTACTTTCCAACCCAACCAGAATTTTTCAATTTGGAGTTCATTTGACTTGTCAAAAATCAAATTTCAAATCTCCAAGACCTGAAAAATTGAGCAATAATGATACCGCTGCGCAGTGCTGTTGCAGTCAATTTTTGAAGGTCTTCTCAACTCAAATCGAGCTGATGTTCCAAATCGAGCTGATGATAGCTCATTGTAAATATCTTTGTGTCTAGTTATCATTTGGCTCATCAACCAAGTCATTTGGCCAACCAATCTTGGAGAAAACTTGATTTTCCCAAGGTCACTTCAGAGGTGCACCAATTCTCCTTAGGCAACGGTAGTTTTGACATGTCTCTAAATAAGTGACACCTATGTAAAGAGTGAAGGAGGTTTTTCTTCCTTGGAATATTTTGAACAAAAAACTCTCTTATTTTTCCCAAATTCTTCTTTTATTGCTCTGAAACATCATTGGAGTAAAACCTATCCCGATGTGTGGAAAAAGGGATTTGTCAAAATGAAGTGAAATGAAGGGGATAAAGGGCTTCTAAACTCTTGAGAAAATTTTTGGAAGTAGGGAGTGATGTTAGGAAGTAGGGGAAAGTGGAATTTCAAATATTGAGTGAGGGGAAGGGGTCCAAAAGGGAAAAACATGGACCTAGCCTAGAAAATTGCCAAGTTATAGCAAGAAACTAGGGTTTGTGCGAAAATGAGGAATTTGGGGGATCTCAGTGATGGGAAGTGTTTAATAAGGTACATTAAGGATAGGGGAAGGTGGATGAATATTAGGATACAATTTTTTTTGATGATTTGACCATCCAAGAGAAATTACCTCCAAAACCCTAGGAGAGGGAAATGAACCATACCTAGGCACAACTGAAGCATGAACAAGGTGTAAAATGACTCAGTGGAACTTGACATGATGATGACAACCCTCTGAATGATGGTACACTTAGATGAATGGTGACATGGACCGACATTTGGACAACTCTGAAAGGAATGAAAAGCAAACCCTAGACCTAATACCTAGTGACCAAATTTTGCTTGAAGACTCACTGAAATGACAAAATTTGACCTTGACACCTTAAAATCACTTTGTAAGAGCATGTTTGATCATCAAGAGGAAGGTCAAAAAGGCCAACACTAACAGTGGCCAAAATAACAAAAATGCTAAAATCCCTTGTTTTATCACTTTGAAACATACGAACCCACAAAAACTCATCCAAATTTAGCATCATTCCCATCTTGGCATACCCGATCAATAATATGTATCACATATGCTAGGGGGAAGTATCCCATGCTTGGGGGAATGATGGCCCCCCTAGCTACCTTCTCATTAGATCAATATCAGTCTCACCTTGGACCTCAATGATCTAGTTATGCTCTATTATCATTTCATTCCTTAGATATTTTGTCCTATCGAGCTTTCCATCAAGCCATATACACATCACATATCGTAGATTATTTATACCATATCATCAAACATTATACTCTATGTGATACCACACTTACCACCCAATCCACGTGTTTCACTAGGTTAGTGGGGATGATCCTAGACCTTGTATAGAATTTCATTCATGTATTCCTTTCTTACCTTGATTCTTCACGAGGAACCATCCTTTCAAGCAGAAATAAGGTCATTTTTATACAAGTAAGGCCACCTATGTGAAACTCGTACATCCAAAATATAATTGCCAATTTTTTTGCTATGAGCTTGCCAAGGTTTACGGACCCCTCCTTCTATCCAAATTATCCAATAGCTCAATGCACAAATGATTTGGATTTGGGGGAAAGAAGCCCTTTTATAGGAAAAACCCTAGTTTTTGTGTTGGCCATTACGAGTAAACCATAGCTCAGTTTGATGAAATTTCAACACTGTTGGACAACCCACACTAATCTATGTAATGTGTCTCCCTTCGTTTCTAGTAATTTAAAACTTCACCAACAAGAAAATTTTTTCCATGAGGTCTCACTTTTCTACCTATTCAAATCAAATATCTTCATATTAGTTATTTTTACTCTGGTACCACTTTTCCTTTACACTTTTCCACTTATGTGTATGGTTTTGTTGTGAGTAATCACTATTTACTCATGTTTTTATGGTCCCTCTCCACCTTTCCCATGTGGAAGCATCATAAAGTCACCCTTGTTCATATCATTAGATATGAGTCACCCCTACATCCATGGAATCTTTAAAAAGTCCCATCAAGTCCTCTTACAATTCATCACCCATATTTTCATCAAAGTTATCCCGTTTTCCTCACATATGACCTCTAGCTATTTTGACCTGTCTCTGAAAATCCTCTGTTTGAGTAAAAATTGACCATCCCCTCTGGAATTGAGTCCATCGCTGCCAAGTCATCCTTTAATAATATGCTACTACAAGGGAAGTCATCAGTCCACCACCACTCTTATTCCTCCATCATCATCCCTCGTCTCAGTCTATCAGTCACAATATTATGATCCTTATTCCTTTGTTGAGGGATCCTCATTACCTTAACTCTGGTGGGCCCTCTTATGTCAACTTCAACATATATTTTCTAGGAGAGTGATCTAGAGGGTAGTGTACCTTGGTTCCATCCTTAATCATTTTTTGGTGCCTCTAATTAAGCAAAGGTATTCCTCATTTCCCTTTGACTTGGTTGTTTCTTGTGTCCTTGACTCCAACTCATCATCGCACAATTGAGAATTGTACACTTGATGGTCCAGTGATCCAGTAGATTGTACCATTGTTTCCCGAGTGCGTGTGAGGTATTCCAAAACTCATGAGGGGGTTCCCCTTTAGGTAGCCCCCCATATGCCCAAATGTTTGTAGATTATCATCCGGCCTCATATGTTTCTCTGTTGATTTGAATGGCCCTGTTTTCACTACTTGTAGAGCCCACAACATGCATTTATCATTCATATAGTCCTTTCATATTGTAATATCCCAAAATGGGAATGCACAGCAAAGCCTGTTGGAATAACACACTATTCAAAAATTGGTGCACTGAAATGAGTTTACAACTCTTGGATCCCTTATATCAGTGGATATAGTGTCTAAATCCAAATGGAGAGCAAAAACAATTCAAACTAGGTGAGATAAATAGATCTCCCACCACCTAGTATACGAAACACCTTGAAAGAACGGTAATGTCATAGCTTCATGCAACACATCATTTTTGTAATAATGCAAAGCCCACTAAGTTAAAGTAGAGGATCAAAATAGTATCTATAATTATAAGTGCACAACAAGAAACAGATTTCATAACAAAATCACAATGTACAAGAGAAAAATAGAAGATTTACATGAAGAAAACTGCCAAGATTGAGGTGCCTAACAAACAGCATGATCTGTGCTTGACAAACATTATTTTTATTGTTTTAAATTTTCAGATGAGACACACCTGACCAGAGAAAATTTGTATACAAGAAGAGCTCCTTAATAAATCCCCTTTGGGGTTTTGAGAAAAACATGAGATACCAAGGGTAGATATAAGATCTAAGTTCCAGATCTGCAGAATTATTCAGAGATTTCTACAGTAAGTACAATATTAATAGATCAGATCTGAAACAAACATGGATTGGATGGCCAATCCATGGATCACCACAGTGTAAGGAAGACTCCTTCACACCAGATATCCCTCCTCCGAAAACATTGCCAAAACACCCTGCAACTGTAATTTTGCAGATAATGCAGTTATGGAAGGGGAACTGCACTGTAGGCTCAAGTACTAGTTTGGCCTGATGCCAAGATCTGAAATTGCAACTCCAAGGATCCAGAATACTCTTGTCAATGGGATAGAAGACTCTCCCACTGAAAAGGGCCTCTAGATTGGCCTATATCTGAATAGATCTAGCCTCCACTTGCTGCAGCTTACAAGGAAAACCAAATCCTTAACAAGATCTGTGTTGTAGTTGGAAGATGAAGCTTGGCCAACTTTCTGATAGTGGAAAAGATGTAACAAGACTCCTCCAAGAGCTTCTTAATGGAAGAGCTGGGATTCCTGATCGGGAACACCCTAGTGCTAAACAACACTGTTTTCAGCTAAACAGCCAGAGAATGAGGGATGTCTAAATAGACAATACCTTCAGAAATATCAAATCATCGATCAACCCCCTTCTTGGTGTTCTCCTCTTCCTTTTATAATGTGGGAATCTTGTCAAACCCTAAACCATCTTGATGATTTAGCTTCATTCACATGAGTGGCCTCCAACATGAACTGCGTTGTGCCTCTAGGAGATACATTGCATCTAGAAAACGTTGTTGATTTGGTGCCTTAGGAAGCACCCATCATGATAGAGAATCTCCCTTTGTTCATCAAGGGAATGGAAAAATTTAGAAATTTGAGTGGCCCAATGTTTGCCATGAGATTTATATAATATAGCACTCCTCCTTGGGGCCATGGCCTGCATAAACATGGTGAAAGAATATGTATAATCAAAAAATAAAACTTGACCTACATGATCAGATTCCTCACCATCAATACCTTTCATACACATGGAGTTGTGCATGGATCTTTCTCCTCTTTCAAAAGAAGGAAGAAATGGATGAAATAACCCCTTTATGGAGTCATGTTGCTGCCCCGACTCCACATACTTCATGCATTCTCGAAAATGATGATACAATTCTTCTTTCAAGCCTTCCTAATCAAAGCTTCTCATCATGATGTTGTAGATCCTCATGGAGTACATATGGCTAAAACAAAACTCCTTGTAAGCTCTTTGTAGTAGCTTCTACTTGAGCTTAGAAGCTCTAGGCAAGAGGATCCTACCATGATGATAGATTGCCTCTTCTTGGACTAGATAGCCCTCTTCATGCAGCTAGTCATCAAGTATCATACAATTGTGTAGATCTTTGAAATAATTCACTAGAAGTTGGGATTTCCAATACAGATCTAGATTGCTCAACACTGACAGCGCAGATGATGCATCAAAAGAAATGTTTGTCATGGTTCTAATCTCCTCCTTGACATCTCCTATGAAAAAGGTGTGTGTTGGAAGGCTGATCCTTCCATTTTTCTCCTCCCAGAGTGCAAATCTAGATATGAAAGTGGGTGGTGAGGATAAGGGAACAAGATCTCCCTTCTTATTGAGCTTACCTAAGCACCCCAACGTTGTAGCTTTGTCTTCTAATGCTCCAATCCTTCTTGGATTCATGAGTGGAGCATCAAGATGTGATACACCTTTCACCAACTCTAAATCAAGTGGTATTCCAGGTGGTTTCCCACAAGACAGTGATACCTCATGGTTCATCCTCACATGCCTGTCAGATGGGATCAACATCTCCTTACTCCCACTGTGTAAGTTCACCTCTGATTTTTGTGTGGAAGTCCCATGATAATGTGATGTCACTCTTAAATATGCAAGATTTCTTTTGATTGGAACATTTTCTCCTTTCTCTTATTCAAGCACTAGTGGATCATCTCTTGCTATAACAACATTGTGACTCCTCCTTTGTTCTGTCTTATTGTCTACTAGCATAGACACCTGCTGCTCATGTCCTCCATATGTAAGATTATTTGGAACTCCTTGCAAATATGCAAGAGCCCCTCTAATGGAAGATATTACTTCATCTCCTTCCTCCTTCTTATCAATGGAGCATGCCCCATTTATAGGTGATCCTCTCTCTTGAGGAGAATGTTCTAGTTGAAGTGAGGCTTTTGCCCTTGGTGAATCATATTGCAGATAGTCAACCCCTTCAACAATATTCAGAAATGGAGTTAGCTTTATGGATTTCTCAAACTCATGAAAAGATTCAGACTTCTTTGGCTTGATTTTCTTCCTCAAATAAGTTTCAGAGTGTACATCAAATATTCTCACTAGCCTCCTGGTAAACCTTGCATAAGAAGAAATGTTGACATTCTTCAAGGAGAATGACTCAAATAGCCACCAGGCATTAGCCTTACCTTGAAAATGCAGTGGTGCTACCTTCATGGATTATTCTTCTCAGACTTGATGCAATTGGAAATATGTGTTAAGCTGCCCTACCCAATATTGGTCTGAGCTCTTAGATGACCCATCAAAATTAGGTAGAGAAAATATACCCAAAGTGGGCTGCATGCACCCTCTTCTTCTACTATAGCTATAGGTTCTCCTTTCTTCTTTAAGCTAGAAGAAATTTGGGAAACTGAGATGCTATTTGACTCACTTTGATTAATATTCATACTCTTGGAGATATTCACAAAGATTTTCCTCCTTTGGTGATCCCTCTCCTCCTTCTTCCTTTGACAAGAAAGTAGGCATGTTACAACGTTGTAGATCAGGTTGTGTGGCTGAATGCTCACACACAAAATAATAAGTACTGGGGCTTCCTTGATGTGAAAATATTCTTGAGGGATCTACATGTATTTCCCTCCTCATTCCCTGGATTTCTTCCTTTAGCTCATGCATAACTTGAGAAAGAGTGTTAGAAAACTCTTCTCTTTTAATCCTTCCAGATAAAATGGTTTCACCCTTCTTTTCTTTGTCTTCTGTGTAATATTTCTTCTGTCTTCTTCTTTGGTACCCCTTCTCTATGTTAGTGAGAGGTTCTTCTTCTTCTGAAGAAATATTGGCTCTCCAAGAAAATAACGGGCGGTTCCAAGAAAGATTCTCTAATACCACTATAATATCCCAAAACGAGAATGCACAGCAAAGCCTACTAGAATAACGCACTCTTCACAAATTGGTGCACTGAAATGAGTTCGAAAACATTGGATCCCTTAGATTAGTGGATCTAGTGTCTAAATCCAAAAGGAGAGAAAAAACAAATAAAACTAGGTGAGGTAAATAGATCTCCCACTACCTAGTATGGCTAAAAAACACCCAAAGAATGGGGTTGCAGTCATGCACAGCAATATTGCTTCAGAAATAACATAGTTCCACTAAGTTAAAGCAAAGGATCAACATGGAGGCTCCATAATTACATGTACATCAGTAAAACAGATCTATAATGTGGCCCATGAAATGTACAAGTGAAAAATAGAATATTTACATGAAGAAACCCTCAAGATTGAGGTGTTGCAATAACATATTGAGACTACAAAGCTTGACAGCATTACTTTATTGAGATGCAACTGATGTATATTACACCTTAGATCTAGAGTAGATCTGTAGACAAAAATATGGATCTAAGTCAGATTTGTATATAAGAAGAGCTCCTTAATACATCCCCCTTGGGGTTTTGAGCAAAACATGAGATACCAAGAGTAGATCTAAGATCTAAGTTACAGATGTAAAAAATTGTTCAGATATTTCTGCAGTAAGTACAATATTAATAGATAAAATCTGAAAAAAACATCCATTGGATGGCCAATCCATGGATCACCACAGTGTAAGGAAGACTCCTTCACACCAGAGATCTCTCCTCCCAAAACGTTTCCAAAACACCCTACAACTGTAATTTTGTAGATAACGCAGTTATGGAAGGGAAACTATGCTGTAGGCTCTAGTACTGGTTTGGCCTGATGCCAAGATCTGAAATTGCAACTCCAAGGATCCATAATCCTCTTGTCAATGGGATAGAAGACTCTCCCACTAAAAAGGGCCTCTAGATTTGCCTAGATATGAATAGATATAGCCTCCACTTGCTGCAGCTTACAAGG
Source organism: Pinus albicaulis (assembly GCA_034641835.2). NCBI lineage: Eukaryota > Viridiplantae > Streptophyta > Pinopsida > Pinales > Pinaceae > Pinus > Pinus albicaulis. The sequence goes on from CM076573.1 coordinate 548,336,922, forward strand.
ACAACCAAATCCTCAACAAAATCTATGTTGAAGTTGGAAGATGAAGCTTGGCCAACTTCCTGATAGTGGACAAGATGTAACAAGACTCCTCCAAGAGCTTCTCAATGGAAGAGGTGGGATTCTCCACTGGGAAAACCCTAGTGCTAAACAACACTATTCTCAGCTAAACAGCCAGAGAATAAGGGATGTCTAAATAGACAAGACCTTCAGAAATATCAAATCATCAATCAACCCCCTTCTTGGCGTTCTCCTCTTCCTTTTATAATATGGGAACCTTGTCAAACCCTAAACCATCTTGATGATTTAGCTTCATTCATATGAGTGGCCTCCAACATGAACTGCGTTATGCCTCTAGGAGATGCATTTATTCTAGACAGCGTTGTTGATTTGGTCCTGTTAACCCAGTCAATTGATCCAGCCTCTCTCCCACTTAAGTGTGTTTATGAAAATAGCTCAGATTTAGCATTGTTCACATTGAGCATTGATTTATTTTGTTGCTTAGGAGTTTATTGATCCTCCTTTACAATTTTATTCATGAGATAGAAAAAGTAAAAAAAAATTGTATATTCCCATTAGCTTGAATAATTTGGAATATTACACATATATTTAGTGACATTTCCTATTCAACGAGGATTTTTTGGTTGTTATCTCCACCCTCCTCTCATTTTGGGGGATCATTATGTCTCATGTACTTAGATCAACAAATTTTATTGTATCCATTCCCAACCTCTATTTTCTAGGCACATTATGTATATGAGATTCATTGTACCATTGTATGACTTTCTGGCACATTGATGCCAACATATCATGTATCATGTATTTTTTTTCTTAGACCCAAATTACTTTTCATATCATTATTATTTGTACTTAGTTATCTCGATGGGTATGGGTATGCCTTTCTTGCCTTATTTGAGATTATATACTTACCGATAAAAAGAGACTTATATTAGATAATTAGGTCTCACCCCCTCCATTCTCGGTCATTCCTTGCCTTGCTTCAACTCTCTCTCTCTCTCTCTCTCTCTCTCTCTCTCGCTCTATGACTCCCCTTTGGTGTCTCGTGAATGTGAAATCTACAATGTATTTGGTCATATGATTTTCCCTGACACTCTTACATTAGGGGGCAATATATTATCACCCAAATAATGTCCACCTAGAATTTTCTTACTAGGTTGATCGAAATACACCATGTAGGATTAATTTTACCATGGAAAAACCCACTTTCACCATAGGAAATAATTTAGTAAACCATTTTTATAAATTATTTCTCATTAAAATCCAAAAAACCCCATGAGAATAATTAAATAAATCATTATTTATTAAATATTCTCTAGAAATAATTATTAAAGGTTTATTTGATAATTATTTCTTATAAATTTTGACTTAATCACCTTGGAATAATTACATAAATCATTATTTATTATTTATTCCTTATTTATCCCCTATTTTTCTTTTGAGATAATTGTTAAATCTTTATTTAATAATTATTTCAAATTCGTATTTTTCTTAATTCTCACAAAGTGATTAAAAAATAATTTTTATTTTTTAATTACTTCAACCACTTTTTAAATAAATATATTCGACCATTTTGAATATCTTTTCCCTCTAAAAAAATATAATAAAATACCCACAAAAAATAGATTTTGATTTAGTCAGTAATATTTTTTTTTTCTAATTCTCAATATGTTCTAATAATTTGTTATAAATATAGAGTTTTCTCTGCATTCTTCACCATTACCATTTTCATTATCCCCATTATTTTCTCATATAATTTTAGCTCCCACTTGAGTTCAAGCTTCTTCTTTTTTATTTTCTACCCATTCCACATCACATATTGAGAGAGCCAAACACATTGTTAAAGAGCAGGGCCAAGAAGGACCTATCTCATGTAGGGGGATCTATGGGCCCAATTTTGTAATCACTCCCCACTAGGTGTTATGCTTTAATCATTAATGAACTTGATCTTTATCATTCTCCATTGGGTTATTGCACTCATATTTTTGCTGTTGTATGTTTCTATTTGCAAGCCATATTTTTCTCTAGGTTTTTTCTAACATGTTGATGCAGATCTGAAACATAGACACAATCATATTTTTTTTCTAGGGTTATAAGTCACCTATAACTTAAGTGAAGGGATTTTTTCTCTCTTTCTTAAATACTTCACACTAACAAGATGCAATAAGACTGATTAACAACAATAATAAACCATGGCATAGTGACAACAACTTTTTCTTCCAATAGATAGCAATGTAGGAAGACTAACAAAAACAATAAACATTAATCATCATTAGCCAATAATGAATCACATAGAGGATTATCCCCCTTAACACATTCTAATTATTTATCACCAATAATATATTCATAGATCAGAAATCACAACCCTAATGCCAATAATGAGTTGTTGGAAGCATAAGTCATGCTCCATCTAAACTTTTCATAATCTCATCCTATCCAAAACATATGCAATTAGTATAAAAAATAATAAAAAATAACGTATGAAAAAATGAATGTAAGACTCCCCCCAAGATCATTCACCACTGATCCTGTGGACCTGATTCCTCCATATGCACTCTTGCATTCCTTTCAGAAATAACATCAAATATAGCAGATAGTTGGGTGGATCATTTTCCTTTACTATGAATATGAAGGATAGGTGCTATACTTGTTATTTCATATCATATTATTATTTAATATATATAATTTATTTGGATTTATTAATCAATTTTGTATTGACTTTCCAATGTTTTCTTCTATAAATTTTCATTTAGTTGATGTAAACATAATTGTGTGTCCTTTATCAGCTATTTGGCATATACTTAGAAAATTTTTCTTTAGAAATTGAACTAATAATACATTAGTTTCTCTCGTATTCTTATCAAAAATAAAATTACCTTTTTTGGGAACCTTTTTTGGTGCACTATTTCCAAGAGTAACTTTACCATCCCTGTTTTTCTTTATAGAGGTAAATTTTTTCTTATCTCTAGACATGTGATGAGATTATTCATTGTCTATGTACCATTCATATTATTCTTTAAATGAGAACATAGCAAGAACAAACCTTGTGTGTTCTTCTTCATTCTACTTAATATCAGGAGTGTTGGCAGATCCAATAAAGTTCTTAGATTTCTACATGATTTGTTATTTGTAAGACTTCATTGTATTATTCCTGCATTATTTTTCTACATGACCAAAACTTTTACATGTATAACACCTTACATGACTAGAAAATGGAGCAAGAGAATTATAAAAAAAATTCTTCATATTTCTCATATTGCAATAAATATTTTTTTGGAGAAATAAATGACATGTGAAAAAATATCCCTGAAAGAAAATCGAATACTTGTAAACTGGTGGTCTTCCTATAGAGAAAATATTTCCTTGAGATCTAAAATTTTTTCTTTTGCAGTTGGATACAATATGTCCATAGTTATGCTGGATAAAACATTCAAATTTTTTTTCAAAAGTGAGAATCGATTATTGTATTGATAATTGGGAGCAAATGATTTCCTCTTAAATTTCACTTTACTTGGTTGTTGGGTTGGTTGACTTCTTAATTCTTTACCATCTTTTTTATCCTCAAAGTTGCTTGCACAAGCTTGTGACCTAGATTCTCCCTTAACAATTTCATGAAAACCAAGAATTGATTTGATGGATAGGGCTTTTTGACTGTTAATAAGGTTTTCCAACATCTTGGTACTCACATGGAATTTCAGATGTTTGTCCTTTTCTATTAACTTACCTTTTAGAATAACTACCTCAACCTCTACTATTTGAAACTAGTCTTCCTTTTCAATATATTTCTTCCTCATCCCTTATTCAATATTACTTCCTTCTTCCACTTACATTCTTCATTCAATATCCTCTTCCTTCAACTCATTTTATTTTTCTTAAAATACCTAAAGTAGCTCCTCATTTCACTTGCTTAAGTTTTTTAGAATTTAACTTAGAGTGGTGATATCACATTCAAGTCCTTGACAATATTATTTCCTTTAATTAATATGCTCAGTTACTGTTGATTCATCATGATCCACGTTTCTACATTCCTGTAACTTATTCTGAAGGTTGTTAATAGCTTCAAAGAAAAATCAAGTTTTCTTCTAAGACTAAGAAGTTCTTCTAACCCATCTTCTTCTGAGTCAATAAATCCATCTGCCATAATAAAGGTTGTTTCATTATCATTCTCATATTTTTATACACCATTATTTACTTTAGAGAAAACATTACCTGCTGGGTTACTTGATGAGCTATATTCCTTTACATGATTTCCTTCTCATTTTCAAATGACTTAAAAATTATTCCATACTTCCTTTGAAATTTCATAATGCATGAGTTTATCTAATACTAAATTAGGTATGTTACAAAATATTGCATTTAATGCCTCTCTATTCTTCTGAATATCTTGTTTTGATGGATGGGTTTTTGTATAACCATTACAGAAAAAATGCAAAATATCAAATCTGAGGAACATTAACTTGATATTTTCATTCCATTGCTGATAGTTAACATCATTAATCATGAAAATACCTTTATTATCCATTGTTTCTAGCTTCCCTTGATCTGTTACTAATGTAGATATCTTCATGGCATCAAATACATCACTATCATTGCTTTCCTGTATTGGCCTCTTTCTTTGTGTTGCCTTATTCTTGTGATTCTTTCCCATTGTCCATGATTCCATTAACAATCACTGCACACCCAATATAAACATGCTAATTACTTAATAAATTCAATTTTGAATCACCATATATTGAATACCAAGCATATTAATTCAATATTATAAGTATTAACCAAAATATTGGTTATACAAAGTCATCCAAGCCATATCAATAATGTCAAGTGTGAAGACTTCTCATCATACACTAACTGTCCAAGTTTTTCAAGTACCATGCCAAAAAAAATACCAAAGTCAAGAAAATATCATCTTCATCATCCTTCCTAAATAAGCCAATCATAGATACATGTAAAAACTATAATCTCCCAATACTTTTCAAGATATCATAAAGTATCCAAAAACACAATCTAGCCAAACATAGACAAATTTTATCAAGTCAAAAATTTTATTCCAATGAATGAGACAAGAATGAGAAAAAACATAGTAATGTAATATATGTCCAAAAATTGTCAATACAATGTGAAAAGCTTCAAAAAATCCAGTATCCAGGAAACATGAATGATCTCAAACTCTACATACATATCCAAATCACTCAACATATCAAGAAGTAACAAATAGAACTTTTTCCAAATCTTGTCAAGATATGAAGAAGACAATTAGCAACATCAAATTAATATCATTGTTAAAACAATTCTCTTTGTCATCAAGTTTTTGTTAGCATGTGACTCAAAATGAAGAAGCACAAACCTTCCTGAGTAAGAGAATATGCCAACTATGACTCATGTAAACACATGTGATTCACAATAGGAATCTAAGAATAGATATTTATATACATCAATCAATATGAGCATGGATTTTCTTTGTTGAAAAATCAAAGGAAGATATTTGTCATTGTGGCATATATACGATTCTACACTAAGTTCTTTTCTTCACAATAAAAAAATCATATCCCTATATATACATAGATCAATGATAATTACAACATCTTATGTCATAGATTCCACGACTAAATAATATTCTTTGTCTTCTACAAAATGGATTTACAATATATCTATAAGAATGATCACATACCATGCCTACACTATAAAACATATATTTGCATAAAATTATTATAGTGGTCTAGAGAAAAGTCAACAAAATGATATAGTGGCACTACCAAGGATAACTAATATATGTGCATACAATACAGAGATATCTGCAAATACAGACTACAACCTCTATTGAATTATAAAGCATGTCATGTAGAAATAAAAGGGATCTCTTTTATTTATCATTAATATTTTTTGTTAGCTTGGTAATACTACTATATTAATTATCTATAAAGTAGGTTAAAAAAAATATGTTCCTGGTGACCTCAACCCGCCCATAGGAAACCAAGTCTGTTGGCCACTGGTCTGCATTATAGGGCATCCAAAACGTAAATTTTTTGAGAATGTTCATCCGTGTTTTTGACACTCTGTTGTATATAATCCTACTACATAAATATAAAAAACTGGGAATGTAAAAGCTATCCAACATCATTATAATAAAAATGATAAGAGAAACATAGAGAATTGTTGACAAATAGTCATATGAAGAATCCACTGGGGCTGAATCATTCACACTTGAACCTGAAATTTCTTACTGTTGCATCCTCTGCAACATCTTCTCCATTTTTCCTAGCTTGAAGTTCTGGTGGAATAACTAAACCTACACTGAGTGAGTTTCCTTTCGCATCACCATCAAACTTGGTTCATCTTCCTAGTTTTGAGTTTTTTCCTACATAATAGGCTCCTATCTCTACTAGCGATTTTCAGTTATGGCTTTAGCCAATAAATTATTCATAATCCAATAAGTTTGGATGAATTGGAGGAACATGGTCATCCTCCCTCTTGTGTTTCCTAGGTCTACAAATAGTGGATCCCATTCCTCTTCATGTACCTGTTCCCTTGTGGCTATCTCTCTCAATTCTGTCTCCCATCTGGAGATGTCTGCTTTCACCGGTTCTAATGAACTTTAGTTGTAGGAATGTAGTAAGTTCTTCATAGTATTCGCACTAGAATTCCAACCTCTTTTCCTGGGAGCTCGACTCATAGAGGCTATTTTTGACCTTTTTCCTCTGCCATATTCCTTTCGTCCATCTCGACCCTTCTTCCCTGTTGCCTCCTCTTTCTTCATTTTCTTTCCCTCTGCCCTTGCAACCAACTACACCACCTTGAACACCCACACTGGTAGACTCTTAAGCGGGACATGGGTCGCAGCCTCACAGCAGTTACACGGGCATGCAGAACAAGAATTACCTATGAACAAGTTAGGTTAGGTATCCTTTCTGATATCAATTACCTAATTCCTATTTTCCAACTCCATAATCTTTGGCCCAAAAGAATGGAAAAGGCTCATAAGGTGGTGACTCTAATATTATATACATTTATGGTAGAGTGGGTTCCCGAGTATTTACTCTAGGGTCACCCCCATAGCTACTCTCCAACACCATCTCTCAGTTCCACCCTCGACTAATCTCTCTGAATTGAACCCAAGGCCTTAACTGGCCCTCCAATTGGGAAGTACTACTACCCATTTCTTGAGTATAAGTAGGGTTCAGAATTCTGGTTCTGCCCCTTTCTTTTGGAATCTCGAAGGTGATTTTATACCCCTTGAAAACCTCCTGACCTAGCCAAATGGGCTCCCAAATCTCCCTTGGCTCTACAACCTTACCTAGTAGACTCTCTGAACTGCATAGAAATTTCCTAATCCCACCTTTCCCAAATGGTATAGGCGCAGAATCTCTCCCCCCCAAGACATCCCACTCCACCTCGCCAGACATTCCCACCCATGGCCCCCTTAGGTCCCACAAGATAGCATGTAGGAGAATAAGAGAAGGAAAAATGGTAGGAATAAGAGGTTTTCTCACAAAAATTGGGAGGTGCAGTATTCGATGTAGAATAAGACCAAGAATTATACATACTAACATCGTCCTGCCACCCCTGTCAATCATAATCCAACAAAAATTCATCTTCCTCTTTCTTGTTTCATTCAAAAAGAGGGACAGGGTTATATACCAATGCCTGTGTGTCACGGATACCTTGTAGCTCAACTGAACTTGCAGTTGTTGCAACCTAATCCCCCTCCACTTCTAACACTTGTTGCTTTACCTTCGACAAGATTTAGGTTGCATGTTTTTCATGCAAGCCCTTACATACCACCTGTGGGACAATTCCTTGCTGTTGAGCCAGTTGGCCCGTATTTCCCTTGTCATATCATTCATTAATATTCCCCTTTGGTGGCGTCGATTTCCATGCCATCCTCCATTGTCTCTTACTAGTCCCTTCTTCCATGTGGTATCTGGCTAATCCATATGTCCTTCTCGCACCACGATCGGGGGTGGTGTGTCTCATTCCCTTCTGCTTCTTTCTTTAGAATTTCCATTAGGTTTGTCATAAATTCCTCTTTTGCAACTCTTTCGTTTGGAATTCCTAAATCCTTGCCCTAATTACTCCAACCCCTGCTGGCTAGGAAGTCTGTCACTGCATTTCTTGAGCGTTGCACATGCCTCTAGATAATGTAGTCCATTCCTGAGATCAGCTCGCCTAGATCTTGGATGAGTCTCGTCGTTATCCAAATTGTTCTTATAATTTCCTATTTGGATCCTTGGTGAATTTTTTTTTTTTGTCTCTATCACTAAGGTGGGCTATCCTTCCACCACTAGTTTATAAAATCGTTCTCGTTGTGCCACGATTAAACCTTGCTTCACCACACTGAGATCTGCCTCATTATTGCTTGCTATGCCACAATATACTGCGAACACTCTGGCCACATTTCCCTTGTAGTATTTGAATATCCTACCATACCCTGCTTCCCTTGGGTTTCCCTTCGAGTCACCATTGAAATTTAGTTTTATGAATCCAACGGGAGGATTCATGAATCTCGTGGGATCTAGGGTCTTATGAGTATGGTGTTTCCACGAACTTGGCTCTATCATCTGTAGTGATAGTCTGAGCATGATAAGTATCCTTTCTTCCTACCCTGATGATTTCCAGTAATCCTGGCGCCATTTATCTGCAAGGATAGTAACCCGTATATTTTGAAGAATGATCCTCCAGACTTACCCCTATCCCTGCTTGTCATCCTTAAATATTCTCCTATTTCATTCCTTCCATACTACCCAGAGGAGGAACACCAGGGATATGCCCCATGATATGTTTAGAATCAGGTTCTTGTACACTTTCTTTCTCCATTTTCCATAGTGGTTCGGATAATGCTTCAATCATGATCAGAGTACCCTAAGATTTTTTCATGAATTTTCCATAGCTGCTCGGCGTAAGGGCATGAATTGAGAATATGTCCTAGCGTTTCCTGATGTGCCTCACACATAAGGAAAAATGAGGGTCCCTACACCCGCCGTCTTTATAGTTGGTCCCAGGTGAGTGCGCAGCCATGGCTGACAAACCAAATGAAGAATTCTACCTTGTGGATGATGTTTTGAGCCCATATTTTACACCAAATTTCCTGGAGATGTTGCCTTTGGTGTTCAGCTTTAATCTAGTATCCTTCGTGGGTTGTGAAAATCCCCTTATTCTGGTTTCCCCTTATGAGAATGTATGATCCCTCTGTTATGGCTATTTTCCAATATTACATATCCTTCTCGTATTCTCTCCATTGTGGTGATTCCACTTCATTCAACTGGTGTTCTCTGGATTTCCATATTCGCCAGTTATTTCCAGGTTCTCGTTGCAGTGTTTGTTGACCTTCCTGTTATCTGGTATGTTAGTGAATAGGAATATTTCAGCCAGGTATCATCTATTGAAAAAATTCTATCATTTTTTCCATGACTCTTCCCAAAACAATGCCTTATCCCCTCCTCTAATTTCCCAGAAACTATGCATACGCATTAAATCCATGTTTTTCGCTAGTAAATTCCAAATTGAAGATCCTCCTGGTGTTTCTTGAATTCCAAGTTTCTCTTCCATGGCTGGTGGAATCACCTATTTCTTTTCCCATATTTTTCCCATAGGTAGTATCCCCCTTGTATACATCTCCACCATAAATTTGCACCCATCACCTGGTTGAGGGTATGTAGATATACGAGTCCCAAACATCCTTCCATTTGTGGTTTTGAAAGGTAGTTCCACGACAAGAGAGCCAATTTTTTTTCTTTTTGCACCCCTTGCCACAAGAACAATTTCTAGATATTATCCATTTCATTACATTCTAGTTTAGGAGCCGCTAGACTCGAGAGCTAGTAGATGGATATAGATTGTAGCACTGCTTTTAGGAGGATGACCCGACTAGCCATATTAAGGGCCCTGTAGGTAAAATTTTAGAGTTTCCCATGGATTAGTTACAAAAGGGGCTTCTATTTTGAGGTTGTAAGGGACTTTCGGCTCATATGTATGCCCAAATATTTGGCTAGGATAGCACCAATACAAAAACCCATGGTCCTGGCTAGGACGTTTTGAGATTGGGAAGTGGTATTGAAGAAATAGATGTCATTTTTTTCCTTTTTTTTCTACATTCTAGAGGCTTGCATGAAGTCTTGGAATATGTTTAGAAGGCTCCTTGCCTCTTTCAGGGTAGTCTAGTAGAATATCATAATTTTGTCTACAAATTGTTGGTGTGTGAGGGCTAGGTATTTACCCCACATCCTCATGCCTCTGAATTGGACTTCTTGGTTTTTGACTATGATATATCTCCCCAAGCCTTCCACAGTTAGTATGAACAGGAAAGGGGATATAGTATCACCTTGTATTAATCCTCTCGAGGCATTAAATATGTGGGTTGGAGATCCATTGAGGAGAATGGAGAATACCGACATCGATATCAGTGAAGAAATCCACCAGATCCATTGAGCATCAAATCAATAATCTTGGAGTATCGAAAGGAGATATTTATAGCTTAGATGGTCATATGCTTTCGAAAGGTACATTTTAATCATCATTCTTTTTTTTCGGAGGTTCTTGGGTGAATGGATTTCTTCTTGAGTTGTCACAATTCCATCTAGGATTTGACGTCCTTTTACAAAACCAGTTTGCTCAGGGGAGATCAGATCCGAGAGAAGGGGTTTTAGACAGTTCACCATGATAGTGGAAATTATTTTGTAAATTACATTCCATAAAGAGATGGGATGAAAGCCCCAAGGTTCTTTTGAGTGATCCAATTTAGGGATTAGTGCTTAAAAAGTAGATTTGAGAGCATGATGTACCTTTCTTTTTCTCCTTGATTCTTCAACCACCTCCAGAATGTCAGGCCTGATGATTGGCAAAGATTCTTGGTAAAATTTTGTTGTGAAACCATCCGGTCTTGGCACCTTATTTTTTGCTAGCCATTTGACTACATCCTCCAGCCCCTCGAACATGAAATCCCGCATTAATGTAAGGCTTTGGTCACTATTCAGTAACCGGGGGATGTGCTGAGGGATTGTGTGAATTGCCTCAGACTTGTCTAGGTTTGGTTGTGAAAAAACATTTTGGAAGTGGTTTACCATGAGGTTTTCCATGTATTCATGATCAACCACCATGTTCCTGCCTGGGTCCTTGAATTAAAATATTATATTTTGTTCTCTATGTTGAATAATTTACTTGTGGAAGAATCTAGTATTCCTTTATCCTCCCCGAAGCCATTGAACTCTTGATTTATGCCTCCATAATATCTCCTCCTGCTTTGTTATTTCCTCAATTTGTGCACCAACTTCCCTTCATCATCTACTAATGGTTCTATTCTCCCACTTATCATTAATTTTCCTATACAACACACCCTTCCACATTTTCAAATCAAATGAAATACAATTTATTAACCTCTACAACCAATATTCATATATTTTCATAGACAAGCATATAAATCCATATCTATGCAAAAATATGTCTCCCTCAGAGTATACATTGACCTATGTATAGAATAATACAAGCAACAGGAACAATATACCTACACATACACCTTAATTTATAGAGTGATGTAACACAAATATTTTTATTAATATTTGTCAACAAAACATTTGGGCAACAAGAGGAGCTTTGTCATTGTACATACAAATACCTACATTCATAAAGAAACTTTTTCTCATAATTATTAGTGCTTTGGAGGCTTCACTGTTATATATGTATTCCATAAAAAAATAAAAGGCATGATATCCTCTCTAAAATAAAAATAAAAATCATTCTTTCTTCAATCCATATATAGACCCTTCATATTTGTGCTCCCCATTCCTTGGTGCACTCCTGCAAGTAACTCAACAAATGTGCACACCCAAAATGATTTTAATCGACCATATTTATATAGGAATTTGATCTATTCAATACCTTAGGTCATTAGATAATTATTTCTAGTACTACAGGCAAGGAAAACCAAGGTAAATGTTGACCAATTCAATTCCATCCCATGAGAAAGTTTGAACTAGAAAAAACCCTGGTTTCGTGCACAAGATTTTAATTTTTGCACCTATAGGCCCAATCATACCCAAAATATTCTTTCCATGCAGTTGTAAGGTCTCTTAAATACACTCACGGGCTCTCTTCCCTGCAGCTGGGGCTTTCTATCCACACCCTTCATCCTCCTTCCCTACAAATGGATTTTGGACTAGGTAGGTTCCTTTTTCTTGGTCCAGAACTTTCCAAATATTTTTTAGATGTTATTCAACCCCTATTAATTCCTATGAATTCAGTCTCACTCAATCCTATACTGATACAACAAGAATATCAATCATCAAGTGGTCACATCATTCCCACATTGCTCTTCTTGCACTAACAATGATGACCATCCATAATGACCATGATGACATATTCCTACACTAAATCCATTATTACTTGATATTAACGATAAATAGAGATACAAAAATATTCCATGTGAACATACTCACATCTCCAACATGTGAAAAAACATCCATATCTTGAGACATCAATTGCTACATAAGACAACTACTACACACTAAAGATCAAACTATGATGGGGTAGAGAGAAATGTAGATTTTCATCAAGGATAACACCAGATCCATAATTCCAACAACATCTACTCTAAGAAATACTCTACTCTTTTTTATGACTTGTGGGATCAGTGCATCTTGGAAGATAATAGGATCAAGGCAAGGTATGACATTGAATCAAATGAACAATCTCAATCCTTTATTAAAAGAACCAAGAATATGAAGAAGGGAAAGTTTGGAAAGTCCAAGAAGAAGAAAAATATTTCCAAGCTTCAATTCTTTCGATGCAATGAATTTGGAAATTTCAAGAGGGAATATCCAAATAAATATATCAACAAAAGAAAGAAAACAAGTGAAACTCACACAATTGAGGATAAGGGAGAACCAAAGAATAATCTGAAGAAAGAAGATGTCAAAGATATTTACTATTGAAGAATACATCCTCTCTATCAGGTTCTTTATGAATATTGTATTTTATTTAGAATAACATGCATTGTTGTTTACTTTAGAAGAGTTTTTTTGTAAGAGCATGGCATCATAGATAGTATCATATGATAGTAGAATATTTAGAGTCTACTTGATTGAGTTGGATTGTAGGAATCATTTAGTCTTTTAAAAATTAAGAATATTGGACCATTTTTTATATTATTATTTATCCAGACTTTCTCTAGAATTATGTTAGAGGTATTCATTTTCCTAAGGTGGATCATTGTGATCCTAAAAGAACTATAATTTTGGAAGGTTCTTGGGAGAAATAATTATAAAAAAGAAAAAATGTATTCCATATAATATAGAAACAATGCTCTTGATGGATGAACGAATGTAGTTGGTCAAGCTGTTGAATAAATAGCTATATGATTGTATGGCATAATAAGAATGCATATTTTTTGTAGGACTCATATGTAAAGAATCCTGTAAAATAATTTGGTCATAAATAATGCAAGGTGAATATTAAATTTGGTTATATGATGCATTAATGATGAATTTTACTTACTATAGAATGACTAAAAGGATTAAGACCTTCTCACTAGAATATATAGAATGATAATCAAAATCTAGTATAATATTCGAAAGAATATTCTAAATTTCTAATCAAGTTCGATCCTTGGGCACTCTAATGCATAAAGGAAGACTATTGTGAATATGGACCATGAGGATTTTGATGTTTTGATGAGAAGGTCATCATGATGAGGTAAGTTTGATATTGATGTTTCTTGTTGAAAGGATATTGTTGGAATACATGATGGAAGTTGAGGCATGTTTAATTGTATGGATTGAATTTTGAGGCTAGCTCAAACTTATAATTTTGGCAAGTATGAAGTTAATATGTCTTCATATTTGGATTACAATATAGCAGTGCAAGAGGATAACCTAAACCTCAAAGAAGATCACTTTCACAAAGAAGCTATTATTATCTTGAAGTTCGGTAAGTCTCAATATAAGGCCTTCATTAATGACAAGATGAAAGTGATGTGCAATATTGATCCCGTCACAAGGAATAAGATGGCTATATTATACACATGAAAGAAGAAGGCTCGATAGAATGAGATACGAAGGAAAGGGGGAGCCATGAAACTATCTCAAAAAATAATAAGTAGCTGATATTCTCATGGTAAAAAAGTAAGATAGCTTGTAGTTATGACTTATCATATTGGAAAAAATTCAGGGATCTCCTCTATATTTGAGATGGAGTAAAAGAGTATCTTTTAACATGAGGATGGATATATTCCCTAATAAAGAGGGAATAGGGATTTTTTTAATATACCCGGGTTAAAAATCTCATGTAACAAAAGTTAATAAAGGAAAAAATAAGGCCACGATTAAGGGACACTTATTCCAAGCTAATTGTTGGGAAAATATATCCTAGTGGGAATCACTAGATATGTGTTTATGGAAAAGGGAAATTGGAAAAGGAAATGGCTAAGGCATTAAAGAGAAAACAAATAGTTTTAGCACATTTATTTATGAAAATAAAGGAAAATAGCAGAAAAGGAAGGTAAAAGGTGATATATCGCATGTGAGGAGGAAAATGAAGGAAAATAATGGAAAATGAAGAAAATAGAGACCTCGTTTCTAAAAAGGCTTTTGAGGATCAGTTGGTACCTTTTTTTAGTTTAGTTTTGGATCTCTCCCATTATTCTCTCTCTCTCTCACACTCTTGGATACTTAAAGTTTTCTTGGAGCAATTTAGCATTGAGCCAAGGAGGAGGAAATAAGGAAAAGGAAATACAAGGAATGGAAATGAAAGAAAATAAGAAGAAATGAAGATTAGGATCTAGCAGCTTCAATATGAATAATTTCATGTAACATATTGCATGTGAGATTTCCTAGCTGGTTTGGACATGCATGGTTTATGCATGTTGGTATTTGGTTCTCTTTTTTTTCTGTGGCATGTTCTGGTCAAGTTTTGATAGTGGTTTTCAGCCTTGCCTTTCCTTTTTCCCAATATCCATGGTGTGTTGGGATTTTTATCTCAGTTTTGAGCTTTGAAATTTTTAGATGGATTTCAAAATACGGAGTGGATGTAGTCTCAAGGAAAATTCCAAAAGTCCTAGGAATACTTTAATTGGTTTTGGTGAGATACATGGAAAAGCCTAAGGTTGGTGTCTCGGTTTAAGGTCTAGTTATCTAGGATTGGATTGTAGTAAATCATGAAGGACAAGGAGATGGAAAATTCCTCTAGGATAGTGATATAATTTTGGATGAATTCCAAGCTTGGTTGATTTTTCTAATAGGGGCATTGATTTAGGTGTGATCACGGTATGGTGAGGGTGGAGGTGGTTTAACCTCTGGATTCTTTTGGTTTTTTTTGGACTGGTTTATCTATGAGATCCCACATTCATGATTGGAATATGGCATGGGGGCTATTGGATGAAGAGATATTTGGCTTAGCCATGTCTATGTTCGGGTGGTACGTGGAAGTCCTAAACCTAGTTTGTTATTTCCTATGTTTAATGAAAGTTAAGTTATCTTGATTTTGTACTCATTAATGTGTTGATTTAATGGCTAACCTCTCATTATTATTTCCATGGTTTTATGTTGGTTATAAGCATGGTTATATGACTGGTTCAAGTCATGTTTATTTCATGTATTTACCTAAAAATGTTAAAATAATGGATGAAAGAGCTAATTGATGCCATAATAGTTCAAGCAAGAGGGTGGTGATCCTTCTTGTAATGTATGATAAGGTTTTTCAGCCATTCATGCTTTGCGTGGTATCCTAGGCTTGTATATTTCATTAATGTCAAGTGTTTGAAAAAATGTCAATGTCAGTTGGGGATGGTTAGGCCTAGTATCGGAGTCCGTTTTGGTCCATTGGCATTGTTTTCTTATGCTTGATGGATTCTGGAAGCTACAGGAAGTTTTGGGAAATGTTTGAGATTCTGGGCTTAAAAACTGCCATCAATCCCATGGAAACTGGCATGGGTATAGGTGAAAGATTCCTTGGACACACACATGGATATGTTATGGGAGCATCTAGAGCCTCCAAGACGTACCCTTGCCCATATCAAGGGAGTGTCTGAGGCTTTTATTCAGTAAAATTGAGCGAGACCCAAGGAAAAGTCATCTTGATGAGGAGGTTATCCTCTAGTGTTCCTATAGCAATTATTAGGGGTCTGTGTTATGGTTTTCTGCATTGATTCCTCTTCCTTAAAATAACCAAGGAGGTTTATTATAATCTTAACTACTTACATATTGTATTTACCCTAGTTGGTTAGTTACTTGGGTAAATGTGAGGGGAGGTGTACTTTACAATTGGTAGAAAAGTGTGGTTGTGCTCTCCTTGGGAAAATTATGATGTTGACAAGCTTATTGTCATCATGTATTCATGTTTGTCATGCATGTGTTTCTCGTGCTTGTGGTCTGTGTACTTGTTGCATCTACATGGTGGTGGTCATGGTGGAAATTATTCTGCCATGGAAGGTTTGATGGTGTTGTTGTAATGTGTTAGCATGAGTATATGACTGGTTATACATGCCAGGTGCTTAAATTTTGTCAAGTGTGCAGTGGTATGATTGAGGTTTCCGTGCATGAGGTCATGGTGTGTAATTGATATGTTCATCAATTGATGATTGGAATCTAACTAGAATGATGTTTATGTGTTGGTATACCTATGTGTTACAAGTATATATGTTGTTACGATTATTTATATATAGGTTGATCTTGAAGATGCCTGATATCCTCCCTCAATTATGTTAAGGTATATCAGTTTATTGTGATTTGGTTTAAGGTGACATGAGTTGCGTTGTAGGAAGAAATCAAAGATGGCTAGAAAGATGGTAAACTACAAAGATTATCCTTATGAATCAGATGAGTAGCATGGTGTTAGGAACTCTTCTGATTTAGGAGATACATGGAGACGTTTTAAGGAGGAAACAAGGAGTTGAAAGGTGTACAATGACAGAAACATAGAGGCATAGGAAAAGCAAGAAGCAGTAAATGCAACAATCCTTTATATTTTATCATATTTACAATGACAGGGGCCATTGTAGATCAGCTATGGATAAGAGGATGTGACTAATGGGACATATGGTAGTAGGTATCATGGTGGTTATAGGTCATATATAAATGACATGATTAGAGATGGAAGATTCTTGGACAATCCAGATAGAAGAGATGTCAGACACATGTACTACTCCAATTTTGGTTCTGATAGGCATTGTGATCGTCATCATTATCATCATTACAAGAGGAGTGACAAAATGATATTTTCTGGATGATTTTAAGAAAACATAGCCACCTACATTTGACTAAGAGATGAAGAAATCACATGGTGTAGAGGCATGGTTGCTTGGTATGACGAAGTTATTTAGGTTGCATGACTATTAAGAAAACATGAAAGCCAGAATAACTACATTCAGTCTCAGTGGTAAAAAAATATTTGGTGGGAAGATGTGAATAATTTCAAGGGTGTTTAAGAAGAATAATTGACTTGGAGTGAGTTCGAGAGGTTATTTTGGAATAAGTACATGTCAGAGAGGTAATATGATGCCAGAGCCAAGGAGTTTTATAAGATGTAGATGGTTTCCATGACAAATGATGAGTATACTAGCAAGCTCTTGGAGTTGTTGAGATATGTGCCTTACCTTAAGGAGGAGAAGGCAAAGGTTCAGATATTCATCAATGGGCTTCCAGTAATATATAGAGACAAAATTGGTTTATATGAGCCTAGATCATTGGAGTAGGCCATTAAAAAGATGAAGAATTTCTATGAGTAGCCAAAACACAAAGTTAATCCTAAGAATTATTTGAAAGGAAATGAGAAAGCTAAAGGAATATGGCCACCAAATCAGGAAATACCAAAAGATGCAGGTGATAAATAAAATGTGGTTCCTTACAAGAAGTTCAATACAACTAGGAAAGGACCTAAAGAGTAGTAGCATAGAGGCGATGGTATAGAACCATTACAATGTTGGATATGTGGCAAGGATCATCGTAAGAGGGACTATCCATAGTATCAAGGTGGTAGACCACATATCTGTAGTGCACATGAGGTGCAGACAGTTGGGGAAGTTGGTCATAGTATTCGTCAAAATTATGTAGTTGTGGAAAACAGGTAGGCAGAACATCAAGCATATATCATTGAGATGGACGGTAAGCTTTGTGACCAAGTTGTTTCTAGCTTAATTGATCCTGGATATAATTATAGTTATATTAATCTCGACCTGGTGGATAAGTATGGTTTGAGAAAATAAGTGCATGTAGAATCTTAGTTAATGCATTTGGCTACAGGTACAAAGAAAATATTTCACCATTGGGTAAGAGGTTGTGCATTTGATTTAAATGGTACATCTACAATAGCTTGCTTAAACATATTTCCGTTGGGATCGTATAGTATGATATTGGGCATGGACTGGCTATACCTTCATAGGACCAAGGTGGAGTTTTATGACAAATACATTAAGTGCTTGGATGGCAATGGGGAACCAAGATTCCTACATGAAAAGAAGAAATTCGCATCAGTTAGAATGGTGGCAACTATGCAGGAGAAGTGTAGTCATAGAAAATGGTGTGTGTTATTTGAAACACATATCTCTAGTGACAAAGGTAAGGATGTTGAGGATTTAGATTTTTTGATGAGGTACCCAGTTCTACAAAAATTTCAAGATGTATTTCATGTAGAGATTTCAAAGTTTCCATATCACAATAAGTATTATTTTCTATTGAGCTGGTAGCAGAAGCAACACCAACATCAAAGGCACCTTACAAGATGAGCACACCTAAGTTGGTAGAATTAAAGTTGCAGTTGGAAGGTATGCCTGAAAAAGGATGCATTAGGCCAAGTGTATCGCCATGGGGCACACCAGTATTGTTTGTGAAGAAGAAGGATGGTACTTTCAGATTTTGCATTGATTACAGGTAGTTGAACAAAGTGACCATGAAGAAACATTATCTATTACCGAGGGTTGATGATTTGTTTGATCAAATGAAGGTAGAAACAATGTTATCTAATATCGACTTGAGATCAGGATACCATCAGGTACACATCAAATAATAGTACATCTACAAGACAATTTTCTAGACTAGGTATGGGAATTATGAGTTTATTATAGTTCCATTTGGTTTGACTAATGCACCAACTACCTTTATGTGTTTTATGAATAGTGTGTTTTTTCCTTACTTGTACAAGTTTGTGATTGTATTTATCAATGAAATATTGGTATATTATAATAATAAAGAAGAACATGTTGAGCATTTAGTAGCAACGTTGAGGTTGTTGAGAGAGCATCAGTTCTATGCTAAGCTCAACAAGTAAAGTTTCTTTCAGAATTAAGTACACTACTTGGGACATGTTGTCTCCAAGTAGGGAATAGCAGTGGATCAAGAAAATTTAAGAGATATCATGGAGTGGGAAACTCCTATAAATGTACATGAGGTGATATCCTTCATGGGATTGGTAGGTTATTAAAGGAGGTTAATTAGGAACTTCCCACAAATTTCTTATCATATTTCATCTTTGTAGAGGAAAGGTCAGCATTTTAAATAGACAGAGGAGTGTGAGGCCAATTTTTAACAACTTAAGAATTTTTTGACACATGCTCCATGATGAGCCTCACTTTTTCAACAAGAATGTTGCAACTCCCAAGGCTACCAACTTTAATTATCAACCCGGGGCTCATACAAAATTAAGAGGTATCGACACTATATGTGAAAAATACAATGTGTCCTTATTTTTTTGATCTCATGTAATGTAGTGAATGTCATGAAATAAAAGGCTAAAATAATTTCAAAAATAGAAGTGTTTCTTTCAAAATAAATTAATCCTATGTAAGAACAACAATTTATAATTGAAATCGTGAGAGCATAAATTCAAATAAATATGCCTAATATAATTTGAAAAAATGCATGTCCTAAGTGGTGTTTATTCTTCCTAAATCATGTATTTAGATCCTAGGGTTCGTGATTCAAGCCTAAGAGACAAAAACCAAGCTTTGGGAGAAAATATGGTCAAGTATACATGTACTACAAGAGTGCTACAAGAAGTTATGTTTTTGTTACATGAAGTTCTGTTTTGGAGATAACTCATCGAATGACTAACTAAATAAAATTTAAATGGGATGGGAATTTTTTATTTATTAACCATGATTTCTTAGGTCTCCATTTTAAGTCGAATCACTCCAAAATGCCCCTGTTCACACATGCTAAAAAATAATAGAAAATTACTACTCTAAAATCTGGAAATTCAAGAACTAGTGAGATAGTTAATCTATCTAATGACTAGCCTAATAAAGTGGAAATGAAATGGCGTAATTATTTTTATTAAATTTAACATTATTATGAACTAATACAACTGGAATAAATTCAAATGAAGTTCATTAACCAACTCTAAAAAATAACATAAATTTACTACTATTTCACTACATGGCATTTCCAAAAATATTATATTCGTAAACTAGTAACCAAATCCAAGTAGTTTAATGAATAAGATGAATTTAAAAAGCCATTATAAGGATAATTAATTATTTTGAATCTATAAACAACCTGAAAATAACTCACTTCAATCATTTAACTCAATCCTACATCAATAAAAGAAACCATACTAAATACATAAATATGAAAATAAAAAATGAGAGATGCATGTGAATAAGAAGTATAAAGAACATAAATAAATTGTGCAAGAGGGCTCTTAGGCTCCTGGGATGGCCAAGCCCAAGGTGGAATCAAAGTCATGTGGAAGAAACCAGGTCTTAGAAGCTAAAAATGCCACCAGACTTCATTATTGAATCAATCCAAGTACATCCTTGCAAGAAAATAAAGCGGGGCTTCTAAACAAAAAGTTTTCTCCACAATAATGCCAAACAATACATGCCTCTAGAGTTCAATTCAAATTGGTACTTATATAAAATTAAGAGGAATAATTCTCCTTGGAAGTAGGAAGCTTTCCCCTACAAAATCCCTCAAATAGTGGATCCAGTTCCCAACACTAGGAGTTTGCAGTAAGTGACAGGGAACACATTTCTAGATGTTCTCAATCATCGGAGTTCCAGAATCTCTCAATAATTTCATGATATTTTGTTCATTTATTCTCCAATCCCAATCCTCCTGTAGTAGGGATAAATTCCCAAAATTATACCACTCTCCAAATCTTCATAGTCTTCCTAATATTCTCACAATATCGTTCAAAAATAAATAATATTAGGAAAAAATATGTAATTATCTATAAACCTTCATAAGAACATATTAAAGCTGAAAAAAAATTAATAATTCTAGAAGGAGAGATTTAATATATCTTTTATGTTCCTAATAAAGGTTAGATGGGCCTTAATTTATGTGTAATTTAGAGGCCCATTGGGGTTAGCTGAGGTGGAAGATGGTTTACTCGAGGCTTGTACAAACTTAAGAGGTATCAACACTATATGTGCAACATACAATGTGTCCTTATTTTCTTGATTTGATGTAATTGAGTGAATGCCATGAAATACAAGACTAAAATAATTGTATAAATATAAGTGTTTCCTTGAAAAGAAATTAATCCTAGGTAAGAATAGCAATTTGTAATTGAAATCCTCACAACATGAATTCAAATAAATAAGCCTAACCTACTTTGTAAAAATGCATGTCCTAAGCAATGTTTACTCTTCCTCAATAATGGATTTAGATCCTAGGGTTCATGATTCAATCCTAAGAGACAAAAACAAGCTTTGGGAGAAAATATGGTGGAGTGTACACATGCTACAAGAGTGTTGCAATAAGTTCTTCTTTGGAGATAACTCATCGAATGAATAAATCAATCAAATGAAAATAGGATGGGAATTTTTTTATATTAACTATGATATATGAAGTCTCCATTCCAAGCAGAATAACTCCAAAATACCCCTGTTCACATGGGCCCTAAAAATTAAAATAAAATTACTACTCTAAAATCTGAAAATTCAAGAACTAGTGAGCTAGTTAATCTATCAAATGTCTAACCTAATAAAATGGAAATGAAATGGGGTAAAAAAAAATTTTAACTTTAAAATTATTATGGCCTAATGTAGGTGGAATAAATTAAAATCAACCTAATTAACCTACTCTAAAAAATATCAGAAATTTACTACTATTTCGCTACAAGGCATTTCCAAAAATCTTATATTCGTGAACTAGTAACAAAATCCAAGTAGCTTAATGATTAATATGACCTTAAAAAGTTATTATAAGGTGAATAATGCTTTTGAATCTATAAAAAACCTAAAAAATAACTCACTTAAATCATTTAAATCAATCCTACAACAAGAAAAGAAACCATACCAAATACAAAAATAGGAAAAATAGAAATGAGAGATGCATGTGAAGAAGAAGTGAAAAGAACATAAAGAAATTGCGCAAGAGGGCTCTTTTTCTCCTAGGATGGCCAAGCCCAAGGAGGAATCAGAGTCCTATGGAAGAAACCTAGACATAGAAGCTAAAAAATGCACCAAACTCAATTATTGAAACAATCCAAGTACATCCATGCAAGAAAATAAAGTGGAGCTGACAAACAACAAGTTTTCTCCACAATAACACTAAACAATACATGCCTCTAGAGGAAAATTCGAATTGGTACTTATACAAAATGATGAGGAAGAATTATCCTTGGAAGGAGGAAGCTTTCCTCTCCAAAATACATTAAAACATGGATCTGGTTCCCAACATTAGGAGTTTGCAGTTAATGACAAGGAACTCATTCCTAGATTTTCTCAATCATCAGAGTTCCAGAATCTCTCAATAATTTCATGATATTTTTTTCATCTATTCTCCAATATTGATCATCTTGTAGTAGAGAGAAATTACCTAAATTATATCCTTCTCTAAATATTATAATATGCCCAAATATTCTAACAATATCCTTCAAAATAAATAATAATAGGAAAAAATATGCAATTATCTCTAAATATTCCTAAAAACATAGTAAAGCTTAAAAAAACATTATTAAGTGTAGAAGGAGATATTTAATATATCTTTGATGTGCCTAAGAAAGGTTATATGGGCCTTAATTTATTTATAATTTAGAGGTCCATGATACCACCACTAAAAGTGTTGCTCATCATGTGAGCAACTTAGTGACTTAACTATGCTTCCATCATGGCCCTGTTGGCCTATCTTTTGTACATTACCAAGTCATTTCTTTTAGGAAGCTTGGTTGTAGGTTCTAAAAGAATAAAAGGACAAAAATGTATTTTTTATTTTCATGATTTTTTAGCAGCCTTTAAAGCAAAAAAAAAAAATTTCCTCTTTGAAAAAGAACTTTGTTGGCTTGTAGGTCTATTGCATTCACATTCCATATTCACTTATCTTTTCAAATTGGTTTTGCATAGAAAAATCACAGTGTTTCTAGAAACCATTGACCTACCCTTTTTCACCTTTTACAAGATGGTTTCTTGAAGATTTTTTAGCTTGGTAAGGTCTTCCACATCTTTTTCCAACCTTCTGCTACCTTTTCCAACATTTGGACACCTATAAAACCCTCAAAACGACCTCATATGTGATCTTGTAGCAAGTCATAGCATCTTGTAGTAAATCGATTTTTCCTGTAGCAATTTTGTTTTTCCTATAGAAACTTTTGTGCATGTAGCAACTCTATTTCACTTGTTGCAGTTAATATTTGCATTTCATTAGGTGGTGGGTCCACCTTTTATTTTTATTTTTATTTTTTTTTCTCTTTTTCTAATTTATTTATTATTTTTTCATTGCATGCAAAATAAACTGAGATTTATTTTTCTATTAACTGAGTTCTCCCTTAGTTACCCCTTCGCACTCCTTGTATTTCATCACAACTAACAGCTTCATACCCAATTTCTCAAGTCCTCTTCACTTTTGTCTTGTTCCTCTCCCATATGTGTGTTTTTATTTGTGGAAAATTGAAGCCAACTACTAGATAAGGTTGAGGTTGCTCTGCTACTGATTTTGGCTATGAAAAAACCTTTCATTCTCACAATTTTAATGTTTTATTAACCTAGAATAGATTCAAAGGGTGAGGTTAGAGATTTGCATACCTGAGACTTACCTCTTGGTTGAAGTGTTCCAGGATGATGCATGCTGGAGCTGAAGTTGGATTTAGAGTTGCACCACTATGTTTGTATTGCTGTTATTCTTTGTTGTGTCTTGTTTCTTTTTGAGGTGATTTAACTTCACTTGTTTGTTGTGTGTGTGTAGGTACTTTGTTGAGTCTTCATGTGTATATCTGATGGTGGGGGATCCCCCTTGTAGTGTCATTATTGTATTCAGATTCATCTAACAAGTCTTATTGTTATCCATGATTTTAAAAAACCATATTCAAGGATTTTTCTTATGCTTACACAAGGCTTGCTATATGAAGTTAATTTCTCTCGTAATGGCCTCTTTCTTTACTAGTTTTAGGCTTCTGGCTCTATATGAGTGATGAGGGAGAGTGTGATGCAATATTAGGGTTATGGTAGGATGATTATAGGTTGGTGAGGAACTGGTGTGCCCTTGGAAAAATGGAGTGAAGGAACTTTTTGTCTTTTGAGAAAATGTTATTTTACAGAGGTGACAAAAGGTAAGGTTATAATGAAAAACCCTTGTGCTTGAGATGGAAGAGTGATGAGAAGGTGGTAGGAAATTATGGAAAGAATCTCATAATTTATTTTTTTTACACCTTAACGCCCTTTTTGAATTTTGTTTGTCCTCTATCGAACTGCATGTCACTTACTGTAACTTCTTATAGAAATTACAGAACTTCTTGTAGCAGTTTAGGATAACCCCTTGTAGTAGAATTATTTTATGCATAACTATAAAACGATAGAGTGGATTGGCCTAAAATGTTTTGAGCATGCTACCATCATCCTTATGCACCTCCCCATAAAAACGCTTGGCCATTGGATACAAAAATATTGATAAAACTTAAACAATACTGTAGGTGATGAAGGTTGATTTATCACAAAATGTTCACCAGAAATTGTTGAAATTGCTTGAGCATGTTACAATCAAGCATATACATATCCCCATGAAATGGTCCAAAAATGGATGCACATTTTTCAAGATATAATAAAAACAATTTTCTGCTAAAAACCATGACTTCGTGTGGCAAAAACAAGACTTCATGTAGCATGTTACGACAACGAGAAAAATGAATGAGAAAATCTTGGAAATGATGGGTGGATGTTGGAAATGGACTGGAATGACCTTGGCCCTTTTGGAGCATCTAAGAAAAGGATGAGAAAGTCCAATTTTGACCTCCTTTGACTAGATTTTTGACCACATTTTTATTTTGTTGCCAACTTGTTTTCTTTGATGCTTGCAAAGGTTGGAGAGCACCTGCATTCATTAGAGAGAGATACATGGAGTAAATAAATTTTTTATTTACATTTTCTTTCATTTTTTTCTCTTTTCTTAGGACTACTAGCTGACTCAATCAGGTTTTCAACTAGTAGGTCTACCTAGGTGCCTCAAAGAAGGTTTTCACCAAGGATATTTTATTTTTCTCTTTTTTTCTCTTTTTTTCCCACCCAATGACCTCCTCATGGAGGTTTTCAATTAGTGATCCAATCTGAGATGCCTCAAAATGGGTTTTCACCTGAGATTTTTTTTTTTTTTTTTTTTTTCGTTTTTCTTTTTTCCCATTTTTTAATTTTTTCTATCTTACTCTACTTAAAAAAAATCTCTTTCAAGTATAGGAATAAGTCCAATGGAGCCATGTGCACATCAAGATGACAAATAAAATCATGTGTACACTTGAAATACATGCTTTGACATGTACCTGAATATGATAGATGAATTTCTTTGATTGAGATTGTATCAAGCATGATTGTTGAAGAAGAGTGGGTTGCCACAACTTAATGATAGTTTGGAACCATATTTCAATATAGATTTGATGCCCTTTGTTCACTTGCTGATTTGGATCATCTTGGATGTCTTCTTCTTCCATGAAATTTGTATCTTCTTTTTTTCTGCTAATTATTCTCTTGAAACACATAGAGGATATAATGGTGAACATAATGTAACTTCTTCAAACTCTGATATTGATGTCTACTCTTTATCAAGTGCAGCCCAATATCCTTTGGTATTCTCATTTGAATCTTCTTTTTCTGAATTTTGTTTTTTGATTTCATCAAGAGAATCAATCTTATTCAATACTCTTCCTGAGCTAAGATGTATACTATTTAGATCAAGATGATATATTTGGAAATGTTGTACCTCAACTTGTAAGTGGTATTAGTTACTTCTTTCTATGGGTTTGGAAATGGTGGTACATGTAGTTGAGTGGGATTTGATCTATGAGATAAATATAGTTGAGGTTGTGGTTGTGGTGGAGGTGGATGGTAGGGATATTATGGAGTTGGGTATGTAGGATATTGAGGAAAAAACTTAGGGTATTGTGGATTTATCCCATAAGGTTCTTGCCATCCTTATTGCCAAGATTGGTTTTGGGGTTGAGATGGCCAAGGTTGCCAAGGAAAGAGTGTGTTCCAATTACTTTGAGATGGATGTGAATAAGCTTGAAATTGTGAAGTAGCTGATTGCATCATATCAAGTTTACTAGGCTCCCATGGTCTTCTTAGAGCTACATAACATATCCTCTTCGGTGATTGACTTGCTCCATTTTCCTCTTGCTACAATTCCTTCAACCTTGGTAATGATGGACAATATTTAGTAGCATATGATTCTGCATCGATTACACAAATTTCAACATCTTCTTTTTGCTCATTTTGTATTCTTAACATTTGTACTTGTTCAATTAGATTTCTAATAATTTATTTTTTAAAGCTATCAAGCAAATTTCCAAGTTCATCTTGAGTTACCAATGTTGATGCTAATTTACTTATTCCTACCCTTCCTCTTGATATGAGCTTGCATGTTTCACAAATATCTTCAAATGATAATTGTTATACATCTCCTTTAGTCATGAGATAAAGGAGCTCAATCCACTCCTCCATAATTTTTCCAAGTAAGAGGGTTTTTAGTGTGTCAAATCCTAAATAATTTAATTTTTTCCTCTTAATATTATACATGAACCTCTCTATTAGTTCTTAAAGGATCTCATTTTTTTTTGATTCATTCTAAATATTTCTTCTTTAATATAATGACATTTATATTTTTCTATAAATATATTTTTCATGTCATTCCATGATCCTGTTAAATTAGTACCTAACCTAATGAACCATTTAAGAGCTCCATCCTTCAATGTTAAATGAAACAATCTCAATTTTTGAGTGCTTATTAAGTAACCGTAAGATCTACAAAGTATTTCAAATTCAAAGAGAAATCTTTCTGGATCCTCTAACCTCATACCATGGAATTTTGGAAGGAAATTTTGAGGGCTACTCCTCATATGCACACTAACACCAGTATTTTGAATGGGAAATAAAAAAGGATCCTCATAATTGTCATCATCTCCATCCATTTATTCTACCTTTTCTACCATCTCTTCTTCTTCTACACGCAAAAGTGGATGTTGATGTGGCTCTTACTACACCACATGATCCAATGGGGGGTGAGGGGTGGTTGGTGTTAGAGAAGTTATTTTGAATATTTTTTTGAATAAGAATCCTATTGCAATGCAATTTTCTGTTTTGAAATGAAATATGTCTAATGCAATTTGTTTTTCTTTTTGAAGAAATAAAAGAAATGAATAAATTAGGGTATAAAACAATGCATATTGTTGAGTAACTAGCGCCAAAAATAGAAGAATAGAGATATCAACGCCTTAGAAATAAGCCACTTCGAGGGGGCAACCTCCAATACATTACATAAATGAACAATTCTTGGATGATACAATTTACAAAACCTCCTTTCTATATAGGAGTCCATGGGGCCATAATGTAATCCTAGTGGGCCACAATGTAATCCTAGCCGACCTAACAATAATAATTTAAGGGCACAATAATAATAAAATGGGGGTTACAAGGGTACAATAATAACAATAAGGGGGTTACACTAACAACAATAAGGGACTATACTAGCAATATAGGGACCTAACATGCCCCTCTCCTTCAAAAAAGTGTTGTCCTCAATGCTTGAGTAGCTCTGGGTGCTTCTGTATAAAATTCTCATCCTCCCATGTAGAATCTTCAGTGGGTAAGTTCTTCCACTTGATGAGATACTCTGAAATTGATCGATTCCGTAGTTGCCGAGTTCTTGTTTCTGTGACCGCTTCAGGTTCCAATATGATTTTTTCTTCCTCATCAAGTTCTGGAAATATTGTTTGAACTGGAAGATTTTCACCTATAACCTTCTTTAAGCATGAAACATGGAAAACTGGATGTACTCGCGAAGAAGCAGGAAGCTCCAATTTGTATGCGATAGTACCAATCTTTTGCAACACCTTGTAAGGACCATAGTACTTTGGCGATAATTTATTATCCTTCTTAGCTTGCTTGAGGGACATTTGTTTGTATGGTTGTAGCCGTAAAAATACCCAATCTCCTACATCAAAACTTCTCTCGCCGCGATGTTGATCTGCCTGTTGTTTCATTCGATTTTGTGCCAAATTCAGGTTATCCTTTAAGAGTTGGAGAACTTCTTGCTGATGCTCGATGTGATCTTCCACTGCTTGAACCTTCGAATTTTCCCTTAAAGATGATGTGATGGATGGTGGATGATATCCATAAAGTCCCATAAATGGGGTCATTTTTGCTGCAGTATGGAAGGAAGTGTTATACCACCATTCAGCAAGAGGTAACCACTTGACCCATTGTGTTTGTTTATCAGATACAAAACAATGAATATATCCTTCCAAACATTTATTTACTATCTCAGTTTGACCATTAGATTGAGGATGATAAGATGAGCTATGAGCTAATTGAGTACCCAAACAAGAAAATAACTCTGTCCAAAAATTTCCAGTAAAAATGGGATTCTGTCGCTCACAATAACCCTTGGGCTTCCATGTAGCTTTTGAATTATGTGCATAAATGTAGTAGCAACTGTACTTGCTTTAAATGGATGAGATAATGCACAAAAGTGTGCATACTTGGTAAGTCTATCAACTACCACCATGATGACACTCTTTCCTTCGGACTTAGGTAAACCTGTGATAAAATCCATTGAAATCTCCTCCCAACGTTGATTTGGAATGGATAAAGGTCGTAGAAGTCCCGGGGTCTTAATTTTTTCCACTTTATTCTGCTAGCAAACCAAACATTCCGCCACAAATTTTTGAATATCAGATTTAAGGCCATCCCAAAAAAAATCTTTCTTCACCCTGTGGTAAGTTTTTAAAAATCCTGAGTGTCCTCCTAAAGGAGAAGTGTGCAGTTCCAAAAGAATCTTTTGTTTTAGTTGGGAATTCCTACAAAGATATAAGCGATCTTTGTACCATAAGGAATCATTTTTCCAACTAAATGTATCGTATGTACTAGGATCTTACTGCAACTTTTGAATGAGTGTCCATACGTCTTTGTCCTTCTTCCATTCATCTCTTGCTTCGGTTATCCAATCTGGTTGGATAATAGAAATGGCACAAAGCAATGCTTCCACCTCTTCATTCTTTCTTGAGAGTGCATCTGCAACAACATTAAGCTTTCCTTTTTTGTAGATTATTTCAAAGTCATAACCCAACATCTTTATGACCCATTTTTGCTGCTCTTCTGAAGATAGTCTTTGTTCCAAAAAGTGTTTAAGACTATCATGATCAGTTTTTACCTTGAAGTGTCTTCCCATTAGGCAAGTTCGCCATTTCTTTAGTGCATGCAGTATTGCTAACATTTCCTTCTCATAAATAGGTTTCTGTAAATACTTTCCTTTGATTGGACGACTTTCAAAAGCAATCGGTCTTCCTTCCTGCATTAAAACTGCACCAATTCCATTTCCTGAGGCATCACATTCCACAATAAAGGTTTTTGTGAAGTCTGGTGTAGCTAAGACCGGTGCTAGGCATATTGCCTCTTTAAGACGTTCAAAGGCCTTAGTTGCTTCAGGAGTCCATGAAAATGCATCTTTCTTCAATAATGTTGTTAGAGGTGCTGCTATTCTCCCATAATTCTTAACAAACTTGCGATAATACCCTGTTAACCTGAGAAATCCTCGCAACTGCTTTATGGTTGTGGGGACTTTCCATTCCTTAATGGATTTAATTTTGTTAGGGTCTACTTTAACACCCTCGTGAGATACAATATGACCCAGATATTCCACCTCTTGTACTCCAAAGAAACATTTGGATTTTTTTTGCATATAATTGTTTCTCCTACAATAGTTTGAGCACCCTGTCAACATGTTCAACATGATCCTTCCAAGACCTGTTGTAGATTAGTATATCATCAAAAAATACTATCACAAATTTTCTAAGGAAGGGTTTGAAAATGGAATTCATCAACCCTTGAAATGTAGAAGGTGCATTGATAAGGCCAAAAGGCATGACCAAAAATTCATAATGACCCTCATGAGTTCGAAACACTGTTTTTGGAATATCTTCAGTCTTCATTCTAATTTGATGATATCCTGAATGAAGATCCAACTTGGTAAAATAAATTGCTCCATGTAATTCATCCAATAACTCATCAATCACAGGAATGGGAAATTTGTCTTTAATGGTGAGCTTATTGAGCTCCCTATAATCCGGACACATTCGCCATGATCCATCCTTCTTGTGTACCAATACTACAGGAGCAGAGAAAGAACGTTGACTAGGTTGAATTATACCCGCCTCTAACATTTCTGCAATCATACGTTCAATTTCGCTCTTTTGGAAGTAAGGATATCTATAAGGCCTGATGTTTGGAGGAACACTTCCTGGAATCAAATGAATAGCATGATCATGATCACTAATAGGTGGGAGTCCTTTGGGAGTTTCAAACACCTTGGAATGATTGTCCAAGACTTGTTGGAGATCTGCAGAAATATATGATTTTGATGTCGGAACTTCTAGTGAGCATAATTGTGCAATTACGCCTCGTTGTTCTTTCTTTAGAATCTTTGTCATGACATTAGAGCTTATTATCCTTCCCGGCTTCCCTTCAATACCCCGTAATTCGACTTCCTTTCCTTCTGAAAAAAATTTCAAGAAAAGTTCTTGAAAATTAAAAACTACCGTCCCCAAAGATTGTAACCATTGTACTCCTAGTACAACATCAGCACCTCCCATAGGAATGGAAAGCATTGGACTAGTAAATACATATTCCCCCATGTTTAGCTTGATATTATGGCATTTTCCAGAGCAATTTATAGTTCCTCCATTTGCAACCATCACTTGAAATTCTGGTGCTGGGTATAGGAAACAATTCAATTCCTTGGCTACCTTACAATGAATAAAATTATGGGTGCTACCCGAATCAATCAACACTATTACCTTTTTCTTCTTGATATGTCCTTCTATCTTGAGAGTTTGAGGAGTGGTAATTCCTGCCAATGCATTACACAATATGGTTGGACTCATTTCTTCCTCTTCTAGGGTTGGTTCCTGGTGTATATCCTCTTCTTGTTCATTTTCTTCTTCTTCTTCACAATCTATGTAAAATAATTTCTTCTCAGCACACTTATGACCTTTAGTGTATTTGCTATCACAACTGTAGCAAAGCCCTTTGCTATTTTTTCTTCCAATTGTTGTGGTGTCAACATTGTAGGTTGTGGAAATCTAGGAGTAGCAACACTTCCTTCTTTATAGAATTGAGTGGTAGGCTTCCTCGTCGCCATAATTTTACATTCAACTTTTCTTGCCAACCTGAATGCCTTCTCCAATGAATCAGGTTCCAAAACACGAACTTCATGTTGGATGTTATCCTTTAGAGTACCTAAGAAGAGATCAATCCTGTGTTCCTCTGGAATATTAGTTACCTTTATATTCAATTTTTGGAAGTCCTCAATGTGCTGCCCCACTAAACCCTTTTGTTTGAGATTTATCAATTGGCTAAAGAAGGTGTTGCTCTTTGTATCCTCATAATGTGCTATCATTTCTTCCGTAAAAATTGACCAAGTGACAATTTTTTTACGGGAGAAAAGCCATCGATACCATACAAATGTACTTTGTTCTAAATGTAAAGTTGAAATGCGTACCTTTTGTGTGTTTTGCACGTTATGGAGATCAAAATATTGCTCCATATGTAGTATCCATGTTACAGGATCCTTTCCATCAAACTTCCTCATATCCATTTTTGGAATATGTTGGTTCTTCCCGCCAACATTAGAGTTTATGAAATCACGATTGACATTTTTTTTTTCTCATCATGAGGTTCTTCTACTATCTTTTCACCATTAGGAAACCTTTATTGTATCAACTTTGTCAAACCTTCGATGTCTGCTTTCAGATCATTCTTCATGCTTTCCATGTTGTCTTTCATGTCATCCATCGTAGCTTCCATGCCATCCATCATAGCTTCCATGCCATCCATCTTAGCTTCCACGCCATCCATCTTAGCTTCCACGCCTTTCTTCAAAACTTCCATTTCATTTTTTGTCGCTCTTTGCGAGAGTGAAATTTGTTGCACTTGCTCTTGTAATTTTGAGAGATCATGTTGCAATTCTTCATCTTCATGAGTCATAGTAGACCCTTCTGAAGGCTTAATGGGTGTTGAATTATTTTTACGGGGCATATTTTAGAACCCAATACTGATATATATTCTACAATATGCCCTTGGAATCAATTCAAATTGATTCTTCAAACAAGACTTATGCAATTCGGAAAAAAATACACACCTTTTTCTTGCTTTTGAAGAGCTCGATATTGAAATTGGATTATCTCTATGATTACAACACTTAAATATCTGAATTTTAGTACCGACGTAGCCCTCTGAATTATATTTTGAATGCCACAGGTATGATATGATTTGGATTCTCCAAGACAAAGTTGTGTCCAATCTCCCACAATGACCTAATTATGGACTGGTTCAGTAGAGCAAACTTTTATGACTTGCCACGTGTCATTGTTTCGTTCTTTGTCTCTAAAATTGATAGCCAAGAAACTACATTCCATGTGCTTACGACCAATTTTTACGGCACTCCAATCCGATGCCCAGAGAGAGAGTTATTGAACTTTTCCCACGATCACCTCTTTGAGATGAAATTCAGGAGCCTGAAAAAGCACTACCTTCCACAGATCATATCTCCAAAAATATTGCGAACCAAGATCTGAAATTTTTTGAAGAATTTCCTTAGGATTTCAGCTTCGTACCATACGAATTTTAGATTCTGAACCTTCGTAGAAAACAATTTATAGCGAAAATTCCACGATGACCTGTTTAGGAGCTTGAAAAAAGACTTAACTTCCACAGATGATATCTCCAAAAATATTGTGAAACAAGCTCTGAAATTTTTAGACAATATTCCTTAGGATTTCAGATTCGCACCCTAAAACTTTCAGCTTCTGAAACTTCATAGAAAAAAATTTATAGCGAAAATTCCACGATGACCTGTTTGGAGCAGCGAAACCCTAGAATCCAAAGCTCTGATACCAAATGTTGTGTAACCAGCTCCAAAAAGAGAAGAAAAGAGATATCAACGCCTTAGAAATAAGCCACTTCGAGGGGGCAATCTCCAATACATTACATAAATGAACAATTCTTGGATGATACAATTTACAAAACCTCCTTTCTATATATAGGAGTCCATGGGGCCATAATGTAATCCTAGTGGGCCACAATGTAATCCTAGCTGACCTAACAATAATAATTTAAGGGCATAATAATAAAAAAATGGGGGTTACAAGGGTACAATAATAACAATAATGGGGTTACACTAACAACAATAAGGGACTATACTAGTAACATAGGGACCTAACACATACTTTGACACCTTCCAAGAAACGGTGCCAAAAAGTGATGAGCCTCCATATTTCAACAATAATTTTGCAACTTCCAATGCTACCAACTTTAATTATCAACTCGGGGCTCACACAAAATTAAGAGGTATCGACACTATATGTGTAGAATAAAACGTGTCCATATTTTGTCGATATGATGTAATTGAGTGAATGTCATGAAATGAAAGGATAAAAGAATTGTAGAAATATAAGTGTTTCTTTCAAAAGAAATTTATCCTAGGAAAGAACAACAATTTGTAATTGAAATCCTAAGAGCATGAATTCAAATTAACAGGCCTAATATAATTTGTAAAAATGCATGTCATAGTGGTGTTTATTTTCCTCAATCATGGATTTAGATCCTATGGTTAATGATTCAAGCCTAAGAGACAAAATCCAAGCTTTGGGAGAACATCTGGTCAAGTTCATACGTGCTACAAGAGTGCTACAGGAAGTTCTATTTTTGCTACAAGAAGTTATGTTTTGGAGATAAATCACCAAATGACTAACTAAATCAAATTAAAATGGGATGAGGAATTTTTTTTATTAACTATGATTTCTTAGGTGTCCATTCCAAGTGGAATCATTCCAAAATACCACTGTTCACATATGTTAAAAAATAATAGAAAATTACTATAAAATCTGGAAATTCAAGAACTAGTGAGCTAGTTAATCTATCAAATGGATAACCTAATCAGGTAGAAATGAAATTGGGGTGAATATTTTTACTAACTTTAACAATATTATGACCTAATACAAGTGGAATAAATTCAAATGAATCTCATTAACCCATTCTAAAAAATAGAATAATTTTACTACTATTTTTCTACAAGGAATTTCCAGAAATCTTATATTCATGAACTAGTAACCAGATCCAAGTAGCTTAATGATTAATATGACCTTAAAAATTTATTCGAAGGATTAATAATTCCTTTGAATCTATAAAAAACCTGCAAAATAACTCACTTCAATCATTTAACTCAATCATACAGCAAGAAAATAAACCATACTAAATACAAAAATATGCAAAACAAAGATGAGAGATGCATGTGAATAAGAAGTGAAAGAACATAAATAAATTGTGCAAGAGGGATCTCAAGCTCCTGGGATGGTATAGCCAAAGGAGGAATCGGAGTCCTATGGAAGAAAATAAGCGTTAGAAACTAAAAATGGCACCAAAATTCATTATTGAATAAGTCCAAGTACATCTCTGCAAGAGAATAAAGTGGAGTTGCTAAACAACAAGTTTTCTCCACAATAAGACTAAATAAAGGATTTCTCTAGAGGAAAATTCGAATTGGTTATCATAATACATGAGGAAGCATTATCCTTGGAAGGAGGAAGCTTTCACCTCCAAAATCCCTTAAATAGTGGATCTGGTTCCAACGCTAGGAGTTTGTAGTAAATGACAGGCAACACATTCCTAAATTTTCTCAATCACCAAAGTTCCAGAATCTCTCAGTAATTTCAGGATATTTTGTTCATTTCTTCTACAATCGTGATCCTCCTATAGTAGGGAGAAATTCCCTAAATTATACCCTTCTCCAACTCTTCATAATCTTCCCAATATTCTCACAATATGCTTCAAAAATAGATAATAGTAGGCACAAATATGAAATTATCTCTAAACCTTCCTAAGAACATATTAAAGCTCAAAAAAACATTATTAAGTGTAGAAGGAGAGATTTAATATATCTTTTATGGGCCTAAGAAAGGTTATATGGGCCTTAATTTATGTCTAATTTAGAGGCCCATCACTTAAGTGTTAAAGATATAAGATCCAGACAAGGAGTTTGTAGTATGTATAGATGCTTCCAAGAGAGGACTTGGTGGATTCGTCATGTCGTAAGGATAGGTGGTATGTCATGAGTCACAGAAACTAAATGAACACAAGTAGAACTATCTGACACATGATATTGATCGAGTAGTGATCATCCATACATTCAAGATGTGTTGTGAAACCAGCTCCAAAAAGAGAAGAAAAGAGATATCAACGCCTTAGAAGTAAGCCACTTCGAGGGGGAAACCTCCAATACATTACATGAATGAAAAATTATTGGATGATTCAAATTACAAAACTTCCTTTCTATATATAGGATTCCATGGGGCCACAATGTAATCCTAGCGGACCTAACAATAATAATTTAAGGGCACAATAATAACAATATGGGGTTTACAAGGGTACAATAATAACAATAAGGGGGTTACAATAACAACAATAAGGGACTATACTAGTAATATAGGGACCTAACATGCCCCTCTCCTTTAAAAAAGTGTTGTCCTCAATGCTTGAGTAGCTCTGGGTGCTTCTATATAAAATTCTCATCCTCCCATGTATAATCTTTAGTGGGTAAGTGTTTCCACATGATGAGATACTCTGAAATTGATCGATTTCGTAGCTGTCGAGTTCTTGTTTTTGTGACCACTGTTAGCACCCTGTAATTATAAATATTGGAAAAAGTCCAACTGTAGGGAGAACATTATTTCCACCACTTTGGGATTCTAGGATCTAGCCTTCCTAAATCCGGAGAGGGATCTCTCCAATAAGTGCAAAGATGGATTTGTCTTTGGAGTTTTGGGTAATGATATTAGGC
Organism: Pinus albicaulis; assembly: GCA_034641835.2. Taxonomy (NCBI): domain Eukaryota; kingdom Viridiplantae; phylum Streptophyta; class Pinopsida; order Pinales; family Pinaceae; genus Pinus; species Pinus albicaulis. The sequence continues at coordinate 548,373,170 of CM076573.1, forward strand.
TAGTTATGAAGGCCGAGGGTTTTTTTTTTTTTTTTTCAGATGGTTGAGCATGATTATTGTTTGAGGTGGAAAGTTCTAAGTGCAAAGAGTTTCAAAGGTGTGAAGTTGAAAGCAATCAGAACAAGCTTTGGCCATAAAGATAGATAATTGCAGGTTTTAGTCCATTGGGCTATGGAGTCATAATAGGGTTTAATTGAAATAGCAAGGGGCAAGAGTGGTCCATGGGGCAAGTCATCTATGTCTAAGGATCTATTTAAAGTTTGATTTATGCAATGAAATGATACATTAAGAAGGGGAATTAAACAAATGAAGAACAAAGAGTAGCCTAGGATCTGGTAAGTACTTTGAAACTAGCCAGCCTTTGAAAAACACTTAAGAAAGACATAAAAGAAATCCAGGATCTGGTAAGTACTTCGAAAATAGCCAGCCTTTGATCCACTTTCAATAGAAAACATAATAAAAACATATGGAAACTTGAAGGCAACTGTTGGAGAAGAAACTAGCGGGCCGAGCTCACCACAAATCCTCTCCTAGCTCTGCTTTACTTGGTTACATTCAAGACAAACACAAAGATAACATAGAATGGCCTAAGATTTGGTAAGTACTTTTAAACTAGCCAACTTTTAATACATTCCAAGGGAAACTTTCAGACAATCTTTTGGGATAAACTAGGACCAGGGCACACCATATCTTCCTTAGTTCATCTCTAGTTAACATATACTGAAAATAACATTTAAGAATAACAACTAGCTCAGAAAGTAGGATGAGGGAACACCAGCATTCCTATGCTTGAACTGAATTAGATCATTCCTAAATAACACAAATTGAAGAAAACATGTAGATAAGTATTTTCAGTCAGAGAAGGGTATTGATATACAGTAGATCCTAACTCTATGCATGTTGTTCTTTATAAGAGAAGATGAACACAGTGAAAACATAAGTAAAATAACAATTCACAATAAGAAATAACATCACCATCAACACAGACCAGGATCCCATAAATCAACTTGTATTGATGCTCCAAACCAGTTACAGCTTTAAGTCCAATGCTTTAGTTTAGCAATCATCTACACATCCCAGACTAACTTATCTATCACAAGAAGAGCTCCAAGAGATAGTGAACACTATTTATAGGTAGAAGTCTCAAGCTCAATTACATTTCAAAGTTCAGCAACCAACTCAACCAACCCCTCTCTCATCTTCGCCAGTAGTATTTATAGAAGAATGAGGAGGTGGGATCTGATAAAATATCTCCAAAGATAATTAATACATACTTAATGACTTCTCGACCTTTGGGGGGCTCGATGAAGAAGCTTACATAGGTGTTCTCTGTATTAAATAATTTACATTTAATATTTAAGCTTGGTGGGAGCTCTTTTTGACTTTTGAGGCTCTCTGTTATGTTGAAGTAACTCTGCTGATATTTTTTCATTAATTTTATTTTCATAATTCACTCTCTGGCTGCACTGAGGAAAATATCTGATCTTGATCAATAACTCTGGCCTGCATTTGAATGCTTTGAGGCACAAGTGGAACTTTGGTAGCTGGGAGGAATCAATCTACCTCAGATGTGGCGGTGGAGGCTTTCTATCTAATAAAACCCTTCTGATTTTCCTTTAATTATGTTTTAATTTGGAGGATTAGGCTTTTGATAATCAATCTTAGTCGTAATCCCCAAATTGTTTTCAATATTTTGTTCTGATGTGTTCTGTCTTCGACACTGATACTCTTTCAATTCATTTAACTATGTCTTGTTGATGTGCAGGCTCCGCAGGGCTCGTATGGCATCAATGCCTCATGAAACACTGACGAAACATGGAGCTTGAACCCTGTGAATGATTCCTTTTGATGAATCAAAGGTGGGAGAATCATCATTCTCAACCTTCGGCTTTTCTTTTGATATAATGGAAAACCATTGAAAACCCTGCACAATACGAAAAATATTATAAAATCCTGCATTATATAGGTTTTACTGCTTCAGAGGGCGTAGGGAGAGAGCATGGCCGTTGGATGGCATCATATAACGGTCGAGATCTGTTTTGGGAGGTTAAAAAAGGAAAGCGGGTGAAAAATAAGTCAGAACCGTCAATCGCGGAATGATCGACAGTCAGGATTGATCGGGAGGAAGTAAAGCAAAGGAGTCACTTTACGAAGAAATGGTGAAAATTTGATGGGATAAGGTTAAAAACCTTTGTTATGAGACAAAATGGTTAAAAATGGTGTTTGGGGTTTGGGATCGTGGGCCATCGGATGAGATCAGCCCACAAGATCAATGGCTGAGGAGGTGCATGGAAAACACACATGGAAAGAGGGAAAATGGTTTCAAGGATGGAAACCACCATTTTCGCGTGAGGAAAAGGCAGGTAGGCAGTATTTCCCTTTGGAACGCGATACGCATCCCCGCCCGACATGTGTCATTAGAAAACCACCCATTTCGCATGGCCTTGGGAGAAATAAACTTTGCACTGAAAGTCACGCGACTTGGAACGAGGGCTGTCAGATCTGGGGTCTCAGATCTGACGGTGGAGAACGAGCGCGATTCTAGAAAGATGCGCGGGCGAAAGCAAATGGAGGGGGAGTTTATCCCTTGAGCATCTTTTGGGCATGATCACCATCCGATGAGCCAGCCTAAGATCGGATGGTGCACGTCAATATCATGCCAGGCCCATAGTCAATTTTTAATGTGCGATGAGGGCGGTATCTCCAAACCGCTTGAGGCCACGTGTCGGCCTGTGGCACTGATCACACCCGAACGGGGAAAACCGCTTCCCTCTTAAAAACGGTGTAATAAAAACTACCTGGATTTGAATAGTGAGTGACTACACGGACCACCAGGGCGATGGTTTGTGAGCCGTCAATCTGCAGATCAGATCGACGGTGGAGAGCGAATGCAACTTTGCACCGACAAAAAAATTTATGATATAAGAAAACCCAAAAAATTAATATAAACGAAGGTTTATACTTTGGGGGCGGAGTATTTATTTACAATATGGCTTGGTGCCTAGTTCCAGCACTAGGGCCTGTGTAGTGGAAATGGTTAAGGACTTAGCCCAAGGGGGCTTAAACCTTTACAAAAAAATATGTATTTTTTTATGAATTTTTCAATGTTTTTCAAGGGTTGTGAGGGTTTTGATAAGGCAAAGAAATAGACTTAAACCTTATTAAAAGGGGTTTTGAGGGAGGGGAAAGGGGAAAAATATGAAAATGAAGGAATTTTTTTTTTATGGAGAATAAAGGGGTGAAAATGAGGTTAGTTTTTTTAATGGAGGAAGGGGGAAAAGGGATTTTGCAGTAGTCTCTCATGAAATTAGCAGAATTCCAGAGTATAAAATGGGCACAGTAGGGAAGATTTTGGACAGAGGCATGAGGCCTTTATGAGTCTTCAAGAGCCAACACTTTTTGCAATAAAATTTGTTCCTTGAAGGCTCCAAAAATGATTTAGCCACCTTTTGGTATAACAAATTTCATAGGTGGCTAATAGTGGCTCCACTTGGGGATGGTGCCTTCTTGAGGGCATCAAGAACTTCAGACTTGTATTCTCTGGGAGGCTGATTAGTGCCTTATCCATTCGGCTGCTTTTCTTTCCTTGAATGATCTTCTTTTGCCCTAAAAATATATTAGCAGTCATAAAAACAATGGATCTTTCATCAACAAGCTTTCTACCTACCCAATCCTACTGATCTAAAAATATTTCTTCATTAGAGTGCACTTGGATTGGAAAACTCTTTTACAACATTTTTATTCCTTTGAAAGAAGGAAATCTAATCTATTTCTACTCCTTATTTCTCCATGGACATAGATTAAATAGTTGAGCCCATATGATTCTCTACCTAATCTACCATCTGTTGGGATTAAACTGTCCAACAGATTTTTATTCTCTAAATTCTACAACAGAAAATTAAAAAGCATTCAAGTTAGGATTGAACAGTCTAACTTGATGTTGATCTATGGCATAGAAAACAAGCTGCACATAGATATTATTTCGGAGAAAATTTAAATCAAAATGGAAGGCTTAGGATCTGAAATTTCAAAGAATTTCCTTCATCTCTTTTACAGCTCTGTTTTGACTTTTGTTTGAGCTGTCTTTGCTTGTCCTCTGGTTCGAATTTTGAGCTAATTAGAACCAGACTTACATATTTTTTGACTCAGAATTTGAAACGGATTTGAGTCATTCTTTTTGGAAACTCGGGTTCAGATTTTGAGCATGTTTGAACCTTTAATTTCTATCCTAAACTATCTACTGATAAGCCAAGATTAAACAGTTTGGAAAATTGAATTCACTATCCTATCAGCAAAAAATTTAAAGCTAATTAGTCAAGATTAAGCTGTTTGAATAACTAGAAGTGTGTTCTTTAGGAGTGGCATTTGAGCTTGCACACTTTCATATTTGTTTCTCTTTTTTGGTATGGGGCTTTACCTTTCTTGTTTTCACAATCCGCCCTCTTTTCTTTCTTTCACTGTTTTTGTATTTTTTATTTTTCTACGGAGACAAAAATCAACAACTATCTAATTTCTCAAAACTGAGCTATATTGACATTCCTATCTAACCTAATCTAACTTGGAATATTTACATTCTCATATGATACAAAAATTCCAATGCAGCCAACTGAGTAATGTCAAGAAGAAGAAGAAACTCTGGCTGCTTGTCAGAGGTATCCATAGTATATTTTGAAGATGAATCTTCAAAACCAAGACTATCACAGAGGGTGATAGCTTCTCATGTATTTGGCTCTTGCAAAGGATCACTGCTTGATAATTTGAGCCAGTTGGGATTTCCACACACTCTTCCATAGGATCAACAAAGAAAAGATGAAGGTTCTCTTATTTTTGGCCCTCCATGTCTGGTAGATGGTCCGCTTCCAAGGCTTCAACTTTGAGGAGTATATCTTCAGAAAGTTGCTTGGAAGCATCATCGTCCTTTACCTGCAAAATAGAAAACAATGAAATATATTCTTTCTTTAAATCTATGTTTTCTTCTGATACAAATTCAAGTTCTTTAAATGGTAGATTGATATCAATGATAGGAGAAATTTATTCTTGAAAAGATGGTATATCCACAGTAGGATAGCATTCTATTCATTTCTCTCCTTCTTCTTCATCATCATCTAAACTGGAGGACTCATCATATTTAGCAGTGTTGTCCTCTTTAGCCCTGGTATGCTTGGATTCAGTGGGCTGAACTCTGTGAAGAGATTATTATTTTCTTGAGCAGGGGTGTATTCAAAGGTCTCCTCGTGCTCAAAAACTTCTTCATTACTCTTCTCTTCACCTTCTGAGTAGAAAGGTTGCTGATTCCCAATTATGTGAAAGCCATTTATGATGGATCAAAATGGATGATTGTGGTTTTCAAGCTGACGATGGTGAAACTCATAACACCAATCAAATGGTGGTTGCCCTGCATGATTAGTTTCTGCTTGAAAATCATTATCATCATTAGACTAATTAAAATTTGAAAAATTATCAGAATAAACAATTTCATCAATCAAACATATTGGGTTATCGACTAGTCCTTCCTTATTGTGATCTACAAAATAACTTTCTAAATCTGTACAACAAAGTTCTCTATGTGAATTGGCAAGAGTATTTGTTTTGCAATAAATATCAAAGACTGACTGTTTATTAATATTCCGATCTATCTCTTCTTCTGTCGACGGGGAGGATATTTCTATGTCCCTTTGAATAGAAGTACAACAGTTCTCTGTCTCTTGCGAAGACTAATTTTGAGGCTAGATGTCTTCTTGAGCCTCAGCTATAAGAGATGATGAATCATTATCTGAGTTTTCAGGGATATCTTGAGGAATGTTCATCTCTTCCTCAACTGATTCATCTATGTTCTTAAAATTTTTCAATAGGATATTGAACTCATGAATGGCTGTTAAAAGATATTCAAGATGCATCTCTTCCAGAGCTTCATCATTATCTATAATGTGTTGGGTGATGTTTTTTGATGGATCATAATATATTTCACCCCATGATAATGATGTAGTGTTTTCTTTATAGTTCTCATAAAACATATTTTCAAGGTCCTTTAAAGAAAACAAACTACTAGATTTCAACCTATCATACCAATCCCTAGCTTTTCCTTCTAATGTTAACATGAACATTTTCATAAGGAATTCTTCATGCCATTCAACTTTCAACCTCCATACATGTATATGAATTTTGATGAGATGTAATAAAGGGTCATCAAAATTTTCACCTTGAAAAACAGGCAATTTATCGTCCCAATTCACCTGGGGCATCTTATGTGGAAACCCAGGGATATGATCTCTACTCATTGGGGCATATCTTCATTTTATTCTTGGAATCATGTTTGTAAATCAGGAAAGAGGTCACTGTGTCTGGTCAATTAGTTCAGGGTCTTCTACCAGTGGAGTCACTTGGTCTTTTGGGAGTTTCAGAGTGTGGATTCGCCAGGTGGAATTTTTTAGCTCCTAAGGAGGTAAAATGTTCTATGGTCCACCACCATGTTTATTGAATACCAATCTAAAATATTTTTGGGTTTTCTGAGTTATTTTTTAGTTGTGTGGTTTCTAAGAATGTCCTAACTCTATTTCAAAACTTAGCTACGGTTATGAGACAAAGACAGTCTACTCTTATGGCTAAGCTGGCTGATTTTTCAAGGTTAGACAAATTCTTATGAGAATCCTAGGTTTTACCTAATTTGTCACTGATTCAAACAAGCTTCATCATGATTACCATTTCTTGGTAGTGCTTGAAAAGGCTGCTTCTTACTCACAAGGTTTTATGAATTTTTTAAGGGAACCTAAGGTGAAAATTCAACTTCAATCCCCAGTGGAGTTGCCAGAAATGCTAGTTGCTAGTTGCTCAGTTGGTTAATATAGGAAATGTTTAGTGAGTAAAGGGGTTTCTGAGATATTTTAAAGTTTTGAACAAGAAAATCACTCAAATTCTCCAGTGGAGTCGCCAGAGATGTTAGCACCCTGTAATTAGCAAGATTGGCAGAATTTCAACTGCTGGGAGAACATTATTTCCACCACTTTGGGATTCTAGGATCTATCCTTCCTGAATCTGGAGAGGGATGTATCCAATAAGTGCAAAGATGGATTTGTCTTTGGAGTTTTTGGTAATGATATTAGGCTAGTTATTAAGGCCAAGGGTTTCTTTTTCTTTTTGGATGGTTGAGCATGATTATTGTTTGAGGTGGAAAGTTCTAAGTGCAAAGAGTTTCAAAGGTGTGAAGTTGCAAGCAATCAAAACAAGCTTTGGCCAGAAAGATATATAATTGCAAGTTTTAGTCCATTGGGCTCTGGAGTCATAATGGCATTTAATTGAAACAGCAAGGGGCAAGAGTGGTCCATGGGGCAAGTCATCTATGTCTAAAGATCTCTTTAAAGTTTGATTTATGGAATGAAATGATACATTAAGAAGAGGAATTAAACAAATGAAGAACAAAGAGTAGCCTAGGATCTGATAAGTACTTTGAAACTAGCTAGCCTTTGAAAAACACTTCAGAAGTACATAAAAGCAATCCAGGATCTGGTAAGTACTTCGAAACTAGCCAGCCTTTGATCCACTTTCAATAGAAAACATAATAAAAACAGAGGGAAACTTGAAGGCAACTGTTGGAGAAGAAACTAGTAGGCCGGGCTCACCACAAATCCTCTCCTAGCTCTGCTTTACTTGGTTACTTTCAATACAAACACAAAGATAACAAAAAATGGCCTAAGATCTGGTAAGTACTTTTAAACTAGCCAGCTTTTAACACATTCCAAGGGAGACTTTCAGATAGTATTTTGGGATAAAAATAGGACCAGGGCACACCATATCCTCCTTAGTTCATCTCTAGTTAACATATACTAAAAATAACATTTAAGAATAACAACTAGCTCAGATAGTAGGACGAGGGAATGCCAACATTCCTATGCTTGAACTGAATTAGATCATTCCTAAATAACACAAATTGAATAAAACATGTAGATAAATATTTTCAGTCAGAGAAGGGTATTGATATATAGTAGATCCTAACTCTATGCATGATATTCTTTATAAGAGAAGATTAACATAGTGAAAACATAAGTAAAATAACAATTCACAATAAGAAATAACGTCACCGTCAACACAGACTAGGATCCCATAAATCAGCTTGTATTGATGCTCCAAACCAGTTACAGCTTTAAGTCCAATGCTTTACTTTAGCAATCATCTACACTTCCCAGACTAACTTATCTATCACAAGTAGAGCTCCAAGAGCCAAGGAACACTATTTACAGGTAGAATTCTCAAGCTCAATTACATTTCAAAGTTCAGCAACCAACTCAACCAACCCCTCTCTCATCTTCTCCAGTAGTATTTATAGAAGAATGAGGAGGTGGGATCTGATAAAAGATCTCCAAAGATAATTAATACAGACTTTATGGCTTCTCAGCCTTTAGGGGGTTCAATGAAGAAGCTTACATAGGTGTCCTCTGTATTAAATAATTTACATTTAAGATTTAAGCTCGGTGGGAGCTCTTTTTGACTTTTGAGGCTCTATTTTATGTTGAAGTAACTCTGCGGATATTTTGTCATTAATTTTATTTGCAGAATTCACTCTCTAGCTGTGCTGAGGAAAATATTTGATCTTGATCAATAACTTCGGCCTGCATTTGAATGCTTTGAGGCACAGGTGGCACTGTGGTAGCTGGGAGGAATCAATTTGCCTCAGATGTGGCAGTGGAGGCTTTCTATCTGATAAAACCCTTCTGATTTTCCTTTAAATCTGTTTTAATTTGGAGGATCAGGCTTTTGATAATCAATCTTAGCCGTAATCCCCAAATTGTTTTCAATATTCTGTTCTGTTGTGTTCTGTCTTCGACACTGATACTCTTACAATTCATTCAACTGTGTCTTGTTGATGTGTAGGCCGCGCAGGGCTCGTATGGCATCAATGCCTCTTGAAACACTGACGAAACGTGGAGCTTGAACCATGTGAATGATTCCTTTTGATGAATCAAAGGCGGGAGAATCATCATTTTCAACCTTCGGCTTTTCTTTTGATATAATGGAAAACCATTGAAAACCCTGCACAATACGAAAAATATTATAAAATCCTGTGTTATATAGGTTTTACTGCTTCAGAGGGCGTAGGGAAAGAGCATGGCCGTTGGATGGCATCATCCAACGGCTGAGATCTGTTTTGGGAGGTTAAAAAAGGAAAGCGGGTGAAAAATAAGTCAGAACCGTCGATCGCAGAATAATCGATGGTCAGGATTGATCGAGAGGAAGTAAAGCGAAGGAGTCACTTTACGAAGAAATGGAGAAAATTTGATGGGATAAGGTTAAAAACCTTTGTTATGAGACAAAATGGTTAAAATGGAGAAAGCTGTTTATGGATGAACCACCATTTTTGCATGAGAAAAGGCGGGTAGGGGGTGTTTCCATTTGGAACGTGATACGCATCCCCGCCCGACAAGTGTCATTAGAGAACTACCCATTTCGCGTGGCCTTGGGAGAAATAAACTTTCCGCTGAAAGTCACGCGACTTGGAACGGGGGCTGTCAGATCTGGGGCCTTAGATCTGACGATGGAGAATGAGCACGATTCTAGAAATATGTGCAGGAAAAAGAAAAGGGAGGGGGATTTTATCCCTCGAGCATCTTTTGGGCACGATCACCGTCTGATGAGCCAGCCTCAGATCAGACGGCGCACGTCAATATTGCGTTGGGCCCATAGTCTATTTTTAATGCGCGATGAGGGCGGTATCTTCAAACTGCTTGAGGCCACGTGTCAACCTGTGGCGCTGATCGCTGCCGAATGGGGAAAACCTCTTTCCCCTTAAAAGCGGTGCGATAAAAACTGCCCGGCTTTGAACAGTGAGTGACTGCGGGGACCACCGGGGCGATGGTTTGTGAGCCGTCGATCTGCAGATCAGATCGACGATGGAGAGCGAATGGAACTTTGCACCGGCAGAAAACTTTATGATATAAGAAAACCCAAAAAATTAATATAAAAAAAGGTTTATACTTTGGGGGCGGAGTATTTATTTACAATACGGCTTGGTGCCTGGTTCCAGCACTAGGGCCTGTGTAGTGGAAATGGTTAAGGACTTAGCCCAAGGGGGCTTAAACCTTTACAAAAAAATATGTATTTTTTTATGAATTTTTCAATGTTTTTCAAGGGTTGTGAGGGTTTTGATAAGGCAAAGAAAGAGACTTAAACCTTATTAAAAGGGGTTTTGAGGGAGGGGAAAGGGGAAAAATATGAAAATGAAGGAATTTTTTTTTTATGGAGAATAAAGGGGTGAAAATGAGGTTAGTTTTTTTAATGGAGGAAGGGGGAAAAGGGATTTTGCAGTAGTCTCTCATGAAATCAGTAGAATTCCAGAGTATAAAATGGGCACAATAGGGAAGATTTTGGACAGAGGCATGAGGCCTTTATGAGTCTTCAAGAGCCAACACTTTTTGCAATAAAATTTGTTCCTTGAAGGCTCCAAAAATGATTTAGCCACCTTTTGGTATAAAAAATTTCATAGGTGGCTAACAACCACTTCAGGTTCCAATATGATTTTTCTTTCCTCATCAAGTTCTAGCAATATTGTTTAAACTGGAAGATTTTCACCTATAACCTTCTTTAAGCATGAAACATTGAAAAATAGATGCATTCGTGAAGAAGCAGGAAGCTCCAATTTGTATGCCATAATACCAATATTTTGGAACACCTTGTAAGGACCATAGTACTTTGGCAATAATTTATTATCCTTCTTATCTTTCTTGAGGGACAATTTTTTTTATTGTTGTAGCCATAAAAATACCTGGCCTACATGGTGTGTGCATGTATGTTGATCTCATTTATTTCATTCCCGATTTTGTGCCAATTCAAAGCGGTCCTTAAGAGTTGGAGAACTTCACAAGATGCTCGATGTGATCTTCCACTGCTTGAACCTTCAAATTTTCCTTTAAATATGATGTGATCGATGGTGGATGATATCCATAAAGTGCCATAAATGGGGTCATTTTTGCTGCAGTATGGAAGGAAGTGTTATACCACCATTCAGCGAGAGGTAATCACTTGACCCATTGTGTTTGTTTATCAGATACAAAACAACGAAGATATCATTCCAAACATTTATTTTGTTCTCATCATGAGTTTCCTCTATTATATTTTCACCATTAGGAAACATTTCTTGTATCAATCCCTGTTAACATTCCATGTCTCCATGCAGATCTGTTCTTCATGTTTTCCATTTTCTCATCGATCTTAGCTTCCACGTGTCATCCATCTTATCTTCCATGCCAGCTTCCATGCCATCCATCTTAGCTTCCACTCCTTTCTTCAAACCATCCATCTTAGTTTCCACGCCTTTCTTCAAAACTTCCATGTCATTTTTTGTTGCTCTTTGTGAGAGCCAAATTTGTTGCACTTGCTCTTGCAATTTTGATATGTCGTGTTGCCATTCTTCGTCTTTATGAGTCATAGTAGACCTTTCTAAAGGATTAATGGGTGTTGAATTCTTTTTAGGGGCCATTTTAGAATCTATTACTGATATCTATTCTACAATATTCCCTTGGAATCAATTCAACTTGATTCTTCAAACAAGACTTATGCAATTCAGAAAAAAAATACACACCTTTTACTTTGTTTTGAGGAGCTTGATATTGAAATCAAATTATCTCTATAATTATGGATCCTTAATATCTAAAATTTTGCGACATTATTCCTCAGGATTGCGGCTTCGCACTCTAAAAATTTCATATTCTGAACCTTCGTAGAAAAAACTTTATAGCGAAAATGCCATTATGACCTGTTTGGAGTAGTGAAACCCCAAAATCTCAAAGCTCTAATACCAAATGTTGTGAAACCAGCTCCAAAAAGAGAATAAAAGAGATATCAATGCCTTATAAATAAGCCACTTTGAGGGGGAAACCTCCAATGCATTACATGAATGAACAATTCTTGGATGATTCAAATTACAAAACCTCCTTTCTATATATAGGAGTCCATGGGGCCACAATGTAATCCTAGCTGACCTAACAATAATAACTTAAGGGAAAAATAATAACAATATGGAGGTTACAAGGGTACAATAATAACAATAAGTGGGTTACACTAACAACAATAAGGGACTATACTAGTAATATAGGGACCTAGCAAGATGTGGAGGCACTATCTTCTTACTAGGAGTTTTGTATTGATGAGTGATTACAATGGATTGAGGTATTTGTTTGACCAACTGAATCTAAACACCAGAAAAGATAAATGGTTGTACATGATAAGTGATTTTGATTTTGAGACAAAATACATCAAGGGTAAAGAGAACATGGTCATTGATTCTCTTAGAAATAATATACAGATAAATCACACTGTAGCTATGAGCTCCTATGGGATAGATTTACAAGATAGGATATTGCAGGCATGTCAGGAGGATTTCAGGTATATGGAGCTTAGGCAGAGATTAAAATATAGTACATGTATAGGTATAGGTGGAGGCATACATGATTTGTACTATCACCTCATGAGAGATGGATTGATCAATTTTAGAGATAAGATATATGTGCCAAATAGTAGAGAGCTTAAGAAGGTGATCTTGAGGGATTTTCATGCGAAACCATATTCATATTGTTATGAAACCAACTCCAAAAATATAAGAAAAGAGATATCAATGCCTTATAAATCAACCACTTCGAGGGGGAAACCTCCTTTAAATTGCATAAATGAACAATTCTTGGATGCTACAATTGAAAAAACTTTCTTTCTATATATAGGAGTCCATGGGGTCACAATATAATTCTAGTTGAACTAACAATAATAATGTAAGGGCACAATAATAAAAATATGGGGGTTACAGGGGTACAACAATAACAATAAGGGGGTTACAGGGGTACAACAATAACAATAAGGGGGCTATACTAACAAAAATAAGTGACTACGCTAGTAATATAGGGACCTAACATGCCCCTCTCCTTCAAAAACGTTTTGTCCTCAACGCTTGAGTAGCTCTAGATGATTCTGTATAAAATTCCCATCCACCCATGTAGAATCTTGAGTGGGTAAGTTCTTCCACTTGATGAGATACTCTGAAATTGACCGATTTTGTAGCTATCGAGTTCTTGTTTCCGTGACTACTTCATGTTCCAATATCATTTTTCCTTCCTCATCAAGTTCTGGAAATATTGTTTGAACTAGAATTTTGTCACCTATAACCTTATTTAAGCATGAAACATGGAAAAATAGATGCACTCAAGAAGAAGTTTCAGATATTCAAGATCAAAAATCACTGAGATATTTCAGTTTCAATATCGAGCTCTGATACCAAATGTTACGAAACCAACTCCAAAAATAGAAGAAAAGAGATATCAATGCCTTAGAAATCATCCACTTCGAGGGGGAAACCTCCTTTATATTACATAAATTAACAATTCTTGGATGTTACAAATGACAAAACCTCCTTTCTATATATAGGAGTCCATGGGGTTATAATATAATCCTAGCCTGCCTAGCAATAATCATGTAAGGGCACAATAATAACAATATCGGGGTTACAAGGGTACAATAATAACAATAAGGGGGCTATAATAACAATAATAAGAGACTACACTAGTAATATAGGGATTCAACAAAAATCACCCAGGCTATTAGAAGACATTGACTGCAATGAAGAGGTTTTATAATTGGACGAATATGAGGAAGGATGTAGCAGAGTTTGTGGCTCAGCGTTTGGATTGTTAGCAGGTAAAGGCAGAGTGTAATCATCCAGGTGGTCTACTACAACCTATTGTGATTCCAAAATGGAAATGGGAGGTCAATTACATGGGCTTTATCATAGGTTTGCCGAGGATAGTGGGACAACATGATTCTATGATGGTTATTGTGGACAGGTTAACAAAGGTTTCACACTACATCCCAGTGAAGAATACATATTTAGCTAGTGATGTATCATAGGTGTTCATCATAGATGTAGTCATATTGCACGGTGTTCCAAAGTATAATGTGTTAGACAAGGATGGCAAGTTCACTTCCAAGTTTTGGAAGGAGTTGTTTGCAGGATTGGGGACATAGTTTTCATTCAGTACAACTAATCATCTGTAGACAAATGGATATTCTGGGAGGGTTACCAGGATCTTCAAGGACATGTTCAGGGTATATGTGATGCATTAGCAACGTAAGTGGAAAGAGTATCTACCATTCCTTTATTTTTCATACAACAATGGGTATCAGGATTAATTAGGGATTAGTGCCTTTGAGGCACTATGTGGGTGGAGTTGTAATACTCCTATCAGTTGGAGTGATCCAGTTAACATGGTGTTGATTGGACCAGACATATTGGAAGACATGGAGTAGGGAATGCAAGTTATAAAGAAAAATATTAAGGTAGCACAGGATATACATAAGAGTTATGCAGACTAGAACATGGTATTTAAGGAGTTTCAGGTTGGGGAACATGTGCATTTGTGCATCAATCCCAAGAAGAGATCCTTGAGGATCAGATCATGTGCCAAGTTAGTACCAGGGTATTCCAAGACTTTTGAGATCCTTGAGAGGATTGGAACAGTGCCTTATCCACTTTTACTATCTCCAACAGTGAAATTCCATGATGTGTTTCATATTTCATTAAATAAAAGGTATATAAAGGATGTTGATCATGTTATTGATTGATCTATATTGCAGGTGGAGAAAGAAGGAGAATTAAAGTTGGAACCTCAGTGCATATTGCAGTGGAAGAAGCTCATGCTCAGGAATAGAGCCATCGATAAGGTTAAAGTGCAATGGAAGCACTTTACGCCCGATGAAGCTACATGGGAGATGGCAGGTAAGATGCACTCTATGTATCATTCATTTTTTACTAGTTGAGGCAAAGAAATTTTGGTATGATGTTTTGGTATATGTTTTGGCATATGTTTTGTTATGATTCTCTGGTATATGTACATATGTATATGGATGCAAATATCACCATGAGCTAAGTTATACAACTCCAATAAGCACTATGGTTGTTATATGGTCATGTTATCATGGTGTTTTCCTTGAGTAGGTCATTCATTGTAAATACTACAATGAGATAAGTTATAAAGCTCCATGTGTAGTATGTTTTCTTCTCACCAGTTTTGTTGAGGTGTATGTGTGGTTTTATTCTCAGCGGTTTTTCTAAGGTGTAGGTATGGTTTAACACATAGGATGGTGGTCCCCAAGGGGGAGGGCTCTGTAACAGACCCAGGTTAAAAATCCCATGTAATAAATGTTGGACATTGGATAAAACAATGCTCCCCATGTGTTTCACAACATGGACTAACCTCCTCTCATGGATCCTTATCTTTGGCGATGTGATCATTGAATAACACCTACGGGTTTTTTTCTAACGAAAATTATGATTCCCAACAAGTGGTGTCAAAGAGTAGGTCACACGTTTGATACACACCTGGATCGTGTTGGGGGGGAATAGTTGGACATTAAATAAACCAATGCTCGCTATGTATTTTTTGATATGTACTAACCTCCTCTCATGGATCCTTATCTCTAGAAATGCAATCATTTAATAACACCTACAGGTTTCGCCGTAATGGAAATCATGATTCCCAACAATAAAATTCAATTATGGAAAAAATAAGGCCACAGTTAAGGGACACTTATTCCAAGCTGAATGTTGGGAAAATATATCTTAGTGGGCATCACTGTATATTATTTTATGGAAAAGGTAAATTGGAAAAGGAAATGGCTAAGGCATTAAAGAGGAAAAACATATTTTTGGCACATTTTTTATGAAAATAAATGAAAATAGGAGAAAAATAAGGTAAAAGGTCACATGTTTCATACGAGGAGGAAAATGAAGGAAAATAATGGAAAATGAAGAAAATAGAGGCCTAATTGATAAAAATTATTTTGAGGATCAATTGGTACCTGTTGAGGCCTCAGAATTCGCTGCCGCAACATGGGGGAAAACCATTTGATTCAGACCTTAAAGAAGCTCCTTTTCCGTTTGGTGTAGTTGCTCTGACTGGGGATAGTGGGACCAGTTTCCCAATAAGGAATGATTTTGGGGTGTGTTTTGATTATACAACATGTAATGGAAAATGATTCTAATCTATCACATGCATCTATCTACACTATCTATTATACTATATGCCCGGGGTGTTTCTTCATTTATGCGATCTAAAGAGATATCTTTCAACTATTAGTAATATAGATTATTTAATAGTTTAAAGAGATGAAAATTATATAAGGTGATTCTTCTAAAAAAATAGCTTGATTATAAGAATTGTGAAAACTATATTGCATTCATATGTGTGATTATATATCTAATACGAAATCACAGAAAAATATTAGTACAAAAGTGCATTTAACATTCATCTATAATGGCATTTCAAATATATAATGCAATAAAAATATGGTTTTCAATCTAGAAATTAAGACTTAATACAAGTGAATATAAGTACCATATGTACGAATTTCTACTCATGTAAACTAATATTAGATATCTTCTCTTCACTTTAAAGAAAATTAAAGAGTATAGTAGTGAAACATCAGTTAAACAACTTCAAATGTCAAAAGATAATAGACTGTGTTCCATTAATTCATCAAAGCATTCACAAACTTACAGTAGTGCATTCTTTGAGATTTTTTTTGAAAAATTTCAGGACCCTTATCTAAATGCACGAGAGGGGTTTAAATACTAAACTAACTGTTGTAGCTCCTAGAGACAGCCTTGAGTTGTATAAATACCAGTGCCTAGGACATCTTAAATGCAAGGAGAATATGACTCAACTGATTGCAGTTCACAATGTTAGGCTCTCATGTTATTATCACTCAGATGAATGGTTTTAATCAAGGTGGAACCAAGACCCCAAAGTTAAACACAACAACTAGGAAAACTACAGAAACTGAGTACAAACTGCAATAAGTAAATGCATCAGACAGCTTTAAAACATAATGTTGTAAAGGGGGGCGACTTCTAAAATGAACACACAGCTATCAAGTAATATATGAGTGATGACTATGATGGAAGATGGAGTAAGATACCAACTATAACCAGGCTTATTCAAAGACAAGAATCCATATATCTGGGCTCGTTCAAAGATAAGAATCCATTGTAGTTAATATCGAAAGAAAGGTGGAAGATATAGAAAATGAAACAAATTATTATGCCTGAGCAATATTTAAAGTGCTATAGATGAGTAAATATGAGTATCTGCTATGATAAATTCACATCCATACATGGGAGAACTTGCATTACAAAGCATTAGATACAAGAAATGTGGAGAGATACGAAATGAACATTTGTATTAAAAAATATAGAGAAGAGTTACAAACTATGAATCACCCAGATCAGAATCCCCAATTCCAGCAAAACTTCTTATTACTGAATCCCTACGGGAACTTCAAACATCTACTATCAAATTTCATACAACATACATACAGAACACTCGAACTAGTGAGTCCTTTGGAAAATCTGGAACCTTTTGTTAGTGCTGTCTTCCTGCTTTTATAACCTCTGATTCCTATGCTTGAGAAGATATTTTGGGAAAATGTCTTCCCCGCATGCTTTTATTTTGTTTCAGTTCAAAATAAAAAATAGAAATTATGATGAGGTAAAACTGCCTCTCATCATCTTACAATGCAGGCCTAAATCCGTTTCTAACTAAAATGTAACAATTGACTAAACTGAAAGTAAAAATTGCAGGAGTGAACTAAATATTTCACCCAAAATGAAAAAGTGAAGGGAACCTAAGGTAAAAATGCCAAACATGCCCAGTCATGAATGATCGTTGCTGTTTGATGAGGCGGAGCCCCTGCCGCTGCTAGCAAGGCAATATAGTTAGTCATGGGATATCTGGCCTTCTGAGTTGGAGAATGCGGTACTGATAATAGTGGAAGAGTTTTCCTTCTATACTGGAGGGTCTTATAGAATGTCCAATGGTCATGATCCATTGACAGAGACGTGAAACTGACCCTCTGTATCTTTTTTCTCTACTTCCTGGGCATGGAGGATCATCATCCTCGGCCTCCAGCCACTGTGATTGGCTATGAGATAGGCTGGGTACTTAAAAGGCCATGAAAACCATGCACAAACAAAAAACCAATTAAATAAATCCTGCGATGAGGGCTAGAATGCCTCAAATGGCTTAGGTGAAGGCGGAGGAGCAGTGCGGAGGCAAGGAATGCAGCGGGGGAATTTCCATGGCAAAAGCAAAGCTTAAATCTGATTTGGCACAAAGTTATGCAAAGGGCGGTTTTGCGAAAACTGGAGTCGTTTTCGCGCAGGCAAAAGGTGGTAAGCGGTAAGGAGTGGAATGAACGCAGTACAGTTAGGTGGGGGACGCGTGTCCTCACAAAACCATCCATTTCATGTGGAAACAGCGTGATCAGGTTATTTGATGAAATGAATGCTAAGAGGAATGTGGACCATCCAATCATAGCAATCTAGATCAATGGCAGAGAAAGAATGCGATGGAAGAACTTGCATGGTCGGGTGGGATCGGAAATGACGTTAGAAATTTTGTCACGTAGCGAGATGATCAGTTGCAGGGTTATAGAAGCGAGAGCGATCTGGGCCGTTGGATGAGGAAGATCAACAGTCTAGATCAGATCAGGGGAGTGAAATATTGGATGCGTGATCGGGAAATTTACGAAGGCACGATGGAACAAGGATCGTTGGATCATAATGGACCTCAATGGTGGAGATCAACTGCAGGGGAAATCGAGGGTGTGGATCAAATTCTTGGCCTGTGCCTCCACATAAACCTCAGCCGTTGATCTAAGATCTTCCATAGTCAAACAGGTAAACTACGGAGGCACTCAAAGTGTTAACAAGTGCGCTGAAAGTGCTTCCGAGTAAAGAGGAATACTGGCGGTCCGTTGGATCGGGATGATCAACGGTCAAGAATGCATCATGGAATCGCACAAGGGCCTAAATGGTGCAAGGGGAGGGATGAATCACGATGTGGCGATGAAGCGATGACTGTCCGATCAGGAGGATTGACGGTCTAGATCGTATTGTGGCTTTGTGTAAATGAATGGATGAGGCGGAGGATAGCGAAACAACGAGATAGCACCGATCGTTGGATGAGGAGGATCAACAGTCCATATCATATCGTGGGGGACGAAAAATGGATAAATGAAGAAGAGGGTAGCAATACAGCGATACAACACTGACCGTTGGATCAGGAGGATCAACGATCGGGATTCCATCGCGGGGGATGAAAAATGGATGAATGAGGCGGAGGACAATGATATGTCGATGGAGCAAGATTCGTTGGATCGGGGGCGAGATCAATAGTGGAGGTGTGATTGGGAAATCACATCGACGGGGGAAAAAGGTTTGGGAAGTGGAAATGGGAATCGCTGGAGTGCGATGTCGATGGGGAAGGCGAAGTGTGACGGAGTGAGGACTGTTGGATCTGGGAGAGATCAACGGTGGATATTATCTCGGAAGATTGGCATATCGTTGGAAAAGAGTTTGGGAACGAGAACTTTGAATGAAGCAATTTGCGATGTGCGATAGATGGGCGATGTGCGATAAGTGATGACCGTTGGATTTGTGGAGATCGACGGTTGGGATTGCCTTGGGGTTTTGCACTTCGACGGAAAAGGAATTCGAGGAATAAGGAATGTTAGGGTGGTGATGAGCATTGCGATAGCCAACAGGTGGAAATGGAACGTGCAATTTCCATTGGATCAGCGAATATCAACGGTCAGTATCTCTTCGGCAATGATGAACCTCGATAGTGAAATAAAAGAGAAACTGAGTGGATTTGGGAACCAGCGAAGTTCGATGGCCGAAGAGGGATTAAAAAATTTTAGTCGTCGGACACAGAGTGGGGTCATATGAGGAATGGGGGTTAAGGGCTTAAGCCAAAAAGCTCTTAGAGGCCCACTATGTTAAAAATGAGCACTTTTAAAGCCAAAAGGTGGATTTCTGCCTTTTCAAGGGTTTCAATAGGTGAAAAAGGGGTTGTGACAGTTTATATAGTCCTTTTTGTATTTTCTTTGTAGAATGAAGCTACTTATCATTAGACTTCCCAGCTCTATGAGGGATGTCATAACAACATTGGCTCCACTTGGGGATGACCTGTTTGTCCTCGAATGTGTCGAGAACTCCGTAGACCATCTGTTAACTTCTCTCCTGCAAACACATTCCCTTGATGCCTTCTCTTCTTTCTTCATGACAAATCAAAGCAACAAAGATAAAAGCAACTAAATAATGTACAATATTATACAGTAGACCTTCCGGCTTGAATCAATACTAGAAAAAGTGTTTTAAGAATTGCCCATTCACAGGGGCTTTGAGCAGATCACCCTGTAAATTTTCTAGTCTGAAAGTATTGTTTCCTTCAGCTTCTGCAATTTTGAAAGGTCCGAACCATAGAGGATCAAAATTTCCATGCTTTCCTTTCTCAGCCCTTCTTATATCCCATCTTAGCACCAAATCTCCGACCTGCATCTCTTTACCTTTAGCATGCTGATCAAACAGGTCTTTCATTTTCTCTTGGTACTCAATCAACCTCTGATTTACTTGACTTCGAGTCTCCTCCAGCTCCAGTAACTGATTCATCCTTCTGGTAAGATCGTTTGGTTCCTCTTGACAATCTTGCATGAACCTAGCCACAGATAAGGCCAATTGTATTGGGAAAACTGCTCCTCTACCATAGACCAATTCATATGGGGACTTGCCTATTGACCTTTTACTAGTGATTCTATTTTCCCATAGCATGAACTTGAGCTGAGAATCCCAGTTCTTCTAGTTTTCATTTATGGCCTTTTTCAGCGCCCTCACTAAGGTTTTGTTTGAGGATTCTACCAATCCATTCCCCTGTGTATAATATGTAGTAGAGTGCCCTAATAAATTTGGCAGACTTAAAAGCATTATCTGTGACAATCTTATCAGGGCAGCCAAACCTTGAGATAATGTTATCTTCCAGAAACATGATCACCACTGTGTCTATAGCATTGTGTGCTGGCATAGCCTCTACCCATTTAGTGAAGTAATCGGTGGCTGTTAGTATCCACTTGTGTTGCCCACTTGAGGTAGGATGAATTTTGCCAATGAAATCAATTCCCCACTGCTGGAAAGGTTCTTCGACGTGTACCAGGATCATAGGAAAAGGTGTGAACTTCTGCCTTTCAGCAAATTTTTGACATTTTTCACAGGCCCTTCCCCGAGCATAAACATCTTTGAAAATTTTGGGCCAGAAAAACCGTGCTTTCATAATTTTGTGTGCCATAGCCCTCCAGCTATAATGGCCACCACAGATTCCCTCGTGGAATTCTTCCATCACTTCTTCTACTTCATTTTCCATGAGACATAAAATTAGTATGCCCAGTGGGTATCTCCAGTACAAACAGACATTTGTTATGATGAACTTCTTAGATCTTAGCCTCAATGTTCTATACTTTGTCTTGTTGCAGCTTGGAGGACATCTAAGAGTCAAGAGGTACTTTACGATTTCCTCGTACCATGGACTGAGAAGGTACTTCATATGGGTTTTTGTTTAGTGGTTTCTATCTCGCACTGCTCATCTGCTCTCCCAGACTCTTCATTGGCCACTATAGATAAATTTGTCCCCAAAGCCTGACAGTTTGATTCGGAAAGGATCTTGGCTAATCCCTACCCCTTTATTAGCTTAGTGGGGCATATATCCAACTCATACTCCTGTATTTTGGCTATTCATTTGCCTCTCTTTCCTTCACTATCCCCCTGAATCAAGATGTCTTTTACAGCCGCTATGGGTACGAATGTAGTTATAGCTGACTGCAACACATACATCCGAAAAGCCTTCAGGGATTTAACCAAGGCATAAGCCTGTTTCTCTAGGATATTATATTTTAGCTCCGCATCGCGGAGCACTTGATCGAAGAAGGCGATGGGTTTCTCATGACCTTCCTCATTTTTCTTCAATAATACAGCTGTGACTATGTGGGGAGATGCAAATGAAAAGATCATGAAGGGTTTCACATAATCTGGTCCTGCCAATACTGGGGCTTCTGCGAAAGCATTATTTATTCTGTTAAAAGCTTCCCATGACTCAGGAGTCCATTTTTCTTCATTATCCTTCTTTAGCATCTCAGTTATGTGCCGGACTATCTCTGCATAGTTAGGTATGAATCTTCTCAAGAAGTTGATATGTCCCATAAAAACTTGGACCTCTTTCTTGTTTCTTGGCAAGGATATACCATTTATGCCTTCTACCCTTTTCGAGTCAATTTTTACCCCTGCCTTTATTACAATATGCCCCAATAGTTTACCCTCTTCTAAAGAAAAAAAATATTTTTGATGGTTTAAAGAAAATCCATACCTGTGGCACTTGTCAAAGGTTCTACGCAAATGCTCTATATGTTCAGCATCTTCCTTTGAGAAGACTGTGATATCATCTAGGCACACCACCACCAATTTGTCTTGTTCTCCCACAAAATAAATGTCCATGGCCCTTTGAAATGTAGCCCCCACGTTGATCAATCCAAACGGCATTCGGGCATACATAAATGTTCTCCAAGGAGTGGTGAATGCAGTTTTCTTTTGGTCCTCCAGAAGCATTTCTACATGATTGTACCTAGAAAATCCATCCATCATAGACATTCGTGAACATCCTACCACCTTCTGCAATATATGATCCATCTTGGGCAGCGTATAATTGTCTTTAAGAGATGCTCTGTTCAAGTTTCGAAAGTCGACGCACAATCTTATTTCCTCATTCTTCTTTCGGACTGGGACCAAGTTGGCCACCCATTCAGAATATCTTAATGGCACAATAATCTTACCCTTAAACAATTTCTTGATTTCCTTTTCTATGGAAGGAAGGAGTAGAGGATTAATTTGTCTTAATTTCTGTTTGTGTGGCTTAGCATCTCCTTTTAATGGAATCTTGTGCTGGATAATGCTAATATAAAAGGTCTTCAAATCTTGATAGGACCAGGCAAAGACATCTTTATATGTCTGAAATATCTTCTGATATTGCTCTTTGTATTCTTCGGGTACCTTATTAGACAATTTCACAATCTTTCGATCAGCCTCAGTACCGAGGTTCAGGTCATCTACCTGGTTCTCTTCATCGATCTTGTTTGGCCTGACGGGGACATCGTTCTTATCGAAGAACCTCTCCAGGGGGACCAGTCCTCTGGGTATTACATTCCCTTTGAGCTGCAGCACCTTGTGCCTAGCCATGGTATCTTGCCATTTATTCTGAGGAAGGTCCTCAGTCTCCTCCTCACCAACATCTATGTCCATATTGGAGAAATCCCCAACAATATCCATGAATATTTTCACTTGCTCTTCATCTTCAAACACCTGCCAGTGTTTGACATTGTCAGGGATGGAAGGAAGGTAGTGAACCTCTATTTCATACCTCAGGAGGGGGTTTTGAGGTGGTCAGAAAGTGCTTGCAGCTACTACAAGAGAGTCTGCCATTCTGTTTTGGTCTCTTGGCATGAATTGAATATTGAATGCTAAGAATAAATTATGTACCAAGTCCCATAACTCATTTGTGTAAGCCCTCAGTCGTGGGTGCTTAGCTTCACATTGATTTCTTACTTGCCTCACCACCAGTTCTGAATCTCCTAGAACCTTCAAGCTCTAAATATTCATATTCTTTGTTGTTTGTAGACCTAGGAGAAATGCTTCATATTTAGCCACATTTTTCGTGGCTTCATACACCAATTTGAAAGATAATGGGACCAGTTTCCCAGTAGGGGAGACAAGGAGAATCCCAGATCCATTCCCTTCCTTTGAGTTGGCTCCATCAAAGTGAAAGGTCCAAACCCCACCTTCTTTATTACTTGAGGACTGCTCGGTTTTTCCTTGATAGAAAGATGGCTCCTGCAAGTAATCTTGGTCTTCTTCAAGCATTAGGCAAGAAAAATCACCCTCTTTGTTGTACACCGGTGAATTCACTAAATTATTAACTTCAGTGACCATCTTCACAAACCTTGTTTCCCAATATAATCTCCTTTCTTGGCCTCCAAACACAAGTATGGTCGCATAGGTTAGGTCTATCTTTATCGATCCTCCGATTTTTGTACTCCGTGATCTTGATAACAACATCCCAAACCAAGCTAGGATGTTGGCCAATACTATGTCCATTACCATGCTCTTAGCTGGGATTTGGGCTAGATTTACCACCAAATATTTGATCATCCCTAGGCGTTTAACTCTCTTGGAATCAAAAGAGTAGAGGTCTTTATACGGGCGAGTGATCTATAGCCCTAATTGCTCCATCACCGACAGAGGTAACGGGTTATGGGATGCCCCGGAATCTAGCATACAGTTGTACAACAGAAAATCATGAATTACTAAAGAGACATAGAAAGGAGGATTTGAAGCATCTAACTCCTCAAGATGAGGACCAAACATTACCATAGGCCTTTCTTTCGGGAGGCTTAAACTATCTGGGATTGGGGATGCTCCTTGAGGAAGCATGAAAGAAGACACCTGAGACTGGTATACTGGCTGTTTCAGGAGTTCGGTTAAGGGGACTAGGATTTTAACTTTTTCTAGTTCTTTTTGAAGATTAAAAGCAGAGGGAGACTTCTCTATGAGACTTTCCTTTGGCTCTTTACTCTCAGCTCGAGGTTTTTCTTCCTTTGGGATAGGATTGAATTTTGTATTTGGAGTAGAGGCCAACTTAGAAGAGGAAGGAATGGAGTCATTAGAATGTAAAGGTTTAGTTATAGGTCCCTTACCTTTATCTCCAACTTTTTGAACAACTGTCTCCTTCTGAGGAATCTCTTCTTCTTGTTCTTGTGTGTGGGTTCTCTTTCTAGAGGACTTGAGATCATATTTTATATGAAACTGTGCTTGCATGAAGTCTACAAATTTTTTATAGTAATCATCGATCTCTGGATCTTCAGCAGCATTTGTTTTTTCTTCTTCTTCCTACAAGGAAAGCTCCACTCCTTCACTTTCTTGCAAATAAGACTCAACTTCATCACCATTTGAGTAAGCAAGATATTGATCATCTTGCCCATTGGGGATGTCTTCGGTAGGGCCATCCATCTTCCCTTCCAGATACAATGGGGGTTGTATATGGTCTTGCTGCTCCTTCTGATCTATTTTTAATATTTGCAAAGGAGGCTTTCTGTATTGGGGGTTATAACCCCTATTCAGAGCAACTTGAGGTGGCCTGGAGGAGGAATTCTTTGCTTCGAGCTCAAGCTTCACCATCTTGCTTGAAATTTTCTTGATCATTATGTTCATCTCCTCTATTTTGTAATCTGATACCTCTCTATCTTGACCAGAGGTAGATGCTTCTTATTTCCCTCTCCGTCTAGCATCATGGTCTAACCTCCATTTTCATTTACTCGTAGAAGCGAAGTTAGCTTCCACTTCCAATGCATCAGTCTGGGCTTCATCCAGAGTAGCAGACTTCCTTTCTCTTAAAAAGAATCTAAATTATTACTCAAAGGCTGCTACAAACACCACTTTAGCAGTGGTCTGGTGAGGCTTCATTTCAGTTGGGAGACTTGTATATAATTTATTAAATCTCTTGATGAATTCAGACACATATTCATTATGCCTCTTTCTGAGTGCATTGAATTCTATAAGATAATATCTGTGGTCCTTCTTCTCTCCCCACTTATTGATGAAGGAATTTTCCATATCCTCCCAATTATTAATGGAGCAGTCCCCCAAGGTCTTAAACCATTTTCTGACCTCTCCATCCAGAGACTGGACAAACAATCTCAACACCACATCCAGATGTTCAAAATTGAAATTTTCTGTGAAGGCACAGAAAACTTCCAGGTGTTTCTAGGCTTCAGTATCATTTTCTCCATTGAAATGAGGTAGGATCTTTAAGTAATCCTCAGGCATGTCATTCAGGATCTGAGGTAATTCCAGGGGGGCATATTTTTTTAGTAGGAAGCCAGGAAGAGCCATCGAAGGTTGTGGAGGTGGCAGGAGAGTCTGATGTGTATTAGGGGGTGGTGGAAGAGAAGTATGTATGAAAATGGGGATATATTGAAGAAAAACTTGAGGGGTTGATTAAAATGCTGGAATATGAGTAGCGGGAACCTCTGTGACTTCTTTAACTTCTTCAACTTCGGGAGTGGGATGCAGAAAAAAACTCGTGGTGTCTACAAACTCAGCCTCATATTTGACTTTAATATCTTCTAGGGAGGGGTTATCAGAATTATAATCAAGGGTTCTTGCACTAGAATCGAGACCTTGATCTTGAGCTAATTGAGAGGAGGATGGAGAGTCTTCCAAGGAGAATCTGGGAATATCTACATAAGCTGATTGTATTTCTCTCCAACTTCTCTTGTGCAAAATCTTCTCTGGATCAGAAACTGAAGGTGTTGTCAACTGTGATGTATCTGACCTCAGGTGTGGCTTTCGGGAGGCCAGGACTGAAAATAGATTTATCCTTTCAAGGACAGTGGAGTCACCAAGGTGAGGGGTCTACAACTCCCAACCCTTCCTGCTCACCTATTTTGAAGGGTGGATGAATATTTTTCGGGGCCCAGGGATTTAGTTCTTGAAATTCTTTCCTGGTAATGACGCCTGAAAGATGTTGTAGCTCCTAGAGACAACCTTGAGTTGTATAAAGACCAGTGCCTAAGAAATATTAAATGCAAGGAGCATATGACTCAACTGATTGTAGTTGACAATTTTAGGCTCTCATGTTATTATCACTCAGATGAATGGTTTTAATCAAGGTGGAACCAAGACCCCAAAGTTAAACACAAAAGCTAGGAAAACTACAGAAACTAAGTACAAACTGCAATAATTAAATGCATCAGATAGCTTTAAAACAAAATGTTGTAAAGGGGGCCGACTTCTAAAATGAACACAGATATAAAGTAATATATGAGTGATGACTATGATGGAAGATGCAGTAATATACCAACTATAACCGGGCTTATTCAAAGACAAGAATCCCTATATCTGGGCTCGTTCAAAGATAAGAATCCATTGTAGTTAATATTGGAAGAAAGGTGGAAGATATAGAAAATGAAACAAAGTATCCTGCCTGAGCAATATTTAAAGCGCCATAGATGAGTAAATATGAGTATTTGCTATGATAAATTCAAATCCATGCATGGGAGCACTCGCATTCCAGAGCATTAGATACAAGAAATGTGGAGAGATACGAAATGAACATTTGTATTAAAAACATAGAGAAGAGTTACAAACTATGAATCACCCAGAGTAGAATCCCCAATCCCAGCAAAACTTCTTATTACTAAATCCCTAAGGGAACATCAAAAATCTACTATCAAAGTTCATACAACATACATACAGAACACTCGAACTAGTGAGTCCTTTGGAAAATCTGGAACCTTTTGTTAGTGTTGTCTTCCTGTTTTAATAACCTCTGATTCCTATGCCTGAGAAGATATTTTGGGAAAATATCTTCCCCGCGTTCTTGTATGTTGTTTCAGGTAAAAATGAAAAACAGAAATGATGATGAGGTAAAGCTGCCTCTCATCATATTACAATGCAGGCCTAAAGCTGTTTCTAACTGAAATGTAACAATTGACCAAACTGGAAGTAGAAACTGTAGGAGTGAACTAAAGATTTCACCCAAAATGACAAAGTGAAGAGAACCTAAGGTAAAAAGGCCAAACAGGCCCAGTCATGAATGATCATTGTCGTTTGATGAGGTAGAGCCCCTGCTGCTGCTAGCAAAGGCAATACAGTTAGTCGTGGGATAGCTGGCCTTTTGAGCTGGAGAATGTGGTACTGTTAATAGTGGAAGAGTTGGCCTTCTGTACTGGAGGCTCTTATATAATGGCCAATGGTCATGATCCATTTACTAAGACATGAAACTGACCCTCTGTATCTTTTTTCTCTACTTCCTGGGCATGGAGGATCGTCATCCTCAGCCTTGAGCCACTGTGATTGTCTATGAGACGGCCTGGGTACTTAAAATGCCATGAAATACCTCCACAAATAGCAAACCAATTAAATAAATCTTGTGATGAGGGGTAGACGTCTTCAGATGGCTCAGGTGAAGGCAGAGGAGCAGTGCAGAGGCAGGGAATGCAGCGGAGGCATTTCGATGGTGGAAGTAGAGCTTAAATCTGATTTGGCACAAAGCTATGCAAAGGGCTATTTTGCAAAAACCGGAGTGGTTTTCGCACAGGAAGACGATGGTAAGTGGTAAGGAGTGGAAGGAATGCGATACGGTTAGGTGGGTAATCCGTTTCCTCACAAAACCGCCCATTTTGCATGGAAACAACGCGATCAGGTTATTTGATGAAATGAACGCAAAGAGGAATGCAGACCGTCCGATCATAGCAATCTAGATCAACGATGGAGGAAGAATGCGATGGACAAACTTGCGCGTTTGGGTGGGACCGGCAATGACGTCAGCAATTTTGTCATGTAGCGGGATGATCAGTTCCGGGGTTATAGAAGCGAGAGCGTTGTGAGCTGTTGGATGAGGAATATCAACGGTCCAGATCAGAGTGGGGGAGTGAAATATTGGATGCGTGATCGGGAAATTTGTGAAGGTGCGAGGGAGCGAGGACCGTTGGATCATAATGGACCTCAACGGTGGAGATCAACTCCGGGGGCGCTCAGGGGTACGGATCAAATTCTTGGCTTGTGCCTCCACAGTAAACCTCAGCCGTTGATCTGAGATCTTTCGTAGTTAAACAGGTCAACTGCGGAGGCACTCAAAGTGTTAACCAATGCGTTGAAAGTGCTTTTGGGTAAAGAGGAAGACTGGCAATGACCGTTGGATCAAGATGATCAACGATCGAGAATGCATCGCGGAATTACATAAGGGCCTGAATGGTGCAAGGGGAGCTGTGAACCATGATGTGGCGATGAAGCGATGATCATCCGATCAAGAGGATCAACGGTACATATCATATCGTGGCTTCGCATAAATGAATGGATGAGGCGGAGGACAACGAAACAGTGAGATAGCGCTAACCATTGGATCAGGAGGATCAACGGTCCAAATCATATCGTGGGGGATGAAAAATGGATAAATGAAGTGGAGGACAACAATATAGAGAGACAGCGCTGATCTTTGGACCAGGAGGATCAACGGTCGGGATTCCATCACGGGGGATGACAAATGGATGAATGAGGTGGAGGATAGCGATTTGCTAATGGAGTGAGACCCGTTGGATCGGGGACGAGATTGACGGTGGAGTTGCGATTGGGAAATCGCATCAGCGGGGGAAAAAGGTTTGGGAAGTGGAAATGGGAATTGCTGAAGTGCGATGTTGATGGGGAAGGCAAAGTGCGACGGAGCGAGGACCATTGGATCTGGGAGAGATCAACAGTGGAGATTATCTCGGAAGATCGGCATATCGGTGAAAAAGAGTTTTATAATGAGAACTTTGAATGAAGAAATTTGTGATGCACGATAGATGGGCAATGTGTGATAAGCGATGACCGTTGCATCTGCGAAAATCAATGGTTCGGATTGCGTTGGAGTTTTGCACATCGATGAAAAAGGAATTCGAGGAATAAGGAATGTTGGGGTGGCGATGAGTGATGCGATAGCCGACAGGCGGAAATGAAATGTGCGATGGTCGTTGGATCAGCGGAGATCAATGGTCAAGATCTCTTTGGCAATGATGAACCTCGGTGGTGAAATAAAAGAGAAATTGAGTGGATTCAGGAACCAGCGAAGTTCGATGGCCGAAGAGGGCTTAAATACTTTTAGCCGTCGGACATAGAGCAGGGTCATATGAGGAATGGGGGCTAAGGGCTTAAGCCGAAAAGTGCTTAGAGGCTCGCTATGTTAAAAATGAGCGCTTTTAAAGCCAAAAGGTGGATTTCTAGCTTTTCAAGGGTTCGAATAGGTGAAAAAGGGGCTGTGACAGTCTATACAGTCGTTGTTGTATTTTCTTTGCAGAATGAAGCTCCTTATCATTAGACTTCCCAACTCTGTGAGGGATGTCATAAAAACACTAACTATGTTTTAAAAATAGACTATTACATAAAAATAGAGGAGGTTTCAAACAAACATCCTTGTAAGACTAACTTTAACTACAACCTAGGAAAATAAAGTAACCATATGACTTATGAATTCCAATCTTTCTTTTGGATTTGATCCTGAAGTTGAAAAATATCTATCATGGTCTTAAGTTGAGCTGGCTTCGAAATATTTGATCTGACCTGTCCCTTGAATACCGCATTTGAGAGTGCTGACTGTGATATTTTTGTCGAATCTATTAGAGACTACAGGGTTTGGTACTGATGATAAGGTTTGATCAGAAAATTCCAATAATTTTCTTGATCAAACTTATTTACTTTTTTAATTGTTTCATCTTGCATCTCTGCCTTTTGTTTCCATTTTGTTTTCAGCTCTTTGAATTATGAGATCACTTTAGACATGAACTCTTTGATAAGTTCTGCTTTCAACAGTTTTTCACATACAAATTCAGTAATTTCCTTTGTCAACCTTGTTGCTTTCGCTGCTGCTTTCTCTACTTGCTTTATCTATTCTTCCCAATCTTTAAATAAGACCCGCTTGTGGGATTTGTCTATTTGGGGTAGACCAGCTTCCTTGCTTGAGTCTGATGCTTGCCATTGAATGTGTTCATTGATTTTATTTCCGATATTCTCACATTCAAGTTTTTGGATATCTACTTTCTATATCAATATTTCACTTGAGTCACAATAAGAGCTAGTAATAGAAGCTTGTTGGCAAAATACTTCTTATTGTTTCTTTAACTTAGTATTCACATCCAATTCTTCCTTTATGAATTTCTCTAACTGTGGATAGCTTTGTAATTTGTTAATTTCTTCTTCCAGTTGTGTTTTCTTATCAATGAGTTGTACTTGATGCTGTAAATTAAGAATTTTGAAATCTTTTTGAAATTGGGACATCTTCAATTCTATTTTCTCGTTGGAGTTAGATTTTTCTTGTTGTAACAACCTCTCTAATTCTTGTATTTTTTCTTCTCTCTGCTTAAGTAACATTTTAACCTCAGTAGATTTATCAACTGTGGTAGTAGCATATGCCCCTGCAAACTGTGATAGTTTGGTTAAATGTCCAATAGGGTTAGCTAGAGGATCCTTCCATAAAACATTAAGCGATTCATTTGTAAGGTCTGTGACTATATCATCAATTATTATCATTTTTATTCTCTTGATTACATCCTTATAACTAGTACCATAGAAGACATCCAGCGAAGGAATTTCCTCAATTTGTAACACTATATGTTATGTGGGATAAGTCGAGATGATCTCCCGATCATGAGTTTCAGGAACTTGTTGTAGTGGAGTAACAATTTCCACTAACCTCTGAGAATGTTCACGTGTATGAAAAATAATAGATTGATCAATATTGAGATTTGTTTTATGAGTATTTATTTCCTTAGAAAACTCATCCCATTCACTATTAAAATTCTTTTGTTGGGACTTTTCTGACTGATCAAGTGTATCTTGATTGTGCTGAACTTCTTGGGAAGTTGACTTTGTTCCATTACTTCCTCCTTTCTCCTGCATCTCAATCTCTTGGATTACTTGATCAATTATTTTTTCTAGGTTTTCCTTTTTATTTTCGGATCCATTTTCAGAATGATCTGAATTCTGAGATTGATGCTCTGATTTTCCTGACTCATCACTAGACATGCATTTCACTTCATTATCCAAGCTAATAATTGGAGTAGGTCTATTGACATCTTCAATAGTCAAGAAATCTAGAGGAATCCTTTCTAGTATCTTACTTGTATATGCTTGGAAGGCTTCCAAGTCATCTTGATTGAGTTGACTGGATGCAAACTTAAGTACATCTGAAAAATTTTCAATGCCTTGAAATAAATCATCAAATCTATCTATTTATTTAACAAAAGGTTTTACTTTGAGCTCTGTGATGTAGTTTTTAATTACATCATTTGGATCATATGGACACTTTGGCATTACTGCAAAATTCAATAGATTGACTCTTGACACTTCCTTATGTTGGAAATATTGTCATTGATGGCAAAGGATGTGGCAAAGGAATTGGCATCTAAATGAAGCAGAGTTGTCCAAAGACAGGGTTGATTTGAATTAACGGATATTAGAATCCCTACGAAAGTTAATTCATGTATGAATATAATATGTATTCTAATGGAGGAGAAAGAAAATCTGTGTATGGTTGAGTTTCGGTGATACCTTGTTAGGTGGAAAATACCCAGAGCAATTGGGGTATTGATTGGTCCATTTCTCATACGAAATTCCCTGCAAATCTGTGTAATCATCTATGGATAGATTCGTGTTTTTGTATAATATTTCGGGGTCCTAAGGCCACAGTACAGTGAGCTTCGAATGGGTTCTGTGTGTACATGGCACATTATAGAAAATTATATATAACCCGAGTTTTATTAACATAATCACGGGGAAAGAAAAACTAAATCAAAGTTATACAGAACTTGGGGTACGGAGAAATTGGACGATTGATCATTTTTTAAAAACCGTGAATGGATTTGCGAAAGTGGATTGCCCATATCTCACCCCTTTTGCGGGATAAGTAGTATTCAAGAGTTTGGCTCCGATTCCATAGAACAAGTGACACGCGTCCTGGGAAAACCACCACCACTACGCGCCATCGTATGATAACGTGCGACCATCGCGCATTATAGTTCGACCAAGGATGCCCAACGATATTGATATGTGCCGTCGATCTGAAAGGGGGCCATCAGATGGTGGTAGTTTGAGGAAGATGCACGAAGGCTAAAGAAGATGAGCGATATGCATATGTACCATTGATCTTGGAGGCTCGCGATCTAACGGTGATCGAGCAATAGACTTGCGTAAATTTTATTTTGGTACGGTGGGGGCGCATATGTGGGCCAGGGGTCAAAGGCCTATTAAAATATTAAACTATTTGAAAGTGTTGGATATTGTTTATAAAGTCCGAAGAGTTAATCATAAGGGATTAAAACGTTGTAAATATATTTATTTATCAATTGATAAATAAATTAAAAAGAAATCAAAACCTCGTGGGCCAAACTAATGGAAATATTTTCAAAAGAATACCTTTAGTAGTTAAATGGTTTTTGACTCATGGTTTTGATAAAGACGAAGTCTATATAAAGGGAAAAAGATGATAATTCGAGGTGTGCATGTGAAAGGGTGGTGAACGAAAGATTTCTCCAAGGAATATCTGTATGGGCGAGCTCTGTTCTTAACTGATAAATCTGAAACTACAATGCACCCATGGATAAAATGATCCGAAGATGATAAATCTTTGGTTTGAATGACGGACGAAATCAAGAAGAACTTGTGTGAGTATAAAGAAAGAAAATAAATCTGGTGACCGGCAAGGCATGTTGTATAGAAACTGGTGGATCTAGTATGAAACGTGGACTGCAGTAGTGCTGAGGGTCAAAGCTTTCAGAAATGGGGTTGTAGCTCCCTTCCAGTGATAGCTGGTAAACGAGAGAAGGTTGTAGCCTTCTGTAGGTGGGTGCCTGCGTGCTGGTATGAGTCTACACCAGCATATATTGTAAGAATTTTTCTCTATAATAAATATTGAAGGCTGAGATTACAGCAGTGGTGGTTTTCTCCCAAATTGGGTTTCCAACCTTAAATTCTAGTGTTCATATGTGTTGTGTATGTTTGATGGTTTGTTCTGTTATTCTTGTTTATGCTTAATGCTTATCTGATGTAATGCTCTAAGTAAAGACATAATAAGATATCTGGACATACATGATTGGATGCAGTGCTGTAACATAAGTTTTTAAGAGAAAGAAAAGAAAAATTATTCAGCCCTAAATATATTGATTCACCCCCCCCCCTCTCAGTATATTTCCAACGATTGGTATCAGAGCAGGTCCTTCTGAAAAAGCTTAGCCGCTAGAAGGAAGATCAAGCAAGATGAGCAATCAAGATGGAATAACATCTATCAGGCCTCCTCTCTTTAACGGAAACAATTTAATCTTCTAGAAAACAAGGATGAGATCCTATCTTCAGTCTCTGGGAGCAGAGGTATGGGCAATTGTTGAACAAGGATATCAATATCCAGCTGCAGTACCAACAGATCCGACGGAAAGAAAGAATTATGAAACGAATGAAAAGGTGGTCAATGCTCTATTAGGAAGTTTAAATGAATCAGAATTTGTCAAATTCATGTAGCTGAATATAGGCAAGACAATATGGGACAAAATGATTCTCAGTTATGAAGGTGATGCAAAGGTAAAAAGTGCTAAACTCCAAACTCTCAGAATTCAATATGAGAATCTAAAAATGGATAATGAGGAGAGCATTGCCAATTTCTTTTTACGTGTTGATGATATTGTAAATCATATGAGAAACCTGGGAGAAACAATAACCGAATCTACCTTGGTTGAGAAATTCTTAAGATCACTAACAACAAAATTTGAGTCAAAAGTTTATGCCCTTGAAGAAAAGCAGGATCTTCAAAACTTTACTGTGGTGCAACTTCATGGCATACTAACTGCATATGAAATGAGAAGAGGAGGACCTTCGGAAGTCAAAGAAGCAGTATTTAGAACTTCTACAAAAGGGAAGGAAGTACAAAAAATAGAAGGATCAGGATATATCTCAGAAGAAGATGAGATAAACTTTGTAAAGAAAATTCAACTTGGCACAGGACGGTTCAGAGGTAAGCTTCCTTTCAAATTTTTTGATTGTGGAAGAGTTGGTCATTATGCTGCTAAGTGTCCTTATAAAAAAACACATAAAAAGGGGAAGGATGTAGCAAAAAGGAATAATAATCATTTTAGCACTAGAAAGAGCTACTATACACATGAAGATAGTGATGGGTTATCTGATAGTGAGGAAGAGTGTGAACAAGATCTTAGACTTCTCATGGCATTTGAAAAAGAATCTAGAGAAGAAAAAGATACTTTTGTGGATGCTCTAGAAGACAGTGATTTTCTTGATGAAAACAATAAACTCAAAATTTTCTTAGAAGAAAGTAAAATAATCATAGAAACTCTAAAAAATCAGCTTGAAGAAAAGGAGAAACACAATGAGAAATTAGAGTGTGAAGTAGTAAGTCTAAGAAAAGAATTTGAGAAAGTAAAAACTCTGAATCTTAGATTTGCTAAAGGATCTGAAACATTAGATGAGATTATCAAGGTACAATGTTCTCCTCTTATAAAGACAGGTCTTGGATATATTGGAGAATATTCTCAGGCTTTAGCACCAAATTATCTAAAAGCAGTTACAGCGGGTTTGCAACATGCTGCCACTCAGCAGGAGAATAAAGAATCTTACTGATAAAGCATGATCATCTCAATTCAAAGAACACTAGCAGGAATGTCTATCAAGGAAACACCAATCAACAAGTAAATCCATATAGAAGATTTTATGATCGCAGAAATTTCTTCTTCAATGGACAATGTTTCTCATGGCACAATTTTGGTCATAAAGCTGTTCAATGTGTAGCATATAAAACCATCATGACAAGAGAAGCAAGAAAGAAAAGGATTGATAGTGAAATAAAGAAGAATACTTATAACAACTTTTCTCCTCTTCAAAATGAAGTTGAATGTGCTTAGTGCAATAACTTTGGCCATAAAGAATCTGAATGCAGGAGCAAAGTTCAGCCAAAAGAACATGTTCCTTCAAGCTCCAAAGTATGGAAAAAGAAGGAATTATAGGTTGAAAATTGTGGCATAGCGTTATTCACAGAAGATGAAGAAAACCAATGGTACATTGATAGTGGATGCTCAAGACACATGACAGGTGATAAAGACAAACTTCTTGCATATAGTGCTCTAGAAAATGAAAAGAATGTTACATTTGGAAATGATACTCCTGCGATCATTAAGGGAAAAGGGTCTATTTTTCTAAAAGAAAAGGTGAAAGCTAATGAAGTCATGTATGTGGATGGATTAAAGAATAACTTGTTAAGTGTAAGTCAAATGTGTGACCAAGGAAATGAAGTTGTCTTTAGTTCAAAAGAATGTGTGGTACATGATCTTGATACAGGTAAAGCAATTATAAAAGGAAAAAGAACTCCAAACAACCTGTATGTATTGAAGAACCCCAAAGAACAATGTTATTTGAGTAAATCTTCAGAAAATTGGCTATGGCATAGAAGGTTGGGGCATCTGAGCTTCTCTCAAATCAAAAAATCAAGAAGACTTAAAGTTGTTCATGATCTTCCCAATATTACTCTACCTGAAAATATCATATGCAAATCTTGCCAATTCGGCAAGCAAACCAAGGTACAATTTAATGCCAAGGAAGGATCATCAAGTAAGCTTCTTGAACTCATTCATACTGACATATGTGGACCTATGAGGAAAAAATCACCACGTGGTGAAGAATACTATATCTTATTCATTAATGATTTCTCTAGAATGTGTTGGATTGGGCTGCTTAAACACAAAAATGAAGCATTTGAGAAATTTCAGATCTTCAAAGCACTAGTTGAGAATGAATTAGATCTGAAAATCAAGTGTCTCAGATCTGATCAAGGAGGAGAATATACATCCAATGAATTTCTTGAATTATGTGAACAACATGGCATAAAAGATAATTCTCTGTAGCTGGAACTCCACAACAGAATGGTGTTGCAGAAAGAGTGAACAGAACAATTCAACAAATGGCTAGAGCTATGCTTGATGATTCCGGAACACCTGACACATTTTGGGGAGAAGCAACACATACAGCAGCAAACATTCTCAACAAAGCACATGTTCGTGTAAATAGTGATAAAAATCCATATGAACTCTTGCATGGTAATCCTCCCACTATAAATAATTTTAGAATTTTTGGGAGCAAATGCTTTATCAAGAATAATGATGAAAAACTTGGCAAGTTTGAACCCAGAGCAGATGAAGGAATATTTCTTGGTTACTCCTCCAAGAGTAGGGAATATAAATGTTACAATAAAAGACTTCGAAATATTGTTGAATGTATTGATGTTGTTATTGATGAGTCTCCTGCAGCTCCAAAAGAAGAAAAGCAAACAACAGATGAAGATGATGATGACACATATCCTTCTACATCAAATAGTAATGATACAAATAGTGAACCCAGTGAAGAACCCGAACAGGATTTTTCTGAAAAGGCTCCATCTAGATATGTTCAAAAGAATCATCTAGAATCTCAAATTTTGGGAGAAAAGGGATCAGGTGTACAAAAAAGAAGGACTCTTGTGGGATCTTCTAGCAATCTAGCATTTCTGTCCACTATTGAACCTCACAGTGTCAGTCAAGCTAGCAAAGATGAATGTTGGATTCAAGCCATGAATGAAGAGCTTGATCAAATTGAAAAGCATCACACTTGGGAATTAGTACCAAGGCCTCATGACAAAAATGTCATTGGAACTAAATGGATATTCAAAAACAAGTTAAATGAGAATGGGGATGTTATAAGAAAAAAAGCTAGACTTGTGTGCAAAGGGTATGCTCAACAAGGGGGTATATAATTTGAAGAAACCTTTTCTCTTGTAGCCAGACTTGAAGCCATAAGGATGTTTCTTGCTTTTTCAAGCTTCCA
Source organism: Pinus albicaulis (assembly GCA_034641835.2). NCBI lineage: Eukaryota > Viridiplantae > Streptophyta > Pinopsida > Pinales > Pinaceae > Pinus > Pinus albicaulis. The sequence continues at coordinate 548,410,464 of CM076573.1, forward strand.
ACAAATCAAATTTTATCAAATGGATGTTAAATCTGCTTTTCTCAATGGTGATCTAGAAGAAGAAGTTTATATAGAACAACTAGAAGTATTCATTTTGGGAAATGATGAAAAAATTGTTTGTAGACTTAAAAAGGCTCTATATGGTCTCAAACAAGCTCCAAGTGCATGGTACTGTCATCTTGACAAATATCTTCATCAACAAGGATTTTCAAAAGGGTCTGCTGATAGCAACTTATACACAAAAACTGAAAATGACAAACTATTGATTGTGGTTATATATGTTGATGATATCATTTTTGGAAGTAATAAAGAGTCTATGAGTCAGAAATTTTTTTCTAATATCCAACACGAATTTGAAATTTCTTTGCTTGGGGAACTAACATTCTTTCTTGGCTTGCAAGTGCAACAAGCAACAGATGGCATATTCTTGTCACAAGAAAAATATCTCAAGCAAATCCTGAAGAAGTATGGCATGGAAGACTGCAAACCTATAATTACAGCAATGAATGTAATCTCAGTTCTAATGATGATTCCCCCACGGTGAATCAACCTGAATATAGATCTATGATAGGAAGTCTACTTTATCTCACTGGGACAAGACCAGACATCATGCATGCAGTTGGGATTGTTGGATGATTCCAAGCTAATCCAAAAGAGTCTCATCTTCAGGCTGTAAAAATAATATTCAGATATCTACAAGGAACTCAAGACTTTGGACTATGGTATCCAAAGAATGCTAATCTTACTCTTCATGCATACACTAATGCAGATTGGGGTAGAAGTGTTAATGATCGGAAAAGCACTAGTGGTGGTGCATTCTATATGGGGCCCCAGTTAGTATCTTGGTTCAGCAAGAAGCAAAGCTCCATTGCCTTCTCTACAACAGAAGCAGAATATGTGGCAACAGCATCATGTTGCACTCAACTTCTCTGGATGATGCAAACCCTACAAAACTTTCAAATCAAATGAGCACCCCCTATCTCAATTATGTGTGATAATATGAGTGCCATCAGTATCTCAAAGAATCTTGTTATGCATTCCAATACCAAGCACATTCCCATCAAGTATCACTTCTTACGTGAACAAGTGCTTGAAAAAAAGGTGAAATTGGAGTATGTTTCCTCCAAAGAACAAGTTGCTGATATATTTACCAAACCTCTACCCAGGGAAGCGTTCGAATATCTCCGACAGAAACTGGGAGTAGTCTCTACTTAAATACAGAAGATTAAATTGGTTGTGAGGTGTTGTTGGGCATCTCTGGATGCAGCATGATCTCAAGGGGAGCATGGTATTGTCAACTCTTTTCCATTGATGTCAAAGGGGGAGGAAAAACAAAGTAACAAAGGGTTCCTACAATATTTTCAAAGGACGAGTTTTGCCATCAATGCCAAAGGGGGAGATTTTTGGAAATATTGTCATTGATGGCAAAGGATGTGGCAAAGGAATTGGCATCTAAATGAAGTAGAGTTGTCCAAAGACAGGGTTGATTTGAATTAACAGATATTAGAATCCCTGCGGAAGTTAATTCATGTATAAATATAATATGTATTCTGATGGAGGAGAAAGAAAATCTGTGTATGGTTGAGTTTCGGTGATATCATCTTAGGTGGAAAATACCCAGAGAAATTGGGGTATTGATTGGTCCATTTCTTGTACGAAATTCCCTGCAACTTTGTGTAATGATCTATGGATAGATTCATGTTTTTGTATAAGATTTTGGGGTGCTAAGGCCACGGTACAGTGAGCTTCGAATGGGTTCTGTGTGTACAGGGCACATTATAGAAAATTATATATAACCCAAGTTTTATTAACATAATCACGGGGAAAGAACAACTAAATAAAAGTTATACAGAACTTGGGGTATAGAGCGATTGGATGGTTGATCACTGTTTTAAAACCGTGAATGGATTTGCGAAAGCGGATTTCCCATATCGCACCGCTTTTGCTGGATAAGCGGTATTCAGGAGTTTGGCTCTGATTCCATAGAACAAGTGACACGCGTCCTGGGAAAACCGCCACCACTGTGCACCATCGTATAATAACGTGCGACCATCGCACATTATAGTTCGACCAAGGATGCCCATCGATATTGATATGCGTCGTCGATCTGAAAGGGGGCCATCGGATGGTGGTAGTTTGAGGAAGATGCGCGAAGGTTAAAGAAGATGAGCGATATGCATATGTACCGTTGATCTTGGAGGCTCGCGATCTAACGGTGATCGAGCAATAAACTTGCGTAAATTTTATTTTGGTACGGTGGGGGCGCATATGTGGGCCAGGGGTCAAAGGCCTATTAAAATATTAAACTATTTGAAAGTGTTGGATATTGTTTATAAAGTTCGAAGGGTTAATCATAAGGGATTAAAACGTTGTAAATATATTTATTTATCAATTGATAAATAAATTAAAAAGAAATCAAAACCCCGTGGGCCAAACTAATGGAAATATTTTCAAAAGAATACCTTTAGCAGTTAAATGGTTTTTGACTCATGGTTTTGATAAAGGGGAAGTCTATATAAAGGGAAAAAGATGATAATTCGAGGTGTGCATATGAAAGGGTGGTGAACGAAATATTTCTCCAAGGAATATCTGTATGGGCGAGCTCTATTCTTAACTGATAAATCTGAAACTACAATGAACCCATGGATAAAATGATCTGAAGATGATAAATCTTTGGTTTGAATGACGGACGAAATCAAGAAGAACTAGTGTGAGTATAAAGAAAGCAAATAAATCTGGTGACCGGCAAGGGATGTTGTATGGAAACTGGTGGATCCAGTATGAAACGTGGACTGCAGTAGTGTTGAGGGTCAAAGCCTTCAGAAAGGGGGTTGTAGCTCCCTTCCAGTGATAGCTGGTAAACGAGAGAAGGTTTTAGCCTTCTACAGGTGGGTGCCTGCGTGCTGGTATGAGTCTGCACCAGCATATATTGTAAGAAGTTTTCTCTATAATAAATATTGAAGGCTGAGATTACAGTAGCGGTGGTTTTCTCCCAAATTGGGTTTCCACCTTAAATTCTAGTGTTCATATGTGTTGTGTATGTTTGATGGTTTGTTCTGTTATTCTTGTTTATGCTTAATGCTTATCTGATGTAATGCTCTAAGTAAAGACACAATAAGATATCTGAACATACATGATTGGATGCAGTGCTGTAACATAAGGTTTTAAGAGAAAGAAAAGAAAAAATATTCAGCCCTAAATATACTGATTCACCCCCCCCCCTCTTAGTATATTTCCAACACCTTGTAGGCATGACCAATATACAAAAGTGTGAAATTACCACACTGTAAAGGAAAATTAGGCCAAACGGTGTTCTTAGCATCTTTAAGTTGTTTTGAAATACCATCTACAACAAGCTGGTAGGCTGTCTCTCATGCAAGTAATTTTTTAGGAACATAATATGGAAAGGCATGAGGATAAGCATAACTCCAAAATACTCTGACATAGTTGAAACTTTCCTCTACGAACCATCTAGCAGCAAACATAATGTTTGTACTAGCCTCTTTTGAAACCCATTAATATCATATGGTGCATAGACAACATGAATCTATGGAAAATTTTGTACAAATGAAAATGGAATTCTGAATCCCAAAGAGCTCTATGGTAAACATGGATTGGGGTAGGGTCTTGGCCTATCCAATTCCATCCCATGGTAGGAAAACTAGAAGGAAAGCAAATTGCATCCATGACATAGGCACTCATATAAAAGGGTGGTATTTCTATAGATGAAACACTTCTTTTATTCTTATAGCCCATGATGTTTCTAGCTAAATTATCAAATAGGATATTTTCCCAATTCAAAATTAAGGAATTGACGATTACATCAATCAATGGGACCCAATATATAGGAAACTTAGTGGTATCAAGTTTTTTATATAACGTACACAACACACCGGCATCATAACAAGAAGGGGAAGGAATTTGTTCTATTGGGTACGTACCGAGTTTATCTTGTTTAAGCTTACCCTAGTCTTCCTTCCATTCCTTTATGAATTTCATCAGGTCTGGTTTTTTTACTCTAAACCTTTGAAGAAAATATTTGTCATAATTCTGGTGCGGGATGGGTAAGTGGTACATTGTCCTCAAATCTTCTGCCTTGAACAAACCGATATTTTCACCCTTTGAATCCTTGAATGTTCTGTCTTCTATGTTCAAGTGGTCAATTACCCAATTAACCATATCTGTATAGGGGAGAATATTTGGCCTTGTTGCTAGCTTATGGATGAATGAACATGCAACATCGAAATAGGTCGGGTCTGAAGAAACAGACGCGCCTGGTAAAATAACTTTGACTATTACTCTTGGATTTTCATCCTAAAAAATATTACATATTGTCTCCCATGAAGAACTTCCACAATCCTTGTTGCAGGTGGTGTCTAAGAATAGGGGAGACATATATGAGTTTTCGATAGATGGCACTTGGGAAATCTCTTTGCATTTCTTGCTGACTTCTATTTCCCTCACTCTGGTAAGTGGTTTCCTCATTTAAATCAAACAGAGCAAACATTAAAAATATAGAGAAAAGAGAGGAAAAAATAATTGAAACAAATCTAGCATTCAATCAATTTAAAACATGCTCGAAGTAGATATGAACCTATCAAAACCTTATTTCTATTAAATTTCATTAATCACCAATAATAATTTAAAATAAAATCTCTTACACCTTCACGTAAAGTATCTATCGATCAATTTAAGATGTTGGATCGCATATTCAGTTTGATATGACATGAACCATTTCACACGGTTGAGAAATTAACTACCATTCATCGCATATCACAACTTATAACTTTTTTCATTTATGATGTTACCCATAAATCCTGCGAAATGAAATCTGCACAAATCACACATTGAAAATTTTATGTGGAAAATGAGTTTGATTTTAGTTAATTCCTATGAAATGTGAAGTGAAAATTTAAGAAGTCAAGCGGCTGTACTTTATAGGACTTTGGAACTTTATGTTTATTTATTTATTGGCTCGTTGGGTCTGCGTAATCGCAACTTTCACCAAATTTCTTATAAGTTGAACGTTTAAATGAGGTGCGATACGTTTTTGGTTTATAACGGTGATTGAAGTGTTTGCAATACGATTTTGATATGAATTTGGAAAGAGATTAGTTGTAATATTCCCAATTAGCCATGACCTACTTGGAATATTCAAGTTTGTTTTACTGCTTTGTTTAAAGAATAAGAGGGCAAAGGAGGTCCATAATTTTCCTTAATAATGAATACATCAATTCCAAATGTGAAAAAGATAAATATTGGCAGCTTAATTAAGCACCCTTGGTGTGAAAAGGGGATGATCACTTTGACTGTGTCAACCTTGACCAAATCAACAGTGCTGTAATGGAGGAGTGGTCATCAATGAGGGACAATGTTAGGTCCCTATATCACTAGTATAGTCCCTTATTATTGTTAGTGTAACCCCCTTATTGTTATTATTGAACCCTTGTAAACCCCATTTTGTTATTATTGTGCCCTTAAATTAGTATTGTTAGGTCGGCTAGGATTACATTGTGGCCCACTAGGATTACATTATGGTCCCATGGACTCCTATATATAGAAAGGAGGTTTTGTAAATTGTATCATCCAAGAATTGTTCATTTATGTAATGTATTATAGGTTGCCCCCTCGAAGTGGCTCATTTCTAAGGCGTTGATATCTCTTTTCTTCTCTTTTTGGAGCTGGTTACACAACATTTGGTATCAGAGGTACTAGGATCTGCAGAAATAGATGATTTTTCTTGTTTGGGTACTCAATTAGCTCATAGCTCATCTCATCATCCTCAATCTGATGGTCAAACTGAGATCGTAAATAAATGTTTGGAAGGATATCTTCGTTTTTTTGTATCTGATAAACAAACACAATGGGTCAAGTGGTTACCTCTTGCTGAATGGTGGTATAACACTTCCTTCCATACTGCAGCAAAAATGACCCCATTTATGGCACTTTATGAATATCATCCACCATCCATCACATCATCTTTAAGGGAAAATTCGAAGGTTCAAGCAGTGGAAGATCACATCGAGCATCAGCAAGAAGTTCTCCAAATCTTAAAGGATAACCTGAATTTGGCACAAAATCGAATGAAACAACAGGCAGATCAACATCGTAGCGAGAGAAGTTTTGATGTAGGAGATTAGGTATTTTTACGGCTACAACCATACAAACAAATGTCCCTCAAGCAAGCAAAGAAGGATAATAAATTATCGCCAAAGTACTATGGTCCTTACAAGGTGTTGCAAAAGATTGGTACTATGGCATACAAATTGGAGCTTCCTGCTTCTTCTCGAGTACATCCAGTTTTCCATGTTTCATGCTTAAAGAAGGTTATAGGTGAAAATCTTCCAGTTCAAACAGTATTGCCAGAACTTGATGGGGAAGGGAAAATCATATTGGAACCTGAAGCAGTCATGGAAAAAAGAACTCGACAACTACGGAATCGATCAATTTCAGAGCATCTCATCAAGTGGAAGAACTTACCCACTGAAGATTCTACATGGGAGGATGAGAATTTTATACAGAAGCACCCGGAGCTACTCAAGTGTTGAGGACAACACTTTTTTGAGGGAGAGGGGCATGTTAGGTCCCTATATCACTAGTATAGTCCCTTATTATTGTTAGTGTAACCCCCTTATTGTTATTATTGAACCCTTGTAAACCCCATTTTGTTATTATTGTGCCCTTAAATTATTATTGTTAGGTCGGCTAGGATTACATTGTGGCCCACTAGGATTACATTATGGCCTCATGGACTCCTATATATAGAAAGGAGGTTTTGTAAATTGTATCATCCAAGAATTGTTCATTTATGTAATGTATTGGAGGTTTTCCCCTCGAAGTGGCTCATTTCTAAGGCGTTGATATCTCTTTTCTTCTCTTTTTGGAGCTGGTTACACAACAGACAATGCAGTTTTAGATGGAGATGCTTTGTGTGAATGTAGTGCTTTTGTTGGATGGGTACTAGGGTTTTCAAGCTCATATCTTATTTAAGGAAGAGGATGGAAGCCATATTCATTATGTATGGGTTTATTATATTTCTGAATATATGGTCTCTTTAGACATATATCTTTCTCTTGTTGTTTAGTTGAGATAGAGTGTTGTTTAGCACAGGGTGTTGCTGATAGGGAATCCCACCTCCTCCATTGAGGAGCTATTGGAGGATTTTTTTACTACATTATCCACTATCAGGCTTAAGGCCAAGATTCATCTTTCATTTACAGCATAGATCCTATTGAGGGTTTGGTTGTTTTGCAGGTTGCAGCAAGTGGAGACTAGATCTCTAGATCTAGGCCATTTCATTGCTCATTTTCAGTGGAGGAGGCTTTCTTTCCATTGGGAGGACAATATTGAAGGCCATTGAGAATATTTTAAGATATTAGCATCAGGCCAACAAGTTATTCATCCCTACAACTTATTTTTCTCCCAGATCTGTGTTATTTCTGTAGGAGGAGTTGTAGGGTGGTTTAGCACACCATTTGGAGAGTTGATTTTCAAGTGAAGGGGATCTTCCTTTCACTTAGAGGATCTAGTTGAGGATGCTATTGTATTGATCATATCAGATTATCCACACTTTCCAGATCTATTTTTTCAGTAAATCTGGAGTCTTAGGGCCTAGATCTACAACTTGTATATGGTGTTTTACTGAAAACCCTTAAGGGGTTCTTAAAAGGAGGTTGTATAGTGTTTAGATCTACAATAGATCTATATTTTGAGGCACATATCAGCCTTAGATCTGATGTATAATAATTTTCTGTAGCAGAGCTAATAAAATAATGCTGTAAGGGTCTTCCAGCTTTTATATATAGTTGCAACACCTCATCTTGAGGGATTTTTTCCATTGGAGGCTTGTACTTTCTTGTTATGCATCTTATGGCCAATTTATTATGCATATTTTGATGCTATTATAACATATGAAAGGTCTCCATATTGGCCTATTTCTTTTAAATGATTATTTACACTATTGTTCCAACATTTGGCACTATATTCCTACTTCTCCCATTTGGGAATATTACAGTGGGATCAGATCATAATCTTGGCACAATCTGTGCATATTGAAAAGCCAATATGTCATATGAAGAAGGATAGCCTCTTACTGATAGAGAGAAGAGGTATCAAAGAGGAATACCCATAAAGTTTGATTATACAAATGACAAAGAAGACAAGGGTAAAACCCCTGTATCTGGAGGTGAAGATGAAGATAAGGAGTTTCCTAAGATCCTTCTTAGAGCCATGCAAGATATTTCTAGAGAGATCAAAGAAATGAGGATGGATAGATACAAGTAATCCCCTAAAGGATTTCATCATGGTGAAGGCTCTAGCATATCTCATCACTAGAATGATCAACCAGTGCATCAACCACATGTTTCCCAATGCTCTACTCTGCCTACATTTTTTGTTGTGGGAAATGAAGGTTTTCAAGAGCAAGAATACCTTGAAGAATATTTTATGGAGTATGAGTCTCAAACTGAGAGATTCAAGGACCACTTGAGTTTTCAAGATTTTTTTCAAATCAAGGACAATAGAAGACCAAGGAATTACAATAGAGGTGGTGGATTCATTCAGAGTCATGATCGACACCACACTATGGGCATATTATTTTTACCCAACTTTGATGGGTCATCCAAGTGCACTGCCAAATCATGGGGAGAGAAACTTGACATTTACTTTCAGTTGAACAAGGTCCCAGAAATGGAGGCCATTAATATTACAGCGCTACACCTTGAGGGTGAAGCACGTGACTGGTGGTTCCATGGCTTATCTACATTGGGTCATGCCAATCTAACTCCATATTCAGAATTCACTAGAAGGCTGGTGGAAAGGTTTGAAGAAGAGATCTTGAAGCACCATTCATGGGGCTTGCAAAGCTAAAACAATCAGGTAATTCAGAAACTTACATCTCTAAATTTTTAAGACCTTTTGTTATGGTTCTTGATTTATATGTAGCAAGAAGGGTGTATATATTCATTAATGGGTTAGATGAAGCTCTTCATGGGTTGGTTAAGTCTACCAATACCACTACCTTACAAGATGCCATTGAAATGGCTAGAGACCTTCAATATGCCTTGCCAAAAGCAATGGAAAAATTTCAGCATAAGCCCACTTTTTGATCAAAGGGAAAATAAGAGAAGGCTCCTCCTTCAAACGACAATCAATATAAAAAACCTCTTGATGATGATGTTTGGAAAGATTTAAGGAGGAGGAAGCTTTTCTTCACATGCCAAGAAGCTTGGGCACCTGGACATAAATTTTCAGCTAGAAAGGCACATTACATAGAGGTCTTCTCAGATGATGATGAGGAAGAAGAATATGAACCAAGAAGAGGTCACATTGCCGACATTGTAGGAGATGAACCAACACCATTAGGAGATGGGAATGGAGAATTTTATCCTATTGGAGTGGCTCTTGCATCATTGAGAGGAGTACCTAAGTACTTGACCTTAAGATTTCAAGGTTCCATATTGAATCAGAGGGTTTCTGTTTTGGTTGATAGTGGGGCTACCCACAATTTTATTGATGCCCAACTAGTACAAAGGAGGGTAATACCCACTGATCCTTTTAAGGTATTTTTTGTTTTGGTCCTAGGACATAGAACTATTAAATGCATGCATTATGTTCCATCTTTATCAGTCACCGTGGGAACATATACATTGATTTATCACTTCTTTGTGGTTGACATACCTGACACCAATGTGATATTAGGTGTTCAATGGTTGATTACTTTAGGGAAATTCACCACTGATTGGGAGACTTTGCAGATGGAATGGTTGGATAGAAAGAGTGGAAAAACTCAAATGATCAAAGGCATGCACACATATCACTCACATACAACTTCCACATAGAAATCAGATATGGATTTGTGTAGTGGTAGCAAGGACCTTACAGTCCCATCTATTATGCTTATGAGATTGCTACATGGGACACTATTATTTAGAGGAAAACCACCTAGGAGGCCACCTAATTTAGATTTGGTGAGAGATGTCTCACACCATGATGCTCCAAGCATAGATCCAGGAGGGATGGGAGCATTAGAAGACCATGACACAACGCTAGAAGTCTTGGGTAGACTCAAGGAGGAGGGAGACATTCTCCCAACATCATCATTACCCACTCTAATTTTAGATCTATGCTATGGGAGGAGAAGCATGGAAGGAATGAACTTCCAACATATACCTTTGCCATGGGAGATGTTAAGGAGAAGAACAACCATATGACAGAAATTCCTTTTGATAGATCATCAACGTTGTCATTGTGGGAGATTGATCCATATTGGAAATCCCAACTATTGGTGGATTATTCCAAGGATCTTTTCACATGCATGATACTTGATGATCTGATACATGAAGATGGTTATTCAATCCAAGAAGGAGTCATCTATTATCATGGTAGGATCTTCTTATCTAGAGCCTCCAAGCTCAATGAGAAGTTGCTACAAAGAGCTTATGAAGACTTCTTTTTCAGCCATACTTATTCCATGAAGTCCTACAACACTATCATGGAGAGATACACTTGGGAAGGCTTTGAAGAACTATATCAGCATTTTCAAAGATGCATGAACTATGTGGAGTTGGAAGAGATACATGACTCTATGAAGGAGTTATTTCAGCCACCTCTTTCCTCTTTTGGAATGAGAGGGGATATTTCTATGCGCCACTCCATTTGTATGAGGAGAATTTTTAGTAAAGAACAAGCTTATGTACCTAACGTTTCATATGATCTCAGTTGCATTCTTTTACCATGTATATGTAGGCCATAGCTCCAAGAAGGAGCATTTTTCCTTATAAACTTCATGGCCAAATTTGGGCCACAAAAATTTCTGAACATGGCCACTTCCTTGGAGATCAAAGGGAGATTTTGTATCATTGTGGGTGCATTCCAAAAGCACCAAATATATCTCACACTTTCATCCATGGTGAGATGAATTGGGAAACAAGTAAGTGGTGGGGAAACAACTTACCACATCATGAACTGATGCAGTTAGGAGATTTACTGCGCTAGTTCCATATGTGGGACTATGACCCACCATTTATCCAAATTTATATTTGTATGTACTTAATTTTGATCCCATACATTTATGTTGTACTTATACTTTTTATGGGAATGTTTGGAGGGAGGATGGGAGGTATGTATGTGCCCTATGGGAGAGAGATTCTCCATGTTCACTATGCTACATGTTTTAGGGAGAAAACTGGGAAAACCATGTTTTTTTCATTTGAACTATTGTCTCCTTATGGGATGGATTATTTGCATCTCATGATAACTTTGGGGGAGAAAATCATCAATGGATGGATTGGTGAACACTTAGCTTATGAGGGAAGCTTATCACATGTTGGTGTCACCAATGGAGGAGGAGAAGAGTTGCAACACTCACCTCCTTAGTTTCTTTAGGACAAGCAACATTTGGGAAGGGAGGATTGTAATATTTCCGATTAGCAATGAGCTAGTTGGAATATTCAATTTTGTTTTACTACTTTGTTTAAAGAATAAGAGGGAAAAGGAGGTCCATAATTCTCCTTAATAATGAATAAATCAATGCCAAATGTGAAACAGATAAATCTTGGTAGCTTAATTAAGCACCCTTGGTGTGAAAAGGGGCTGGATCACTTTGACTGGGTCATGGAGGAGTGGTCATCAATGAGAGACAACGCAGTTTCAGATGGAGATGCTTTGTGTGAATGTAGTGATTTTTTTGGATGGGGCTTATGGTTTGCAAGCATATTTAAGGAAGAGGATGGCATCCATATTCATTATGTATGGGTTTTTTATATTTATGAATATTTGGTCTGTTTAGACATATATATTTCTCTTTTTGTTTAGCTAAGATAGAGTGTTGTTTAGAACAGGGTGTTCCTGATTGGGATCCCACCTCTTCCATTGAGGAGCTCTTGGAGGATTTTTTTACTACATTGTCGACTATTAGGCTTAATTCCAAGCTTCATTTTTCATTTATAGCATAGATCCTATTGAGGGTTTGGTTGTTTTGTAGGTTGAAGCAAATGGAAACTAGATCTCTAGATCTAGGCCATTTCATTTCTCATTTTCAATGGAGGAGGATTTATTTCCTTTGGGAGGATATTATTGAAGGCCATTAAGCATATTTTCAAATCTTGGCATCAGGACAACTGGTTATTCATCTCTATAGCGCATTTTTCTTCCAGATCTGTGTTATTCCTAAAGGAGGAGTTACAGGGTGGTTTAGCACACCATTTGGAGATCTAATTTTCAAGTGAAGGGGATCTGCCTTTCACTTAGAGGATCTATTGGAGGAGGCTATTTTATTGATCATATCAGATCAACCACACTTTCTAGATCTGTATTTTGCAGTAGATCTGTAGCCTTAGGGCCTAGATCTATAACTTGTATATGGTGTTTTGCTGAAAACCCTCAAGGGGTTCTTCAAAGGAGGTTGTATAGTGTTCAGATCTGCAATATATCTATCTTTTGAGGCACATATCATCCCTAGATCTGATGTATAATCATTTTCTATAGTAGAGCTAATAAAACAATGCTGTAATTTTGTCCATTGGAAGCTTGTACTTTCTTGTTATGCATCTTATGGCCCATTTCTTATGTATATTTTGCTGCTATTATAACATATGAAAGGTCTCCATATTGGCCTCTTACTTTTAAATGATGGTTTACACTATTTTTCTAGCATTTTGCATTATATTCCTACTTTTCCCATTAGGGAATATTACATTAGCGCATATCACTGCTTGCATGACTTAGTGAATTTTAAGTCATTTAAGTTTATAATCTATGCAAATTGTGATGCACACTAATGAATGAAAGCAGAAAAGCAAAAGAAACTTTATTTCCTAAAGTTTTTTTTTTTTTACTTAAGCTAAAAAAGAAATGAAATGAATTTCCTAATTATTTTTAAAGGTTCCCCATTTATTAAAATAAATGGGAGTTTTTGTATAGCACAACAATTGGCGATTCACTTGGAAGAAACAATTATGTTTGACTGACTTTTCTGAAATTTCTAATTTTTTTTTTTTGAAATAAAAATAATTGTTGGAATGAATTTCAAACAAATAACATATTACTAAGCAACAAAATTTCTCTTAATTGAAATTCATAAGAATTTCTCTTTTGAAAATACAAGTATGAGAATCTATACTAGTCTTTACTCAGCTCAAAAAGATAAAGCAGGTGGCTCTTATAGATCAGCTTTATGAATATTTACTCTTTAATCACAGATAGAACCTCTGATCTAATAGGCAATTTAAGCTCTTGGCAAGGTTACCTTTTACCTAGCAATGATTCATTGTCCCTTCCAGCATTTCTTAAAATTTCCAAAAATAAATTCCAACCTTATACACTTAATATTTTTTTTTTAAATTTCTTTTCTTTTTGTATTTTATTTTTATTTACTTAAAAGCCATTGTCTTGGCTTGTTAACCAAATAATGACAATGCTAATCACTAGTTGTAATTAAAATGATCAATCTGGCTCTTGATGAGACCCCTTGTCCTCTTGATATAATCTCAAGTCATTACCCTGTTTTGGTAGTCAATATTGGTAATGTCAATTCAACTATTTCCCTATGAAAACAAGCTTGTGACGAGACTTATTATATTTTAAGCTTTTCTAGTATAATATTTTTTGAATTTATTTCAAAAATTAATAGGTTTTCCTGAATGGGGTGAATCATTGGTCATTTTGAGGATTCTGGATGATAATTTTGAGTTTTAGATTGCTTCTCTGTAAAACAATCTTTACTATGTTAAATATTATTTTCTTGACTGATAACAGAATAATCATGCTATATAAAGATGAGAGTTCATCAGACAATAAATAAATTCAGTGAAATTGCATCTTTCAGTCAAAATAAAATCTATTTGTCTTTTAAGTCTTTCGATTGTTTCCTTAACATTTCTAATTTCCATAAGCAATAAATAAAAAAGGATCATCTGAATGTTTATATGAAAATCCAAAAATTTATAGTAAGCAACTTTTATTTTCATAAGGGAAAGAAAAATACACTAGTATACATGGAATAGAAGGGGTTACCTCCTATGAAAAGTATTTTTTCAAAATTTTCCCATTAACAGGAAAATATGCTCTTTTTCCTAATAGATCTTGCAATAAGAATGTTGATGGGCCTATTTCTTCAATTATTTGAAATGGACCTAGCCAATGTTTTTGAAACTTCATGTGTTTACCTTTTTCCTCATGCACTTTGTCCCATTTCAATACCAGATCACCAATTTGAAAGTTTTTTGGAGTAGGAAAAGTTGAATCAAATGAAGCTTTTACTATCTGTTGATGATGTGCATGAGTATGCTTATCTTTTTCTCTTTCTTCTTCTAGCTTAAGAATTTTACGTTGTCTAAGTTGTAGTGAAGAAGTAGATTCATCAATGAATTGAACTAAGGAAAGAGCGGGAATAACTATATTCATAGGAATAAAGACTTCTTTTCCACAAAGAAGATTCAATGGAGAGGTGCTCATAGAAGCTTTATGAGTTATTCGATCTGCCTAAAGAGAAAATATCAATGACTTGTGCCAATTTCGTTGGTTTTGATCAACAGTTCTTTTGATTATTCTAATCAAGTTTTTGTTCATGGATTCTACTAAACCATTTCCTTGCGGGTAATAATTTGCAGAATACTTAAGTTTAAATCCTCTTTTGATTGAAAATTCCATCATAGAAGTTCCTGAGAAGTAATATGCATTATCAAACATTAAAGAAGTATGTAAACCAGACCTAGCTATGATATATTGGTCGATGAAATCAATGATATTCTCAGGGTTGGGTACCTTCAATAGAATTGTTTCCACCCATTTAGTAAAGTAATCTGTATCTATGTTGTTTGGAAGATTTAGCAACAATCTCACCCATTACATCTAATCCCCATTGTTCAAATGGTTGTTCGATATTAATTGGCTGTAATGGGAAGGCTGGCTTCCTTTGTCTTCCAGATGCACTTTGACACACTTTGCATTTTATTGCATATTCATGAGAATTTTTGAAAAGTGTAGGCCAATAGTAACCTACATGAAGGATTTTGTGTGCTTTCGTATTTCCTCCAAAATTTCCTCCAGTTGGTCCATCATGGAGTTCCCACAAGAATTTCTTTGCTTCATATTTTTCTAAGCATCTTAATAGTACAAAATAAAAATTTATCCTAAAAAATACATCATTGATTAATTCATATTGATTGACCTTTAATCTCAAATCACATTTCATTTCGTAACTGAGTTGGGTTGGAGCATATCCATTTTTCAAATAGGATATGATATCAGTGTATTGAGATTATCGATCGTTGAGGCTTACCGATGATATTTGCACATTGTTACATAAATATTCTTCTCATGATAGATGGGATGCTCCTATAAGCATTCTGCAAAAAAATTGACCTCTAATAATTTTAGGGGGTCTAATTTCTTTATCATATTCTTGTAAAGTGGTAACCCAGTTAGCCCTTTTCTCTCCTAATTCTCTTTTGTAATATCCCAAAATCGGGAGAGCAGTAATATAGCACATAAAAGTGGAAAGAAACAGTAAATATAAATACATTACATATGAGCCAAAGATAGATCCATGGTATTAAGTATAACAATACCAAATGAGTACAATATCTTGGGGATCAAGTCCCTCAAGCTAGGCAAGAGAAGCCTCTAATGCCTAAAAGCACCAAAACATGTAATACAACTGCTACCCAAAGTACTAAAGTAAATAAAATGAAGTTTTATTGAGTAACACTACTACTGGAAAATGTAAATGAATGGATATGTTAATACAATTCTCATACAAGGCTGAAAATGGAGATCTATGCTCCCCAACACTTTTCCTAGATAACCCAGGAAGTGTTTCTGGAAATACACAAAATATAAAATGGTGATCTAAAGCCCTAGGGATGAAGAATCACTACAAATGAAGCGCATAAGACGAGGTGGCTGAAGCTAATGTAAATATGAATGGCACTCCTCCTGTAGACTCTCTCAATGAAAGGCTTATCCCTCTAATGAAGATCTAACCTCCCAAGTGGTGCATTGAACACTCCTTTGGATCTTCCCAATAAAATAACAAAGTTTGAGAGTGAAACTATGTTGTAGGAGATGGTAATGCCTTGGCCTGGTGAAAAAATATGAAATGAAGCCGAGGGACCTTTCTTACTGATCTCCCAATGGAAAGAATGCTTCCTCCACTGAAGACAAGCTCAGAAATGGCCCGATGAAACCATCCACTGCTGCACCTTGCAACTTAGCACAACTCTAAATAGAAACTGCGATGTAGAAGAAATTTGTAGCTTGGCCTAATGCTGGAATGTGGAAATAATGCCCAATAAATTCTCCTAAGTGGGCATTCAAATTCCCTCAAGGATGAAGGTGGGATTCTTGTTGGGTACCAAAGATGTATACTTTTTTATTTTATTTTCACCCACCTATCTACCTCTTTGTATCATTAATTGTTCTAAAAACACGAGGTAAATCCATTCCCATTGTCTTATATGGAATTTTTGATTAATGAAGTAATTTTCGTGGAGATTTTACCTATGCAAGTATTAACTTCGTGATTTCCATAGATTCGGTAAGTAAAGGGGTTACATCTGCAAGTGACGAAACAACTTCGAATTCTCAGATTTATCTCAAAATGTTGCAGTAGCACAACAGATTCAAACTAATGGGATGTTGTAACAATTGTATATTTGTAGATATTTAGTTGTTAGAGGGGAAATACAATTTTCCTGCACATTTGTATAAGAAAGGCCTCAGGGCTGTGAAACGGGGTTATAGGAATTTATAGGGTAAGTTCCTTAGATCAAGAACCAAAGGTCACTTCTCACAAACAGATCACAAATCACTACACCAGTATAATCACGTGGCTAAAACCCTCGAAGAGGGAAACAGTCCATGGTCGGAGCCAATGCGGCCACTTCAGGAAATTTATTAATATAAAAAGAAAAGTTACATATGTTTCTCTCATAAACGGTTACCATAGAAATGATCCTCCATGCTCTTTAAATAGATATCATGGACCAATCAGGTGTTAAGCCACGGATCAATTGTTGTTAATACCAAGAAGAGAGATAACCATTGGATCACTACAAATCGATGCACTATAAGTTACAAATGTACATGGTAAAGAAACACACTTTACCTAACTCTACACTAGACTAAGTTATTCTTAACTATTTCCTATGTGTCGAAATATCCTAACAAGGTTTAAGCGTGAAGAGTATTAGCCCCGTAATTTGCTCTCTTTTTTCCATTTTCCCCTTCCTAAATCATAACCATTTACCGTTGTTTTACCTCTTTTATGCACCCTCATCTTGCACCAGTCCAAGCACAGTGACATATTTCGTATAAAATTTATTTTTCATATTTTTAATTCAAATTAGCATTAATTAATTATTTATTACATGATTTCTTACTTTTAATCACTCTTTGTAACTTATCAATATCTCCAATTTTTATTTGGTAGTTAGAGTACTTACCGTGACCACTGATCCTAGTGCAGGATCAGATCTTGCACCGTTGCTAGCACAACAAATCCTTGCAGCAGATCCGAACCTCCCTGATCAGCACCTCGTTTTGAGTAGCTTCATCCATGACAGCAAGATCGACCCAAAGGCAGCCGAGACCAAATCTGAAAAGGATGAAAGCTGGAGATTGGCTACGGCCAATTTTTCTAACTGTCTAATTTTGAAGGCCGAAAAGCTAAATTCTGCATTTGGTTATGTAATCGGTTGAATGATCTATTTTGGCCTTTGGCCAAAGATCTATGTAATTTAGAATGTAAATAGGACTAGGGGAAATTTTTTGATAGGAGAAGAGAACAGAGACATAGCCAGAGAGACAATAACAGGTTGTTGTATTTTGTTATCACCTGAATCTGGGCTGGACGATGTATTAATGTATGTACTTGCCTCAGTGAATTAATAAAAGGGAGCTATTCCTCATGTTTCAAAAATTGCGTTTATGTATTTGAGCTGATGAATTGATTAAGGTATTGAGCAATGCTCTTATTTAAAAGGGAAACGCATTAGTTGGCTAGAGCCCAGCCAACCCAACACGTTTACCCGATTTCCTGTTTTCTTATAATTTGCGTTTACATTGTCAAGTGTGATTTAATTTTAAGCACATGCATTCCTGTCTGAGTGCAAGTGGATCCGTTGTGTGAATTATATAAATTTCATTTTCCTGCAATGTCCTTTTCTGTACTTGATTTCAAATTGGTTTTCCTCCGCCTGGCCCAAGCAGGAGAAATAACCCCGCAATAGTGCACGTTGGTGTGATATCTTCTTTTTTGCAATTCTGTTTGATTGGATGTCCCCACCTGGTCCAAGCAGGAGAAATGAACCTGCAATAGTGCACGTTGGTGTGATGCAGCAAGCCTTCTTAGTCTACTTCCCACAATCTTCTTTCTTTCATTAAATGCTTATGATAGGATAAATGTATATTGATTGTTTCTTTATTCCTGCACTCTTTTAAGATAAAAAAGCATTCATTTTTTATGTGTGCAATTTGATTTAACAGTATAATAGCACTTGCAATAATTAAGCACTCATTTTAAGAATTAAATGCTAAGTGAAGGAAGCTCTGATCCGGTGCAAGAACTAGATTCTTGCCACGGGATATGAGTGCTTTGAACTTGGAAAAGTTCAAGACCTTGCATGAAGTAAAAATCCTTTAGTAAAGACACCATTTATACCTTCTACATAAATCTCTGTTCCTGCACTAGTGCAAGTAGACTGCGATAATGCAAGACAGATTAGTGCAAGAAGGAAATCTCTAAAGGAGCAGGTTTAAGGGCCCATCTGATGAGACTGCTAAGTGTCTCTGCTAAAGAAAAACACACACTTAGTAGTTAAACAATAATTAGGTAGAGTGATTTCCTTTTATATTTAATTCCCTCTTGCAAATGCATTCTTCCTTGTTCCAGTCTTAGATTATTTTGATGGTTCAAGTTGCCTTTTTCTCTTTTTAATTTGATTCTGCAATATTTGTTTTAAAGAAAGTAGGGATTTATATTAGGAAGATACATACCATCTTTGGCATTGCTTGTGCTTCATCTCTAATTTTGAGGATCCCCCGGGTTGACAAATTAAGTGTTGAGGAGTTGCTTAAGTGTAATTCCCGCACCCAACATTTTGGCGCCGTTGCCACAGAGGCGATTTGATTTGGTAAGAATTTTCTGGTTATACAATAGAGGTAATTTTTCCTTTATTTTTGTAGTATTGTTTGGAAAAACTTCTTTGAAGGAATTTTACTGGTGTTAATTTATTTCTGACAACATTTTTTACTAGAAGTTGTTTTTCTTTCTCCTTTTTCTGAAATGAATGCGTAGAAAAGGTAAGGGTTCGAAGCCCACTAAGGGCCAAAAGAATTTAAAAAAAAAATCTCATATTGGGTCTCCTTTTGTAAGCAGGAAGCCCAATCCAATCCAAACCCATCAAGAAAGAACAATCCACCTAGATTCTGGTGACAACATCTCAAGTGTGGATCATAGTGTTGAGAGCGGTACAAGAAAAAGGGAAACAATGGTGGACCATGAAGATCATTTGGAAGGGACTGGTGAAAACCAGGTAAGTGAAGAACAATCCACTTTTGTGTTTCAAATTTTGGATCCTGATACTGTGGCACAAATGAAGAATATTCCACCATCAACTCTCCCTCATTTCCATGGTAAAGTTCATGAATATCCTTACTCTTTTCTATTCGAGTTTGATATTCTGTGTACAAGTTATGATTATTCAACTAACACTCAAAAGTTAAGATTATTTCCTGTTACTCTCAAGGACTCAGCTCTACGCTGGTTTATGGGGTTAGGAGGAAACACTATAACCTCCTGGGATCAGATGAAGAGAGTGTTTTTGTCTAAATATCAAGAATATTGCAAAACTCGGGAAATGTAGGATGAGATTTTTACAATCATACAAGATGGTGATGAAACTCTTGAAGATTACCTAGAAATATTTCTATATATTTTACAAAGGTAGAAACTTAAGTTTGATCCCAGTACTATTATAACCTTGTTCTCAAGAGGAATTACTAATAATGCTAGAAATAAATTAAATCTATTAGGACAAGGTGATATTTCTCGGCAAAATTTTGAACAAATTTGTGAATTATGTAGGAAATTTTCAAGAAATCAGTATAGATCCAATAGAGGAACTCGAAATAGAAATAGAAAAACGGAATCTACTGATGTTATCATTATCGGACTAGAAAATAAAATGGAAAACATGAAAATTGATATAATGAATACTGCTACCAAACAGTTAGACTCTTTAAAATTTTAGCAAAAACTCATGAAGGAACAAGATTCATTATGTATTTTATGTCCTAAATGTAGAGACAAACATCCTCCTAAAGAGTGTCCTCTTAATTTGAAAGAAACTAATAAGTGTGCTATTTGTGTAGAAGACCACGTCACAGAAAAATGTACCTCTATACCAGGACTTAAATATTTATCTATAGGGGGACAGCCTGAAGCTGAATACTTGTATGCTATGGGAACGAGAAGGAATTGGCCTCAGGTAGGTGCAGGTATGGCTCCTGAATTTTCTCCACACTATTTTGGTTATAATTCACATGCATATTCTTATCCTAACACTAATCAGCAGTGACATTATGGGAATCAATATCAGCATGGGAAACCTTCTCAACCATGGCAACAAGGTTGGAGAGGGCCAACTCATTCTCCATATTCCTACTAGCCACTTATGCAGTCATATCCATCTACGTATACACCTTATTCAATGCCTCAACTTCTGAGTTAGTCTACTCCACTATTTCCTTTACCTCCACCCTTTCAACCTCCTCAGTTGCCTTCGTATGCCCAATCCTAACAATAATAAAGCAGTGAAAATGATCTATGTAACAAACCCACCTTTACCATTTGAGTACCAGTCTATTCCAGTTGGGGTTCATGATATTTAATTAAGATCGGGAAGGACTGTAACATCAGAAAATCAGAAGCAACCTATAGTGATTGTTGAAGAGAAAGGAGAAGAGGAAATTCTTAACCATTATCTGAAAGCTATCACTAAGCAGCCCTTAACCTTTGAATCCTTGCCATCTTCTTCCAACCAGCCTCCCTTCCCAGAGAGGCTAGTAATGGAAAGAAGTGAGCCTATTTCTGAGACTAGTTTGGCATCTGAGCTTTGGAATATTTTCATTAAGATGCCTTTGCTTCAAGCCATTAAAGAGATCCCCATTTGTACCAATATTATTAAGGAAATTTGTCTCAAGAAACCTGGGAGGAAGAGATTGGAACCCCAAACCATTCAATTTGTTGGTAGGGCAGCATAGTTGATGATGGGATGTGTGTCTATGGAAAAATATACTGATCTCGAAAACCATGTTGTCTCTATTCATATTGGTAATGTCCTGGTCTCTAATGTTCTTATAGACCTGGGGGCAACCATTAATGTTATGACTAAGCAAACCATGGATCAACTTCGGTTATCTCATCTTCGCTCTACTCCCACTATGCTTGAATTAGCAGATAGATCTAAAATTAAGCTAGAAGGAGTATTTGATGATGTGATCATATCATTAGATTCTTGGGAATATCCTATTGGTTTCATTGTGCTTCAGCCAAAGAACCTAGTAGGAGGACATCCCTTGATCTTGGGTCGACCATGGCTTGCTACGGCTGATGCATATATTGGATGTCATTCATGTGATATGTATATTTCACATGGAGATTCTAGGAAGAGAGTTACCTTATACCCCCCTGCCAGATCCATTCAGAACCTTCGAGATGCTTTATGGTTGGATCAAAGTAGTGATGAAGAGACTCAGCCCATTTCCCTTATCCATCATTATATTGGGTCTTCACAAGAAGATGAGATTCAATATTTCCTAAATAATCTAGACACTATGCCTAATTTTGAGCCATTGAGCCAGATTTTTAGCCTAGATTTTCAAGATAATCATGATTCTCATTCTTCTGTACCGCTGCATTTGACCACTCCCTTGAGTACTCCTGAGCCTAACACTACTCTTGTTGAGGTTATCCCTGGTAAATCCTTGCATATTAGTCCAGATTTGGACTCATCTCAACAGGAGCAGCTTGTGAATTTGTTGCAAAACCATCTAGGTGCCTTTGCTTGGGGCTATGAAGATATGAAGGGTATTCCTCCTAAAAATTGTACACATCATATCTATATTTAGGGAGGAACCCAACCTGTCTGAAAACCCCAAAGGCGAATGAATCTAACTCTAAGAGATATTATGAGTGAAGAAGTATAGAAACTCTTGGATGTCGGTTTTATCTATCCTATTTCCGACAGTCAGTGGGTCTCTCCATTAATGCTAGTACCTAAGAAATATGGAAGATGGAATATTTTTATTGATTATCAAGAATTAAACAAAGCCACTCTCAAAGATTACTTCCCTCTCCCTTTCATTGACTAGGTGCTTGATACCCTTGCAGGAAAGAAATATTTTTCCTTTTTGGATGGCTTCAGTGGCTATAACCAGATACAGATTGCACCTAAAGATCAAGATAAAACTACTTTTACATATCCATGGGGTAAATTTTCTTATAAAGTGCTTCCCTTTGGTTTATGTAATGCCCTGGCTACCTTTCAAGGGGCAGTCCTGGCCATTTTTGCTGATCTAGAATTTGTAGAAATTTATATGGATGAATTTTCTGTGTTTGGTGATTCTTTTCAGGAAGCTCTCAAAAATCTAGAGAAAGTATTTCTCCATTTTCACGAAGCCCATATCTCCTTGAGTGACAAGAAATGTAGATTAATGTGCAAAGCGGGAGTGGTACTTGGTCATTTGATTTCTGGTAAAGGTATCCAGGTTGATCCAACAAAGATTGAAATCATTCTGCATCTTCCTGCACCCAAAACTCAAATGGAAGTAAGAGGTTTTTTAGTACATGTTGGTTAGTATAGAAGATTCATTGAAATTTTTTCTAAGATAGCTACCCCTCTTTTCCAACTTCTAGCTAAGGATAGTGAATTTTCTTGGTCCACAGTTTGCCAACAGTCTTTTGAAACATTGAAGGAAAAGTTGGTACAGGCACCAGTTTTGAGAGGTCCTAACTGGTCCCTGCCTTTTCACATTTCCTTTGATGTTTCATATTTGGCTATTGGTGCAGCTTTAAGACAAGAGGAAAATAAGAAATCCTATTCTATTTATTATATTAGTAATAATTTGTCTTCTGCTGAATTAAATTATACAGTTACAGAGAAAGAGTTTTTAGCTGTAATTTTTGCAATTAATAAGTTCAGGCACTATATTACAGGATATGAAGTATTTGTACATAATTATCATTTTGTGATTAAATATTTGATGAACAAACCATTGACTAGTGGTAGAGTGACTAGGTGGTCGCTATTGTTGTAGGAATTTAATGTTACTATTGTTGATAGACCAGGAAAATATAATGTTGTAGCAGATTTTCTTTCTAGATTAGATAATCCTAGTGAAGCAACTCCTGTTAATGATGATTTTCTGGATGAACATCATTTTTCTATGTCAACAGATTAACTGTGGTTTGTTGAAATTGCTAATTACTTGGTTACTGGGAAAACACCACCCCACTTGTCTGCTCATGACAAGCGGAATATTATTCAGAAAATTGTTGCATACTCCTGGATTCAAGGAGATCTATTTTACATTGGTCCAGACCTGATTATCCGTAGATGTGTAAGATAGGACGAAGTGTTTGGCATATTGAAATCTTCTCATGATGAACCTCGTGGAGGCCACTTCGCTGATAAGCAGACTGCATATAAAGTATTGTGTGCTGGTTACTTTTGGCCTTCCTTGTTTAAGGATGCCAAACAATATGTCAAGTGATGTGATAGCTATCAATGAGTGGGCCAGCCTAATCAAACCAATGAAATGCCTTTATGCCCCCAAGTTATGATTGAGCCATTTGAAAAATGGGCTATTGCTTTTATAGGGCCAATAAATCCAACGTCAATAAGTAAAAAGCATATTTTGGGTTGTACAGATTTTGTTACAAAATGGGTAGAAGCTAAAGATTTTTCCTTTGCTACAGAAAAATTTGTTGTTGATTTTATTTTTACTGAAATCTTTACTAGATTTGGTGTGCCTAGAGAAATTTTTTCTGACAATGGTCTGCAGTTTATTTATAATCTGGTACAGGGTGTGATGGAGCAATACAAGATCTAGCACAGGAAATCCATGCCATATCACCCGCAAGAAAATGGCCAGGTGGAATCCAAAAACAAAGTGATTGATTCCATTATTACAAAGACAGTAAATATGCATCAGAAAGACTGGGCTGAAATATTACTAGAAGCTTTGTGGGCATACAGAACCACTTAGAGAAATAGCACGGGACATACACCATATGAGCTCGTATATGGCAAACAGGTTTTGTTACCAATTGAATTCCAGATCAAAACTTTCAGAACTACAGCTCAGTTAGGACTAGATCTCTGTAAGGCAGAATAATAGTGTCTTCTCCAATTAAATGAGTTCAATGAATTTCGTAGGGATGTTGTTCAGCAAAGCATACTAATTCAGCAGCAATGGAAAAGGTGGCATGACAAGTCTATTCAGAAAAAGAAATTCCAACCAGGTGATTGGGTGCTCGTTTATGATTCTAGATTTAAAACTTTTAAAGGGAAATTCCATACATGTTGGATGGGACCTTATGAAGTGATCTAAGTATTCGAGAATGGAGTAGTATAAGTTAAAACTATTGATGGAAAAAAATCAGTATTCTTGGTAAATGGACACAGATTAAAGAAGTATTTTTAGCCAGTTGCCAAGAAATATTTTACACAGTAATTCCAACAACAATTCGGGACGGTAGTGGTGAATGGTAATACCAACCTTTTCAAAACATGAATTCTTCTTCTCCTTAAAAAAAGAAAAAAAGAAAAAATATAAATAAATAAAAAGTAAAGAAAAAAATGTTTTCCTGTAATTATGAAAATCAGTTCGTTGAGATGATTGCAGAAGGATCAACCTGAAAACCAACTTGCTAGCAAGAAGATCAAAAATTTCTAATACAAAGAAAATGTTGCTTGATCTTTAGATATGCTAGCAACCACAAAGTAAAAGCAGGTTCAACAGAACCAACTTTTATACAATTGGGGTAATTAGCATGGATATTTTTTATTCAAGTAACGCTTAATTCTCACTGCAGTTATTTTTCTTGCACCAGTGTGGGCAAACCCTCCAGAATTTTTTTTGCCTTTCTTCATATTCCACTTTCTTAACATTCCCTCAGTTTTCTTCTTCAATCCCAGAATGAAGAAGAAAACCTTCCCATATTCTTCTGAATTTACTCTATCCGTTTCGTAAAAACCCCACTTTACCCTTGAATTTTTTCCCTATCCCACTTCTGTCTATCCCCTCTTGTGGTACTATTGCTGGAATCCCTGTAACAGAATTCCTTCCCATTTTGAAATTTCCCTTTTCCCACTTCATCGTTCCCTCATGAATTCATTTCAGGATCTCGCGCAAAAAGAGCAAAAGGATATGCTCTGAAGCATTAAGAAAGGGCGAAGAAAATTTCCAGTATAAGTTGAGGAAGCCATGTTGGAAGTCTAGCCTATATTTTACTTAAATTCCATGTTCCTTTTTCAGATATTATTCTTGCACTAGTGCAAACATGTCGTCCTATATAATAATGCAAGAAGAATGGTACCAGTAGAATAGCATAGTTTAAGCGGTGCAAGCAGACCAGTGGAAGCATGCACCCTGTCAGAAACATAGTACAATTTTTTCTTTTCATAGCAGACATCATAGGAAAGTGGTCATCATGAAAGTTTATAAGAAGTCCTTTCACTTAGTCGATGAGTAATTGTGCTATCATCTTAACTAGGAGAAAATTATTTAAAGTACAAGATGTTTTTAAGTTAAGAATCATGATCATTTTTTAATGAATGCTAAAGTTCTTTTTTGAATTATGAAGGAGTGTGGAAGTGTTTAACTGCTACTTGGATATAATTTCCCCTTTCCGCCATAATCCTAGATGTCCTTCACTCGTAATTATTACCTCGCCTAGCCATTAAAATGCCTCTGCAAACACGAGTCCGACACGATATCAAATATGCCATGCATCCATAGGTATTTTCGTGGAATGAATGGGTGATAAGATGGAAGGGATAGTGGACGATTGGATCCCTATCTATAAAAACCAATATTCCCGGTGTTGCATGCAAATTCTTGACTGTTCATAACTGTTAAGCAGCAATGCCACCTGTTCGAAGCGAACCTTCATCTCTTAGTAGGGTAGAATAGACTGCTGAGTATCACAATAGTCTTGCACTATTGCGAGACTCAAGCTTTATTCAATTCTTGCAAAAGTTTGACAGGAAAAATAGTGAAGTGGCCCTACAGTTTGAGAGAAGTTTCAAAAATGGCCGAGTAAAACTTGGTCCTCTAAAATTTGAGGTTATGGAGGAGTTTATAGCAGCATTGACAGGCTTGGAAAATACTGGTGAGTAGTGGTTTAAAAATCAGAAACTAGGAAGGAAGCAATGGCAGCATTTCATCATAGACAAGAATATGAAGGTAGATTGGAAGAAAGGAATTCCATGCAGTGCCTTGCTGGGACAGTGGCGAGACCTCCTTTTCATCCTACAGAAATTCGTAACCTATGAGGGAAGGTACTCCCTTACTTTTGTGTACCATTTTAGGATGTTGCAGCATTTCGAAGCCGGCCGGCACATCCAGTGGAGGATTGATTTCCCCTATTTTTTTGCTTAAGAGCTTGGAAAAAATGGCCAAGGGTGTGTGGGATGAATGGGCAGACTAGGCCGAAAAGAAGTTATATCACCATGGCCTGATAAATATTTTGGTCCAAAACAATTAGAAATTAAAGGCATGACCTAGGAGGCACTGTTAAAGTAGCTACATAAAAATACAGCTGTTGGAAAGGAGATAGAGGACCCCGCCAGCACAAGCAAGGGTCAGAGTAAGAATGTAAAGGGGAATCCTTCTTGCACCAGTACAAATAGGAAATGACCTGAAAAATCAACAGAAGAAAGGGCCCCATATCCAAATAAGAAAACAGCTAGTGCACCTATTGAAGAGACTCCTTATACGACACCAGTACAGGCACAGACCCCTGAAGAAAACTACCTGTCAGTCCTTGCAGATGCAGTAAAATTTGTAGAGGTCGAAGATGACACTCTGATGGCTGATTTAATTAAAAGGGCCCAAAAAAATAATTAATAATATAGTGTAGGAAAAGAACCACAGTCCCCACAGGATGTTGAATCCCCTTCTGCACCATTGCAAGAAGAAGAAGGACCAGAAGAAGAAGAAGAAGAAGAGGAATAAGTGTTTATTGAAATCCTGAGGGATACTGAGGTCCCTTAGGAGTACACAGCCCCTGTCGAGATAGAAGAAGAATAATATTTGGTAAATCCTACTGCTCAAATAGTTGAACTAGAGCTTCAAGTGTAGAACTTAGAACAACTCATAGCTAAAGCTCAGGAGGATAAAGAACAAAGTAAAGAAGAATTAACTGCAGAGATAGAGAAAAATAAAGGAGAAGTTAGAGTTTGGAAGTATAGAGCTATGAAATGTTTCATGTGACTTAGAAAGGTGACAAAGAAACTAAAGGACATCAAAAAGAAGAAGTCTGAAACATTGCAAGCTGATGTCAGTATTTCAGAGCAGGATTGAGCTAGAATGATCAAAGTTTTGAAGGTTTTTTGCAAAGGTAAAGAGTTGTGTGAGGACACACAACAACTTAGGGATGGGAGGATGTTAGCCCCCTAATTTTCTCTCTTTTTTCCATTTTCCCCTTCCTAAATCATAACCGTT
The DNA here is from genome assembly GCA_034641835.2 of Pinus albicaulis. Lineage (NCBI taxonomy): Eukaryota > Viridiplantae > Streptophyta > Pinopsida > Pinales > Pinaceae > Pinus > Pinus albicaulis. The sequence goes on from CM076573.1 coordinate 548,438,196, forward strand.
TACTGTTGTTTTACCTATTTTATGCACCCTCATCTTGCACCAGTCCAAGCACGGTGACATATTTCGTATAAAATTTATTTTTCATATTTTTAATTCAACTTATCATTAATTAATTATTTATTACATTATTTCTTACTTTTAATCACTCTTTGTAACTTATCGATATCTCCAATATTTATTCGGTAGTTAGAGTACTTATCGTGACTGCTGATCCTAGTGGAGGATCAGATCTTGCACTGTTGCCAGCACAACAAATCCTTGCAGCAGATCCGAACCTCCTTGATCACCGCCTCGTTTTGAGCAGCTTCAGCCACGACAACAAGATCGACCCAAAGGCAACCAAGACTGAATCTGCGAAGGACGAAAGCTAGAGATTTGTTATGGCCAGTTTTGCTAACTGTCTAATTTTGAAGGCCGAAAAGCTAAATTCTGCGTTTGGTTATGTAATCAGTTGAATGATATATTTTGGCCTTTGGCCAAAGATATATATAATGTATAATTTAAATAGGACTAGGGGAAAGGTTTTGATAGGAGAAGAGAACAGAGACACAGCCAGAGAGGCAATAACAGGTTGTTGTATTTTGTTATCACTCAAATCTGGGCTGGACGATGTATTAATGTATGTACTTGCCTCAGTGAATTAATAAAAGGGAGCTTCGCCTCATGTTTCACAAATTGCGTTTATGTATTTGAGTTGATTAATTGATTAAGGTATTGACCAACGTTCTTATTTAAAATGGAAACGTGATGGTTGGCTAGGGCCTAGCCAACCCAACACGTTTACCCCATTTCCCGTTTTCCTATAATTTGTGTTTACATTGTCAAGTGTGATTTAATTTTAAGCACATGCATTCATTTCTAAGTGAAAGCAGATCCGTTGTGTGAAGTATATAAATTTCCTTTTCCTCCAATTTCCTTTCCTGTACTTGATTTCAGATTGGTTTTCCTCTGCCTGGACCAAGCAGGAGAAATAACCCTGCAACAGAGCACATTGGTGTGATATCTCCTTTTCTGCAATTCTGTTTGATTGGTTTTCCCTGCCTAGTCCAAGCAGGAGAAATGAGCCTGCACCAGTGCACGTTGGTGTGATGCAAAAAGCCTTCTTAGTCTACTTCCCACAATCTTCTTTCTTTCATGAAATGATTATGACAGGATAAATGTATATTGATTGTTTCTTTATTCCCGCACTCTGTTAAGATCAGAAACATTCACTTTTTATGTGTGCAATTTGATTTAATAGTATAATAACACTTGAAATAATTAAGCACTCATTTTAAGAATTAAATGCTAAGTGCAGGAAGCTCTGATCCTGTGCAAGGACTAGTTTCTTGCCGCGGGATCTGATTTCTTTGAACCTGGAAAAGTTCAAGACCTTACATGAAGTAAAAAGCCTTTAGTAAAGACACCATTTATACCTTCTGCATAAATCTCTTTTCCTGCACTAGTGCAAGCAGACTGCGATAGTGCAGGACATATTAGTGCAAGAAGGAAGTCTCTAAAAGAGCAGGTTTAAGGGCCCATCTAATGAGACTGCTAAGTGTCTCTGCTAAATAAAAACACACACTCAGTAGTTAAACAATAATTAGCTAGAGTGATTTCCTTTTATCTTTGATTCCCTCTTGCAAATGCATTCTTCCTTGTTCCAGTCTTAGATTATTTTGATGGTTCAAGTTTCATTTTTTTCTTTTTAATTTGATTTTGCAATATTTCCTTCAAATAAAATAGGGATTTATATTAGGGAGATTCATACCATCTCTCGTGTTGCCTGTGCTTCATCTCTAAGTTTACGGATCCCTCGGGTTGACAAATTAAGTGTTGAGGAGTTGCTTAAGTGTAATTCCTGCACCCAACAAAGAGACCGATATTGTAACAGAAGTATCTTTAATCAATTGAATGCATATCTTTTTTTTGTTCAATCTGTGAGTTGTGAGTTTACCGTAACCCTGATTAGAGAGTTAGGCCCACTCTTATGATTAGGTTCTACGTTATTTCCCTTTTGTTCATTTCACATTTCTTTTTGTTATTGTAATTGTTGTTCCAATATGATTCTGTAATTGTTGTGAATGCTTTTATAGTTCTGCAGTTTATCTTTAATTGTTGTTATAGTAGTTTTCTTTTTGTAATTATTAAACCTGTGATTCAATAGTGGATTATGTTATTTATCTTACATGTATTGTGCATGTTAGTCTTGCAATTACCAACGCACTCGGATTGATAATTAATGTGGAAAGATGGTTTGAATATTCATTTAGACTTGGACGCCAACATTTTGGTGTCTTTGTCAGGGATGGCTAATAGGTGCAAGAACACTATCTGCAATTGATCTAAGGACTAGGCTCTCATCTTAGGTATGGGATTCATTACCCTACTCTAAAGTCTTGAGCGTAGTGTTATATTTTCTTTACTTTTTCATTTTTTTTCTTAGAACTAATCTCTCGTCTTGGGGAGGGAATTTATTACCCTACTCTAAGTCTTGAACGTAGTGTTCTGTTTCCTTTTATTTTTCATTCTTTTTAGAAATAATCTCTCCTCTTGGGGAGGGAATTTTTTACCTTTCTCTGAGTCCTGAGCATAGTATTATGCTTTGCTACTTTTTTATTATTTTTCCTAAGGGCCAATTTCTCGTCCTGGGGAGGGTATTTGATCACCCTAATTCAGGTCATAAACTTTGATTTTTTTTAGTTTATTTGATTTTATTTTTGAATCCACACATTTTTCCTGGGGAGGAAACTATTCGTATTTCTCTCGGTCCTGAGCGCTTCTGTTATTTTAATGATTTCTTCCCACCAATTTCTTGAATAAAGATATAAATAAGAGGGGAAAAAGAAGACCACTAAAGAAGGGAAAGGATCTGGGAAGGAAGACGTATATTCAGGAGATCATCACAAAGGATGAATCATAAGAATATTCTCATGTTGTTGTCAAGGTAAGGGTTCAAACAAAGTCTGAAGGGCAGTTGTTTCAATAGCCAATACCATCCATGGAACCAGATTAGATTCTTTCAAAAAGAGGAGGAGGAATAAATAAGGTATCAGTGGAAGAGATACCCCTGCTACTAGCACAGGGGGAAGTAGTAGCAAGCAGGGGGTCAATTGAATTGAGAAATTCCAATTGGGAAGAAGAACTCCTAAAGGAGTTCGCATCACCACGAGACCAAGGGAGTGTTGTGAAACTTCCTGCAGTTGAATCACCCAAATTATCAGTTGCAGAACCAGTTGAAATCCTCGGTGAGAATTGGAGGATATTCATGGAAGCTACAAGTTCCTCTATTGATTTCGCAGTTGGAAACATGATAGGTGATGCACCGATGAATCCCATTCCTTTAACGGCTCTGCCTAATTTTCATGGGCTTTCCTTTGAAGACCCTGATACATTCCTCTTCGAATTTGAAATTGTCTGTCGAGGGTACGATTATATCACCGATTCTCAGAAGTTAAAAATATTTCCTAATACTTTAAAAGGGACAATCATGTGATGGTTCATGGGTTTAGGGGGGAAGACTATCTCCTCATGGGATGCAATGAAGGATGTATTTTTGGAGAAATACCAAGATTACTGTAAATCCCGTGACATCAAAGAGGAGGTTATTAAGTTTGCATAGAAAGAGGATGAGAATATGGAAGATTGTGTGGAACGATTCAAATACATACTGTAGATATTTAGCCATAGTGACCTGGACAAAAGATATTTAGAATATCATCTTTCTCCAGGCACATAGGGAAGATTCCCTGCAACTTTTCAACCTAGTATGAAAGGGGGATGTTTAAAAGGAATACTTCGACACTATCTATGAGCTATCCATTCAGTGTTCACTAGGGGCTGCAATAAATGGACAAGGAATTCAGTCATCAAAAACTTCTGGTGGAGGGGTCACAAAGGCAGAAATCGGAAAAATATTGGATAATCTAAGGATTGATATCCTAAGTACATTATCTACCCAGATGGACACTTTGGAAGTGAAACAGAAAAAAATCAAGTTGGAGAAGACTATGGCTATATTCTTCCCACAATGTAAAAAGAAGCATCCATTGAAAGAATGCCCATTAAACACAGCTGAGGGCCTACGCAATTTGTGAACATACCAATGTGACCAGTTTGTGCCTTTCCTTGCCAGTATTGAAGGTAGTTTTTCAAGGGGAAAGTGAATAAAATGCAGTAGATCAACTATACTTCATGGGACCAAAGAAGCCATGGAAACCTTGAACATCAATTATTAATCCAAGCATGCCCCAGGACCCATCTCAGTATTTTAATAATTTTAATATGGGTCCCCAGTATATACCTTTTTCACCAATGTGGTCTCAATATCAATATTCCCCCTGGCAACAATGGGTTCCCCAGACTAGTTTGAATTCTTCATGGGCTCAGACATGGTGTGGACCCTCTCCTACTAGGCAGTTTCCCCAATCTATACCACAAAAACAACTTCAGTTTCCCTCCAATGTACCTCTAGGAAACCCATCCCTTCAATCCCAACTTCCTATCCAACCCAATCAAAATCCTAATAGTAAATGGCTCCAACAAACTAACACTCTTAACCTTCCATCATATAGCATTTCTACCGCAGGACTTAATGAGATAAAATTACGATCTGGATGAGTAGTGAATGATCCAACTTCACCTATTATCATAGAACAGATTGTCAGTGAAATTATAGAACCATAACCAAAAAAAGTTGGGGATAAACCAAAACAAAACATGATAAATCAAACACCTCCCAAACCTGCTCTTAACTAGGGTCATCCAATTACTCCATCATATCCTGAAATATTGACCCTGAGTAAACAAAGCCCTCAATTAGAGTTCGACTTTCTGGGGGAATTACAAAATCTTTTTGTTAAAATACCCCTTCTCCAAGCTATGAGGGATGTACCTATATATGAAAAAACTCTCAAAGAATATTGTTCTAAGAAACCTGGGAAGAAACCAAGGGATAAGTTAACCATTCATGTGATGGGTAGAATGTTTAACATCATGATAGGAAAAAATATGCCTGTAAAATATGGGGACCCAGGGAACCCAATTGTAATGGTATAAATCAATGGGGTTGAAATCCAAAATGTACAGACATATTTGGCTGCTTCCATAAATATCATTACCTCCAAAACAATCAATGCATTAGGTCTTGAAAAAATTAAGCCAACCCCTACTATTTTGGAATTGGCAGATAGGTCTACAATTAAATCGGTAGGGAAGTTGGAGGACATTACTATTTCGGTGGACTCATGGCACTATTCTCTGGACCTCGTTGTATTACTAACAAGATCTCCAGTCAATGGTCATCCCTTGATCTTGGGAAGACCTTGGCTTGTGACCATAGATGCCTATATTGGGTGTCGATCTGGAGATATGATTATATCAAATGGGACAGTTACAAAGAACCTCACTCTCTATCCTCCTGCAGAAAAAAGCCCATCTGAGAAACTATTAGCCAGAAAAAAACCTCTGCCAATGGAAGAGTATGAACTTGAAAATGAAGAAGTTAGACCAATCCTTACTATTGGGTAGGCCCTTCAATTCAAAATAGAAACTAAGGATGATGCCATTAACACTTTTATTAATGATCCCTATTCTATTTCTGATTCAACTCGTCAAATTTTAGAGTCTGCTATGAGCTGTGAGATAGGAAAATATTGAACCAGAAGATGAAATTGAAGACATTCCTGTAAATTCATCCCTTAATAGTATCCCGATTGAAATTGAACCAGGGAAGACACTCAATATCAACCCGAATCTATCAGAATCCCAGAAAAAACATCTCTTAAAAGTCCTTTAAAACCATAAGGAAGCTTTCACCTGGGATTATACTAACATGGAGAGGATCTATGCTAGTTTATGTACTCATTATATTTATATTAAGGAAGATTTCTGCCCTGTGAGACAACCCCAACGGAGAATAAATCCTACTCTAAAGAACATTGTCAAGGAAGAATTGTAGAAATTACTAGATGTAGGTTTCATTTACCCCATCTTGGATAGCCAATGGGTGTCTCCGCTAGTTATCATTCCCAAAAATAATGGTAAATGGTGGATCTACGTAGACTATAGGGAGCTAAACAAGGCAACTCAAAAATACCCTTTCCCTTTGCCATTCATTGACCAGGTCCTGGACACCCTAGTTGGGAAGAAGTTCTTCTCCTTCCTAGATGCGTTTAGCAAGTATAATTAGATCCAGATAGCCCCATAATACCAATATAAAACAACTTTCACATGCCTATGGGGAACCTTTGCATATAGGGTCCTCCCATTTGGTTTGTGTAATGCATCTGTAACCTTCCATAGGGAAATTCTGGGAATTTTTTTTCTGATTTAATCGATGATAGTGTTGAAATATATATGGATGATTTTACTCCATATGGGAACTCATTTGAAGAAGGATTTGCGAATCTAGAAAATGTACTGAAAATATGTAAGCAGACCCATGTATCTCTGAGTATAGTCAAATCCCATATGATGAGGGAAGAAGGAATAATATTGGGACATTTGCTGTCACCTACTGGAATTCGAGGTGATCCAGCTGTTAGTCATCAGTATTTTTACCTGTTATTGATGACTATTTTCCTTAGCTAAGTTTTCTAGAAGCTGATCTCAAAACTGTCAAATTTGTCATCTAGAAAACACCCCAAAACAATTTTTGTCCTCCTACTCCTCCCTGTCAGTCTATGATGAGATCAAATCCCGGTTGTCAAGTCCTATCTGGCTTCAGCAAAATAACTCTGTCCATAGCTGTCATAGCTGAAATTTATCTATTTTTATTTACCCTTGTTTCTCATGCCATTCGTGATCCAAAGGTTGACAAAGTGTCTGCAACTTTATCCTTGGTCATATTGTCATTTGAAAATCCGATCAAGCCCAGAAACACTCAGAATCTGTGAAAAGTTGTCCCTAAGTTAGATAGTGGTGTTTAGGGAGTTTTTCCTTGGCTAAGACATCCTAAGCCAAAAGCATCTGTCTAGTACCAGTTAGCCTTGAATTATTTCCTATTCTGAAAAATAAGTCTTGATTCATCCATAGGTTGCACACCACTAAGAGGTCACTTTGTCTCATTTCAGAAGAAGTTCAACAAAGATCTAAATCCGGAAAAGAGAAAGTTTTTCGCTATCTAAAAAAATTTGCTTGGATCAAGCGTAATCTCCATAAAGCACCAAAGGAGCTCTCCAAGGTTCCAAAGCATTCATTTTTACATCTCTACAGGGGTGTAATTAACTGATGATCAGTACGCAAAGGACGGAAAAAAGGGAAAATTTCAACAGGTCCTTCATGCTGACTTAGTTTTCCATCAAGGAAAGTGAAGTATAGTAAGTAAGAGCAGCAAGTGTACATGTTATAAATCTAGAAGCTACCTGAAGAACAAAGATCACTCATCAAGTCAAAATGAATAACAAGGGCTGAGTAATGCTAATCAGCAGTACTGCATAAACTTTCCAAAGGGTATCATCATGTATGGCATAAGAAGACAACTTCTTCTTATGCTACCTTGATCCTGGAATGTGAACATTTATCAAAGAAACTTTCAAGGTACCATGAAAACATAGTCAAAGGGAAAAGATAGTTCAATAATGCCTATCAACAGACTCTTTCTTGGCATTCTTCAACACAAACATATAGAGTAGATACAGTGATTTGAAATAGATGTAGACCCTGTGTTAAAAATGACCTCCTTCAAAGGGCAGAGGGTTGGAAACACAGTGATAACCTCCTTCATAAAATCAGATGGTTTGAAGCACAATGACAGAAAAATTCCTTCATATAAAAGCAGAGGGTTAGAAGACATATTTTTTTGACCTCCTTCATTAATAAGCAGAGGGTCAAACATATTGTTGAGAAACTTTACTAGCTACTTGGAATTTTTTACTCCAAATATGAAAAGATGATGCATAGCAGGATTAAGTGATTTGTTTGAGAAAGGTCTCTTTTGGTAAGAAAGATTGAAAATCACTGATGAGTCAATAAGAGTTTATGGGATAAAGGCCTTTTTCCACATCAAAAGCCAAAGGTGACACAATGGTGCTAAGAAGCCTCTATTTCTTATATCTATAAATCCTCCTTCAAAGTATACTCTGAGGGTGGATTTTTTAGCTAAGAGCAGCCTCAGCTAAATAGCCAAGGAAGTAGACCAAGCGTGTTTTTCAAATGACTTCTGCAAACTCATATGAAGAGGCATCTCACCTAGATCATATATATGAAAAAGGGCATTCTTGTTTTTAAACAAATCCGTTATGGTTATAGAAATAATTCCAACGAGTGATGAATGAAGGGAGAGCGCCAAAGGTTACTTCCAACTCAGTCAAAGGATAGAGGGCCCATTGTAAGAGGGTGAAAACTTTCACTGTTTATAGGCCTCCTTCACAAAAAAACAAAGGATCATCTCTCCAAAATATTTGCACCATGAAACAACTCATTTAAAGGGTCAAAAGGTGTGGTGAAGCCATATTTCACTTTCAGTCAAAGGGTTCCTCCATCAAATGATGAAAGACAAAGTTTTAAAGGACATAGGAAATTTACATTTCGAAATTTTTTTAATCAGAGGATAAAGACCTTCATCACTTCATAAAACAACGGATACATAAGGGTTTCGAAGGTTGCAATGCTAGTATTTTTATAAGCCTCTTCAAAGATACAGGGTCACAATTTTGAAATCAATGAGGTTTTATGGTTTGCAAAACCTCCATCAGCAGATAATTAGAAGGCCTCATGATAGGTTTGAAGGTATTTAAAAAGGCTGCAACATTGTTTTTTGAGATAACCTACTTTATAGAAAAATCAAATAATAGCACAGTTTTATAAATTCCCTTTCATCACAAATGTTGTGACAAACAAGGGGTTATAAAATCATTAAGGTATGATATGGTGTTTTAAGAAAATAATTACTGAACAGACAGAGTTAAGAGACCGAAGGCATGCATATTTGCAAAGGGCAGTTTACAAAGGCAAAAAGGAGAAGTTTGTTTTTTAATGAAATGAGGGAAACATTGGTTTTTAAAAAAATGAAGGAGCTCAACCACTTGTCATTTATCATTATGCAAACCCAATTCAAGGCAAGAGAAACAATTTAAGAGCGTTTTTAAAGATCATTCATAGTTTTTTGGACGTGTGGCATGCTTGTGTTATCGCGCAGCACAAATGTAGGCGGTTACAGTGTATTTTTGTGAAGGGCATGGCACACCTGTGCTCGGTGCCCAGGGACGACCCGACAGCCTCACAGCGCGGCGCATTTGGCCGTTCAACCCCGCCCGGGCCGACGACAACCAACTCTGAACGAGTTTTTCCGTCAAGCTGCAACCAACTCTTAACGTCAATTTTCCACTTGGGCCAATGCTAAAAAAGGCCCTCAAAAATTGTTGAAGACCGAACTTTGCTCAAGGAAAATCATCTAAAAAAATAGCAGAAGACATAATTAGTAGGTATTTACTTTCTTCTTCTCCTAAAGTCTTGGCTTAAAAATGATTGAATCAGGTCTGCACAAGGACTAAATCACAGTCTTACAAGGAAGCCAAACATTGTTAGTATCAAGAGTAACCTGTCTGTTTAAAAAGACAAAGGAATAGTGTTTAAAGAAGGTCTATTTGTTAGTTTAAAATGGGGCTCTCAAATATTGATTTTCAAAATAAGAAACATAGCCATTTTCAAGGATACTTTCCTGTTGAGACGCCAAAGAGAAGCAGTGATAACAGAGGATGTTTGATTGTGAAGGAGCTTGTTGTTTTTAATAGTTAAGGAAAACAAGATTGGAATTGATTCTTGGCTGAAACACCATTGCTCTCAAAACCTATCTGTTTGCTAGCCTAGAAAGAAAACAATGATAATCAAAGGGTTAGTAATATTTCAAGAGGGAAAACATTGTTTTTTTCAAAGTAGCCCATCTGCTCAAAAATAGGACAAACAGTGATCAGTAAAGAGAGTCAGAGTTTGTTTAGAAGGCCTTTAAAATCAGTGAAAGGGAGACTACTGCTTTGATAAAACAAAATGATCTTCCTCCAAAAAGGATTGTTTTGCTAGCCTTAATAAAACAGTAATCATCAAATGGAAACAGTGACTACTCAAGGGAGAAAAATAATGTTTTTCAAGGGTACCCCTCTTTAATTAAAAACAAAGTAAAATAGTGAATAGGGGGAAAAGTTCTTATTCTCAAAAAATAATGGAGCTTGTTTCACTAAACAAAATTTGTTGGACAACTAAGGACAAACTTAGTCTTGCAAAGAGGAAAAGGTGTTTTTTGTTGAGGACCTTTTTCAGTGATCATTTGAATAGTTTGCCTTGGTAAGTCAGCGAAGGGTATCAGAAGCAAAATTCCTCCAAAGAAAGATAGCAGGAGTGGGTATCACAATAGGTATGAGCCTATTACAACTCAGCAAGTGAATGAATCTCCTTCAGTACTCTTTAATTTTCATGAAGTAGGGTTCTTGGAATTTTGCCAAAAATTCCAAGAGGTAAAAAGTCAGCTTCCTTTGACACATTTGTTTGCTTTAAGGTTGCGAAGGAAGAATGTCCATCTAGTAGATATGGATTTCAAACTCTCTCCTAGGGCTATCTCCAAAGCTACTAATATCCCCTATATCGAAGAAAAGTGGTTCAAGCAAACATACCTAGATCTGAATCAGTACAAACCCTTTCTAAAACCAGACCATCAGGATGCTTGCCAAGCTATTTTCCCTTTTTCCCACTTGTTGACCAGCTATGCTCCTCTCATGAAATTCATCATGAAGTATTTCACATATGAAGGGAGGTTTTCCTGGATTTATGCCTATCATATTAGGCTTCTTATGCATTTCACAAGAACTCAATTGCTAAAACTACCTTTCTTCCTCTATAGAAGCATTGAAAAGATGGCCTCTACTGTCCAAAAGAAGCCCTCTTCTCAACAACAAGCTTGTCTATTTCATCATTCCCTTATCAAGATCATCATCCTCCATCAACTTGAGAAAAAAGAAGTTTCTTGGGACTCTTTCATCTCCCATCCTGATTTTGTCATTGCATATTCATCTCATGCGCCTCCCCCACCATCTACTCATCATGTTTCTCCTTATTCTAGAAAATCCACTCCTAAAAGACAAAAATCCCCATTGACTGAAAGTGAAGAAGAGAATAAACAAACAAGTGATGAAGAAGGGAAAAGTGACAAGAGGAAAACTAGTGATGATGAGGGTCAAAGTAAAGATTCTAAGCATGAGAGTGGGGAATAAGGAAAGGATGATGAGCATGAAGCAAGTGATGGTGAACACAACATTCATGAAGAGGAACATGATGGCAGCCAACACAATAATAAGAATGATGATGATGAAGTACAAAAAAGTGAAGGTAAATATTACAACAGTCATGAAGAAAGTAGGGACAGAGATGAACAAGACATCCCTCCATATGATAAACAAAGTGGAAGCCAAAACAATGATGATGAAGGTCATGAAAGTCCTCAAAAAGACACTTATGATGAGAAACAGGACAACCCTCAAGCAAGTAATGATGATGACAATCAAACACCAAATAGTGAGCATTCCAAAGAGGGAAGCATGGAGCAAAAGGACCAAATCGGTGACTATGAGCATAGAAATGGTGAAGGCAAACAAGAAAATATTCAAGAAAAAGAAGACAGTGACAAAGATGAAGCTGGAGCCAATGATGATGGAGGCAGCAAGGTAAAAGACCAAGTTGAGCAAGTGCAAGTAGAAAAACCTCCTCTCTCTTCTCCTCCACACACCCAAGAGCATGTGCTAGCTGCCTCTCTTAGGCAAGGGGCCATGAATCTTCCTCCGAAAGTGGTTAAGCCTAGAAACACTAGATCAGCAAAGAACAAAACCACTCCAGCAGTGACTAGCAATGTCACAAGAGCATTGAGAAGTAGAGGCAAAATCCATAAAAAGAGCATTGTTGAATTGTCAAAGAGGAAGAGGACCAAGAAGTCCATCCAAGGCAAGGGGAAAGAAAATGAGGAGAGTAGTTGTGAAAAGGAAAGGGAGTTTGATATCATACAGATAGATAGTGATGATAGTGATAATGAAGCTAGAATAGTTGAGGCTCTTTTGCGAAATAGAGAAGACCAAATTCATGACCTACAAGCTGATCTAGAAAGCTCAAAGGACTTCATACATGTTCTACAGATGAAAAACAAACAAATGAGTGGTCAAATGGCAGTTTTTGAGGCCCGGGCTTTCAAATATCAAAGGGAAGCCTCCAAAGAAAAAGCCAAGCTTGAAGAGATTATGGGTGAATTTGATGATACTGAAGAAGAGGAGCAGCCAAGGAGAAAGAGGCCTAGGACTATGGGACTCAAGAAGGCTTTGGAGAAAAGGAAAGAAGAAGAGGCAGCCCTTATTCAATCCTATCCTCTTACTCAATTGCTCACCCAAGAAATAGAAAATAATAGAGAATCATGGCTTAAAAGAGCCAACAAAAATTTGGAGGATAAATTAGAGAAAGCTAACAGAGACTTGAGTCTGCAAAAGAAGATGACTGGGCACTACAAAAAGCTAAATCAATTTGCCCGAAAGAAAATGAAGGTTGCACAAGAAAGGCTCAAGGCTGCCCGAAAGAGGTGCCCAGTAGAAAAAGTGGAGAAAGGAACATCAGTGCTTCAAATATTGGCCTTATATTCTCTACATGTTTCTAAGAACCCATGAGGGGCTTGCTTGCCAAAATTGAGCAAATTTTGACAAGATTTTGTTTTTTGACATTTTTGGGCCTAATTGCAGAAATTCATGGGCGACGCCATTTTTTTTTGGAGCATCCTCATCCATTGAGATTGGTATCACTAGATGAATTAAATTCAAGGGCATCTACTCAAAAAATTTCAGATCCAAAGAATGTGTTTTGATCCCCCAAAGAGGTGAAAAATAGTGATTTTTTAACTTTCTGCCTCACATATCAACAAGGGCTACTTTTCTGGTTTTTTTTCACTCAGTTTAGTTTTTGACATACTTTCAGTAATAATTTTGGAAAAAATCAAGTATTTTCAGAAACTAGACATCTAGGGATTTCCAACAAGCCATCACGGTCCTTGTTTAGACATCAGGAGGTCCCTCAAAAGTTGTCTGCAAAACAGGAAAATTTTTGCTGCTACGTTCCTGTAGCATTTTGGAAAAAAGACAGTTTTTTGAAGTGGCTTATCCAAATGTGAGCTAGGCATTTTTTAGCCATTGTCAGTAATGAAAATTCAATATTTTTTCATTTTTTAGCATTTTATAGATATTTTGAAGATATTTTGTGCCTTGGGCTTTGTAAAGCCTCAAGGACAAAATCAGATATTTGTTTTTAGCCTATGAGCTTCTAGTCAATTTTGTGAAGCTTATCTTCTCATTCTCCTATATAACTCATGGAGAATCATTGTAATATTTTTGGTTGAAGAGTTGATAAACAAGCTGGAATTTGAAGAGCTTAATAACTTGACTAAGCTTAGAGCAATATATGTTATGATATTTGATGATCAAACTTGTTTTATGGAGTGAATAGCTTAACTTGCTTGCCTAGATGATGGAGAAGATCTATGTGCAGGATTCCATGGCTTGGTAAATGGTCTTGTACTTATTTTCAATTATGTTTTCTTAGTTTTCCACATATGTATCCATGTTTCTTGCTTGTTGTAGGTCAGTAAAGAATAGTTTGAGGTATGCCCATGGAGGCTCATCAAATTTGTTAATTCATTACAACTTCTATGTTTTCATCCTTCTTAGTCATGTCAAAGGATTCTTAACTACCCTTTGGTCCACTAGGAATTTGTTATTTATTTCCTTAATGATTAATATGACATGCTATCTTGTTTGATTCATGGTATGCCCTGCTTACTCATAGATGTTTAAACCTCATTAATGAAATCTTCTTTGAAGTTTTGACTGTCTAGGTTAAATAAGAGAGGTCTTGTTTCGATCTTGCCCTTTGCCTATACTTGCAGACTTATTTCGAAGTTCTCATCAGTTTGAATGTGTTTCTTAGGAGTTTCCTTTCCACATTTTGAGCTGTTGGTCTATCTTACATGTGTTCTCAACCACTAAAGGTGATTTTCCCAAAGTTTGAGGGTCTTATACTTCTATGTATGACCTGAATGTTTATTTTATGAATCTATTAGTTTGAGTTTGATTCATAGTGATTAATGGTTAGCCCTACCACATGAATTCTTGTTGTTTAAACTATTTATGCTTAAGATCCCTTTGTCTTTCACAAACTTGATGTTCATTTCACTTCATAAACCACTGGAAATATCCATTCTCTATACTAAATTGGCCCTGTAGTACACCCTACCCATTGTATTGACATCCTTGGCTTGATTTTGACCCCATAGCCCAGTTGATCTCATTTTCTTGTTCTATTTTGATCCACTTGATCAGTTTTTCCTCCAAACAACTAAAAAACAAACAAAAAAACACACTTAACAACTAACCTAAAATCCAAACAAACTAAGTGAACAAGCTCACATCCTTCACTTCATTAGAGAGAGCCCTCTCTAAGTCCAGGAAGGCTAGGTCCTAGGGCTCCAAAGATTGGTTTGATGTTACTCCGTCATTTGGTCTGTCAATCTGCCAAATCATGGGAACCTAACACCAGCTAAGGTAGAGGTAATACTACACTTCCCAGTACCTAAGACACCCACACAGGTACGTATATTTATTGGTTGTGCTAGTTATTACAGATGTTTTAAAGAAATTTTTTCTAAAGTAGCACATCCACTTTTTCAATTTCTAACAAAAGATGCATAATTTTTGTGGAAAGAAGACTATGAAGCATCTTTCGCGAAAATCAAGGGACTGGTTTGTAAGGCTCCGATCCTTTGAGGACCTGATTGGGCATTACCGTTTCACATACATACAGATGCCTCTTAGACAGAAGATGGGGCAGTCTTAGGACAGCAGGTAGACAAGACACCGTATGCAGTTTACTTCAGCAAGAATTTAATTCCTACTGAATTGAATTACATGGTGGCTGAAAAATAATTTCTAACTGTCATCTATGCTATCAAAAAGTTCCAGCACTACATCACCAGGTATCCTACTTTCGTACATAATGATCATGCAGTAATAAGGTATTTGATGAATAAAACTATCACTATTGGTCGCATTACAAGATGGTTGCTATCACTTCAAGAATTTGATATCACAATAGTAGACAAACCAGGAAAAGATAATGTAGTTCTTGATTTTCTGTCTAGAATGGATAATAATGATGAATGTACACCTATATAAGATAGTCTTCACGATGAGCATCTTTTTGCAATTTCTGCTAACCCTTCATGGTACAAAGATATTGCTAAATATCTTGCTACAGGGAAGGTGCCCCATCATTTTTCATACAGGGAACAATGAAAAATTGTTCATCACAGTGCCTAATATTCATGGATGATAGGGTACCTCTTTCATACAGGAGCCGATAAGTAGATTCGGCACTGTGTATCTGAGGATGATATTTATGAAGTGCTAAAGGTTGCCCATGATGGCCCTTGTGGGTGGAATTTTGTAGATAAAAGAATAGGCCATAAGGTGTTACAAATGGGGTATTACTGGCCTTCTATATTTTTGGATGTGAAAAATTATGTTCAGAGGTGTGATAGTTGCCAAGGCATGGGGCAGCCCGGTCAATTTGATGAAATTACCTTGCAGCCACAGGTATTCCTCGAACCTTTTGAGAAATGGGATATCAATTTTGTTGGACCCTTCAACCCACCCTCCCAGAAAGAGGTTCACATTTTGGTATGTAATGATTATGTGACTAAGTGGGTAGAAGCCAAAGTTGTTGCGAAAGAAACAAAAAAGGTGGTTTCAGATTTTCTATTTCAATTTTTTTTTTCTCGTTACAGTACTCCGAGGGAGATTGTTTCAAATGGAGGAACACAATTTACATCACACGTGATAGCAAAGCTTATGCAGAAATATGGGGTCAAGAAGAGGGTGACATCTCCATACCACCCCCAGGTGAATGGAAAAGTGGAAAGCACAAATAAGACATTGGAAAATATCTTGACAAAAACTGTGGCATACCATCATCGGGATTGGGCTCAAAAGCTACCTGAAGCTCTTTGGGCATGCAAAACAACATGGAAGAACACAACTAGGATTTCACCATTAGAGTTGGTTTATGGGAAATCCTCGTTGTTTCCAATATAATTTGAAATCAATACGCTCAGAACAGCTCTTGAAGTAGGTTTGGATCTGTCAGATACCCAGAAACAGTGACTAGATCAGCTTAATGAACTAGATGAAATCCATTCAATGGTTATCCATAGGACTACTGCTATTTAGCAACAGAGGATGAAATGGCATGATAAGTTTATAAAAAAAAATGTGTTTCATAAGGGATATTGGGCATTACTTTATGACTCCCGCTTTAAGGATTTTAAGGCAAAGCTTTGCAATCACTGGATAGGACCTTACGAGGTGGACGTTGTATTTGATAATGGAACAGTTAGGCAAATCAAAATTGATGATACACATGCTTATTTTGTAGCAAATGGACATTGCCTGAGACTATACCACCACCCAGCCTCTAAGGATGATTTCATCAAACATCTCTCTGAGAAATCTGGTTTGAAGGTTATAGCGCATAGAACTCTTCCTCTGCATCGTTGCTATAAAAAATAATAATAACTAGTAACTTGTGAAAAAAGACAACAAATAAATTGTAACAGTATTTATTATATATATATATATATATATATATATATATATATATATATAATACTATTACAATTTATTTTTTGTCTTTTTTCACAAGTTACTACTAAGGAGTAATGTTGCAGAGCTTGAAAATTTCATAAGTATTGATGTCGTTACTCCTTGGATGTTGCTACTCGAGGTTGTTAGTCGAGATGCTGCTACTCGATGTTGTTACTCCGGATGGTGTTACTCGTAATGTTGTTACTCTAGATGTTTCTACTCCTCGATGTTGTTACACTGTCCACATCATTACTGCGTCGTTATTCTACCAACCATCACTTCCTCTAGGTAGTCCGCCAGGTATGTATCCATTTACATCTTATGGATTTAATTAAATATTGCATGAATAAGACATTGATACTGTGGACGACTACTTTTAATTTTTTTTTTTTGGGGGGGGGGGCGGGGGTGCCATCATAACTAAACTACGGTGCAATGATTATTCCAAAAATAATTATCACAAACTCGTGTTGTTAGTACACCCTATGATTCTTACTATATTATGTATAATCATTAAATATGTCTTGGGATCAGCAACATACACATGTTTCCAACCGATCAGTCCTTTCCAAATCATTTGGAATAATTACTATCTTCTCCATCACACTTACCATACTTTTCCATGATTTTCTTCGTTTCTCGAGAAATCACCAACCCTATTTACCATTATTTCACCTCATTTTTCACCATGTTTTTTTTGCCAAATTTGGTACCCACCACTCTTTCCGAAGGTCTTATGTGTCTAGAGTGCTATTACAATCTCTACAGGATGGGCGAACTAGTTTTGCAGCATGAACCCAAAGATACAATCTTGGTCTGCAACAATGTAGATGTGTGGCAAGTTTTCGTCAACGTAGGATGGGATATATACTTTCATAGATTGCAGGGATTCGACAAGGGAATCAAGATGGATTTTGTGCTAAATTTGAATGAGAATTGCTCTCGGGTCGGAGGATTAGAAATTTGTGTCATAGAAGAAGTAATCGCAAAAGTTAGCAAGCTAAGACAACAAGGGCAACAGTGGTTTTCTCGAAGAATTCCCCTCCCATATTTTCCTGAACTGTTTTTCCAGGCAACAGAAAGCGTCGTTCAATATGGGAGAGGGTATGAGCACAAATATGTACTATATCCATGGAATGATGTAGCAGGATTTGTGATGAAATAAATAACCTGTGAAGGATGGGCTACAACTCTGTTCAACTACCATTTCAAAATCCTAGCTCACCTTCGATTACTCGCAGGCATAGGTTCATTCCTTAAACATGCCTTTCTTTTTATTAAAACAACTTAAGCACATGGAACATTCCACTCAGTGTTCACGCTAGGTGCTAGAAGTCCTCTCCAATCATGGACTAGTTCATTTGTTGGTGTTATAGAATCATTTTTCACCCTCAGGTGATTCATGATTGTCTTTATGGCTTTGGGCACCCATTCCCACAGACTTGAACAAAATTCATTAAAAAACAGTGTTAAAATTCCCATACGCGGGTATTCCCAGACTTTTCCGCATGTATATGTGAGTCCACATGTAATTTTCCGCGTATGCCATTAAAACCATTAAAAATATATATAAATTCCCTATTTTCGGGCTGGGTTGATGGTTACTCCAGTAGTTCAACAACCCCAGCATATGGCCAACTGTTTCCAACTGACTGAAACTACTTTGAGGGAGTATAAAAGCCCCTCATGTGCATGGCCTAAGGGAGAGAGAAATTTTATAGACATTATACTCTGTTGGAATCCTAATTCAAGTCTGAATTCCCATGCCTCCTGCACTTTCCCAGATTTATACAGGAAACCCTTGTTTCCTAGAGATGTTCATCCGTTTATATGCCATCTCGAGTGCCCAAGTCTTGAAATTTTCTTAGTGAGGAAGGGCAGGATGGATCCGGACGACGGTCTGCTCAAAGATCATGGAAGGATTCAGGTGATCTCTCCACTCTTTATTTCTGTACATGCTATTCGCAATAATGAAGAACCATCTTGTTCCTGAACTTGTGTGTTAGTGTCTATTTGTATATGTGGAAAGATTGATTATTAAGAAGTTATTATCATTTATATCATATTTCACATGGATTACACTAACGTTTAGGAGAAATATATGCTATACAACTTGGTTTCCGTGCACGTTCTTTCTTGTTTTCCAGGTTGAAGGAGGAAGAATGGTTGCTGGGGGTTTGGACCCCGTGGGATCTACATCGAACGTAGGACTACGGGTGAGTTCTACTATCATTGTTATCTGGTTTTTAGCATTTAAGTATGGTTGTGTGTGAGTCCTTCTGAATAGCATGCCCTGATCTGTGGAGGTTTTGACCCAACAAAACTCTAGGGTGATTTTCCCCAAAACAGAACTGGCGAATCCACTGGGGATCGCATTTTTTTGATTCCCCTATTGGGTGGTTTCAGCTGTTTGATAGGTTTCCAACAGTTTTAACTTTTATTTCCAGTCCAGTTAACTCTTTCACAGTCAGACTGAAGACCTGGTTCCTTATCCAGGCTTGATCTTTTTTATTTTTTATTATTTATCTTTTCATACGTGGGTTTGTCTGTACACAGACACGTATACACACATTTTTTGTTAAAGGGAGTTGCGTATATGGGGTTTCCTTTAACACAGTTGCGTATGCACGCTTGTTTCAAAACTGTCAAGTAGCGTATGCCTTGGTGAATTTTGAAATTTTTGATTTTTGGGTTTTTTAGCCCTGTCTGCCTGTGGAGACCTGTTCCTGTAGTGTCTTTGTATCCTCTAGATTGTGTTGAAAGTGGTCTTTGGTCTTTTCTCTCTCTTGTTTGGTTGAAAACTAGCTTATCTAGAAAATCTTGTTTCTTGTGCTTGCATTTCTGGTTCGAGTACCAAGATCTCTTCCTGGGGATTATTGACTGTTCTGCTTCATCAGAACAGAGAGCCTCTGCTCATTTACTCTTTCCTACCTTTGTGTCTTGCTTTGCACTCCGATTTTTGCCCATTTCTTGGTTGGTTTTCTTGAGTTCAGTTGACTAGGTCTTGTTGCAATTTTTGAAGAGTCTTTCTTGGTTCTTTGAAGTTTTTGTTTGTTACAAGGTTGTACTACTCTTCTAGTCTGAAGTTGCTGAGTTTCTTGTCTTCTTTTGCTCATATAAATCTTACTACTAGCTAGCCCTATAATATTTGGAGCATTTTGGAAGTTTTTGCTTGAAATTAAGAGTTGTTTGGCTTGGGATTTGATACTTTTTCTTGGTCTCTTCGAGCTCTCCTTTTTATGAAATTCAAAAGCTCAAAAAACATTTTGTTTTGTCATTTGCTTTTGTTTTTTGCATTTTTGTTTTCGTTTCATTATATCTTTTGAAGCTTTGTTGATATTTCTTGCCTTTGGTTTTTGAATTGATTTTGGAAAGGAATTGTCATTGGTTTCTTCCTCTTGTTTCAAGCATTTTTGGTGTCTTTATACTAAGAGTTTCTGATTTTGGGAACTAGCTTTGTGGACAACCAAAAAGAGATAAAACTGAAGGATCTTTGGGAAATTTCTCTCTGCTTTAGTAGATTTTGCATCTTAGAATTTGCATGCTCTTAGTGATTTTCATCAGGTGCACTTAAGCATTTAGTCATTTTCATAGTTTTTGTGAGTGTGAAGTTTGTTATCTGAAAAGAAAAATAAAAAATTTTAGTCTCGTAGAACCTATGTAGAAGTTGCTTTTCATTGAAAGACAATTACTGCATTTGCATGTAGTTTAGTTTTTATTAATTTCTTTTCTGCATCAAAACACCACGAGTTTCATTTCCATATCCCTTTGACTTAACATAACAACCGACTAAAATAAGCGCTATAATTTAAAAGCAACTAGCAAGTTTTTTAAGTGTCATACACCAACTAGCTAGGTTGTAGGGCCTTGGATTAGGTGAGTGGAGAGTTAACTCTCCAAGGCCGCTCACACAAGACATAGAAGTTGATTAATTGAGTGAAATCCAACTCCGTTAGGTGGAACGGGAAAGCTCTCCTCCAAAGAGTCAAGCACGAGGGGAAGTGAAGGCTGAGAAGAGAGATACCCCCTCTCTGATTTTGTGAATCTGACCTCAAGACCATTCTTCTTGGCTTCTGACATGGATTGGTGCCCATAGTTGCCACTCCTAGATTCCACATAGGTGACTGCGGGGGGGAATACCCGTGGTACCTGAGGCAGACGTCGCATCACTATCAGCAGTACTTCTGGGGGGTGCCCTTGCAAAGCTTGGGTACTTGTGCCGGCAAAGGCTGTCGTTAGGAGGTCGGCGTAACTGTTTCTGTTACCTTCGCTAGTAGGCCTGGGCCATAATTATCCCAAACTACTTTCAGGAGGTCCTATACTTTGCTTTCTTGTATTTTGGTGTCCGGTCCAAATCACCCGGAGCAAAAATACCTGAAGGCTGTTTGCTTGATTGTATCTCAGGGATTATTTTTTGTAGTGAGTGCTCTTTGCTCCTAGCTTACCTAGCTTTATAATTTTTTTTGAGTTTAATTAAAATTTGTTAAAGTGGTTGATCAAGTGCTTCGTTGATCGAGGAGAATCCGGGGGTTATCTCCCGAGAGTTCAGAGCCTTATTCAAGAAGGCGTAGGAGTAATTTAGCAGGTGGGTACCACCCTATGGCATCTGACACAGTGGAGAGAGATCCTCCACAAGGGTCTGAAGGTTTCGTAGCTGATTCTGGTGTTGGTTCGGAGAGGAGCGCTCCGCTCACCTCGCGAGTATTATTTCCGCAGGAAGAAGAAGTACAGGTAGAGGAAGTGTCTCAACCCTCTGAGTCGCTTCCATCTCCTCTTCCTCCTGATTATCCATTCATTGTTGAATACATCGGACCTGAGTCAGAGAGACCGAAAGATCCTCCGTATTATACATACCTTTTGATGGCCACGACTGGGAACGCGGCTTCCGCTGTGAGTGCTGCAAGCATTCAGACTCCTACTTATGTTGAAGGAGGAGGAACTATTGCTATATCTTCGATGGCTTCTAGTGCTACTGTGTTTGGCTCTGGTTTCACCCAAGCACATGCTTCTCATTCTAGTCCCTTTTGTTTTGGAATGCACACTAGTGGGATTCCTTCGTTTTCATTTTCCGCTGCTGCAGCTGAATCTACACCCATGTCTTCCATGGCTAGTGGATCAACTTCTTTTCAAGGGTTCCCCTTCGGAACTGGACACATTCCTAGTTTGAATTCTTCTTTAGGGTCCTTTCCATTTACTTCTCAGACTCAGAGTTTCAACCCTTGGTCTGGAGGTTAGAATTCGACTAGTTTTACATGTTGGAACCCTGTATTCACTATAGCGGGGGCAGGGAATCAGTTTTACACTGGTCACCAAGGGAATGCTTCTTTCCCTTCGTCGAGTGCTTATCAGACTTTTTCCCCTATTTCTAATGCCTAGAACCCCTATCAGGGGCTTTCCTCTTCATTCAATACTTCGGGTGGGGGAACTGGTCTGGTCTTTGGTAACTCTGCGTTGGGAGGAGGTTCTTCTCCTTTTTCTATGAGTTATTTCTAGCAACCTGGTGCCTCATCAAATCCAGGGTATTCTTTTCAGAATGTAGGGAATTCATCCCATCAAGGATGGAATCCTCAGGCGCTGCCTCATTTACCTTTTCTGGCAACGTTAAACTTGCCAGATCTGTTGATGTTGACGAATGATCCGATCCGGTACAGTCCGGGGTGGCCTCGAGTCCCGACCAAACTACCTTCAGACATTCCAAAGTTTGAAGGAAAGAATGGAGAGGATCCGGCTGACCACATCACCACTTTCCATTTATGGTGCTCTTCTAACTCCCTGATCGATGATTTGATTAGGTTGAGATTGTTTCAACGCACCCTAACTGGAAACACTGCCAAATGGTATATTGAGCTAACTGGGGGCATTTTTGCTACATTTGGAGATCTGGTTGTTACATTTCTAAACCATTTCTAGTTGCCTGTCCGATATGATGTCGGGACTGAACTCCTAGCTAATTTTAAGCAGGACGACGCAACCCACATTTCTGACCATATTCAGGAATGGCGGAGAAGGAAGAGGCTTATTAAAGCTCATATTCCAGGAGAATTCCTTTTGGAATGGTTTCTAAAATCTCTGCAGTCAGACATTTCTAAAGATGTATCCCTGTCTGGGGTGTTTTCTGAGGAGCAGGCCATTTTTAGGGCCCAGCAGCTGGAACTAATATATTCTCAGTCTGGGGTCCTCCATAAATATTTTCCTAATGCTCCTCGCTCCAAATTAGATTTATCCAAAACTAATCCTGGTCCTCATGGTGATGGACTTATTGGGTCGATCAATAGTGGTGCAGCTAACCTGCTTACTCAGTTACAACAGTTGTCTATACAATCTGCTCCTTCTGGTCAGGCTGTGCCTGCTGAGTCATCACCTTCCCAATCTTTGTCAATAAATGCTGTCCAAAATTCCGATCCCAAAGGAAATCAACAATCTGAAGGGAAGAAGAAGGGACGGAATAATAAGAAAAAGGGTAAGAATGGGAAGGGTAATGCGAATAAAACCAACGAGCATGTTGGTGAGGGTCCAAAGGATAAGAAGAAAGTGAAGTTTCCATGCAAGTTGTGTGCTGGAGACCATCTTACACACCTTTGCCCTAAAATTCAGGATGCACAGCGCTTGTTAGCTCAGCAGGGTTCTTCTAGTTCCCAGGCTGTGTTGACAAACCCTTTTCCCCAAGGGCAACAACTAGTTGTTGGCGCGAATCAAAATCCCGGGGCTTACTCTGGGGGCACCCAGGAAGGGGAAATACCATCAAACATATTCATGATGAGTGCTCACGTGGATGTCACTGCGAGATCCCGTGATTATGGAGAAGAAGAGTCTTCGAAAGCTAAGGGTGCTCCTGATGCTACTGAGCCGCTTCATATTACGAGGCCTACTGTTGAGCATATACCTCGGATGCCCAAAGCATCTACCAAGCATTCGACGATTAATCCAAATGCTAGGGCTGCCCAAAACTACTCTATTGTGGAAGATCTGGTGTAGAGTCCTTGTGCCATGTCAGCTTTAGAGGTGCTCCAGTCTTGTCCGGCTCAGCGTAGTGCTTTGCTCACTTCTCTTGGGGCTATAGATCCAAATAAATCTCTTATGATTACCTTCGATATGACTAATTTTAAGAAGAGACTTCCCCATCATATGGATTTTCATATTAAATCATCGTATCGGAAGTGCAACATCTTTCGGACGGTTGTTTATGAGGGTGCTTCCACATGCGTGATGTCTCTCACATGTTGGAAGATGATTGGATCTCCCAAAGCTGTTCCATTTACCAGTCTTCTGACTGCGTTTGACGATCATTCTCACAGACCACATGGTATTGTCCCAGCTTTGCCCATCTTTGTTGGGGGAAAAACTGTCAATATAGAGGTTGAGGTAGTTGATGCAAGCTTGGACTACAACCTTCTGTTGGGGAGAAACTGGATTTATGAGATGGATGCCATTGCATCCTCATTATTTTGGATTATTTGTTGCCCTCACAAAGGGAGGATTGTTACAGTGGACCAACTGGACTGTCCTCCTGTAGACCCGAATGCGTCTACTGACTCAACTGTTCCAAAGTTGGATAATACTAAGGTGCCTGTTGAGAATTTAGGGGTTGGAATGTATTCTTCCTTGATGGGTACTTTTGATATTCCTCCTCCTACGGTTCATATAAATGAAATTTCATCCTCCAAGGCTCCTCTTCGAAGAGAGTTCTTCAGAACTCATTATTTTTCGGAACCTTGGACCTTACCTTCCCCTACAGCCACATTAGTGGAAGGTCAAGTGGGTGGAATGGCATTTCCAATGTCTGCAACTGAGATTTCTTATCAATCTATTGTTGACTCTGCAGAATCCATCCCAGCTCCTCTTTCAACAGAAGATTTGGATGGAGATGTGGCTCCAGCTTGGACACTTAGTTCTTCTTCTGCCCAGGATTGCCTTGATACCACTCTTCCATCTGAAGAGGCCATCCTGGAAGCTATGACTGGTATAGATAGACCGTGGGATGATTTGCGTCATCGGTCTTACTTTTTACCTGATTTGAGCAAAGTTGAAACAAGTTTTCCAAGTCCTCAGTCTCCTGGTCCTATTCGCCTAGTCTTGAACCCTTTAGCACCAACACAGGTTTATGCTAAAGGAAACATGGCTGTGATTTCTCCAACTATCCCGGTGAACATTTCCAGGGATCCCAATATTATTGAGAATGTCTTCATCAGAGCTGAATGTTCCCATGAAGAGATTCAAATTTACATCGAGCTCTTTAAAGAGTATAGGGATGTATTCGCTTGGTCTTATGAGGAAATGCCTGGCATAGATCCATCTATTGTCCAGCATGAGATCAAGACTTACGAAAACACTAAGCTTGTGAGGCAAAAACTTCGCCCAGTCAATCCTAGGAAGGAAGCAACTATCAAAGCTGAGGTGGAGAAGCTGCTTAAGGCGGGATTCATTTTCCCTGTTCCTTTGACTAAATGGGTTTCAAACCTTCTTCTTGTAGATAAAAAACAAGGAACAATTCGAGTTTGCATTGATTTCAAAGACCTAAATAAAGCATGTCCTAAAGATAATTACCCCACACCATTTATAGATCAGATCATTGACAAGTGTGCCGGTAATGAGATTTTCTCCTTCATGGACGGTTTCTCCGGATATAATCAGATTACTATCCGTCCTAAAGATCAGCATAAGACTGCCTCTATTTGTCCTTGGGGTACTTTTGCATACAAGAAGATGCCTTTTGGTCTTAAAAATGTTGGGGCTACGTTTTAGCGGGCCATGTCATATGCCTTCCACGACATCAAAAATATTATCGAGGCGTATTTGGATGATTTAGCTGCTCATTCTTGAAAGAGGATGGATCTTCCTGCTCACCTCCGTAAAATATTTGAACGATGTCGTTTCTATATGATTAGGTTGAATCCGAAAAAGTGCATTTTCGCAGTTACATCCGGTTGGTTATTGGGATTCATAGTGTCTAGGGAAGGGATTAGGGTAGATCCCTTCAAGGTTGAGGCAATACTTCGGTTACCTCCCCCGTCCTCTATTCGTCAACTTCAAAGTCTACAAGGAAAGTCTAATTTTCTTCGGAGATTTATCGTAAATTATGCTGAAGTTACCAAGGGATTTATGAGATCGTTGAAAAAGGGAGTTCCATTTCTTTGGGATAACCTCGCTCAATGCTCATTCGATGCTTTGAAAAAAGCATTGACCTCTGCTCCTTTATTGAGTCCACCTGATTATAGCAGGGATTTCCTTTTGTATCTTGCAACAGCAGAATCTACTGTTGGTATAGTTCTGGTTCAGGAAGATGATGCTCTTGCAAAGCATGTTATATACTATCTTAGTCGAGGATTGGTAGGACCTGAACTTTGGTACACTCTGATAGAAAATTTAGCTTTAGCAGCAGTTCATGCTGTGCAGCGACTCCGACATTACATTATTCTACGAAAAACTTATGTTTTGGCAGCAGCCAATCCATTTTAGTTTATCCTCAGTAGGCGAGTGATTAGGGGGAAATACAATAGATGGATTGTGATTTTGCAGGAATTTGATCTTGAGTTTATGTCTTCCAAATCCAAGAAATCATTGGTTTTCGCGGAATTGATCTCCGAGTTGCCCTGTGGGGAAGAAATTATCTATGATGAATCCTTCCCAGATGAACATTTGTTTCTTATCTCTCCACAGGATCCTTGGTATGGAGATATCATTGTGTATATTTAGACTGCGAATTTTCCCTCTAATTTTTCGAAAGATGAGCGCCGCAAATTGCGTCACTTGGCTAAGAATTACCTGATCATTGGTGATGCTTTATACCATCGAGGGGTTGATTCAATCCTAAGACGTTTCTTAACTCTCGAAGAAGATGAGGTTGTGATGAATGATTCCCATAGTGGAGCTTGTGGTGGTCATTTATCT
This sequence comes from Pinus albicaulis, assembly GCA_034641835.2. Lineage (NCBI taxonomy): Eukaryota > Viridiplantae > Streptophyta > Pinopsida > Pinales > Pinaceae > Pinus > Pinus albicaulis. Next base: position 548,464,718 of record CM076573.1, read on the forward strand.
GGGTTTGCTACAGCCCAAAAGATATTGCGTGCTGGGTACTTTTTGCCTTCGATTTTCAAGGATTGTATAGAGTCGGTCAAAAAGTGTCATCCGTGTCAAGTTTATACTCGAAAAATGCGCGCTCATCTAGCTCCGCCTTTTCCAGTCATTACTGTCGGTCCCTTTACAAAGTGGGGTATTGATTATACTACTTGTAACCCACCTTCGGCCAATGGTCACAAGTACATTATTGTAGCAGTAGACTACTTTACGAAGTGGGTCTAGGCTATGCCTACTTTTGGGAATGATGGTGAGACTGCAGCTCTTTTTCTTTTCAACTAGGTTATTGCTCGTTTTGGTATTCCTAAAGAGATTGTCACTAATCATGGCAGTCATTTTCAGAATAGCATGATGGCTGAGTTGGCTCTAAAATTAGGTTTCCGGCAGGAGCATTCATCTCCGTATTATCCTCAAGCCAATGGGCAAGTGGAAGCCGTGAATAAATCCTTGAAGACAATTCTTCAAAGGACAATTGATAAAGCTAGATCCAACTAGCATATTATGCTATATCCTGCACTTTGGGCATATAGGACATCAGTGAAAACTGCAACTGGCTTTACTCCCTTTCAGCTAGTACATGGGTTGGAATCCGTATTTCCCATTGAATGTGAGATTCCTTCTCTTAAGTTAGCTGTTGAACATCTTCCTGACACTTCTAGTCTTGAAGAACAGCTCCTTCATCTGGAACATCTCGATGAGCAGCGTCAGCATGCCGCCACGATGAATGAAGCGCATAAAAACCGAGTTAAAGTTCAGTACGATAAGGTGGTCAAGCCTAGGGTTTTTTCGGAAGGTGACCTTTTTTTGGTCTATGCCCAAGAAAAAGATGCCCTGGGGGCAGGAAAGTTTAAGTCTATGTGGTATGGCCCCTTTATCGTTAAAAACGTCCTTAAGAAAGGAGCATATACCTTGGTTGATTTTGAAGGAAACGAGTTGTCGGAGCCCAGAAATGGGCTCTATTTGAAGAAGTATTATGCCTAGGCTTCGGCCTGGCATGTTGCTTTTGTATATAGTAGTTTTGCTTTGTACATATCTGGTTGTTCACAGTAACCTGATGGGGGATGGTAGTGTTTTTTATACGCTTTGGCGGGGTTGTGGATGTCATGAGTCATTTTGGTTTCCGCAGGTGGTGCCTGATAGAGACACCGGAACTTAGCTTAGTGGCAGGTGCTTCATTATCCATCCGGTCAGCCGTTAGTATCAAGAGGGGTCTGCATTGGTCCTGCTTCCAATAACATAGCAGAATACACTGCAGTTGTTTATCTACTCTCGGAGGCAACATCTTTGGGTGTTGATTCGTTGGTAGTTTTCTTGGACTCCCAGCTGGTGGTGTCGCAGTTGAACAATACTTATCAGGTTCGAGATCCATTTTTACTCCGGTTGTTCTTGAGGGTACATTTGTTACAAAGATCATTTCAATTTTTAACTTTCATTCATATTCCTCGAGCTGAAAATTGGATGGCATACTCATTAGCTAATCAAGCAATTGATTTGCATATTAATCATTCCATACAATAAAATTTAATCATAAAAAACATCATACATTTTGATACATTTGTGACATCACATCATATATCGCTGTATATATTTCATCACAGTGTTCAAAAAACTATACAAAATTTGGATCCATAAGTCATACAAAAATTGGGCTTATGCCCGATCATGTTCCATCTCAAATAATATACAGTCATCTGATACATCATATCTATCTACTCCTGAGGTCCCTGCCCAGAAGTCGTGTTCCTATAGAACACGATCGCGGTGGCAACTCGGCGGAATAACCGTACCCAGTCTCGGGGCACTCCTACCACCCGTCTCTGGATGGCTTCAGGAAAATCTTCCACTGCAGCCATAGGTACTTGGCGGGTTAATCCCTCCAAGTTCCTATGTACAGCCTGGAGGGTCCTGTCTGAATCTACTGTATCCGCTTCGCCCCTGTGACGCTTATGTCGCTGGTAACCCTCAGGTCGAACTGGTCCAATATCTGTAACATGATCATTTTTAAATTGTAAGTCATTATGAATCCAATCAAAAACATGTTTGTTTTCCATTTTTTTCATACATATTGAAAAAATCCAAAAAATTATATAAGTCAAAAAATTGCAAACTTACCGACTGTACCCCATGCTGCGCCTGGTGGAAGGACAAGAGCTGGATCGCCACGAAAGTCCATCCTGGCATAGGGATAGTCATCCATAGCGATGATTTGTTCTCCCCACCAAAGGAAGAACTCATCATCCCAAGTGGTCCGGGGAACTTCACTTCCCCCCAATCTCTTCATCATGTCTGCCCAGTGGGCAATTCTTGGGTCTCTCGGGCTGCTGATGGTAGAGATCACTTTGGGTCTCAGCGCTGGAATCTTCTCAAAGAAAAATGTCATCAGAATTGTACCATATCCAAAATGTTTTGTCTTTGCCTTTCGGATAGAAGTCAATTTTTGCTTCATGTTCATCAGTAGAGCTGTGCACCAATCATATACATGAGTTAAGAATTCCACTGCTATACTCATTTGCGTCCTGGATGCCTGGTGTAGAGAAGTTGATCCTGCTACTCTCCCAATGGTAAAAAGGAGGATTTTCATGTGCAAGTCTCTTAAATATTTGATTGCAATTTGAGTTCCCATTTTCTTGGAACCCTCTACGTAGTAAACGTGGACGTAATCTTCCATGGTTAGCCCTCCCAAAGGCTTCCCGTGCAAGTCTACTGGCTCCCCCCTCCGAGAGAGTCCAGTAATAGAATATATATCTTCCACTTCGATGTGTATGGGCATCTGATCTATAATGAAGCAGTCTTCTTCTGGTTCCCAATAGTTCACAAGAATTTCGAGCAACCGGACATTACTCTTCATAATTTTCATTTTGAAAAACTTGAGCAATCGGCAATTTCGGAGAATATTTAGTGATGCTTGGTCCCGCATGACTTCTTGATCAACAGCACTGTGTTCACGCTCTCTCCATGATATGGTCATCCTGCAAAATTTCAATAATTCGTTCATTAGCTACGCATTTTTCATTTTGGGTTGCGCATACACGACTTTCTTTGTGCACAGTCGCATATATACGCGGCTTGGTCATTATAAACCCGAATATGTGCAAACCCGTGATTTTTAGCAAGTGATTCTACGGTGAAAATTCCTAAATTTTAATTTATGAATGGACAAAATGAATAGAAGGGATGGTTTATCAGCTTACCTGACAAATTTGGTGAGATTTGACGGTCGGTTGCTCCTGTTTTGACGAAAGAGGATTTTTTCTCCAGAGCACTTTTTCCCAAATCAGCAATGTAACAATGAACCAAATATGAGGTAATTTGTCTATTTATGCCCAAAAAGTTGAAAATTTTCGCAAAAAATTGTTATGCTTATTTTTTCAATCTATCTTAAGCTGCATAACCCAGATGCTTGGAAGTGCCCAGATTAGTATGTTTTCAGGTACATTTTGACGAATTTGAGATTTTTCCCTGTTTTTGATCCATGAATGCTGACCCGTCATGGCAGGTATATGATCTTCACTGGCATATAGGTTATGGAATTCACTCTCCGTTGCATTTTTCATACTAGCCTCCATTCTGATCACTGGCCATAGGGTCGATCCCATTAGGTCATGAGTATTACACCCATTTCACTCACCGATTATTTAATCATGACTTGATGGTAGAGCCTTCCTTTACATGGGCTTCATAGTTAGTTCCTCGCTATCACTTGTTTCCCATGCTGCGTTTTATGTAGGCTCAGGAGTCCTCTTTAGTCCCGCCATGACTTATGTGTTGAAGCTTCATTCTTCTTCTTCCTCACTATCATTTTTCTGGCTATTACCCTAGAGGCTCCCTGGTGTCGTTGAGTTGTATTACTGCATTATATATTGGCTACTTGTTTATCCTGGCCTTTAGCTGGCTTCATTTTGGACTCAATGTTTAAGCCAACTTTTGACCTTGACTATCTGTACAAGTTAAACCATTGCATGCACTTAGCTATCACGACTTGACACCCTTTTACCCATGGATGGAACATTCCTCTGAGTATCACTTACCAATTTCCGCCACCTTGCATTGAGCATAGGATCGTTCCAATCCCAGGAACTAGTGCATCTGTTTCTTGATACTCGTTCTATCCATTGTACCATAGCATTCTTTTATTCCTTTTCAGGCTTATTATATGAAAAAGACAAGAAAATGAAATATAACAAAAAGAGCGGGAACGGGATGTAACTTCATAATTTGATGGCAATACAGTGTCATTTTTTCGCCCTTGAACAAAGCACATACACTTATATACATTTCCTTCTTTTGGGATGGTTTTAGTTTTGACCTAGGTTCAGCCTTTGCCTTGTTTCACTGGTCAGTTCTCCCCCGGTTGGTTATCTCTTCCAATCATATGGATAGTTTGTTCTGCCTCCTGCATAACAGACTTATACAGTGTCACTTTTTACTGCCATGGTCATCACGAGTTGTGCTTTTGTTCAAGGTAAGTCTAACTAGAGTCGGCCATTCTGTGGTTTCTCTTGACTCATTATTCAGTTGGCCTTCCCGATCTTGTCAGTATCTTGTTCTATCACATCAGATGTTTTGGTCCTCTGCTCGTGCTGGTTTGAGAAGGTCTCCATTGACTTCTTGCCGGCGGGTTTGTCTCTTATCGACTACGACACATTGCTCTGAGAGCAAACCTAGAGCTGCACCCTGGCCCTATTTCCATCATTGATAGGTGACCTTGTGCTCAGCATTTGATCATCATTATGGGTCTTTGACTGAGTGGTTTCCCCTGTGTTCGACGTCAGAACACATTATCACACTTGGGATTCGTGCAGTACCTTGATTTCCATTTGACCATATCGGTGGATATCTCGCCTCTGTGTCAGATTTCATTATTGGTTGGTTCAGAGGGTTTCTTCCATGTGCTAGCTTCATCTTGTGCATGTCGAAAACGTACTTCGGTTTGGTTCCGTCACTCTACTTCGTCTGATTCCTTCTAAATCTTGGCCTGCGGGTTACACTCGCGCTAGACTGATGTGGGATGCCTTAATGCCTTCCTTCCAGCAGATCTTTTCCCATCGACTCCGACTCATTGCTCCGGGAATAAGGTCTAGAGTATTTTTGTCAATACCTTAGGGTTTGCAGTCATCAGTGGCAGACTCTTCGCTATTGACAGTGGGGATTCATCATTGCCTCCTGATTGGTAGATTCTTTCAAGTGTTCGACTTCAACTCATTTATTCACACTTGTTAGATTGTACTGGGGCACCTTGACACTCATTTTCATTATTGGTGGGTTGTATCGCGTTGGTTAACGGTATACATTATTGACCGGTAATCCAACAATTTCTCACATGGTCGACTTCAGCTCTTTTATTCCCATTATGTAGAATTGTGCCATAGTGATCGGTGAAGACCTTGGGTTGCATCATCATTTCTCGGTTCAATTTTGACAGTCCATTCAGTTTCTTCCAGTGATGTCGTTCACCCTTATATGTTGCAGTGTCAGTACAACAACATCCTATATTTTGGCTCCCGAGTTTCGTGATTGTACCGTTTATTCCACCCCTTATGACTTGGTACTTGGAGATTCAGTTACTTATATGATCAGACATCCAGTTTCAGCATCATTGATCAGCTTTCTATATGTGATACTTAGACATTGATTCGGAATTGTACTTCCGGGCCATGCTTAGATGATTCATTATGTACTTTCAGTTCAGCTATACTTGTATACATTTTGGATCTATTATGTACTTTCCATATGATGTATTTTTGACTGAGCATGGGTATGCCCGCCTCAGCATGAGTTGACTCTCTGTTTTCTTTCATTGGTTTTTGGAAGGCTGAAATCTGGTGAAGTCCTCTCTTGTCCTTGCGAAGTCCTTTTTATGTGCATAATACATTTCGGCCATCATGTACCCCTTCTGACCTCATATATTAGGGGGCATCTATTATAGCATCATTTTTCACCCTCAGGTGATTCATGATTGTCTTTATGGCTTTGGGCACCCATTCCCACAGACTTGAACAAAATTCATTAAAAAATAGTGTTAAAATTCCCATACGCGGGTATTCCCAGACTTTTCCTCATGTATACGCGAGTCCACATGTAATTTTCCGCGTATGCCATTAAAACCATTAAAAATATATATAAATTCCCTATTTTCGGGCTGGGTTGATGGTTACTCCAGTAGTTCAACCACCCCAACACGTGGCGAACTGTTTCTAATTGACTGAAACTACTTTTAGGGAGTATAAAAGCCCCTCATGTGCATGGCCTAAGGGAGAGAGAAATTTTATAGACATTATACTCTGTTGGAATCCTAATTCAAGTCTGAATGCTCGTGCCTCCTACACTTTCCCAGATTTATACAGGAAACCCTTGTTTCCTGGAGATGTTCATCCGTTTATATGCCATATCGAGTGCACAAGTCTTGAAATTTTCTTAGCGAGGCAAGGGCAGGACGGATCCGGATGACGGTCTACTTGAAGATCGTGGAATGATTCAGGTGATCTCTCCACTCTTTATTTCTGTACATGCTGTTCGCAATAATGAAGAACCATCTTGTTCCTGAACTTGTGTGTTAGTGTCTATTTGTATATGTGGAAAGATTGATTATTAAGCAGTTATTATTGTTTATATCATATTTCACATGGATTACACTAACATTTATGAGAAATATATGTTGTACAACTAGGTTTCCGTGCACGTTCTTTCTTGTTTTCCAGGTTGAAGGAGGAAGAAGGGTTGCTGGGGGTTTGGACCCCGTGGGATCTACATCGAACGTAGGACTACGGGTGAGTTCTACTATTTTTTTTATCTGGTTTTTAGCATTTAAGTATGGTTGTGTGTGAGTCCTTCTGAATAGCATGCCCTGATATATGGAGGTTTTGACCCAAAAAACCTCTAGGGTGATTTTCCCCGAAACAATTGGTCATGCATGCAATACTTCGATTTCAAGTTTCTTGGGTAGAACTCTACAGGTCAACGGAAGAAGAGATAGCAGCTGTTATCACTGCTAGAGAGGAGAAATGAGTACCTCAAACTTATTTAGTAGAAGAGGAAGAGTTAGAGGAAATGGAAATAGATCAGGAAGAACCAGAAGAAATGGAAATAGAGATAGATCAGGAAGAACCGAAAGAAATGGAAATGGAGGAGACAATCGGTGATATAGTCAAGGCTGCTACATAAGAACCATCCTCGCCTGAGGAACCTACAGATGAAATAATCATGGGTATGAGGGATGAAGTTGAGACTGCCCTACAGTCATTAACTTTCATTAATGAAGAACACGAAAGAGGAACACTAGCTAGAGGGTTGGCAGGTGATGTTGTTTCGCAAGAAACAACATCACCTACCCAAGCAGATATGAATATTGAAACAGGTCTGGGTGTAACATAAGAACCACCCCCGACTCAGTCAAAATAGGAATATAGAGAAGAAATGACCCACGAAGTTGACACTTCTCCACAAGAACCAGTATCGACCACAAGCAAGGAAGAAATTCATGAAGGACAGGAGTACAGAAAGGAAATGATCCTCAAAGTTGACATTGATCCACAAGAACCAGTGTTGATTCCAACTAAAGAAGCAGTGCATGAAGGAGACTCGGCCCAAGTAAGAAATGAGGGCAATGAAGGTATCCACATTCTCCTTTTCAGTCTATGATTCCTAGAGGAGTAAGGGAATTTTGCTCATCCCAATGCTTAATGGAGGAGATTGATGTCCCACCAGTACTAAGGTTTGTAAATTCGGGGAAAAGTGTGACCGATATCGGTCCATCAATTCCTGATTCTTAGAAAGGGCATCCAAAGGCTCAAAAGGGAGAAGGAAATTTTGTGGAAACACCGAAGCATAAAATGGTCGATGAAAGCACTGAACAGGTGACAGAATTTCCTCAAGTAAGGAAGAATGAGAAGGAGAATGCTCCTAAATAAGGGGAACCAAGTAAGAAAGACCTAACAGAAAAACCAGTTGATGACATTAACAACGCTCCACCACCTCCTAAACCTGATGCAGGCCTGGGATATGAATTCATTGTCAAGCAAGAATGGATAGAACAATGTGAAAGAAGGAGATTACCTCTCAAGAAAAGGTATCGTCTTCAGTTTAATGAAACCATGTGATTGATAAAGGAAGTTCGGAAGTTTATGAAGCAAGTATCTCGGTTGAAGAATAAGATAAAAATATATAAATGGAAGGTAATAAAACCTAAAATTGAGGTCTCCTCTGCGGCTACACACACTGGTCCGATTGAACATTTGTTTGAAGCCTGAGAATTCTTCCTGGCTACTAAAATTTAGAAATGGAAATCTGTTGTGAATGGAAATAAGGAGAAAAAGTGGGTTCAAGAGTAGGCAGTCGAGATTTTCACAAGGTATATAGACCAGTTAGTTAGAGCACGAAAGAGGTAAGAAAAACAACAGGGTAAGATAAAGGAGTTAGAAGAGAAAGTGAAAATGCTGCAATCAGATAAGGAGAAGATGTTTACCATGGCACAATAGGTAATGGCCTATAGATCTCTCGCTCATAGTTATGCCTTATTCCTTCATGAACAGTTCATTTTCTTTTTTTTGGAGAGTATATATAAGGAAATTTGTCATGAAATTGAGGATCCAATACAATTCCTCTGTATTTTGAAAAATCATGATATCGTAAGTCAACACTTAATGTGTGAACTTTACATGCATGGTTACTTCTAGAAGCATGATCAAGCCTTCAATCCCATTCCATTTGTGGGGGACATTCATTTGAGATCCTTCACCTCCTACACTATCAATCGAGTTAAATTGAGAAAGGCCTATGATACGTTTGAAGAAAATCGAGTTACAAGGCCAATAATGATAAGGAGAGAGCATGTCTAGCTAGAATACATTTATAATAAGCATATTACCTTTTTACAGATTGAGGGACATAAGGAACATATGCTTGAAACCCAGAAATGGTGTGTTGACCTTTGTGTTTGATAGATATTAGATTTCGGAAATGAATTGTTGGATAGTTTTCGAAGGAGGTGGATGTTGTCATTATCAGTTGTCAGAGGTTGAGAACCTTTTGGAGCACCAAACTTTGCACAAGAATTAGAATGAGTGTCATGTTTTATAGTATGTATTCGGACCTGTGGGGTCCGGTGGATGGGACTAAGGTTTCAATTCCCCCTCATTTGGTTGCCAGCGAAGTAGTATAATCCTGCATACAATGTCAGCCAAGATTGGTGGAAGGATGTTGTTATGATAGAAGGATATAAACCCCCTGGAACAGAGATGGCCGAAGAATATGACCTCGCACACCTTCATGCCATCCATAGTCAGTTCAACCAAGATCTGAGAAGATGACGAGCTGCATGAGGACATGCAGATAGACCAGTTGGGGGGAGATGTTGGGCACCAATTCTGTATACTTTTCGCTTCTATTTTCACCCACCTCTCTTCCTCTTTGTATCATTATTTTTCTAAACACACGAGGTAAATCCCTTCCCACTGTCTTATATGAAATGTTTGATTAATGAAGTGATAGTAATGGAGATTTCACCTATGCAGGTATTAACTCCATTATTTCCACAAATTTGGCAAGTAAAGGGGTTACATCTGCAAGACACAAAACAAATCCAAATTCTCAGCATTATCTCGATATGATGCAACAACGCAATAGATAACAACTTACCCCAAATCTATTTCAGGCCTTTCATGGTTTCCTCTCGAAAAATAGTTGGCTGCTGTAACAATTCTATATTTGTAAATATTTAGTTGTTAGAGGGGAAATACGGTTTTCCTAAACATTTGTATAAGAAAGGCCTCAGGGCTGTGAAACTAGGTTAAGCATAAAGAGACTGATATTGTAACAAAATTATTTTTAATCAATTGAATGCATATCGTTTTGATGTTCGATCTCTAAGTTGTGAGTTTACCACAGCCCTGATCACAGAGTTGGGCCCACTCTTCTGATTCTGTGTTGCATTATTTCCCTTTTGTTGATTTCACATTTCTACTTGTTATTGTATCTATTGTTCCAGTATGATTCTGTAATTGCTGTGAATTCTTTTATAGTTCCGCGGTTTATCTTTAATTGTTGTTACATTAGTTTTCTTGTTGTAATTATTAAACCTATGATTCAATAGCAGATTATGTTATTGCTCTTGCATATACTGTGCGCATTACTCTTGCAATAACCAACGCACCTAGATTGATAATTAATGTGGAAAATGGTTTTGAATATTCATTCACACTTGGACACCAACAATTCCTGCTTAGGAACACCCTTGTTGTTACACCCTTTTTTGGTCATCTAACCTATTACTATTAGATGGACCAAAGTACACCATGTAAGACCAATTTTAGCCTAAGTAAAATTGCTTTCACTATGAAAAATAGCTTAGTAAACCACATTTATTAAGTTTTTTATGGTCTAAACAGGAAACCCCATGAGGAAATATCAAATAAATCCACATTTGTTTGGTTTTCCTCAAGGAATAATTAGTTAAACGACAATTTAATTAATATTCCTAGTCATATTTAACCCAAAAAAAGAAAATTCATTAGATAAATCATTATTTATCTTATTATTTTCTAGGAATAATTATTTAAACCTTATTTAAATAATATTCCCTGTGAAATTTGACTAAATCATTTATAAATAATTAAATAAATCATTATTTATTTGATTATTACACAGCCACATCCTTAAAATAATAAATAAATCATTTATTTATTTATTATTACAAATAAAGGGATTTAACTAAAGTCAAATTCTTTTTCCCTGCAACAAATATAATAAAATATTCCATAAAAGTTGGACCTTGATTTCATTAATAATATTTTAACTATGCACCAATATCTAGACTAACTCAATATTTTGTTATAAATAGAAGGGTTTTTCCATTCACTCACTACCTTTTTTTGCCTAAAGATCACTCTGGATCTATACTTTTGGTCTGACCTTGATCCACCATCATTTTCATATTTTGCTACCATTTTTCTTGTGAGCTCCCTTTGAGTTCCATTTTTGTCTAGGTTTTCTACACCATCAAGAGAGAGGGATTTTAGATCTGAAGTGCTGAGGACTTACAAGAAGCCATCCCATTGAGGGGGACTAGTAAAATATTTCTATGTCCCTTCCCAGGTGTCAAAAAATACAAAAATTCTTTAAAACAATATTGACTTGTCTATTGGATGCATGGAGAAACTCTTGCTTTTATTTACTGCTTAATGTCTTTTAATGCATATATCTAGAATTTTGCAACATTTATCTTGGTCAACTAATTGCAGATCTAAAGGTATTGGTAGCCATCTTTGTTGTTAGGGTTGTTTGCTATGCACGGCTAAAGTGGGTCTTTTTCGTACGCTTGCAATTAAGATTCATACTAACAACTGGAACCTCCATAAGGGTTTATGATTATGACCTCTGTCATTTTTCAGAACCCTACATATGGCTTAAATTAAGCTTTTTTTTTCCCTAGAAAACAAAAAAATTTAAAGAGAAATTTTAAACCTTGGAAGTAATGAATAAATAAATTTCCTAATTGAAAAGGGGTTTAAGATATGTTAAGAACATTTAACTTTAAATCCAAGAATTAGCATCCTCTTTTCAATTGGAATGAAATGGGGTTCAAGTGATGTAAGATCATAGAGACTCGTTAAGGTATATGTTCGGAAGGTTAAAGTTTAAATCTAAAGCTTAGCATCTTCTTTTTGTTGGAAATACTGAGAGGGGGGGTGAATCAGTATTCCTTTCAATTAGAGCATTAGCTAATCCTCAATTATTATCAGTGTTTGTACAATGATAGCAGTAAACAAAAGGAATAGAAATGCACAAAGTTTTTAACGTGGAAACCCACTCCATGACAAAAATCACCTAATGCTTTTTTAATAATTCTTTAATATTCAACTCCAATTGAAAATAAAGCTCCAAATTTCTAGAATCTAGAAAAGCATTCTTCTCTAGCTCCCACTGGATGGATTCTCCAATGCTCGAGATTCTTCATTAGTCAACTGAATGGATGCCCCAACACCCAATGAGCTACAACTCACCCTAGCCCCACCCTACCACCCTATAGAAGAATAAAAGAAGAATGGACTCACGTACCAGGGAAAATGGTCCACCTTACAATGATATAGAATGAGGTGGAAGAAGAAGACACACTAGAACATAACCCCAACTTATGAAACAAACACCTAATGATGATCCTAGACCTCTCAACACTTCCTCTTCAACTCTTGGTAGATAGACACTAGAAAAAAATTTACAATAATGTATTTACAATGACTTAGTACGATGATACCTTTACAGTGACTATATGTAGTGCTGCCCACTTGAAGACTTCATGTGATGGAATTATTGTTGTTGTTCTGCACCTTGGTTGCTACTCTTGTCATGCCACCCTCTGCTTCACCTTGCTTTGCTTTGCTGCCCTAGAAAGTCTGGTCCTTTGCTACCCTTGAAAACACATGATCTAGCTTTTTCCTTCCTTCTAGGAGCTCTATATTGAATCTGGTGTATCTATGTTATTTCAGATCCCCAATATGTGATTTTCGGTCTTGTTGTAGTCCTCTAAGTCTTGTTTCCAATGCCATGGGTCTGACCCAATTTGGATTCTTCAAGGGAGAGTTATGCCCAATCTCTTACAATGCCCTAATTATGGACTGTTTCAATAAAGCAAAATTGTACTGTGTGCCACATGTCATTGTTTCTTCATTCGGCTCTAAAATTGATATAGAGAAAACTGCAGACCATGTGCTATCTTCCACATTTTACATAATTGCAATCTAATACTCAGAGAGAGAGTTATGATGATTTTCCCAAGGTCACTTCTTTGAGATGAATTTTAGGAGCCTGCAAAAACACTGACTTCCACAGATCATATCTTCGAAAATGTTGCAGAACTTGATCTAACATTTTTATAGGAGCTTCATCGACATTTTGGCTTCTCCTCATAGAAATTTCAGCTTCTAGACCTTTGTAGAAAAAAATTTAGAGTGAAAATTACATGATGAATTGTTTCAGATGGTGAATCCCTGCATAAGGAGGATATGAGAATCACAATTTACATAAATGCTTAGATTGAGAGGGGCTTAAACAAGTGAACGTGGGAGGGATTTTAGAAGCTTAAACAATATTAATTTTTACTTTTCAATGACCCATGCCACAAGCCCATGGGGTTTTAGCCCACTAACTTGGGCTACAAACTTCAAACATGAATATCTCTCAAACCGTGAAGAATTACGTGGCGTGCCATATATCATAGGAAACATATCGACAAGTAGAAACCATAAAAATCCTTCTTGACCTAGAATATAGTAATTTTGTAGGTCAAAAATCCCTTGCAATATTGGGGTATCCCTTGGTGCTGCTTGGGTTGACATCAATGACAACCGCTGATCAAAAATCTCCCCCTCTAGCATTGATGGAAACACAAGTACTCCCCTTGCGATCATACCACCTCTTCCTACAACATTATCTCCCCCTTTGACATCAATGGAAAAGGATAGCTCCCCCTGATAGACAACCATCTTGTGGACCTATACACACTTCCACTCCCCCTGACATACAACCATCTTGTGGACCTGTACACACTTCCACTCCCCATTTATATTCAAAATAAGGAAAATCTAATGAGAACTTGTGAGAATCCCAAGCTTATGGCAAAGATATTCAAATTTTTCCTGAGGTAAAGGTTTAGTGAAGATATCAACGATTTGTTCTTTTGTACCAACATACTCAATTTTGATATTCTTTTCAACAACTTGTTCTCTAACAAAATGATATTTGATCATAATGTGTTTTGTTTTTTAATGCATGACAGGATTCTTGGAGATGCTGATGACACTGGTGTTGTCATAGAATATGGGAATAGGCTCACTAAATTGTACTTGAAGATCTTGAAAAGTTTGTTTCATCCAAAGGACTTGAGTAAAACATGATGTTGCTGCAATGTATTTTGCTTCCACCGTAAATAACGAGATTGAGGTTTTCTTTTTGCTCAACCATGATATGAGACAACCACCTAGATAGAATGCTGCTCCTCTATTACTCTTATGACCATCAACGGTTCCTACCCAATTTGCATCTGTAAAGGCTTGAATAATGAATTTTTTACCCTTGGGATACCACAAGCCATATTCTTCTATGCCCTTTAGCTATCGAAGAATTCTTTTGACGACAATAATATGTGATTCTTTTGGTGCTGCTTGGAATATTGCTACTTGTCCAACTGCTTGCATAACATCTGGCTGGGAGGCTATTACATATAGAAGACTAACAATCATAGATATATACAACCTCTAGTCCACATCCTTAGATGAGTCGTCTATGCTCAATTTGTAACCTACTACCATCGGAGTAAGGACGGGTTTGCAATCTTCCATTTCTAATTTCTTGAGCATTTCCTTGATGTACTTTGCTTGACATATAAATATTACTTTCTCTCGCTGAGATATTTTAAGCCATAAGAAGTATGTGAGCTCACCAAGTAAAGACATCTCGAACTGGCTTTTCATCTTTGTAGAAAATTTCTTACTTAGTCGATCATCATTGCTACCAAATATTATATCATCCACATATACCTCAATGATTGTAAAATTATCTTTATCTATTTGTACATAAAGATTTCTATCAACAGTACCTTTATTGAACCCTTGTTGACGTAGTTATCCATCAAGACGAGCATACCATGGTTTGGGAGCCTGATTCAGACGATATAGAGCCTTCTTTAATCTACAAACATAGTCTTATTTTTCTGATAGTAGAAAACCTTCAAGTTGTTCGAAGTAAATTTCTTCTTTTAATTCGCCATTCAGAAATGATGACTTCACATCCATTTGGTAGACTTTTATTTTTATTGAAAATGCATAGGCAAGAAAAATTCAGATGGATTCCATTATGGAAACTGGTGAAAATGTTACGTCAAAATAAATTCCTTCCACTTGTGCATAGCCTTTGCAAACCAATCTTGTTTTTTTCTGGTAACCTGTCCATCTTCATTCAATTTGTTCTTGAACACCCATTTTGTCCCAATGAAATTTTTATATTTTGTTCATGGAACTAATTCCCAGGTGTTATTCTTCTCAATATGATCCATTTCTTCATTCATAGCTGCTACCAATGTTCATTATGGACGGCTTCCTCAAAGCTACTAGGCTCAAAGGTTCCTAGAAAAGCAATGTGAGCTTGTTGTGATGAATGAAGTTGTCGAACTTCATTTATGTCACCAATGATTTGATTTGATGGATGGTTCTTTTGAATCCATTCTTTTGTTCTCCTTGGAGGAGCTTCATGTTGCTTTTCTGGTATATCTTGATGATCATTATTTACTTCTTCTTAGTTGATAGTTGCTTCTTGTTCTAGAATTTTATCTGTGTCTTTTTCAACCTCTGTCTAAAGTTTCAAATATTCTAGATCCTCATCATTATTCATTAGAACACCATCTTCATAAAATGTAATATTTATGCTCTCCACTATATTTTTTCATCTTAGATTATAAAAATTATAGGCCTTTATTTTTTGTGAGTAACCAACAAAGATACCTTCATCAACACGTGATTCAAAATTACCCAAATTTTGATCTTCTCTTTTGATATAACATTTTGCTTCTGAAGATTTTGAAATATTTTACATTAGATAGTTTTCCTTTCCATAATTCATATGGGGTGTTGTTGCAATTATTTCTTAGAAGACTTCGGTTGATAATGAATACTATCATATCAGTTGTTTCAACCCATAATTTTTCATCCAATTTTGAGTCCTTCAAAATTATTCTACCCATTTCCTGCACGGTTCTATTCTTTCTTTCAGCAACTCCATTTTGTTAAGGTGTTCATGCTATTGAAATTGCCTTTTTATTCCATTTTCATCACAATATTGTTGAAATAATTTGGAAGTGAATTATCCTCCATTATCTGATCTTAGACACTTTATTTTCAATTCAGTTTCATTTTCGATGAACTCCTTGTAGATCTTAAAGCACTCAAATGCTTCAGATTTTTTCTTTAGGAAGGTGACGGCTGTCATCTTGGTATAGTCATCTATCATTAACATGAAATATAATTCTCCATCTAAGCCTTTTGTTCTCATAGGACCACATTGATAAATATGTATCAATTCCAATGGATGTGATGCAAAGTGTTCTTTTGTTTTAAATTAGACTTTTGTCTACTTGCCATGCCGACAGGCCTCACATAGTGTGCTGTAAGGTTTTTAGATTTTCGACATTTCTCGTACTGATTCATTTTTCCTTATCCTGACAAGATTGTCAAATTTTATGTGACCCATTCGTTTGTGCCATAACCAACTTTCATCTTCTTTATCTAGTAGACATGCTTTAGTGGCTTCATCTATAACATATATGTCATTTGGAGCTCGGCTTGCTATAGCCACAATTTTACCATACCTACCTTTCCTGATTTCACATTTTGTGGAGTTGAATAGCATTGTGTGTCCTTGATCACACATTTTTCCAACACTAAGAAAATTGTGATTCATGTTTTCAACCAATAGAACATTCTCAGCTATAACATATCTACTTCCGAGAGTGATGGTACCTGATCCTATAACATTTGAAGATCCATCATTTCCAAAGGATATGGTTCCATCCTTCTTCTCTTTCAGAGATACGAATTTCCTTCTATCTCCAGTCATATGCATTGAGCAAACGCTGTCAACATAACACACATCTTTGTTGTTTTGATCCTTGAGAGAGAGAGCACAATTATTAGTCTTCTTCTCCTTCCATGTTCGTTCACTCTGTGGCTTTGAAGATTCTTCTGGAGGATTTTCAAGTCTATAGTCTCTGGCTATGTGTCCAAAGTTCTAACATTTGTAACATTCCATATTATTTATTAAATGTTCAAATCTATTGATGTTTCGTTGAGCCTTGGGATCTTCATATTTGAAGGATCTCTTGGAATTGTATTGGTTCCTAGGGTACGTGTGACATTCTATATCTTTATGACCAAATTTTCCACATGAATAACAATAGCCATAAAAAATATGTTGGTACCTGGATGGAAATCTTCGTCAAGCAATCGTCTTCCAAGGATGTTCTTGCGAATCTTGTCCAATGAAGTCTACATGCATGTCAGATCTCATAGGTTCATTGTATTTTGTTGTAGAAGGTCCTTCTTCTTCTTCATTGTAATGGAGGCCAGTTTTTTCGTTGTAAGATCTTTGATTGTTGATGATTTCTTCCAATGCCCTTGAGTTGTTGGCATAGTTTTGGATAGTTTTTCCATTCTTCACTTCCTTATGCAATGAGACTACTTCGACTTCTAATGCTTCCATTTCTTGGTTGATTTCTTCCAACTTCTTTTGAAGTGACTCTTCAATAAATTTGTGTTCTTCAACTTCAATTTTGAGACCTTGAACTTGTTCTTCAAGAGTATTGGAACAGATTTTCTCAGCCTTGAGCTATTTTATAAGGTTGAATGCCTCCTTAGAAAATTCTTCTATGGTCAACCCTTTTTCTTCATTATTTGATACCTATTGTTTATTGTTCTTGGCCATAAATAATACTCTCTCATTGGCTTCTTCTACGCTATTACTGTATTCATCGGTTGATGAGCTATCTTCTTTAGAGAGAAAGTTCCTTTTGGATCCTTTCCTTTTTTCTTGCATGTTGAATTTCTTAAAGACTTTCTTTCCTTTTGAGTTTCCATCACTTCTGTTCAGACATTTTGCTGCAAAATTCCCAACCTCACCATAATCTAAACATATCAATGGAAGTTTACCTTTAAATTTTCCCTTACAAATTTTTAGTTTTCTTGTAAAGTAAGCATATTCTTCATCTGAAATACCTTATCCATCATCTCCCTTTTCTTCACACTTGCAGGTTCATGTATTTTATTTTGAAGGTTGTTTATCCTTATTGGTTTTCTTAGATGAAATGAATGTAGTTTCTAGATGCGAAGTACGCTCTCCTTCATCAAGTCTCATTTCATATGCTATGAGAACTCCATGTAATTCCTCTTTGCTGAGTTTTTCATATTTTCACTATATTCTAAGACTGATACCTTTGGGTTGAATCTCCCTGGTAGCGTTCTAAGAATATTTCGTATAGTAGTCTTCTCGTCAACTGGCTCTCCCAATCCTTCCAGAGTATTGGTTATTTCATCAACGTATTGGAAGTATGCAGTAATGTTGCAATGTTCTTTCATTCTGAATTGCTCAAATTTTTCTCTATAGATTTGAAGCTTTGCTTCTTTTACATTTGAGTCACCTACATATATATTCTCAAGCCTTTCCCATACATTTTTGGTGGTTTTACAACCTAACACCTTATGATAAGAAAATTCAATTAGTCCACTCATAATAATATTCTTTGATTTTGCATCATTTACCAAATTCTTCTTACCTTGTTCATCCGCGGTTGATGTAAATCCATTTTGAACAGTGTCCCATACTTCGTAACCTTGCACCAAGAGATAGACCTCCATTATTCCTTTCCAAAGTGCAAAATTATTTTCATTGAATAGAGGGACACAATTCTTGGTATGCTCCATGACTTCCTTCCAGTTGTTAAATTGCTATTGAAGGAACCAAGCTCTGATACCAATTGTTGGAAATACTGAGAGGGGGGTGAATTAGTATTCCTTTCAATTAGAGCATTAGTTAATCTTAAATTATTATCAGTGTTTGTACAATGATAGCAATAAACAAAAGGAACACAAATGCACACATTTTTTAAGGTGGAAACCCACTCCGAGAAAAAAACCACCTAATGCTTTTCTAATAATTATTTAATATTCAACTCCAATTGAAAATAAAGCTCCAACTTCCTAGAATCTAGAAAAAAAATCTTCTCCAGTTCCCGCTGGATGGATGCTCCAACGCCCAAGATTCTTCAGTAGTCAACTGAACAGATGCCCCAACACCCAATGAGCTACAACTCCCCCTAGCACCACCCTACCACCCTATAGAGGAGTAAAAGAAGAATGGACTGCTGTACCAGGGAAAATGGTTCACTTTACAATGATATATATTGATGTAGAAGAAGAAGACACACTAGACCATAACCCCAACTTATGACACAACCACCTAATGATGATCCTATACCTCCCGACACTACCGCTTCAACTCTTATCAGATAGACATTAGAACAATTTTTACGATAATGTATTTACAATGACTTAGTACAATGATACCTTTACAGTGACTGTATGCAGTGCTGCCTACTTGAAGAATTTATGTGATGAAATTCTTACTGTTGTTCTACACCTTGGTTGCTACTCTTGTCATGCTACCCTCTGTTGCACCTTGCTATGCTTTGCTGCCCTACAAAGTCTGGTCCTTTGCAACCCTTGACAACACATGATCTAGCTTTTTCTTGCCTTCTAGGAGTCTATATTGAATCTAGTTTATCTCTGTTATTTAAGATCCAAAATATGTGATTTTCAGTCATGTGGTATTCCTTTGAGTCTTCTCTCCAATTGCATAGGTCTGACCCAATTTGGATGCTTCAAGAGAGAGTTATGCCCAATCTCTCACAATGCCCTGATTATGGATTATTTCAGTAGAGTGAACTTGTATGACGTTCCACATGTTACTGTTTCTTCATTCGGCTCTAAAATTGATACGGACAAAAATACAGTCCGTGCACTATCTTCCACATTTTACAGAATTCCAATCTGATACATAGAGAGAGTTCTGACGATTTTCCCATGGTCACTTCTTTTAGATGAATTTCTGAAGCTTGCAAAAACACTGACTTCCACAGATCATATCTTCGAAAATTTTGCTCACCTTGATCTAAAAATTTTATAGGAGCTTCCTTAGGATTTTAGCCTTGCCTCATAAAAATTTTAGATTCTTAACCTTCGTAGAAAATTATTTAAAGAGAAAATTTCACGATGACCTATTTCAGATGGCGAATCCCTGCATAAGGAGGATATGAGGATCACAATTTATATAAATGCTTATATTGAGAGGGGCTTAAACAAGTGAATGTGGGAGGGATTTTAGGAGCTTAAAAAATATTAATTATGACTTTTAAATGACCCATGCCACAACTCCATGGGGTTTTAGCCCACTAACTGGGGTTACAAACTTCAAACATGAATAAAATGTGAAGAATTACATGGCGTGCCATATATCATCAGAAACATCTCGAAAATTAGAAAACATCAAAATAATTATTCACCCAGAATATAGTAATATGGTAGGTCAAAAATCCCATGGAATATTGGGGTATTCCCCAGTGCTTCTTGGGTTGACATCAATGACAAACGTTGATCAACACTTTTCAATTGGAATGAAATGACGTTTAATTGATGCTAGGATCATAGAGATTCTTTCAGGTTCAATTCAAGTTTTAGAATCCTCTTTTTAGCTTCATAGCGAAGCTAAAGTTTGAAATGAATGAGTAAAGATTAGAATTTAAAGATGGGAGATGATATTAAGAATTCCACTTAATCCATTCTGAAGCGATAGTCATTTTATCACACCTGGATCTTCTGCGGAGATTTTCTAAACAAACCGAATGAACTGCAACAACATGTTTTGCCCAAAATCCTATGCGGTCTTCTTTTTTTTGAATTGCAAAAACAAGAACTAGATTTTGGAGTGTTGAGAAAAATACTGAGGGGGGGGGGGGGGGCGGTGAATCAATATTTAGGGCTGAACAATATTTCTTCTCTTTCTCTTAAAACCATATGTTACAGTACCAATTTGGGAGAAAACCACGTTGCGCCAATTGCCGCGATCAATATTTATTATAGAGAAAAATTCTTACAATATATACGTGTGAGACTTATACCGGCACGCAGGCACCACTGTGAAGGCTACAACCTTCTCTTGTTTACGATCTCTCCTCGAAAGGCTACTACCCCATTTGCTCTCGTTTACATTACCATGGAGGAGACTCTGACCCCTCTCTAAAGACTTCGACCCTCAGCACCACTGCGGACCACGTTTCATCAATTTTCATACTGGATCAACCAGTTTCCATACGACATACCTTGCCGGTCACCAGATTTATTTATTTTTTGTATACTCACACCAGTTCCTCAAGATTTCGTCCGTCATTCACACCATAGATTCATCATTATATTTATGGGTGCATCATAGTTTCCGATTTCTCAGTTAAGAACAGAGCTCGCCTATACAGATATTCTTTTGGAGAAATTTTTATTCACCACCCTTACAATGCACACACCATTCTTTATTTTTTTTTCTTCTCCTTATATAGTTTTCCCTTTATTAAAACCATGAGTCACGAACCGCTAATGGTATTCCTACAGTATTCCTTTTAGTTTATCCCGTGGGGATTTTTGATCTCTTTTTAATTTTTTATTTATCAATTTTAAAGAAATTGACATATAAATATATATTTACAACTTTTGAATTCCCAAGCCTTATGTCTAAATTTTAACCCTTCGGACTTTATAGAAATATCCAACGCTTCCAAATTAATCTTACGATAAACCTTTGACCCCGGGCCCACATACATAGTCAATAGCCAATCCAATATGCCCATCGTACCACAGTAAAATTCGTGCAAGTCCAGCGTTCGATCACCATTAGATTAGCAAGCTTCCATATCAACGACGTATATACATATCGCTCGACCTCCGATGCCGAACGTTATCGTGCGATGGTCTGTCGTACCTGTGTTAATCTTCATGTATCTTTAACAAATGACGATCGTCCGATGACCCCTTCCCAGATCAACGACACTCAACGATATCACTGGGCGTCCTGGGTCGAACTATAACGCCCGATGTCGCATAGTGAAAAGTGGTTTTGTAACATCGTACACAAACGCGTGTCGCCTATTCTATGGAATCGCTCCCCACCTCTTGAATACCGCTTTCCCATTGAAAGCGGTGCGATGAAAGCCATAAACCACCTTCATTGTTCCTTCTTCGTGGTTCCGCCCTTCACTCAAGGTTCCGTTCATGATTCCAAAGGGTTAGTCTAGGTTTGCACTATAACTCTGGTCTATCTTTGGCAGGATTTCCAATAATCAATGAACAAATGTAGTTCTCTTCTGACGGTATTTCCTTACAAACATTAACTCGTGACAATTCAATGGCATTCTTCAATTCTGTTATGATATATATAACATATCAACCTTCCATTTCGGAGCTCTATCCTATCACAGTTCCGCTTCTACCTGTACATTCAAAGACATCATATGTCTGCCACCATTAAGTTCTTTAATGGATACACTGAATGCCTCGAGAGCCCGTCATATATTCAACCAAGTAGTTTCACGACTGCAAATATCAAACTAAACCAGTTCTTCATTACAAGAAGGTCTCATCCTGGAATTCGAATCCTACCACCATGAATCCTCAACAGGGTTTCACTTTTAATTCCATACGCAGAGAGGTTCAGGGAATTTCACACAAGAATTACATCAGTCAATACACATATAATACACATATCCCTAACTCTGTAGCAATGATTTCATACTGAAGGTATCCTCTGCTCATTATGAAAATGATCACATAGGTCATATATATATTCCATATTTACTCAACCATACTTAACACAATTCCACAGATAATTAGCACAATTCCACAGTTCTTCATCTTCTTTGCAAACTGTATTAAACCCCTAATTCAACTCTACTGCTCTATCTCTAATTCCTTTATTTCATCTGCTGCCTCTGCTACCCTCTCTGTCTCTTTTGCCTTAGGGATAGTGTAGGTGCTTCTGCTATCTCTTTTCAAATTCCTTTGCCATCAATGACAATATTTCCAACAATCTCCCCCTTTGGCATTGATGACAATACTCTTCCTCTGATGGCCTTATAGAAGCCCTTTGTTTCTTTTCCTCCCCCTTTGACATCAATGGATAAGAGTGTGATCAAGATCCTTTGAACCGACAATGCCATGCTCCCCCTGAGATCATGTTTCATATTCAACCATAATATGACCAACAATTCATCCTTTTCATATGACCAATGATCCCCCTAAGCCTGTTCATTCAGAGATGCCTAACAGCACCTCACAACCAATTTAATATTCTGTATTTAAGTAGACCTGATCCTCTACATGGCAGAGACTACTCCCAATTTTTGTCTGAGATATTCGAACGCTTCCCTGGGTAGAGGTTTGGTAAATATATCAGCAACTTGTTCTTTGGAGGAAACATACTCCAACTTCACCTTTTTTTCAAGCACTTGTTCACGTAAGAAGTGATATTTGATGGGAATGTGCTTGGTCTTGGAATGCATAACAGGGTTCTTTGAGATACTGATAGCACTGGTATTATCACACATAATGGAGATAGGAGGTGAACATTTGATTTGAAATTTTTGTAGGGTTTGCATCATCCAGAGAAGTTGAGTGCAACAAGATGCTACAGCCACATATTTTGCTTCTGCTGTAGATAAGGCAATAGAGCTTTTCTTATTGCTAAACCAAGATACTAACCGGGGGCCCATATAGAATGCACCACCACTAGTGCTTTTCCTATCATCAACACTTCCAGCCCAATCTGCATCAGTGTATGCATGAAGAGTAAGATCAACATTCTTTGGATACCATAGTCCAAAGTCTTGAGTTCCTTGTAGATATTTTAATATTCTTTTCATAGCTTGAAGATGAGAATCATTTGGATTAGCTTGGAATCTCCCAACAATCCCAACTGCATGCATGATATCTGGTCTTGTCCCAGTGAGATAAAGTAGAATTCCTATCATAGATCTGTATTCTGGTTGATTCACCTTGGGGGAATCATCATTAGAACTGAGATTACATCCAGTTACCATTGGTGTACTTACAAGTTTGCAATCTTCCATGCCATACTTCTTTAAGATTTGCCTGAGGTATTTTTCTTGTGATAAGAATATGCCATTTGTTGCTTGTTGTACTTGCAAGCCAAGAAAAAATGTTAGTTCCCCAATTAAAGACATTTCAAATTCTTGCTGCATATCAGAAGAAAATTTCTGACTCATAGACTCTTCATTAGTTCCAAAAATGATATCATCAACATATACAACCACAATCAATATTTTGTCATTTTCAGTTTTTGTGTATAAGTTACTATCAGCAGACCCTTTTGAAAATCCTTGTTGATGAAGATATTTGTCAAGATGATAGTACCGTGCCCTTGGAGCTTGTTTGAGACCATATAGAGCCTTTTTAAGTCTACAAACAATTTTTTCATCATTTCCCAAAATGAATCTTTCTGGTTGTTCGATGTAAACTTCTTCTTCTAGATCACCATTGAGAAAAGCAGATTTAACATCTATTTGATAAAATTTGATTTGTTGGAAGCTTGAAAAAGAAAGAAACATTCTTATGGCTTCAAGTCTGGCTACAGGAGCAAAGGTTTCTTCAAAGTCTATACCTTCTTGTTGAGCATACCCCTTGCAAACAAGTCTATCTTTATTTCTTATAACATCCCCATTCTCATTTAACTTGCTTTTGAATATCCATTTAGTTCCAATGACATTTTTGTCTTGAGGTCTTGGTACTACTTCCCAAGTGTGATTCTTTTCAATTTGATCAAGCTCTTCATTCATGGCTTGAATCCAACATTCATATTTGCTAGCTTGACTAACACTGTGAGGTTCAATAGTGGATAGAAATGCTAGATTGCTAGAAGATCCTACAAGAGTCCTTCTTGTTTGTACACCTGATCCATTTTCTCCCAAAATTTGAGATTCTGGATGATTCTCTTGAACATATCTGGATGGAGCCTTTTCAGAAAATCATCTTCGGGTTCTTCACTGGGTTCATTGTTTGTATCATTACTATTTAATGTAGAAGGATATGTGTCATCATCATCTTCATCTATTGTTTTATTTTCTTCTTTTGGAGCTGCAGGAGACTCATCAATAACAACATCAATAAATTCAACAATCTTCCGAAGTATTTTATTGTAACATTTATATGCACTACTCCTACAGGAGTAACCAAGAAATATTCCTTCATCTGCTCTAGGTTCAAACTTGCCAAGTTTTTCATCATTATTCTTGATAAAGCATTTGCTTCCAAAAATTCTAAAATGATTTATAGTGGGAGAATTACCATACCGGAGTTCATATGGATTTTTATCACTATTTACACGAGCATGTGCCTTGTTGAGAATGTTTACTGCTGTATGAGCTGCTTCTCCCCAAAATGTGTCAGGTGTTCTGGAATCATCAAGCATAGCTCTATCCATTTGTTAAACTATTTTGTTCATTCTTTCTGCAACGCCATTTTGTTGTGGAGTGCCAGCTACAGAAAACTGTCTTTTTATGCCATGTTGTTCACAGAATTCAAGGAACTCATTGGATGTATATTCTCCTCCTCGATCAGATCTAAGACACTTGATTTTTAGATCTAATTCATTCTCAACTAGTGCTTTGAAGATCTGAAATTTTTGAAATGCTTCATCTTTGTGTTTAAGCAGCCCAATCCAACACATTCTAGAGATATCATCAATGAATAAGATATAGTATTCTTCACCACGTGGTGACTTTTTCCTCATAGGTCCACATATGTCAGTATGAATGAGTTCAAGAGGCTTGCTTGATGATCCTTCCTTGGCATTAAATTTTACTTTGGCTTGTTTACCGAATTGGCAAGATTTGCATATGATATTTTTAGGTAGAGTAATATTGGGAAGATCACGAACAACTTTAAGTATGCTTGATTTGTTGATTTGAGAGAAGCTCAGATGCCCCAACCTTCTATGCCATAGCCAACTTTCTGAAGATTTACTCAAATAACATTGTTCTTTGCAGTTCTTTAATACATACAGGTTGCTTGGAGTTCTTTTTCCTTTTATAATTGTTTTACCTGTATCAAGATCACGTACCACACATTATTTTGAACTAAAGAAAACTTTAGTTCCTTTATCACACATTTGACTTACACTTTACAAGTTATGCTTTAATCCATCCACATACATGACTTCATTAGCTTTCACCTTTTCTTTTAGAAAAATAGATCCTTTTCCCTTAATGACTGCAGGAGTATCATTTCCAAATGTAACATTCTTTTCTTTTTCTAGAGCACTATATGCAAGAAGTTTGGTTTTGTCACCTGTCATATGTCTTGAGCATCCATTGTCAATGTACCATTGGTTTTCTTCATCTTCTGCAAACAACGCTATGCCACAATTTTCAACCTGTAATTCCTTCTTTTTCCATACTTTGGAGCTTGAAGGATCATGTTCTTTTGGCTGAACTTTGCTCCTGCATTCAGATTCTTCATGGCCAAAGTTATTGCAATAAGCACATTCAACTTCATTTTGAAGAGGAGAAAAGTTGTTATAGGTATTCTTCTTTGTTTCAATATCAATCCTTTTCTCTCTTGCTTCTCTTGTCATGATAGTTTTATATGCTACACATTGAACAGCTTTATGACCAAAATTGTGACATGAGAAACATTGTCCATTGAAGAAGAAATTTCTGCGATAAAATCTTCGACATGAATTTACTTGTTGATTGGTGTTTCTTTGAAATACATTCCTGTTAGTGTTCTTTGAATTGATATGATCATGTTTTATCTGTAAAGATTCTTTATTCCCTTGCTGAGTGGCAGCATGTTGTAAACTAGCTGTAATTGCTTTTAGATAAGTTGGTGCTGAAGCCTGAGAAGATTCTCCAATATATCCAAGACCTGTCTTTATAAGAGGAGAACGTTGTACCTTAATAATCTCATCTAATGTTTCAGATCCTTTAGCAAATTTAAGATTCAGAGTCTTTACTTTCTCAAGTTTTTTTCTTAAACTTACTACTTCACACTCTAATTTCTCATTGTGTTTCTTTTTTTCTTCAAGCTGATTTTTCAGAGTTTCAAAGATTATTTTACTTTCTTCTAAGCAAATTTTGAGTTTATTGTTTTCATCAAGGAAATCACTGTCTTCTAAAGCATCCACAAAATTATCCTTTTCTTCTCTAGATTCTTTTTCAAATTCCATGAGAAGTCTAAGATCTTGTTCACATTCTTCCTCACTATCAGATAACCCATCACTGTCTTCATGAGTATAGTAACTGTTTCTAGTGCTAAAATGATTCTTATTCCTTCTTGCTACTTCCTTCCCCTTTTTATGTGTTTCTTTATAAGGACACTTAGCAGCGTAATGACAACCTCTTCCACAATCAAAACATTTGAAAGGAAGCTTACCTCTGAACCGTCCTATGCCAAGTTGAAGTTTCTTTACAAAGTTGATCTCATGTTCTTCTGAGATATATCCTGATCCTTCTGTTTTTTGTACTTCCTTCCCTTTTGTAGAAGTTCTAAAGACTGCTTCTTTGACTTCTGATGGTCCTCCTCTTCTCATTTCATATGCAGTTAGTATGCCATGAAGTTGCACCACAGTAAGATTTTGAAGATCCTGCTTTTCTTCAAGAGCAAAAACTTTTGACTCAAATTTTGTTGTTAGTGATCTTAAGACTTTCTCAACCAAGGTAGATTCGGTTATTGTTTCTCCCATATTTCTCATACGATTTACAATATCATCAAGAAGTAAAAAGAAATTGGAAATGCTCTCCTCATTATCCATTTTTAGATTCTCATATTGAATTCTGAGAGTTTGGAGTTTAGCACTTTTTATCTTTGCATCACCTTCACAACTTAGAATGCTTTTGTCCCATATTGTCTTGGCTGTATTCAGCTGCATGACTTTCAAAAATTCTGATTCAGTTAGACTTCCCAATAGAGAATTGACCGCCTTTGCATTCATTTCATAATTCTTTCTTTCCGTCGGAACTGTTGGTATTGCAGCTGGGTATTGATATCCTTGTTCAAAAATTGCCCATACCTCTGCTCCCAAAGACTGAAGATAGGATCTCATCCTTGTTTTCCAGAAGATTAAATTGTTTCCATTAAAGAGCGTAGGCCTGATAGATGCTATTCCATCTTGATTGCTCATCTTGCTTGATCTTCCTTCTAGCGGCTAAGATTTTTCAGAAGGACCTGCTCTGATACCAATTGTTGGGAAAAATAATGAGAGGGGGGGGGGGGGTGAATCAATATTTAGGGCTGAACAATATTTCTTCTCTTTCTCTTAAAACCATATGTTATAGTACCAATTCGGGAGAAAACCACCACTGCTGTCATCTCAATCTTCAATATTTATTATAGAGAAAAAATCTTACAATATATGCTGGTACAGACTTATACCAGCACGCAGGCACCCACCTGCAGAAGGCTACAACCTTCTCTCTTTTACCAGCCTCTCCTCGAAGGGAGCTACTACCCCCTGCTCTCATTTACCAGCTACCATTGGAAGGGATCTACAACCCCCTCTCTGAAGACTTCGACCCTCAACACCACTGCGGACCACGTTTCATCAATTTTCATACTGGATCAACCAGTTTCCATACGACATACCTTGCCAGTCACCAGATTTATTTATTTTCTGTATACTCACACCAGTTCCTCATGATTTCATCTGTCATTCACACCAGAGATTCATCATTATATTTATGGGTGCATCGTAGTTTCAGATTTTTCAGTTAAGAATAGAGCTCGCCTATACAGATATTCTTTTGGAGAAATTTTTATTCACCACCCTTACAATGCACACATCGTTTTTTTTTCTTCTTCTCCTTATATAGTTTTCCCTTTATTAAAACTAAGAGTCACGAACCGCTAATGGTATTCCTACATTATTCCTTTTAGTTTATCCCACGGGGCTTTTTTATCCCTTTTTAATTTTTTATTTATCAATTTTAAAGAAATTGAAAAATAAATATATATTTACAACTTTTGAATTCCCAAGCCTTATGTCTAAAGTTTAACCCTTCGGACTTTATAGAAATATCCAACGCTTCCAAATTAATCTTACGATAAACCTTTGACATCGGGCCCACATACATAGTCAATAGCCAATCCAATATTCCCATCGTACCACAGTAAACTTCGCGCAAGTCCAGCGTCCGATCACTGTTAGATTAGCAAGCTTCCAAGTCAACGGCGTATATACATATTGCTCGACCTCCAATGCCGAATGTTATCGTGCGATGGTCCACCGTACCTGTGTTAATCTTCGCGCATCTTTAACAAATGATGACTATTCGATGACCCCTTCTCAGATCAACGGTGCTCAACGATATCGTTAGCCGTCCTGGGTCAAACTATAACGCCCGATGTCGCATAGTGAAAAGTGGTTTTGTAGCATCATACAGGGACGCGTGTCACCTATTCTATGGAATCCCTCCCCACCTCTTGAATACCGCTTTCCCGTTGAAAGTGGTGCGATGAAAGCCATAAACCACCTTCACTATTCCTTCTTCGTGGTTCCGCCCTTCACTCAAGGTTTCGTTCATGATTCCAAAGGGTTAGTCTGGGTTTGCGCTATAACTCTGGTCTATCTTTGGCAGGGTTTCCAATAATCAACAAACAAATGTAGTTCTCTTCCGACGGGATTTACTTCCAAAAATTAACTCGTGACAATTCAATGTCATTCTTCAATTCTTCTATGATATATATAACATATCAACCTTCCATTTCGGAGTTCTATCCTGTCACAGTTCCGCTTCTACCTGTACATTCAAAGACATCATATCTCTGCCACCATTAAGTTCTTCAATGGATACACTGAATGCCTCGAGAGCCCCTCATATATTCAACCAAGTAGTTTCACGACTGCAAATATCAAACTAAAAAAGTTCTTCATTACAAGAAGGTCTCATCCTGGAATTTGAATCCTACCACCATGAATCCTCAACAGGGTTTCATTTTTAACTCCATACGCAGAGAGGTTCAGGGAATTTCACACAAGAATTACATCAGTCAATACACATATAATACACATATCCCTAACTCTGCAGCAATGATTTCATACCGAAGGTACCCTCTGCCCATTATGAAAATGATCACATAGGTCATATATATATTCCATATTTACTCAACCATACTTAACACAATTCCATAGATACTTAACACAGTTCCACAGTTCTTCATCTCCTTTTAAAACTGTATTAAACCCCTAATTCATCTCTACTGCTCTATCTCTAATTCCACTGTTTCATCTGCTGCCTCTGCTACCCTCTCTGTCTCTTTTGCCTTAGGAATAGTTTAGGTGCTGCTCCTGTCTCGTTGCCAATTCCTTTTCCATCAATGACAATATTTCCAACACAGAGAGGGTCTCAAGTGGTAAGAAGTATCAGAGAGGGGGGGTGGGTTGCAAAATTACGAGAGGATGACACATGGAGGAGTGGGCAGTAATTGATACTGCCCATTTCAGACCCCCCCCCCCCCCCTTCCATGTTTAAAGTTCGAAGGTCAGGGGGGAGGGGGGGGGGTATGAAATGCATTAAGGACCATCAGATGCATTGGGGTGAAGTTGAGGTGACAAAGAGATACAGAGGGTGTAGCGGTGATGGGATGTGTGACAACGAATGGGAATGGTGGTAGTAATGGTGGGGCTGATAGTATTAATGCATGGTGGAAATTATTTAAACCCAAAGAAGGTGGGTCAGAGACTGGGAGGTGGATTTGGATGCCATGGTAAGGAAGGTGGGGCACTGCTCCATCGCAAGTCTCAGTCGGAAGGTTTTATCAGTGCACAGTGGAGGGTAAGGGCTAAGATCCATAGGGAGCGATATGAGATGGGAGAAAGTGACGTGGCAGATGGTGGGACTGGATCATAGCCCACAGATTGCAAATTTTTAAGGTTTAACCGTAAGAGGAGGTGGTATACACTAAAATAAGTGAAGTGCAAAGTGTGGGGGAGAAGGTAAGTGACGTGGAGGGAATGTGGGACCCGACTGCATTGCAAGTTAAACAAAATAGGTTGTGGTTCAAATGGTACCCATTCAACCTCCTACATCTGGTACCTCTGATTACCAGATCCTCATGATGAACTCTGACCAACCTATAACCACCGACCTTAACCTTCACACTTAGTCCCGTCCGTACCCCCAACCTCCTGCTCCATCTGTCCCCGAGTTACCTTCTTCAGGTTCTACAGAGCCTCTTTCGACAACTTATGGTCCCTTTCATATCCCTCCACCCACAGCCGAGGTTCATACCAAGATTCCTAAGGGACCATTATGCCGAAATGTTGCTTGTGACCGAGTTGCCCATTCCTTTAGCATAGTAGATGAGCTGGCCCAATATTTTGTTTCCATTTCAATGCTGGAACTCCTCTAGTCATGCCCCTCCCAAAGAAAATCTCTACTATCTGCCCTGGGCGCTGTAGATCCAGAAGATGACCAATTGATTATTTTCGATGCCCATCAGTCGGAGTCTCCTCCTCTTCCTACTTCCGTAGCTTTCCAAATCTCAGTCGAAATACGGAACGCTAACATTTCCCTGTGCATCATTAACGAGTGGGCATCCACCTGTGTGATGTCTACTTCAGTTTGGAAACAACTTGGATCTCTTGAGTTGGCCCCTTCCATGATCACTCTTCGAGCGTGGGATGGCCATGCCTCCCAGCCCATTGGCCTTTTCCGTAATTGTCCCATCACTCTTACTGGCAAGATTTTTTGCGTTGACGTTGAAGTCATTGACGCCCCTCTTGATTATAAAATTATTTTGGGGCGTAGTTACACCTATGCCATGTCTGCCGTCCCATCTGCAGTCCACTGCAAGATTTTCTTTCCTCATAATGGCAAGATTGTCACCATTGACTAGTTGACTTACCATGAACCAAAATATCAGACCTCCCCTGAGTCCACCATCTCTACTGTCACCAATAAGCCAACTGTTGATTCTTTGACCAATGTTTCCCCTGGCATCTACAAAGAATCCTCCCTGCTTGGAAATTTTCCTGGTCCTCCTACTCCTCCTGTCTCTGACCCCAGCTTGGCGAACATTTGCATGATGCAATCATCTTGGGATGACCTTACGGAGCCCACTTTAACTAGCCAGAAACCTCAACCTCAACCATCTCCTAGCACTTTGCCCCCGATAGCTTGCCTTTTTCCTTCTAAACCTTCTTCTACACACACTCCTCTTGGGTCGATTCCACTTGATATCAACCCCCTTGGCACCATTCCTCCTAGCCATTTCCATGCTGGTTAGATACCTTTCCTTACTCCCCCTCCTGGAGCTTATTTGGTCCCTATCTTGGCCACCCTATCCCTTCCCAACCTAACCCTGGGTATACCCGTTTGGTATCTTGACCCTCCAACCACTACCCCGCCCGGTCAACCCAAACCTTATATTTCTTTGACCCCAGTTCAACCGGTCCCCATGACTTCTCCTGCTACAACCGTGCCTTATTCACCTCAACAGGAACCACCTTCTGTTACGACCACTTCAGGTAAGAATGGTAAAGCTCGCAGGGGGGCATCAAAGGACAAAGCTTCCCTGACAAACCCTGCCCCTCCTCGACCTCCAAAGCATACCATCTAGTGTGCTTTGTGTGATGTTGTCGGTCACGCCACCCATACTTGTCCTGAACTGCCTCTTCTAAAACCCATGGTTAATGTCGCGTTCCCTGAGTCCCCGGTCTTGGATGCCTTTGTTTCTTCCGCGACTGCAGCCAAGAACCCCAAGAATATTCACACCAACCACCCCTGTGATTTGTGTGATCACCATGGCCATTACACCCACCTTTGTTCCCACCTCAAGGACTTTCGCACCTCTCTAGCCGCGGTCCGCCAATTCGAGGCCAAGCGCAGTGAGTCTAACTCTCCCCTATTTGCGCATTTTGCTTCGGCAGACCTACCAGACATGACTGCTCCCATTGACATTCCCCCTCCTGATGTCAAGATGATGGAGCCTTCGTCCACCATTTTCCACCTATCATCATCCATGAGACCCTCAGGGAACATTCCCTCTGAATCCTCCCCTGTTGTTTCGCTTGACCTTCCTTCAGCGATCACCTTGGGCTCAACATCGGTAGATCATTTATCTACTTACTCTTCTGTCACCCCTTGTGACGATATGCATGTGAACTCCTCTTCTCATAATGATGACCCCAGTAGCTTCGCCACGTCAGGTGGTCTTTCTTCCACCAATCACCCCATATTTTATCACGATGATGACATTATGGAAGGAATCATCTCCCCTGACTTTCTCTCTTCCCCCTTACATCGAAACCATGCATTCGAACCACATACACCTTGTGGCCATTACATTGCAACACAATTTTTGGGTAAGGGGGCACCCATATTTGCGAGACTAGGAGAAGCAATTCTCCACAACTCTCCTAGTGTATCTGGTCATGTCGACTCTAGTACCATTCTTCTTCCACATTTAGAAGAACCTCTAGAGTCCCATATCACTTCAAGGAATGATACCCCTTATCATTCCTTCATCTTACATCAACAACCCAGTCTTTTAGACATCGTTGTTTACCAACCTATAGGTTTTCTAAGAGAGCATCAGTTCATTATCTCCAAATCCTCTTTTTGGGATAGTGACACCAGGTATGCCAACCCAGAAAATTAAAGTCCATTTGCTTCATATATGCAGTACTAAAAGAGATTGCTAATCCTCCACTTCCTTTCTCAGACTGCATAACCATAACAAAAACAAATGGTGCAACATATCATTAAAATGTGTTTAGATTCCCCTTTTTCTAAATACATTTTGGCATGACCACCACATGCTTGGGGCACCTAGGCCCCTCAACCATACAAATCCCAGATCTCAGCCAAAAATAGCACTGAAACCCCCTTTCTCTGACAAGTCACACTTTTCAGGTCATTTCCTAGGACATGTCGTAGTTTTCTGCCTAGTACCTGCTACCCAGGTCGCAGCACAGACCCCAAAAAGTGTGACCTGGCCTGTTCATGAGATCTAGGTACCTGTTAGTTTTTACTACCTTGATACTTGACCAGGACCCATTGTGTCCACGAAGTGTCTATTCACCTCTCCTCCCAATCGAATTTCCTCACTTACAACACTTGTACTAGGGGCACCACTTTGCCTCCTTACTTGTCCTTGTTCGTGTTGATTTTCGTCATGAGCTACCCTATTGTACTCCTGCTTTTATGGTTCCCCACTGGACCCTTACTATGAGGCCGCACCATCGAGTCTCCCTTGTTTAGAGCATCCGAGTTGAGTCATCATCGCATTTATGGAGTTATCCCAAGTCCCTTTGTATCTCGCTATAGTCCTCCATCCTTTCTTGCTTAGTCCCTCTCTCGTGTCGCACATTATGGCCTTCAGTACCCTTGTCCCCTATCCCTCATGATATTGTGTCAGTCGCTGCCAAGCCATTCATTCCCTTTATGCTCTAACAAGGGAAGTCGTCCAACCGCTCCTCCGTATCCCTCATTCTACCATCATCATCAGTGTGTACTTGTTCGTCGCTCTACTATTTTCCCTCGTGCCTTAGTTGGGGTTCCCTTATTGCCTCACCTATGGCGGACCTAATTCTGTCAACATCAGCTCATTTACTCCAGAAGTCAGGTCTAGGGGGCAGTGTACCTTGGTTCAATCTCTTCTCAGCATGATCGTGAGCTATACACTTGATGGTCCAGTGATGCAACAACAACTATTGGTGATTCCCAGGCATGTGTGAGATGTCTCAACCCTCATGAGGGGGTGGCCCTGCAGGTAGCCCCCCACATGCCCGAATGACTTCCTCATTTCATCCCTTGATGCAGCTCCTCCCATTTGATGATATTGGCCTCAGCCGCTTGTAGCGCCTCTTCGATTTGCACGTATCAGTTAGATTTTGCAATCCCTTCCCCGTGTGTAGGGGGAATTCGGGAGTATTTGTATCTCATGTACTAAAATATTCTTGTATAAGTCCTGACGGTTATCCCAAGCATCACATGTATGTGGGACACATCATTTTATTTAGCTGGCTCATGTTTAAACCAGCACATGTTTCCTTATTGCGTTCCGTGGTTTTCCGAGCGCCTTATTCTTTGTACTTTGTCTCGGCGGGCATAGGTATGCCTCCCCCACTGCCTTTAGCACAGGTACCACTTCATAATCTAGAGACTTGTTGCACCTGTAAGTCTTGTCTCCTCAGGGTCTAGTCCTTTAGCACCTTCGTCTACCTTACATTCCTCTCTCTCATTTCCCTCTTATTGTGTAGTGATTGAGCTCTTACAACGTACTTCAGTCATACTATTTGCTCCTAACACTCGTACGTTGAGGGGCAATCTGTTACACCATTTTTTTGGTCATCTAACCCATTATCATTAGATGAACCCAAGTACACCATGTAAGACCAATTTTACCCTAAGTAAAATTTCTTTCACCACGTAAAATAACTTATTTGTTTATACTTCCTGGTCATATTTAACCCAAAACAAGGAAATTAATTAAATAAACCCTTATTTAGTTAATTATTTCCTAAGAATAGGTTATTTAAATCATTATTCAAATAATATTCTTAGTTAAATTTGACTAAATCATCCATAAATAATTAAATAAACCATTATTTATTTAATTATATTCCCATCATTTCCCTAAAATGATAAATAAATCATTTATTTATTTATTATTTATAAATAAAGGAATTGACCCAAGTCAAGAATCCTTTTCCTTCCAACAAATATAATAAAATATTCCTAAAGGGTGCTTCTAGAATTCGATTAATAATATTTTATTCATGCACCGAGTTCTAGACCGCCCTAATATTTTGTTATAAATAGAAGGGTTTTCCCCATTCATTAATGAACTCCATTGCATTATATCACACTAGATCTACTCTTGGTCACCATTTTTCCATTTTTTCTTTATGAGCTCCCATTGAGTTCTATGTTTATCAGGGTTTTCTACCACAATAAGAGAGAGGAATTTTAGATCTGAAACACTGAGGACTTTCAAGAACCCATCTCATTGAGGAGAACCGGAAAACACCTTTCTTGTTTTCCTCTCATGTGCCCCATTCTTTAATATAATATAAAACATTCTTTTAAACACATTTTTCTTGTCTTGTCTATTGGATGAATGGAGCCATATTATATTTTATCTGCTTAATGTCTTTTGCGCTTAGATCTGAATTTGTGCAGCAAACTTAAAGATATTTTGCAGCCATAATCGATGTTAGGGCTATTTTTTATGCATAGCTAAAGTGAAATTTTACGACGAAAGATTCATACTAACAGCGTTCACGATTCGACCCAAACACATGCATGAATTGACCCAATCTCGTTCAAGGCTCTGCCATTGCTATTTTCCTGCCTTACCTACTTCTCTGCTGCCTTTGCTTCCTTTGATTCTATTGTTTCTCCTTTTTTAACTATAAAATTTGGGAGTTAATGGTTGAAGGAGGGTTTTGAAAGAAACAAGGTGTAGAACTTTAGAACATGGAGGAAATGAGGGGCATAGAGGGTGAATGAAATGGAATGAGAGAAGAAATGAATTTTTATCACCATCACACCTTATCAACAACATTTTCCCCTTTCTACTGAATTGAAAGGCACATTGATTGCTTCATGTTGGTGTTCAGGTAGGGATGATTTATCCACCCTAATCCAACATTAATTTTATCAACTTGGGAGCGTATCCTTTCAAGGCAACGTGCAAGGTATATGTAGGAAAAAACACATAATCCATTCAACCAAGGGTTTATGGTTAAGATTCAAAACATTTTCATGAATTAAAATAAAATGTTGGACATTTAAAACAATCTTAACAGTAAGAAATAATAGCAGCAACCATAACAAGAAATAACCCACACACTTACAAAGATGCAGCACCTGATCAGAAGAGCAGGCCCAACTCTCTGATTAGGGTTGTGTTGCTCACGAAATGCTTTAGAATAGAAAAACCAACAGTAGTTTATTGATCTGTAAAATATGATTACAATCTCCTTTCGGGAACCCCCATTTAGAGGAAAAATGTCCATTTTATACACAGTGCAAGGGAATAACATATTTCCCTGAAACATGATAACCGTGTGTTCTGAAATGGACTTTAGTTGGAATGGCACAAACAATAGATATCTAGGATAGATCAAGGGCCGAGAATAGGCCTGGGGACTCGTGGTTCTAATTGCACGATCTCCCTTTAGCTGGCCATTACCAATTCCATTGCAAACTGCTAGAGCGAGGGTTCATGTTTTCCAATCTGTAGTTAAACACAGATCTTAGTGCCGCAATTAGGTAAAACTCCGTGACTTTACTTCATTAATTAAAATATTCCAATTGGACAAGTCAGGGGTGTTTAAATCATAAGTTTAGCATGGAAAATGTAGGTAATGAAACAAAAAGGGTCAGGAAGGATGACAAAAATGGGCAGAGAGATAGCCAGATTCAGTGCCCAACATCTCCCCCCAACTAGCCTTCTGCATGCCCTCATGCAGTCCGCCACCCCCGTAGGTTTGGTTTCTGCAACCTATGAGCTTCATGAAGCCTGGAAAGATCATACTCTAGAGACATCTCTGTCCCTGGAACTTTAAACCCATTGGAAAGGAGGACCTCCTTCCACCAATCTGCCGAAACATTATATGCAGGGGTATAGACTTCTACAGGCAGGAAAAGAACATGATACTGAAACCAAAGCCCCATCCATCGGATTCCACATGTTTGGAAACATGCCACATATCTGGGTACTCTGGTGAGTACTCGTGCAAAATTAGGTGCCCCAAAAGGCTCCCTGTTTCGGAAAGCTGTTGGTGATATCATCCATCTCCTCTTACAACAACCAAGGGCCTCTTTTTGAGAAACAGTTAATTGATTAATACAAAGATCAAGGCACCATATTTGTGTCCTTAGCATTATTTCTATGTTATCCTCAAATTTCAAAAAGGCATGGTGCTTATTGTACACTATGTCTGACCTCTCATGCTCCCCTCCTACTATAAATGGCTTAGTGACTTGGTTAGACTCAAAAGTGTCACAAGCCTTCTGCCAATGGATTTGGTTGAGAGCATAAGAGGTGAGGGCCCTGAAATGAATGTCCCCCACATATGGGATCGGGTTGAAGTCCCTATCCAACCGTAACAAATACCCATGCAGATAAAATTCACACATCAGATGCTGAGTGGGTACATCATGATTCCTCATGATTCGAAGGAATTATACGCCATCTTCTATTTCATAATTGATCTCGCTTATGATGCTCTCCATGCAAAATAAAAGAAAACATTCATGTAAAAATAAATAATAGCAAGAAGCAGGGGGACAACATACCATCACCTCTTGCGCCAATTTGAACATATGTTCCTTGTCACTCTTCAGTTTGGCCACTTGCTTTCCCAGCTGCTCCATCTTGAGCTTCTACTTTTCATGCCTCAATCTCATGGCATCCATGCGCTCCACATATCCAAATATGGCTGTGGAGGCTTTTTCTTCAGTTCTTTTGATCTCGTTCTTATACTGGGCCACAGTAGACTTCCATGTCTGTAATTTGGCCATTAAGGTAAATTCTCTAGCTTAAAATAGTTGTTCAATTGGATCTGTTTCAGTTCCTGCTTCAACCTTGACAACCTCAGATTTCTTGGCTCACCGTTTATACTTATTTAATTTCTTCTGCATTCTGTGCACTTTTCTTCTCAAACTCCTTACTTCAATTTTTAACCGCATGGTTTCCTTAAAATGATGTTGGTACCTCTATTTGATAGGGGGTCTTCGTGGCCCACACAACTCTACTTCTTCTTGCTTAACCTGTATTCCTTTAGCTTCGGCAGTTGGAGGTAAATCCCTCGGAATTGCCTCTGTCGGGTCAACAGTCAGTCTAATCCCTGCTGCCTGTTCTTCTTCCACTCTTTCTCGTTTTACTCTTTTTATGCCTTCATGCGCCATTTTTTCATTCATCAGGACCGCTCCGCTTGGTCCCTCCTCTTCACCAATGGTTTTTCTCTTGTCAGGTACATTCTCCGCAAACAATGGTGTCTCGGTAAGATGCCCTTCTGCTGACGTGCCTACTGGGGTCTCTTCCAGTTGTAGTCTTCATTTCAGATTTGAAGCCATAGGGATGGAAACACTCTCTTCCTCTCTTTGTTGTGGGGAATAGGTTACCCTCGCTCCCTTAGGAAAAAAGACAGGAAACTGGAAAAAAAATTCTTCATTCAGTCCTGAGGTCGACATCGGTTCTTGTGGAGCAGCGTTGGCCTCACTCCTTAGTTCTCCTGCCATTTCCCCCGTGGTCTCTCTAGTCGGAGTGGTAATCATGACTTCTTCCTCCTTAGGTTCCATATTAATAGGAGATCCCTATAGATTGGCCTCTGTGCCCATCGCATTGTCTGTCTACTCAAGTGGCTTCGTGGACCGGGCTAGTTCTTGTGGAGCAGCCTCGACCGAAGTGCCATTCGGTATTTCTACTGTTTCCATCATTTCAGCTTGTGCTTGGAGAGCCGAATCTTATTCACACTCCTCATTCTCCATTTCCATTTCCTTAGGTTCCTCCTGATCAATATAATCATCCTCTTCATCTCCCTGCATAGCTTCATCCTCATGCATAGTTTCCAGTTCCTTTGCCCTAGCAGCCATGTCAGCTTCTATTTCTTTCTCTGTATAGTTTTGAAACCATTCCCATGGAATCAGAATCTTGTTAATAGTATTCATCACTAACAACCGAACTAGCCCATGGTGGGAAAGGACCACCAACACCTGCTGCACCCCCCGAGCCGAGTTCGCCATCAAATTCAGACTTCTTAGAAGAAAATAGGGCGCGTTCATTGAAAAGGATTCCGCTTGGGGAAACTGCAAGTGCACCAATATGCACAGGTGGTATTTAAAAACAGTGGAATATCCTCCCTCGCATGTTACATATTTAATCACAGCCTTTGCAACTTCTCCCCATGGTCGCGATAATGAAGTTCTATCGTATCCTTGGCCTTTTTTCGCGATTCTCTAATCGGCTTGGAGAAAAGATTTGGGGAGTTCCAGAAGAGGGTTTCTTCTAGAAAACCAACGTTCTCCACCCTGCGGCAGTCCACTGACCTCTTCAATAGTTTCTTCTGTGACTAGAATTTCATGTCTGCAAACCCTAGAAACTCCTTCCTCCAAATTCAATGTAAATTCCATTGTGATTTCTTCATCCCAGCCATTCAACCTGTCAAAGTAAACATCCCATCCTACATTTTCAAATACCTACCATACCTCTCGGTTGCTTCGAATTCTTGTTAAATCATCGGGCTCATGGCCCACATATCGGCCACCCATTGCTGCAACGGCAGAGGCGGCACGACGACTACAATTAGCTGGCAGGGGAGAGTGACAGGGCTACGAATTGTTGGTAACTGTAATAACGTCATGGCCACTTTCGAATATAATGGATGAAAAGTACTGGAATTAATTGATAGATTGTAGGAGTACTTTTAGATATTCTTAGGATTTAATGTGGAATGTTGAGAGGTGACTGATATGACTTTTGTGCGTACAAGTACGCATCCCAACTCATTGGTATAATTACATAGTACTTAAGATCATTAAATTTGATTTGGTGGGAGTCATATGTTATAAGTACCTTTACTAAGTATGCCGTCAACCATTATGATGGTACGCTCCCCCAAACTTAAATGAAGGCTGTCCTCAGCATGTTTGACCGTCCTTTTGGAACATTTTAATTAAATACATAAAATCAATGGAGACGTACCTGCAGACTTACCTTAAGGTGGAGTAACAACAGAAAATTTCAGTCGTGAATAGTAACGACAATGCTGAGTAATAGTAGTTACAGAGTAACGGTAGTTGTGGAGTAATGGCATCTATGGAGTAACTGAAGTTGCGGAGTAACAACAGTTGTAGAGTAATGACAACTACGGAGTAACAGCAATTTCGAAGTAACAATAGCTACGGAGTAACAACAGCAGTAGTGTAGCAGCAACTTCAGAGTAACAACATCGACGGTGTAACAGCAACTTCGGAGTAACAGCATCAGTAGTGTAGCAGTAACTTCGGAGTAACAACAGTGGCAGTGTAGCAGAAATTTCAGAGTAAGAACATCGACGGTGTAACAGAAACTTCAGAGTAACAACATCAACAGTGTAGCAGCAACTTCGGAGTAACAACAACGGTAGTGTAGAAGCAACTTCAGAGTAACAGCATTGGCGGTGTAACAACAACTTCAAAGTATTAGTAGCTACGGAGTAACAACGGTTGCAGAGTAACAGCACCAATGAAACAAATTACTCCTGTAACATCACTGATGGAGTAACACACCGAATGTTACTTTCTTCCTGGCCATAATTCTCTTATTATTCCTGCAAAACAAAAACAAGTAAGTAATAAGCACATTTTTTTTTATACCTTTTTTTTTTTTTAGATTAATGGAGAGTGAGAGTGTCTTCTATTACGGTAACCATTAGATCAGCTGAATCTGAAAGGGTTTTAACAAAGGCATATTTAGAAGCTGGATGATGATATAATTTTAGACGGTGTCCATTCACCACAAAAGTGGTTTTATTGTCATCAATTGTGATTAATCTAACTATTCCATTGTCGAACACTGCATCCACTTGATATGGTCCCATCTAGCGAGTGCAGAGTTTTCCTTTGAAATCCTTGAATCTGGATTCATATAGTAACGCCCAATCCCCTTCATGAAACACCTTAGTTTTGATGAATTTTTCATGCCATTTCATTTTCTGTTGTTGAACAACAGTAGTTTTCTGGACAACTACTGATCGAATCTCATCTAACTCATTCAGTTGTTCCAGTCAGTGTTTTTGTGCTTCTGATAAATCTAAACCTACTTCCAAAGTTGTTCTGAGTGTGCTAATTTCAAATTCTACTGGAAACAGGGGAGATTTCCCATAAACTAAATCAAATGGAGAAAATCCCGTGGTATTCTGCCATGTGGTTCTATAGGCCCATAAGGCTTCTGGAATTTTTTGTGCCCAATCCCGGCGATGACTTGCTACTGTCTTGGTAGAGATATTTTCCAATACCTTGTTTGTACTCTCTACTTACCCATTCGCCTGTGGATGATAGGGGGTTTCTACTTTGTGTTTGACCTCGTATTTCTGCCTCAATTTCTCTATCATATGAGATGTGAACTGTGATCCTCCATCTTATACAATTTCTCTTGGAGTCCCGTACCGAGCAAATATTTCTTCAAAAAGGAAGTCTGACACTACTTGCTCTGTTGCTCTTGTGACTGCTCTAGCTTCCACCCATTTGGTTACATAATCAGTATAAACTAGGATGTAGGCTTTCTGATGAGAAGGTGGGTTAAAAGGTCCAACAAAATCAATGGCCCATTTCTCAAATGGTTCAAGGACTGTCTGGGGTTGGAGAGGAATTTCATCTACTTTCCCAGGTTGTCCCATCCTATGATAGCTATCACACCTTCAAATATAATCCCGAGCATCATGAAAGATGGAGGGAAATAGTATCCCATTTGCCGCACTTTATGACCTGTCCATTTATCTGCAAAATGTCCTCCATAGGGTCCATTATGTGTGGCCTTTAGGATCTCATAAATATCATCTCTCGCCACACAACGCCGAATCTGCTGGTCAATCTTTGTATGGAAAAGATATCCTACCATCCATGAATATCGGACACTCTTGTGAATGATCTTCCTTTTCTCCTTATAGGATAAGTGACGAGGCACCTCACCTGTAGCAATATAATTAGCAATATCTACATACCACAGAGTGTTAGAAGAAACTGCAAAAAGATGCTCATTTGGGAAATTATCTTCAACTGGTGTATTCTTACCATCATGTTCTATCCTAGATAAGAAATCTGCAACCACATTGTCCTTCCCTAGTTTATCTACTATAGTAATATCAAATTCTTGTAGTAGCAACAACCATCTTGTAACACGACCAGCGATAACAAGTTTGTTCATTAAATACCTGATGGCTGCATGATCAGTGTGCACAAAGGTATAATACCCAGTAATATAATGTCGAAACTTGTTGATGGCGTAGATGACAACAAGGAACTCTTTCTCAGTCACTGTGTAGTTCAATTCAGCAGGGGCCAAATTTTTACTAACCTAGTAGACCACATAAGGTACTTTATCTTCCTGTTGTCCCAGTACCGCACCAATTGCTATTTGAGAAGCATCTATATGAATATGGAAAGGTAATGCCCAATCTGGTCCTCTAAGAATCAGAGCACTGTAGACTAATTCTTTAATTTTTGCAAAGGCTACATCACAGTCCTTTGACCACACAAATTCAGAGTCTTTTGTCAGTAATGAAATAATGGATGTGCTACTTTCGCAAAATTTTCTATGAAATGCCTATAATAACCAGCAAAGCCAATGAAACTACGTACCTATGTGGGTGTTTTAGGTGTTGGAAAGTGCAGAATTACCTTTATTTTTGCTAGGTCCATCTTAATTCCTTCAGCTGAAAGAAAATGTCCCAGAACAATTCCTTGTTCCATCATCATGTGACATTTTATTGTACTCAGGGAAACACGCGCTTGTATACATCTTTCAAGAAATTTTTCTAAATTCTTCAGCCCCTCTAAGAATGAGTCCCCATATGGAGTGAAATCATCCATATAAATTTCAACACCATCATCTATCAAATCAGAGAACATTCCCAAGTTTTCCCTCTAGAATGTTGCAGGGGCATTAAACAAGCTAAAAGGAAGGACCCGATATGAAAATGTTCCCCAGGGGCATGTGAAGGTTGCCTTGTCCTGATCCTCGGGAGAAATCTGGATTTGGTTATATCCACTAAACCCATCTAGAAATGAGAAAAATTTCTTACCAACG
Source organism: Pinus albicaulis (assembly GCA_034641835.2). Classification (NCBI taxonomy): domain Eukaryota; kingdom Viridiplantae; phylum Streptophyta; class Pinopsida; order Pinales; family Pinaceae; genus Pinus; species Pinus albicaulis. The sequence continues at coordinate 548,508,148 of CM076573.1, forward strand.
AATGTGTCTAAAACTTGATCAATAAATGGCAGGGGAAAATGGTCCTTCTGCGTTGCTTTATTTAACTCTTGATAGTCCATGAAGATTCACCATTTTCCATTCTTCTTAGGAACCATTACCAATGGCGAAACCCAGTGGCTGTCTGAGATAGGGTAGATAAAACCCACATCCAGTAGTTTCTGAAGCTCTTCTTTCACAATGTTCTTCAATGTCGGATTCATCCTTCTTTGAGGATGTCTTATAGGACGACAATCTTCCTTGATGTATATGTGATGGGTGCATAAGTTACCAGGGATCCCCTTCATGTCTGAATAATCTAAGGTGAAAGATTCTTTATACTTCTGAATAACATCTATCAATTGCTCCCTCTGGGATTCTGACAGACCTGGACTGATATTTAGAGTTTTCCCTGGTTCTATCTCCACTTGCAAAATTTCATGAGGTGCATCAACATCTTCTTCCAATTCTTTCACTGTTTCAATATCCTCCTGAGTTTCATAGCTTAGGATGGATTCTAAGACCTGCTGGTTTGACTTTGAAACAGAACAAGGATCATTCATGAAGGAAGTGATCACATCATCTTCTGATTCCATCTTCAGCTAAAGGGCCTACCCGATAGTAAGGACCGGTCTCACTTCTTCCTCTTCTTCGACTCCCACCATAGATATATCCTTCTTGCCACCTACTCACTTTTTAGGTGCATCTAGTTCTGCCGGTGGGTATAGTACCAAGTTCTTGGTGTTATGGCCATTAGAGATGACCATATTTCCTGATCGACATCCAATATAAGCATCTGTGGTAAACAGCCATGGCCTACCCAGAATCAAAGGGTGACCACCTACTGAAGATTGTGTATGAAATACCAGAAAATAAATAGGATAATGCCATACATATACTGAAATTGTCACATCCTCCAACTTCCCCATAGGCTTTACTCTAAATCTATCCGCCAATTCCAACACTATAGGTGTATGTTTTAAATTTTGAAGGCCTAATGTATGCATGGTTTCAGTGGTGATGACATCGATGGCAGTGCCCAGGTCCACCAGCACATTTGGAATCTCCACTCCATTAATCTGTACTGTCAAAACCGGGTTCCTCGGATCTCCATATTTCACTGGTATTTATTTTCCCATCATGAAGTCCGATAATCCTCCCATAACATGTATAGTAAGGGGGTCCTTAGTTTTCTTTGCAGGTTTCTTTGAATAGTATTCCCTAAGAGTCTTTGCATAAATTGGCACATCCTTCATAGCTTGTAACAAAGGAATTTTAACAAATAAATTATGCAATTCTCCTAATAAGTCAAATTCATCTTGTGGGCTTGGTTTACTCATAATCAGTCTCTCTCAGTAAGGTGGTTTAGATTGAGGTCGTTTTAGAGGAGGGGCCTGGTTTTTAATAGTTTTTTTTGGTTCTCTATTAGCCGGTTGTGCCTCTCTGTCTTCATTATCAATTTTTTCAATGATAAATGGAAGGGGTTACATGTTGACTGTCCGGCTAGATCGCAAATTCAACTCATACAGATCTGATTTAGAGATACTATACGAAGGTAGGTTAAGAACATCAGCTTGATGCTCCTTTATTATTAGGGTTAGGGTTAGGTTGCATTAGAAGCTGAGGATGAACAAGTTGACTACCATGAGGCACATTGGAAGGTAATTGGAGTTGCTTCTATGGCATCTATTGAGGAAACTATACTAAAGAGGGTCCTCGCCAAGCTGGAGCCCATGGTGAGATCATACTGGCTTGAGGGTTCCATTGCTGCCACAGTGGGTACTGGTATTGTGGCCACATAGGGGGATAAGGCATAGTTTGAGGATTCATGTTATAACTATTGAAATACTGAGATGGATCTAGGTACATACCTTGATTCCCCATCGGTGGTCGAAGTTTCCATGGCTTCCTGCCGCCCATAAGGCACAATTGCTCTTTTTCCTCCCCTACTCCTTGAAACACTTCTTTCAGGCCCGGCAAGGAAGGGCATGAGCTCGTTACATGACTTAGCTCACAGATATCACATTTTTCTAAAAAATTTAATGGGAATTCCCTTTCCAGATGATTCTTTTTGCACTTCAAGCAAAATATTTCCATGGTCCTATCTAGTTCCAGCTGCTTCTGCTCTACTTACAAAGTATACATTTGTGTTTACAGGGTACTGACAATATCCATCCCTAAATTGTATAACAAGTTCCCAATTTATGCTTTTGTAACACCCCCACCAGATGCTTTTGCTGAACGAATCCCTAATCTATTTCTTGCAAGCCCCCTCGAGCACTAGACACACAAGTCGCAAATACCTTCAAAGGTTTCCTTAGAAATGTCTCCCTTTCCCACAATATTCAATAATTCCATTAAGTCTTCTCAAAAGGATCGAAGGAGAATAACCTTCAAGATTTCCTTATCTAAATCGGAATAACCTGACCTCTACAAGAGGTATTTAAACCTCTCCATACAATCTTCAAAACTTTCGTCTTCTTTCTGTGTGAACTTGAAAAGCTCCTCCTTGACGTTCCGGGATTTGCAGTAATCATGGTATTTTTCAAGAAAGGTTGTTTGCATATCATCCCATGTGGAAATGGATTTTCCCCCAAGGCCCATAAACCATCACAAATCCATCCATTTTATTGTAGAAGGAAAAATCTTCAACTTCTAGGCATCTGTCGTGTAATCGTAGCCCTAGCACACTATGTCAAACTTAAATAGAAATGTGTCGGGATCCTTTGAAACAAGCCCATGAAAATTTGGTAGTGCTGCTAATGGGATAGGCTTTGTAGGCGCGCCAAATCCCAAATTCCCAATGGTAAATTCAATACTGTAGGTTGTTGGAGCCATAAATATCTTCCAATAATCGATGGGGATTTCAACAGGCTCTGTAGAGGATGGCCGAGGACTCCTAACTATTGGAATGCGAGTTACCTTAGTGGCACTTCCCCGGTCTCTTGGCGATACCAATACCTCCTCATTTGTTTTTCCTGTATCTTGATATTTCAATCCCTCGACTACAACTTCCTTTCCCTTATTAGAGAAGTCCAACTTCGATGATGTTCTACTTGAAATTTCTTCCTCTGCTAATACTAGCACAAGGTCCTCTCGATCTGGTCCACTGCTGACTGTCTCTTCTACTACTGGAGGAACCTGTTGCACCAAATCACCTAGGGATACCATGGCCTACACAGGCTGATCCACTGAATGTCCCTTGGACTTCACTCTCCTAGCCCCTCGCCTTGTAGCTGCGTGGGAAGATGCTTTGGACTCTACCTTTTCTATGATCTGTTGAATGTAAGTTTTTCTTCCCAAATCTGGTCTTCCCCTCCTTGGGGCTCTCGCTCCGCCCCTGTTATTTGGTTCTTTGTTCATACAAAATTGGTATAATGGAAGTTCTGTGTATGAACCTATAATGCTTCAATATTGAAGTAAGGTGTCAAAGGACCATTTCTTCCCCAAGATAAAATAATTCAAAAGAGAAAGACAGCGAAACAAAAACTAGGGTTTCAGGCCCAGAGCAGGGTGCCAAAAACTCCTCCCTCCCTGGGACAAGAACCAAAACTACACAACCCAAGAAAATACCTAATACTCCCAGATCTGAAGCAGGGTGTCAAAATACTCCTCCCTCCCCAAAACAATAAGATGGCCCAAAATTCAAAAAAAAAAAAATATAGAAATAAAAAAACCAAAATCAAAACATATGCTCAGGACCTGAAGCAAAGTGAGGAAGCTCATTCTCTCCCCAGGACGAGAGATTGACCCTCTGGTTGGTTCGAATCATTGTTTGCACCTTTTGAGCTTCCCCGGAAATGGCGCTAAAATGTTGCTATTCAGGTACAGATGATTTATCCACCCTAATCCTACATTAATTTTATCAACCCGGGAGTGTATCCTTTCAAGGAAACGCACAAGGTATATGCAGGAAAAAAAACATAATATTTTCAACCAAGGGTTTATGGTTAAGATTCAAAACATTTCCATGAAGTAAAATCAAACGTTGGACATTCAAAAAAATCTTAACAGTAAGAAATAATAGTAGCAACCATAACAAGAAATAATCCACACACATACACAGACAAAACACCTGATCAGAAGACCAAGCCCAGCTCTCTGATCAGGGCTGCCTTGCTCACGAAACACTTTAGAATAGCAAAACCAAAAATATTTTATTGATGTATAAAATGTGATTACAATCTCCTTTTGGGAACCCCCATTTACAGGAACAATGTCCATTTTATACACAGTGCAAGGGAATAATAGATTTCCTTGAAACATGATAACCGAGCATTCAAAAATGGAATTTAGTTGTAACGGCACGAACAACAGATATCCAGGGTAGAGCAAGGGGAGAGAATAGGCCAAGGGACTCGTGATTCCAGCTGCACGATCTCCCTTTCGCTGGCCTTTACCAATTCCGTTGCAAACTGGTAGAGCGAGGGTTCCTGTTTTCCAATCTGCAGTCAAACACAGATCTTAGTGCCGCAATTAGGTAAAACTCCTTGAATTTACTTCATTAATTAAAATATTCCAATTGGACAAGTCATGGGTGTTTACCTCATAAGTTTAGCATGGAAAATGTAGGTAATTAAACAAAAAGGGTCAGGAAGGATGACAAAAATGGGCAGAGAGATAGCCAGATTCAGTGCCCAACACTTTGAAGCTCTTTGACAGTTAGGATTTCCTGTCCTTTCTCCTTCTCCACTTTGTGCATGGTCACAGGGAAACATTGGCTCCACTGGGGACAACATGTTGTTCTATGTGCGTTGAGAACCTACAGACCTAAATGCTTGTGCCTTATTGGGCTCATGGTGTTGAAAATGCATATTGTAATCTTGAATTGAAACTACCACTGAGTTGTGCACTGCCAACTATATAAAACAAAATTCATTGTCATACGTTGAAAAGCTTAAATGTTGAAATCTAAACTATGTTGAAATCTAAACTATGCTGAAATTGGAAACTGAAACACACTTGAACTAAAAACTGCAAAGCAATCTAAAACTAAACTAGAAATATGCTCACAGTATTGAGCTTATTGATTCTCCTACCTACACCTAGTTCGATAAAAAATTATCCCATCAAATAATAATTAGACTTCCAATGTAACCAGTCAAGCAAATTAGTGCTCAAATGAAATTGGCATCCCATTCCTATAGGTAGAGAAATGGGTTCAAAACGTGGCAACTTATCTCTTCCACTGAATTTCATAGCTCCATTGATGAACATAGAAAATTCCTCCTTCACTAATGGTTGCAATATACTGCCCAAAGGATCATGGTAAACATGCAACATGAGTTTTTATGGAGGATTTGTAACAAGAAAACAAACCTCATTCCAAATTTCTGCTTTTCTTGTGTGTTGCCATTGATTGTCTTCAAACATCAAGGATGACTCTTTTTTCTTCTCCCTTTCCATTTTAATCAACTGCTTTGTGTGATCTTCATCTTTTCCTTTGTCACACAGGGGCTTTCACGATAGCTGCAAAATTTCGATCATCTCGGGTAAAGAATATTGACTAATAACAACATATTGTGTTTCCACAACATCCCATGAAGAACTTAATGATGTAGAAATTTTATGATATTATTGCAAGTCTGCACATGCAGAAAGAATATTTTAGTGGCCTTCAATCAACAAACCTGATTGGTCTTCTTTTGGCAAGATTTCTTCGCTTTCATGGGGCACACTTAATTGGTGTTCAATCTTTGAATAAAATGCTACTGGCTAAAGGTGCTCTTGTGGATATAGACAATCAAGCTCTGTTGCCTCTATTTCTGGATCACCAGACTGCTGTTGATTTTTAGTTTTGTCCTTTGGGACTCTAGCTTTTCTCCTTCTTCATGGAGGGTAATCTCACCTCCCTCTTCTTCAGCATAGGCTAGAAGATGGTTTTCCACATGCAGTCCAAGAACCTTCATGGTTTGTTCTTTTTGGAGATTGGAGGGTGTGGGTCATTTTTCTGTAATGGCTTTTTCAAACTTCTCTTTAGGAGGGTCAAGCGGTTTCAAGGGTAGAGATGAGGATTTCTTATCTTTGGGAGGATCAAATTCTTGCTTTGTGGGAGTATGCAGTGGCCTTATGAGGGGATGATTCTTATAATGGCTTCTTCCCTTTACTAACAGGACTAGGAGGGGTTTTTTCTCTTCATATTAATTCTTCATTTTGTTGCTACCCCCGGGTTTTCTTTCTAGAGGATCTGAGATCATACTTCCTATGGAGTTGAGCTTGCATGAAATCTAGGAACTATCTACAGTAACTGTCAGTCTCTTGATCCTCTAGAGGGACTTCCTCTTCTTCTTGTTCCCCTTTCAGGATGGGTTCACTGATCCGGATTTATGCAGGAACGCAACAAAATACAGAAATAACCATAAACATAGAAATACAGCAGAAATAAGGCTTCATTTCATTAATATCAAATCACATAAATATTATTACAAACATGATGGAAATAAAATATCTAGGGTGATGGTATCGAAGCTCTGAGAAGAGATACGGCAACTACAGACCTCTAAACTCTATTACAATGAGGCTGGAGGGCCTATGGATAATTCTAAACGTCCAAAAACCTAACCCTAGGAGATGAAGCGCCAAAAATATGGGCCCCGTTTGGGTAAATTGGTGTTTCAACTGCCTAGGGACGTAACTTCGGCATACTATCTCTGTTTGGGGCTTCAAAACAGTTCTGGAAGTTCAGGACCTCAAAAACCACTAAAAATAGTAAGTTGCGAAAAAAAGGAAAGAGAAAATGGTGGGGCCCCAAGTGGAATAGGCGGGTGGCCACCAATATCCACCTGGATCATTCCTCCCCCCCTTAGGAAGCAATGGTCCCCATTGCGTTGAGTTCCTCCATGAGATGAAGAAACTTCTGTTGAACTTGGTCGCTGGTGAACCACTTTCCTTGGTGCAGGAGTTGGCCAGATTTGACAACCCGATAAAGTTGGATCTTCTATTAGCGAGTGTTCTAGATTTGCATGTCCATGATACAGTCTCTGGTGGCTTATTCCATGCAGTCTGGGTTTAACTCTTTTGGTGTGAGTTCTTCTGCAATGTCAGAGGTGTCCAATAGAGGTGGGAAGTAGGGATGAAGGCGGTCTACTTTGAATACTAGGTGCAGACCAAGGAATGGTGGAATGCTGAGATCAAAGGAATTGTTCCCTATAGCCTTGGTGATGGTGTACGACCCATATCAGAGCGGGAAAATCTTGCGGTGGGGTCCAGTGTGGTGCTCCTTCTGCAAATGTAGCCACACTTTTTTTCCCACCTGGAAGTTGTGTGGCACCCGATGTTGATCATGTCGTTTCTTGTACTTAGCATTGGCTCTGTCCAATATGTCATGAACCTATTGGTAGATGTGCTGAATGCGCTCAATGAAGTTGTTTTCTTTGTCAAATTCAGACTATACATGAGCCGAATCAGCTTGATTAGCTGTAAATGGCATGGCTATGTCAATGGGACATAGTAGCTGGAATCCCAAGCCCACCTGAAAGGGGTTGTGTCTGGTTGAGCTTTGGAGAGCCCGGTTATAACTGTTTTGTAAATAGGGAAGGCTCTAATCCCATGTGCATGGATGCTTCGAATTGTACATGCGTAGAATGTGTAAAATCATCCTATTGGTGACCTCTGTCTTGCCATCAGTTTGGGGATGGAAAGCTGTGGACTTGGTGAGCTTGGTGTCCAACATTGACCAGAGGCTGGACCAAAATGTGTTGAGGAACCTGCTGTCATGATCTAATATGATAGACTGTGGGATCCCAAAGTGCACCCACACTCGTTCAAAGAAGATTTTAGCAGTGGCTTCTGCTGTGATATTCTTCTTGCAGGCCGCCATAATGGCCATCTTTTAGAATCTGTCAATGACCACGAAAACACAGTCGTTTCCATGCTTAGTAGAAGGAAATCCTGACATGTAATCCATGGAGATGGATTCCCAAGGTCGACTAGGGGTAGGTAGTGGAGTATAGAGCCCTTGCTTCTTGATGGTCAGTTTGGCAATGGCACAAGTAGTGTAGGATCTGATGTACTTTCCGACATCCTGTCGAAGGTTCGGCCAATAGAAATACTTTTGCAGTACTGCCACTATTTTCTCAACCCAAAAATGCCCAACCAATCAACAGTAGTGCGCTTCCCATATCATCTTGGCATGCTCGCTTGAAGGAACAAAAATGTGTCCTAGGTGACATAATAGTGCATCTTGGAGGTGAAAATTTGGAACTTGCATACCCCCCAAGAGTGCCTTATATGTGTCGCTGAATTCTAGATTTCTCTTGTAGAGAAGTGGCCAATCAGAAGTCTCATGCCCACAAGAGTTGAGAATGGTGGTTATGGCCACAATCGGTGGTCAGGTGAGGCAATCTACAACGTTATTGGTGCTACCCTTCTTCTACTTGATGTTCGAATGAAATTGATGCAGATATGTGGACCACTTCTGATGGTGATCATTCTGCAACTTCCCTTGTGTCTGTATGAACTGAAAGGGTCAGTGGTCTGTGTGGATGATTGTCTTCTTCGCCAAAATGTAATGCTTCCATTGTCGACAAGCCTGCACAATGGAATACATTTCTTTGTCATAAGTGGGATACTTTTGAACTGTGTCAGAAAATGTCTCACTGTGATATGCCATTGGATGCCCCTGTTGAGTAAGAACTACCCCAATAGCATAGTTAGAGGCATCTGTCTCGATCTCAAATGGTTGTTGCAAGTCTAGTAATGTGAGAAATGGGGCAGAATAAAGGCGATGTTTCAATTCTACGAATGCCTTCTATTGAGATTCCGACCAACAAAATTTTTCTTTCACTCCTCCCTTGGTGACTTGACTCAAGGGCCAAGTGATATGAGATAATCCCAACATGAACCTGTGGTAGAAATTAGCAAGACCCAGAAAGCTGTGAAGCTTTGTTAGGGTGCTTGGGGCTGGCCAATCTCGAATGACTTGGATCTTGGTTGGATCCACATGCACCCCCCTTTCATCAATAATGTATCCCAGATATTAAACCTGGGTCATTCCAAAAGTGCACTTCTCCAAATTGGCACACAAATTTTGTTGCCGCAGTGTTTGGAGGACTTCTCGGATGTGGTGGAGGTGCTCTTCCCAATTCTATCTGAAGATAAGAATTTCATCCAAGTATACCACTAGAAATGAGTTGGTGAATGGACGCAAGATGTCGTCCATCAACCTGATGAAGGTTGCAGGAGAATTTTTCAATCCGAAAGGCATGACAAGCCATTTGAAAAGGCCCTCCTTGGCTTTGAAGGCAATCTTCCACACATCAGAGGGTTCGATTGGTACCTGGTGATACCCAGACTTCAAGTCAATATTTCTGAAATATTTTTCCCCTTTGAGTTGGTCCAGAAGGTCATCAATCCGTGGGATCGGGTACTTATTCCAGATAGTGATATTGTTCACCACTCGATAATCAATACAGAGTCTCCAAGTCCCATCCTTATTCTGTACCAACACGATCGGGCTCCCACAAGGTAATAAACTTGGCCTTATGTGACCTTTCTGCAGCAGCTCCTGAATCTGCCTCTTGATTTTATCATTCTCCAGAATAGAGCACCTCTAGATCTATCCATTGGGTAGCAGCACAACTGGGGTTAGTTCATTGGGGTGCTTGACTTGACAGTGTAGAGGCACCCCTGTGGGTGAGGTGAAGATGTTCCCGTACTCCTCCACAACCTTGTCCATTTTTTTTTGTCGTGCAAAGGAGCCACGTCTGGAGGTTGTGGCCACAGTCTCCTTCTTTCCTTGGGGGTGGATCATCAGGAAAAAAAATTTCCTGGTTTGGGAAATGAGCTTACTGCATTGTTTTGAAGTAACCAAAGAGATATTGGGAGCCAGTGGTATCTTTGGTATCCTGTACAATTTATTTCCCAAAGTAACAATAACAGTGCGAGGCCGAGATTTATACATAGCATGTCGCTTCCACAAGTATGGTTGGCCTAATAATACATCAGAAACATCATTAGGAGCAATGTCACACAATACCTCATCCGTGAAGGGGTTGATGCTATAGGGAAGGCAACATTGCTAACTGACGTGGAGATCCCATCCTTGGTGAAGCCACCCGATGGTGTATGGTTGTGGGTGCGCTGTGGTCAGCAAGCCCAACTGCTTCACGAAATTTTCTGAAATGAGGTTCTTTTGTCTCCCATTTTTGACAATGAACCATGGATCTTCTGGTTCCTCCTTCTGGATCTTCGTAGTGGCAACAGTGGCGTTGGGCTCCACATCAATAATCTTCTTCCCTTTGTCATTCACCTTGTCAGGTTCTGATTCAGAGTCAGAGCATGCATCTAATTTAGAAGCCCTCATCTCGGCCACCAGCGACTACTTGGCCCGATACTCCCTTGTGTTGTGAGTGGAGATCTTATGGAACTCACACCACTTTCCCGTGTCCTTCTTTGGCTTCGTAGTGTTCTTCTTTGTAATGTTCCCAATTTTAGCCTCAAGCTAAAATGGAACATTATAGTTACATATTTTTATTTTTTTAAATAAAAATGGGTAAAGTGACCCATTCATGTAATAAACAGGAATAAAATCCCTTACAATGTGAAAAGGGATCATCATGGAGCTGGATTTCACACTCTCATGTGTGAAAGAGGTTAAAATGCAAATGGAAAAGGTTTAGTTGACCAAGTCAAACTGTGTTGGCATGAGTTGGAAAGCACGAAGTGGGACAGTGCAATTTTAGTGGAGGAATATTCCATGGGGGAGGAAACTTCTAGAGGAAGGAAGGTGGAGACTTCGTAGTGTTTAAAAGAGGAGCAAGGCAACCCATTGAGACTATATTAGATCATTTGATTATTTGTCTATTGAGACAAATTGCTGCCTCTTGCTGTTCAGTAGAGCTGCAGTTCCCTCGGGCACGAGGTAGTCCTATTTAGGATTTCATCTCCTTCTTGAGTAGCTCATGAAGGATTTCACTCATCCTCCACATTCTGGAATTCAAGCCATAGAATCAGCCATCTTCATCAGTGCAGTTTCTGCAGCAGATATTGTGCAGTGTTGCTGGGAGGTTTCCTACAACACCATTTCTAGTCGATCTTTCAGAGGAGGGATGTTCTCTACTTCTGGGAGGTTAGTGAGAATGGTTCCAGAGCTTATTCCACCATCATCGGTAGGAGGCCAACCATTTCCATCAGTTACAATGCAGACCCTCTCATAGACTGCATTCTAGTTGGAGCATATTTGCAGTGAGGGTGTTGTAGACTTTCCAGAGGGTGATATATTTGGTGTAGGGATCAGCCTTGCACTCCATATTTGCAAATGAGAAGGGCTCTTCATCAGCTTCATCCATTCAGCCTTCTCCATTCCATTCCATGTATTGAGTTGCTAGAGCTACCCAACAACTCTGGCATTTTGGCCGTTTTGCATGTTTGAGCCAATCCCTCTAGGATTGACTTGAGGTAGTGATTGGGAGCTTATATCTTCTCTCCAAATGTTGTGTGAGCCATGTATATGCAGATCCATGATGGTTTTCACTCATTATGGCATTTTCCTTTCCATGACTGCGCAGTCCCTATTCATGGGCATTCTGCTATGAAGCAGCATTTTGTATTTTGGCATATGTTTTCATGAAAGGCTCCTTGCCTTGTTCCTTTGATGATCATTGTACCATTTTGCTATTTTTATTCCATAATAAAATGGCTCAAGGGTTTTCATACATTTTGGCATAATTTTTATTCACTGCTATTTAAGGTTTATGTCTTTATATTGTTGTAGCTACATTATTGTGTTATCTTGAGAGATTCCCGATCTTGTTGTATTCCCTCTTGGGAATATTGTCCCTTGACAACACTCTATAGACAGAGTCTGATAGTGGGCTAGGAAGCCTCTGGAGCTCATCCTTCTTTATGAAGGTGACAAACCAGTAAATTCCCCTTCACTCTATCTTTGGAATAGATTTTATTGTCGATTGATAATGTTTCTGAAAAAGGAATATTACAGTGGTATTAGAGCATAATCTTGGATCAGCCTATGGATCTTCGCCAAGATTCCATCTATTAAGATGAGGAAGACTCCACTTTGGGGAGAAGAAGAAATAATAAAGGAGATGAGCTAGCCAAGCTTCTCCCTAAATCCATCTAGGGCTTTCATGGGAGCCACAAGAAAAAGAGAAGGGAGAGATTTGAAGAATCTCCACAAGGGTTTGAAGCAGAAACAAACTCTAGGTTTCTGATGAGGAATGTGAACATGAAGTCATATCCTTTGATGCACAACGTAGTCACATGAGCAACTTTTCATGGGAAATATGGGAAAGAAGGGGAGGTGATCAAGGGGAAGACTCTTGAATATTTTCAAAAGGAGTATGAGTCTCAAACTCTGGCATTCAGAGATCATCTCACTTTCGTGGAATTTTTCAAGTCTAAGGTGAAGGGAAGCTAGCAGCTAGATCAATTTGTTCCATATACTTTCAGAGGTTCACCTACATGTTCAGTCAAAGCATGGGTAGAGGAGCTGAATACCATGTTGCAGCATCACAAAGTTTCCAAAGGAGATGCTATCAGATTTGCAGCGCTATACTTTAGAGGTAATACCTATGCATGGTTGATATTTGAGTCATTTTCTTTAAAGGATGCAAATACTTCTTCCTATTTCATTTTCATTGGAACAATGATGGAAAGATTTGGTGGGAGAAAATCTGAAACACATGCAGAGAAACAAAGCAAGACTTTGCATGTAAAGGGAGGAAACATAAACACAGATCCACTTCAGAACATTTTTGGGAAGGCTGACATCTTGCATCACACCTTGTTTGAGGCAAGGTATCCATCTCATATTCTTGCACAAGAGAGCATGGAGGTATCTTTTTCAAAAAGGAGATCACATTTTAGAGAAGTTACCCCTACATGTTGATAAGGAGGAGGGCAACTGTGCTGGTATAGCTAGAGTAATCCAGTGCCTCATGCAGAGGAAAGAGGAGCTCTTGCTCCACATAGAGGGATTCTTGTGTATTTTCAAGAAATTCCCCAGGATCTCCCATGTAGATATCAAGGCACAACTCATGATACATATGTTCCATTGGTTGTAGGGTGCAGAGATATGGAGATAGAAGGAGAAGATAGGGAGGATGGTCAACATCATGTGACTAGGAGCACACACCCTATCTATTTTATGAGGTTTATGCACCTAAGATGATGATTGGATTGCACAGTGGACTCATGGAGTGTTTTCTCCATTCATACATTCAGTAATTTCTTATTGATGGTGTCTCAATGCATGGAGACATTGCACCAAGGAGACCACTAGATTGGCAGAGGAGGTTGGATGTTCCATATTTGGGGGCCTCACACCTTGATTTTAGGAGGGTGGAAACCTTGGGAGATTTCAACATAGTGCAGAGAGTTTGGGATAGACTCAAGAAGGAAGGAGACACTGTCTCATTTTCAACATCACCCACTCTCATCAGTCATACTACGCTGACAGATTTTTCTGCAGGGATGCAGGATTGCATCTTCATGATGCAGGATGACTGCCCCATATATTTAGTGACAGATATGATACTTCCTTTGAGGAAGGACTCTTTCATGCATTGGATTAGATGGAGGCCACTCATGCTTACATTGCCCAGGATCAGGAGATTCTTTGGAGGTGATAGTCTCTCACACGAGGTTCATTTTCAGAGAGCATCATTTCTATTTGAGCATGAGTAGCTACATGATGGCATGGAAACAACATTGGAGGATGAATTTGGCATGAAGGAATGTCAAGGTAAGAAGGAAACAACGTGATGGAGCACTTATTTGCAGAACACCGGCGCTTTCTATATGGAGGATTGATCCACAATGAAGGACTCAACTTTGGTTGAGTATTCCCCAGGATCTTGGTGCTTGCATGATTTTTGGATGCCCTTGATGGAGATGGAAGATGCTTAGTGGATGATATAATCATCTATCAGCATGGCAGACTCTTCTTAACTAGAGTTTCTAGTCTCAAGGAGAAATTATTTGCATGCAGCATATGAGGACTTCCTAGTTGTGCATTTGGATGCATACCTAGCTTTGCTAGAGGAGTTCACTTGGGAGGGAATTCAGCATGATCTACATTATCATATGGATATATGCAGAGCCCAGTTGTTTCAGAGAGGTTGGCACAACCATTACCTTACTCATCGGAGGAGAGGGAGAGCATTCATGATGAGCCATTTCAGCTCAAGGTCTCAAGTACATAGTAGAGAAGGTATAATTTCACATTGTGTACCTCTTTACTTTATATGAGTAGCATATTGATCAAGGAGGATCATCCCTTCTTGCACTTGGTGTAATGTACTTGCAGCTACTTGTAGCCTTTATTTTGGCTATTTTTGTGATGGTTGTGGGGGAAGCCACATGTTTCTCGGTGTGCACCATTGGCACCAATTTGTATCTTCATGTTTCATATTATGAGGATATGTGTGGCAGCAAAAAAGTGGCTAGTATAGCACTTGTTACTTTGATTTTGAGGTAGGCCAAGGAGGCACTGCGTAGGTTCCATGAGTGTGATTTGGAACCACTCTCCGATTGTCATTTGACAAATTTTTTCTATTGCGTATTGCTCCTTATATATTTCTGGTGTTGTATATCTATTGAGGAGCATTATTTGGAGAGCATTGTATGTATAGCCCATTGGGAGAAATATTTTCCCCATTATATATGTTTTATGTTGTAGGAGATACCATGGGAAAACCATGATTGCCACATTGCTACTTGTACCTTCTTGTGGGAGGGACCACTTGGAGAATTTGAAGAGGCATTTCATGGCTGATTTTCTTGATGGGGTAGATTGGGCCATTCTTGGAGGCCATACTATTTCAGCCCAAGGATAGAGGTAGCCCCACGAACACTTCAAATGGAGAGAGGACCATCTTGAGAAGCACAAGCACACTCTCCATTCAGCCCCAACACATTGCAGAAACCAGGGGTTGAGATTTTCATTTGGATAATAGCATGGATGAGAGGATCATCATTGGGAGTAGAATTATCCCATGCATATCATCACTCCTACCTTAAGGAGGCCACATTCCAGTGGGAAGGATTCCACTACACCTTCTATCTTTCCATGAGGAGCATCATTTTCAGTTGCATACTTGGGAGAGAGCAGTGGAGGGCAGATTTATTGCAGCATATGTGAGAAGTGGTGGTACTATGGATGAGGAGGCCACAGGAGAAGCAGGAGGAGGAATTTTTTTCTCCTTATATAGTTTCTTGAGGACAAGCAAAATGTGGGAGGGGAGGACTGTAATGTTCCCAATTTTAGCCTCAAGCTAAAATGGAACATTATAGTTACATATTTTTATTTTTTTAAATAAAAATGGGTAAAGTGACCCATTCATGTAATAAACAGGAATAAAATCCCTTACAATGTGAAAATATATCATCATGGAGCTCGATTTCACACCCTCATGTGTGAAAGAGGTTAAAATGCAAATGGACAAGGCTTAGTTGACCAAGTCAAACTGCATTGGCATGAGTTGGAAAGCACTAAGTGGGACATCGCAGTTTTAGTGGAGGAATATTTCATGGGGGAGGAAACTTATAGAGGAAGGAAGGTGGAGAATTCGTAGTGTTTAAAAGAGGAGCAAGGAAACCCATTGAGATTATCTTAGATCATATGATTATTTGTCTATTGAGACAATTTGATGCCTCTTGTTGTTCAACAGAGTTGCACTGCCCTCGAGCATGAGGGAGTCCTGTTTAGGATTTCCTCTCCTTATTGAGTAGCTCATGAAGGGTTTCACTCATCCTCCATATTCTATCATTCAGTCCATAGCATCAGCCATCTTCATCAGCGTAGTTTTTGCAGCAGATATTGTGTAGTGTTGCTGGGTGTTTCTGGGAGGTTTCCTACAACACCATTTCTAGCTGATCTTTCAGAGGAGGGATGTTCTCTACTTCCAAGAGGATATTGAGAATGGTTCCAGAGCTTATTCCACCATCATTGGTAGGAGGCCAATGATTTCGATCAGTTACAACACAAACCATCTCATAGACTACGTTCTAGTTGGAGCATATTTGCAGTGAGGGTGTTGCAGACTTTCCAAAGGGTTAGATCTTTGGTGTAGGGATTAGCCTTGCACTACAGATTTCGAAAGGAGAAGGGCTCTTTATCAGCTTCATCCATTTAGCTTTCTCCATTCCATTCCATGTATTGAGTTTCTGTAGCTACCCAGCAACTCCGACATTTTTGCAGTTTTGCATATTTGAGCCAATCCCTCTAGGATTGACTTGAGGTAGTGATTGGGAGCTTATATCTTCTCTCCAAATGTTGTGTTAACCATGTATATGCAGATACATGATGTTTTTCAGTAAGTATCACAGTCTCCCTTCCATGACTGCGCAGTCCCTATTCATGGGCATTCTGCTATGAAGCAACATTTTGTATTTTGGCATATGTTTTCATGAAAGGCTCCTTGCCTTGTTCCTTTGATGATCATTGTAAAATTTTGCTACTATTATACCATAATAAAATGGCTCAAGGGTTTTCATACATTTTGGCATAATTTTTATTCACTGTTATTTCCAGTTTATGTCTTTATATTGATGTAGCTGCATTATTGGGTTATCTTGAGAGATTCCCGATCTTGTTGTATTCCATCTTGGGAATATTGTCCCTTGACAACACTCTATAGACAAAGTCTGATAGTGGGCTAGGAAGCCTATGGAGCTCATCCTTCTTTACGAAGGTGAAAAACCAGTAAATTCCCCTTCAGTCTATCTCTGGAATAAATTTTCTTGTCGATTGACAATGTTTCTAAAAAAGGAATATTACATTCTTTGCTTGTGTCTATGGCAGGTTGTCTTGGACTACCATGCCTTGGATTTGTGCTTTGTTTTGCAGTTTGGGGGCACCTTTTTCTTTATTTTTATTCGTAGATCCAAAGTCTGGCTTCTTATGTTTGAATTTCTGCACAATCTTGGTAGCATACTGGTATGCCGTATCAAGCGAGGAGATGTCGAGGAACTCCATTTCCTCCTGAATGTATCTATGTAGAAAACTGTGATACTTTAGCACCAAATTTTTCTCTGAATCTTTTATACCCAACTTTGTGTGCAGGGTATGGAACAAATTTGTTAGCTCATGCACATCTTGATCCCTTTGCTGCCGCAGCGTGGTCCATTGTATGTGCTTTTCCTCATAGCTCCCCACGGGATAGTATTGTTCCTTGAAAGCATCTCGAAAATAATTCCAAGTGGGTACGGCTGAGAACAGAGAGGGTTCTATCTCGTCCATTTTCTCACAGTAGGTTTCCCACCAGTCCTTGACATGGGGGGTAGCTATGAGGAGTGCAAAAATAATCTTCTCCCGGTCAAAAAAATCATGAACTGAGAAATATCCTTCTAATAGATTCAACCATCTATCTACGGCATCTACATCTATTTGACCCTCAAATATGGGAATGTCAAAGTTTACTTGTACCTTAAAGGGAGTCATGACTCCAGAGTGGCTGCTGGATACAGATGCACTGCCGGTGGGCAGTCATTGAAGGATTTTGGCAAAGTTATCCATCATCACGTTCCTCTGTTTTTCAAGGGCCTCCTCGAGCAATATTTTGATAGGATCTCCTGCTCCCTCATCTTTATTTTCATCCCCCATGGGCATCCGTCGGGGTTTGCGAGGTTGATCTTGTAAAGGTTCCACCAGATCGAGCCCTAACTCCTTATATCCTGACCTTGTTGGGGACATGCAAAGAAGGATCGAGAAAAAGCAGACTGCTCTGAAACCACTGATCTAGATTTGTCCAGGAAGGCAAAAAAATACAGAAATAACCATAAACATATAAATACAATGGAAATAAGGCTTCATTTAATTAATATCAAATCACAGAAATATGCTTACAAACATGATGGAAATAAAATAGCTAGGGTGTTGGTAGCGAATATTTGAGAAGATATGTGGCGACTACATACCTCTGAACTGTAATGCAATGAGGCTTTAGGGCCTATTTATTATGGAGAAACAATGGAGAATTATAAATGTCCAAAAACCTAACCCTAGGAGATGAAGCGCCAAAACTATGGGCCCCGTTTGGGTAAATTGGTGTTTCAACTTCCCAGGGACGTAACTTCGGCATACTATCTCTGTTTGGGGCTTCAAAATAGTTCGAGAAGTTCAAGACCCAAAAAAATGCTAAAAATAGAAAGTTGTGAAAAAACTGAAAGAGACAATGGTGGGGCTCCAAGTGGAATAGGCAGGTGGCCACCAATATCCACCTCAATCATTCACCCTCCTTATCATCAAATTAGGAGAGGAATTGATCTTCTTCGTTGTCTGTGACTTCATCGGCCTACTATAATAGCTACAGAGGGGGCCTATGATATTGAGGATTAAACCCCCAGCTAGGAATCCTTTCGTTGAAATGACGAGGGGAATTATTGGCCTCTGATTCAATATTAACCAGCTTATTTGATAGGTTCTTGATCAGCTTATTCATATCTTTGATTCTATGCTCCTATAATTCCCTCTCCTGATTTGACGTAGAAGCCTCCTCCCCCTTCTTTCTTCTAGTTTCATGTTCAGTCTTCCCCTTGAACATACCAGTAGATGCAAAGCTTGCTTCTATCTCCAATGCATCAGTCTAGATCTGATCCAGAGATGTGGATCTTCTTTCTCTTAAGGTGAAGCCAAAATATGGCTCGAAAACTCCTGCGAAGACCACCTTAGCAGCTGCTTGGGGAGGTTTTATTTCAGCGAGGAGGTTATTATAAAGATTATTGAACCTCTTTATAAATTTTGTTACAAATTTTGTTACATCTTCATTGTGTCTCTTCTTGAGAGAATTGAACTTTGTAAGAACATATCCATGGTTCCTCTTTTCTCCCCATTTTAATGTGAATAAATTTTCCATTTTTTCCTAGGTGTGAACTGTGTGGTCATTTAGATACTTAAATATTGGAGGAAAATCCTTAACACCACATCTAAGTGCTCTACATTTACATTCTCAGCAAAGGCACATAGGTTTTCAATATGTCTTGCGTAGAAGTACTATCTTCCCCAATGAACTGAGGCAACCACTCTAGATAGTCTTGCGACATGTCATTTAGAAGCTGAGGGAGGGCCAACGGGGCATACTTGTTCAGAAGGAAACTCGGCACAGTCATGTGATTTAAAGGTGGGTGTAGGTGATAGATATAAATCTAGTATGAGGCCTAGTGAAAGCTAGGACTACTTCTGATTAGGACTATTTTATAGTGGAGTCGCCAAGGTGAGGAATATGAAACTCTGAACTCTTCGTGCTCACCTAATTGAAGGGTGAAGATAATGTCGTATCCCAGGGAAAATATTTCTTCATTCATTTCCTCGAAAACGATGCTAAAAATATGGTCTAGATCCTAGAGACAACCTTCAGTTCCAAAAGACCAGTTCCTAGGACAACTTAAAATCATAGCTTAAATGTGGACAATTGTATAAATTCCTCTCACAAAATATGGGAAAAGAGAACAATGTTTTTGGTGGTTCATGGATGGAGAAGACCTTGTGAGGCTTGATGGCTTTTAAATGGGCCAAGTATAAAACATTGAGAAGAAGTTCTAAAGTATGCAGGAGGCATCGGGAAAGAACTGAGAAGGAACCCACCAGAGAGAGGCTTAAGAAAATTAAGAATCCGTCCCTCGTGAACTCAAAGGAAACATATATGAATTAGATATGGACAACAATAGAGGTTTGTGGAGCACAAATTAAGGGAGTGCAGAAAGATTAATACATGAGTGTTAACACCTGATCGTTATACAAACATGAATTCATAAATAATATTGCAGACTACTAGCAGCTACATTACACGAACCATCAAAGAAGCATAGCATGAGAGGTTATTATACATAAAAACTAGATTACTTCTACTAGAAGAAAATATATACATACTACTCATTGCTCCATCTGGAATCCAAATAATAGTGCTATATCATGTTAAGTTTAAACAACTCTCCCAAATATGTATCTCAGAGCATAGGGAGCACAATCATACAAAACTACAGCCCTTTTCTTCCAAATTCTCGAACCTTCCTTTAATCTTGTAAATATCTACATACAGAGTTCCTCTCAAGGGTCTACCATCTCGATCATTTATAATCGGCCCATACCTATGAAACCAAAATATCCTACCTAACTTGGAGAGCGTACATCGAGCAATTACTTCTGTGATGACAGAATTAAAACATGAATGGGTGAAATTTGAAATTTCACCAGCAAAATCATCAAAATTAAATACGAAAAAGAGAGGACATGGTAGCCCATGGAGGCCAATAATGGGAGCCTTTAGAAAAGTATGGCGAGGAGTAGTTGTTAGTGCGTAGGCATGCTTATCATCATACAGTACCACCTGCTACTTGGAAGTTTCCACTCCCTCAGTCTTATGATTTCCACTTAATCAGTTGTGAAGTGGTAGGCATAATGTGCGTGCCTGGCTCTTCTACAGATATCTCCTGAGAAAACCGAATGAACCACAACTGCACGTTCTGCCAAAAATCCCATGCGGTGTTTTTTTTTTTAATTGCAAAACCATGAACTAGATTTGAGAGGGGGTCTCAAGTGGCAAGCGATATCTGGGGGGGTGCGGTGCGAAATGACAAGAGGACGACACATGGAGGAGTGGGTGGTAATGGATACCGGCCATTTCAAACCCCTCCCCCCCCGCCCCCCCATGGTCAAAGTTCAAAGGCCTAGGGTGGGGGGGTCCAAAATTCGTTAAGGACTGTCAGATGCATTGGGGTGAAGCGGAGGTGACAGAGAGATATGAAGGGCATAGCAATGATGGGATGTGTGACAATGAATGGGAATGGTGGGAGTAATGGTGGGGCTAATAGTATTAACACATAGTGGAAACGATTTAACCCCAAAGAAGGCGGGTCAGAGACCAGGGGGTGGTTTTAGATTTCGTGGCAAGGAAGGTGGGGCCCTGCTCCCATCGCAAACTGCAGTCAGAAGGTTTTATCAGTGCACATTAGAGGGTAAGGGCTAATATCTGCAAGGAGCGATCTGTGATGGGTCGAAGTGACGTGGAAGGCGGTGGGACTGGACCGTAGCCCGCAAATCACAAAATTTAAGGTTTATTCATAAGCGGAGGAGGTAAACACTAAAAGAAGTGAACTGCGAAGTGTGGGGGAGAAGGTAAGTGATGTGGAGGGAAGGTGGGACTCGACCACATCGCAAGTTAAATAAAAGACATGGCGAGCATTTCAAATGATAAGTTAAAAACTATGCGATGCGATATTGCACATCGATGATCGCAATTTTTAACGTTTGGCGGAATGGAATAAGTTGTAATCTTGCAAATTGCAATGGATGGTGGGGGAAGGGTGACGTTTCAGGGAGAATGGCCCCACTTTAATTACAATCAGGGAAAAACAAGGATTGGCGTAAGTCTTAAGAGGTAAGGCTAAAAACCTGCAGGCTGTGAAGTGCGGGCAACAGGCAAGGCTTATATGCACACAATGGGTGAACGGGTCCCAGTTCATTGAAAATTGAATTTTTCTCATTTTAAAATTTACCCTTGTGCCCATCATGAAAATATTGTGATCTGCAATTTGAATCTCCGTCGTCGATCATTGCTTAGATCCAATGTTCCTCACTGCTCCCTTAATGTGGTTTTTTGACCTTATCTCTTTGGCTGTGCTTGGTCATTTATTATTTTTTCGTGGAATAATTGCCCTACGTTCATTACTTGACCTGCTTTAGCATTCATGAATTGACCCGAACGCGTGAAAAAATTGACCCAATCTCGTTGAAGAATTTTCCCTTGCTTTGTTTTTTGCTTAACTGCTTCTTTGCTACCTTTTATTCCTTTGCTTCTACTGTTGCTCCTTGTTTAACTATAAAATTTACGTGTTAATGGTTAATGGAGGGGTTTGAAACTAACAAGGTGTAGAACTTTACAACATGGAGGAAATGAGGGGCATAGAGGGTGAATGGAATTGAATTAGGGCAGAAAATAAGTTTGATCACCATCACACCTTATCAACAACATTTTCCCCTTTCTACTAAACTGAAAGGCCGATTTATTTATTTGAAGATCTTTGATAGTTAGGATTTCCCATCCTTTATCCTTCTCCACTTTGTGCGCAGTCATAGGCCAACAGGAGGGAATGAAGAATTTCCAGAGTTAAAATATCCACTTCATCCTAATCCTAAGGATTACACGAGCAGCACTGATGAAGAAGGGAATGAAGAATTTCCAGAGTATCCACTTCGTCCTAATACTATGGATTATGCAACCACCACTTACGAAGAGGGGAATGAAGAATTTCTAGAGTTGAAATATCCACTTCCTCCTAATCTTGAGGATTACGCAAGCACCACTGATGAAAATGGGAATGAATAATTTCCATAGACAAAATATCCACTTCATCCTAATCCTAAGGATTATGTGAGCACCAATAATGAAGGGGGGGGATGAATTTCCAGAGTCAAAATTTCCACTCCATCCTAATGCTAAGGATAGTAAGAGCACAACTGATGAAGGGGGGGATGAAGAATTTCCATTGTCAAATTTTCCACTTCATCATAATCCTAAGGATTATGAGAGCACCACTGATGAATGGGGGGATGAATAATTTCCAATAAATAGAGATTAAAAGCATCCACGTATTTCTAATCCTAAGGATTATGAGAGCACCAATGAGGAAGGGGAGGAGCGGGATGAATAATTTCTAGTGAATAGAGATTCAAATTTTCCAATTAGGACTAATCCTAAGGATTATGAGAGCACCACTAAGGAAGGGGAGGATGAATATTTTCTTGCAAATGATAATTTTAGAGGCATAGATCTGAATAATGCATTTTCTCTAAGTGAGCGTTTCAAAGGTACCCATGGTGATGTAGAATTGAAACCTCAAAAGGAAGATTTAAAATTCATGGATGAAGATGGTGAAGAATTTTATCTAAGTCAGGGTTTCAAAAGTGCAAATGGTTCTTGTGAAATTTTGTCTTCAAGTGAGGATGGTAATGAATATTTTCCAAGCAATGATGATGATGAATTTCTTAACTATGTTCAGAATCATGAAAGTGGGGATAACCCTAAGCGTGTTGAAACTTCTTCTACAAAGGATGATGGAATGATGAAACTGTTGCAAGAAAATATTGTAACTAGGAGTAGGAGTAGACATTTTCTTATCAATCCAAAATATTCCAGTTATACAAGGGTTAGAACAACATATCTCACAAGTAGAAGTTCTATCACATCTGATTTCAAGTTACTGTTGTCGAAAGGATTCCTTGAAGCATATTGATATCAACTAGGATTTGGAGAAAAGGAAAAGATATTTGTTAATGAATAAAATCATGCAAAATTCATATTTAGTGGGTTTCATAAAATCCACACTAGCAGGTTATGATTATCATATTGGGAATGTATTTCTCTGCAGAAAGTCTTTCAAAATGTTGCATTCAATTGGTAATTTTTGCTTTTCAAGAATCCAAGATAGAATTGAAAAGGATCCCAATTATTATTTAGAAGTATATTATAAATAGGAGGTTGGGCCTTTAGCAAATATTGCTATGTCATGGATGAAAGACTTCTATTCAAAGCATGGATATTGTATTCCCAATAAAGACACAGTACATATTCCAGATAATTTCTTGAGTCGAGAAATCTACAACTTATACAAAGAATATATAGAAGGTGTTGAAGGAGTTGGTAATTTTATTACATATTCATATTTTACTAGGGTATGGAAGAACAAATTAAACAATGTTCATATTCCTAAGAAGAAAAGGATGGGGTTTTGCAGTAAATGTGCTTCTCTTAAAGAAAAAAGAGATAAATGTAAAGGGGTAGAAATATTTATGCATTCATAACAATATTTTTAAAAATTGGATAGTTATAAACTATGAAAATATATTTATTCATATGTTTCTTTTATTTCATGTGAAGATTCTGTTGTCAAAGCACTTCAAGAGAATCGCAATCAAAAAACAAGTGAAAGACAAAAATTGTATAAACATCGAAAGAATTGCTATGATAATATAAATAAATATTTGGGTTTGATAATTAATGGTATGGACCAAAAGAAAACACTTCTGCCACATTTTGTTCTCATACCAAAAAAATTACAGGAATAAAATTTCATTCAGTTTCACTTCATGGGTTGTATGGTCATTAATGAGAAGATGTTGCCAAGGGTTTAATTCACAACTCCAAATATTCATAATGATGCAAATCTGAGCATAAATATAATCTATGATGTGGTTACTCATTGGTATGGTATTCTTCCTCAAGTTTTGTATGTAAAATTAGACAACACAAGCCATGAAAACCAAAATCAAGTTCTTTTTGTGTATCAAAACATGCTCATTTAATTGGGAATTTTTAAAAAGATAAAGGTTGGTTTCCTTCTTGTTGGGCATACTCATCACAATATTGATCAAATGTTCACTTTTTTTTCGGTAGCATTGAGGATGACAGATTTTGGGATCCTGCCATAATTAATTGAATGTATTAAGAAATCATACATTCCAAACCCTTATTTTCATGTGATGGAAGAAACTATTGACATGCGAAGTTTTATTCCATGATCACATGACGAGGAGAAATGCATTGAAAAACTTAATGAAATTAGCTTCTAGCGTCAATTTCGTATCAAAACAATTGATGGGATAACACTTATATGGGGCAAGAAGTATTCAACTGTTGCCAAATGGGGGCCATCATTAGGTTCAACATTTTTGAAGTTCATTCCACACTGTTGAATATTTTCATCTAAGGTATTATTATTATAGTGAGTTGTTGAACTCCATAATGTATGAAGGAATAAGAGAGATATAAACTATTCTGAATTTCTGGAGGAAATTAAAAGATGTATTGGAGACACATATGAGCACTTTGATGTTGTTGATTTAGTTTGGTGGGATTCTTTTTTCAATAATCAAAGTGATATGATTTAAAGATCAATAAATGAGGATACGTTTTTTAAGACTCCATTTTTTTATCTGCAAACTATGCCAAATGAACATGAAGAAACACACAATGTTGAACAATAGCAGGCTCAAGGTATTATTAATCCTCCACGGGTAGAGGAAAGATAAATATATATTGGTTATAGAAGATCACGTGTACCACATGAAGCCATGGAAGACATTTAGAGGGGTTCCATGCAGGATGTTAAGGAGGGTTGCATCATAGTAGTGTTAGCAGATGAAGATCCACTTGGCTATCCATTCTAGGTTGCCAAGGTTATAAAGGTCATTAAAGAAAATCAATGTATTACATCATTTGAAGTACATTTGTATGCCACAAGTACCCACCCATTCAATGGTGTGTACAAGATAGAGATGGTGGTTGAAGAAGAATTGGCGGAAAGAGAAAAATAAAGGGAGCAAATATAATTTGTTATCGCATAAATGTCTTGAAATTGGAGGATGTTGACATACTTGTGTATGAATTTAATTTTACAAAGAGAGGAACTCTTCACTTGAAGGCCATAAACATTTTGAAGAAATTTCTACCAGAACAAATAGTGTTGATATTGGACTCTTCTAAATGTAGTCGTAGATCTAGAAGACTTATGAAATCTTAAATGGTGGGCATGCATGTTGACTCAGATGGAGCACTAGTTGATGAAAGACAAGGATATGGATCATGTTCATATGCATCCAATCATTCATCTGAAGATGTAGGTTCTGATAGTGTTCCAGAACCTGTGACCAATTTTGAATAATTGTCTAAGACATTTTTATGTAACTGATGTTTGCATGGTGACTTGAAATAAATATTTTGACTTCCATATGATCTTACAAGAAGTTATGATGCATTTCTATGTTTGTTGAATTATATGTTTTAATTATGAATAATTCATCTTTTTAGAATATCTACAATGCAACAATGAATTACAAAAATAATTTATGTTATATTCAATATACTAAAGTTTATATTTTGATTAAAAGTAAAAAAATAAATATAAATTAATGTTGAATTTTTATATTATGCAGTGATATTGCCATGATATTATTTATTGTTAACATTTGGTGTAAGACACTTTTAAAAATTTTAAAATTTTTATGCCTTATTGAAAGGGGACACTTCATTTGATGGTTGATTTTTGGGGTTTGGTTGCAAATAGATAAGTTGTCTTAGGCTAAGATTTGAAAAGAGATATATTTTTTTCATTTAAAATAAAAATTACTTTTGAAATAGTAAATATTTCATTTAATTGTTCATTAAAAAAAAAAAATTAAGTCATATAATTTGTCCATAATTTCATGGTTCAAGTATATTAAAAAGTTAATATTTAAAAGCTTAAGTTTTAAAACTTATCAAAATAATAAGGTTTTTATGTGCTATGGTATTTTATCTTTAATGTTATTGTTGAAAACAATTACAATTTTAGAGTTTTTTAGAGTCAAGATATTTTATCTTTAACAAGATATAAGGCTTTTAGATATGAGGAGTAAAATTGTGGAAATTATAAGGGCTTCAGACTTGATATTTGTATCTTTCACATCATGTATCAAAATTTTTAGAATTTTATAATTTTTCAATGTCCTAATATTTGTTCTTTAATTCCATTGTTAAAAAGTGTCAAAATTGTGACACGATTTTTTTTTGTTATTCCACCATCAACACTTTCTGTTTCAAGGGTTTTTTTTCAATCTCCTTTTCAAGAAAAAAATTTGGTTTTTAACATAATTAAAAAAATGTTGAAATTTGATGCTTAAAAAAAAAACATTGCTTTCTAGAAGACACTTTTCATTTTTGAGGTGTGTTTTCTATGTTTTTTGAATTTTTTTGGGCTAGAGTTCTCGTTTTAAGGTAATAGTTCTCATTTGATCGGTAACTGCGTTTCTAAGATAAATTTTAGGGGATAATATTTGTAGGGAGGCTATTTTTCCATGATTTTTCTAAAAACACATTCACTAATTGTCATTTTTTTCTAAAATGGTTCGCCCAAATTTTATAATGGTTCGCCCAAATTTTGTAGTATAAAATTATTTTAACTTAAGAATTGCCAAAATTTTGTAGAGACTATTTAAGTTTTAATTATAAATTTAAATATTTTTACACGAATATCACTGAACATTTTATATTTTGCATCTTAGAAACTAGTGAGATTCACTAAATTTTCTAATATTTAAGATAAATTTCCATCCTTAATATTTTCCATAGATTATTCATGACATGATGCACAACAGTAGATAATGAACCAAAAAATATATTTATGTTCATAAATTTCTCCATCACATTGCAACTCCCATGGCACACCAGCCTAATCCATCAAATTACAACTTGAAATCCTTAAATAACATCAATATATTCTATCTCTGAGTCTAGGTGAAATTCCATACACATATATCTATCTCTATATGTTTCTCTTTTACATCACTAATTTAGTTATATATAAATTTACATTAGAGCACAAAGTTGAAAAATAATACTACTTTTAGTATGTGCAAAAACCTCTAATATAATCTCAACAACTTTCCCTATTTTCTATGTTATGTGTACTAACCCTAAGTGTAGTTTCATGCTCGGTGCACCTATGCATAGATCCCTATTTTGTTTTTCAAAATGTTGTTCCAAAACTCAACAAAGATTATGAGCCCTTATAGGTAGATGAGAAAATGTATAGATCAATATTTGGAAGCCTATTGTACCTAATAGGCTTGCATATATACATTATCCAAATTTTTTGTGTATTTACAAGGTATCAGTCAACCCCTAAATGAAGTCATATGTTAGCTTCCAATAGGATTATCACATATTTAAGAGCCACAATGGAATATGGTCTATGGTATCCAAACGTTCAAATTTGTTTACTAACTGCATACATACATTCTAATTGGTTTGGAAGTGTAAATGATACGAAAAGAACAAGTGGTGGTTCTTTCTTTTTTAGCAATCACCTAGTGGCCTTTTTAAGAAAAAATCAATCACCTATCTCCCTTTCTACTGTTGAATCCAAGTACATAGTATTTGTAGCAAGTTACACTCATATTTGGTGGATGAAGTAAACATTAGAACACATGAAGGTAACATATGATGAACGTCTTCCAATTTTCTGTCATAACACAAGCATTATTAGTATATCTAAGAATATTATTCTTCATTAAAAAACCATGAATCCATAAAGTACAATTTTACTATATAAAATGTGGTTTATTAGAATTTGAAGTTGGAGTATATCTCAATAAAGGAACAAGTTTTTGGTATCTTCACCAAGCATCTTTTGTGAGAAAATTTTGAGGATTTAAGGAAGAAGTTGGGAGTGATGTATAAATCTTCTCTTCACTAAACTTATTCACAAGAAAAGAGGGAAATTGTACAAATATGTCCAAGGATGGTTGTAATGATTTGAGACAAGTAAAGATACCAAAATCAAGCGAAGTTTTTTAAATCAACAGGAGTAGTACAATTTTAAGAAGAGTAGAGTGAAAATTCAAGGATAGTTGTTGTAATGCATTCGAAACATGGGCAGATGAAATAAAATGTGCTTTATAGGGGAGGTTGCTTTCCTAGAAGCAATTAACAGGTTAGTTGGTTTGTTATATTGTTAGTGGAACAAGATAACATGTTGTAAACTAAGTAAAAAACATAGCATGCTACAATAAAGAAGAAACAAGAATTAGGGGAATTTTTAAGTCTAAAATGGGCCTCCTCATGAAATTATAAAATAATGGTGGAAATAATAAAATAATATTAGATGACATCATCAAAGTTTAGAGGGAAAAAAGAAAAAACTATTATTTCAACTCGTATTTTCAAATATCTCCATATGGGTTTACTCAAATTTTTAGGAGCAACACTCATTGGATGTAGAATTTGATTCCTCATCTAAGGCGTACCCACGTTGCATACTTTTGATGAACCCTAATACATGAAAAATGAGAAAAACTGAAAAACGTGATTGCAAACATGTTGTTTCATGCATTTT
Source organism: Pinus albicaulis (assembly GCA_034641835.2). Taxonomy (NCBI): domain Eukaryota; kingdom Viridiplantae; phylum Streptophyta; class Pinopsida; order Pinales; family Pinaceae; genus Pinus; species Pinus albicaulis. The sequence goes on from CM076573.1 coordinate 548,536,972, forward strand.
TCATTTTTCATGTAACAAGGTCCATCGAAAGTGTGCAACTTGGGTACTCCTTGGTTGAGGAATCAAATTTTGAATCTAATGAGTAATCCCACTTGAAATTTGAGTAAAACCTTAGGGAGATGAGGTTAAAATATGAGTTGGAAAAGTAGTTTTATTATTTTATTATTTTTTAAACTTCTTACCATTTTACTCTAAAAATGGTGAATCATCCCCCATGGTTGACGTCATCATCTTGAATCCTATTAGTTCTTATAAATTTTATTTTGGTTGTACATTTTTGGGGCCCATTTTAGACCTCACAATTCCCCTAATGAAACAAAATACTCATGTACAATAACAAGCTCAATCGAGTCAAACACAATAATAATCCAAATGAAGAACTATTCCCCCTTTATTAGTTGCTGATGGTATAAGAGAATAGGATGGTAAATCACTTGAAATGAATCCTTAGAGCTATGGAGATTTAATATTCAAGGCAAGGGGGTTTCTTCCCTTTAAGCTTCTTACAAGCCTCTCTCTCTCTCTCTCCTCGACAGATGTTAAAATAATGGACACTTGGTGAACTTCTTCTCTTGGATTGAGGTGTTGGATGGCCAAAAATTAAATCCTTCCACTCCTTGCTTCTTGGAAAACAAAATATTGGTTTCCTCTCAAGAAATTTGGTCAACATAACAACATGTTTTCTGATTCTTCTTCCCATGGTGGTCTTTTATAGGAAAAAATTCAAATTTTCCATCCCTCGCTTGCTGCAATATGGATGTTTACACAAGAGTGGGAGGTCGGTTCCATTGTGTGATGCACTTAAGGCTTCAAGGTAGCTCATAGGTGGTTTTACTTGGATGGATTGAGTGGGAATATTGTTCTTCAAGTGTGCTAAGTGGTCTCGGATGGTGAATTTCTGAATACGAGGACCGCGCAACTATCTGAGGGATAGTCGCGATGATCTTCGCTATTATTGAAGAAAAGGTCACATGAATCACTTAGGGTTAGTTATTTTTATGTGTTATTTGATAAATCTGCCTGCTTGACCTCAGGAAAATTTAAATTTTTAGAACATCTAATGTCTCCCCTCCCTGTAAATCCTTATTTGAACCTTTTTCTTGACATTTACTGATGTCTTTTTCTTGTACTATTTTCCATTGATAACAGTTTCCACCTAATGTCTGAGGTCTTGGAAGAAATGTATAGCCAAAATACATTATAGTTTCTTTTCTGTATAATTTTTTTTTGAGAGAGAGAGAGTAACTTGCGTGAAACTTGAGGTTGGAAACCCATTTCCGTGAGTAAAAGAGGTACCATGCTCTGTTGGAAACCTACAAGAGATCAAATAAATACAATATATCTATGAGGTAGGCATGTCCCATGCTCGTGATGCTCTAGATAGTTAAAGTGTATCTGACAGATAAAGGTTCTATATGTGTCACTTGTGTGTTAGTCACATGCGGTTTGGTTGATGACAATAGTTGCTGACGCCCTCAGGGGAATTTTTTCTTTTAAAGTCGGTTGAATGTAGTGTCAACATGGATAATCTTGGTATGGCATGTTTTTAGAATAACTGTTGATGGTAAGAATGGGTTTATGTCTAGGAACATTCCCATGTAAGCATTGCTGAAAGAGATGCTTATGATGGCATGGGTCTTTGATAAATTTCGACATAGTGCAACAGTTGTGAAGTACGATACCATATTAACATGAAAGCTTACGTTGTAGTCAAATTTCAGGAGGATTGATGACATCAATGTGCAATGATGAATCCCATAGTGTCATCTGAGAATGCCCCTATTGAGATGAGAAGCCATCTAAGGTACTACCTCCTTCTTGGAGGATGGTTGTTGAAGTTGAAAAGAAGGAAGCCTCAACCGAATGAGAGAAGTGCTGATGCAAGGGACCATAATATTTGATGTAGTAGGCGAGGTGTGGTATTTTAACTTAGGCATGATGACGCGACATGGATGTAATTGATGATGGATGTTTAGTTGCCCAGTGTCGGAGCTTGTAAATGCAAGCAGGGACAGTCATAAAAATTGTTGATGAGGAAATCCATGGATTCGGTAGGACGTACAAGGTGGGTATGTGGTTGTTATGAGTGTCATGGTGGGGTTGGGTAAATAATGAAAAGCTCCGACCAAGGGTGATTAGGGACTGCTGTCAGGTGAGAAATGTAGATGGATGGGTGGGAGTGTTCTCCTAAAAACTATTTGTACACTTTCCAAAAGAATATATAATGGCTTTGGATGTACAAACACAGATATGGGTGCCCAAATAAACATGAAAATAATCCATCACTATGGTGTGAGGAAGGTGTTTTTATGAGGGTGGGGGCCCCATTGGTTGGACTAGGTGTGAGAGTGGTGAAGTGGATGATAATTACCACAAATGGGCTATGCTAATGGGGGTGTGGTAGGCCAAGTGCGAGATCCAGAGGTGCGTATTAGATCTTCTTATGAGAATGGTATTCTGGGAAAGGGATTTTATCGTGATATGGGTAAAACGTGACTTGATGTATGATGGAGGAATGAACATGAAGTGCTTCCTAGACTTCGATATTTTGGCCATGGATCTAGATATTTGGTGTATGGTCTACTTGAGTGATGGATGCCACGGAGGGTGAGGCTCTACCGACCTGCAAGAATGTTTATCACGTGTGAGGTGAGGTTATGATAAAAAAGGTCGGGTGACTGGAAGCTATGGTTGATTTCTATGGAGAAATGATGTCAGGATATGAAAATAATATTTGGGGAACCTATCCTGCGAGGGATAGAATGATACCTGCTCTTGTACCTTTAGTGGTTGGGGCAATTGGTAATTTTTTGTGCCTGTAATACGTGCAACCAATACCCCAAGTGAAAGCATCTTTTCTATTCAACCATATCGGAAATAACGTTGAATGGAAAATGATAAGAGAGGGAATACCTGTTGTAACTAAAAAAAAAAAGTGATTTTTCTGAGGTGTGCATGTGTGAAGCCTACTTTGGAAGTCATGAGGTGCTAATCATTGTGCTTCTTGTCGTTCTGTGATCACATACTTTAAGCTCCAGTTTTCCCTTGGGAGTTGTTACTTTGATCTTGGTTTTGATTTCAATTGAGGTTGTCCTAAGACTGAGATTGTGGGGGGCATTGTTGGTTATTCCCCCCTGTATAAAGTATCCCTTTTGTTTATTCTTAGGCTTCTTTCTTACTGTGTTAGGAGGCTTTTCATAATTCTCCTAGTTGTATGGTTTCTAATGAGATTGGGAAGGATGCACTATATTGATTGACACATTACGTTGTGGCGGTGGCCCATTCTGTGCGGGGAATGGGGGATATTGGTTCCCTTGACCCAGGTTGGTATATGAGTGTTGGGGTGACTTTCACGATAGCTAGGTTGTGATATGTTTTGAGTAGAATCGTATTAGTATCGTAGGTACTGATTACTGCTGCCTAGGTGACCTTGGGCCAGAGACCAAATCAAATCATCTACAGTATTCTACATACCTGGTAACTCTGTGAATCTCCTGGGTACTAAATACTACTTCCTAGATGACCTTGGAACAAAGACCCGATCAAAACATCTATAGTATCAATGCGCATGGTAACTCCCTGAGTCTCCAGGGTACTGATTACTATTGCCTAGGTGACCTTTGGCCAAAGACCTGATCAAAATGTCTGTAGTATTCGACACACCTAGTAACCCCCTTAGTGGAAAGTTAGACAACTCAAGAGAATGAGGCAACCAATTTCCCCTGTCCCTGGTTGGTGTATGGTTGCTGGGGGGAATCTCTTCCATCAACATTCCTAGATAAGTACTGGGTCCCCTGCGAGGGAAGGTACGAGCCTCCCTACTGATGGTTGTATGATGACACCCTATTTGTCATATTCTGCAGAGGTGCAAAGTGACTCTAGTGGTAGCCATGTTGCGTGATGTTTTTTTTATAATCATACTAGTAACCTGGGTATTGGATACTGCTACCTAGGTGACCTTGGGTCAATGCCCCAATCAATCCATCTGCAGTATTCGATGCACCTGGAAATTCTCTGTAGGTTTGTAGGTGTGGGCTTTTAAGTAGGATGTTGTAAATGTATCTTGACTGGGTGTATATAAGTTCAAGCAGTTGAGATTTACTAATGGTGTTCTCCTCAGAGGTAGGTCCTTGGGTTACCACATCTTTTCAAATTTCTGATGTGAGAGTGTTCAAAAAAAAGTCCAGTAAAACTCTACCATCGAGTTTGGATTTGCACAAATTTCGATGTCACTGCCATTCATGGAGATGGTCTAAGATACAGATAGGTGGCGTTTGTCTAAAATGATTTAGTAACTCCATCCCCGAATCACAAGTATTTTGGCCATAACTCTTTTCTACACATGTTCATGGTTCTAGTTATAAACCCCTATGGATGTCACTCTTTTAATTTAATCTTCACCAAAACATTCCTCCCATGATCAGGATGAAGCATATCAAGTGACCACAATTATTGAATGGATCCAACACTTATAGGAATAGACTCATGATGTCCTACAAAAATATAATCCCATGTTCAAAAAACGACTTGAACCATATTACTTTTCACACAAGTTTCAATATAGAATGCGCTGAATCATGGAAACCAAATGAAGGATACTTGCCAACATAACATAGAGCTCTATTGATTTGTCAAAGCAAGGTATCTCCTTCACTATGGAAAATGATTAAAAAAAAATACAAAATTCAATAGAATTTCACCCATTTGGTGGGGGAACTTGATGTAATGTACACCATTACTTCCTAAGGTGAGGGGGGATTGTTCCAGGTGGATGTGAGTGAATCACCATGGTCAATAATTGTTGTCTACTATTGGTAGTTTACAAGACCATGATTTGGGCAAGCCATGGTATCTTCCCATGGTGTTTGAAAGGTGAAGAAAAATAAAATAAAAGATCTAATCACGCAATTGGATTTTACCATACAATACTATTTTTTAGCTTTTACCATAGTGATTTATGGTATTCACGCATGCTTTTTTGGGACCCATGGTATTTGAAATATAACAAAATCGCATGAATCAAGGTGAAAAGGAATTGCAAATGATAGAAATATGAGCCTTCATGATTGTAGAAGCTATGGATTTTCTTGTTATGTAGACCTATGACACTTTCTACCATTTAATTAAAATAATTTAAAGATATTTTCATATTATTTATTTTCCTCTATATTATTTATTTTATTCTCTTGTGATGTTTTCTCTTGTAAATATTTAGTTGTATTCCTCAGACACTCCAAATCGCACCAACAAATGAAATTAACCTTGATGGAGTGGCACTTCAAGAGTATGCTTTTCATAATTGAAATATATTTAGCACCATGGAGTGGGAGGGAGTAGAAACATAGAGAAATGAGAGGAGATCTATGAGGGTTTTGAAGCATGTGAGGGAAATAAGAGAGAGAATGGGAATAGGAAATATGTGCATGAGGAGTAAAGGAAAAGCCATGAATGAGTGTTTACTTACATAAACAATGTTATCCAAAGGCGAGGTAGATCATAGGGAGTTGGCATACAAGAATCATAGATTGCCAAGCATAAGGGCTAGTGGTGTTTCTAATGGGAAAATAGTGTTGGGTGTGGATCCTGATTATCTTCTTTCCTTACATGTATCACAGTGTTGGACCCTTGCTCTTAATGGGAAGGAAACGCTGCCCTTAATTAAACACTACCTCAGGGGTCCACGAGGGGGGCGACTGCGACTTTATGGAGCCTCCCTCCCCCCCCCCACCCCCTTGGTGTGGGGTTTAGAGGGTAGCACCCCCGAAGCTAAAAACATAAGTAAAATTTCCTTGTAAAAGTATTCTAATTTCTAGTCAATATGGGCTGTTCATTAGGCGAATCATCTAACAGTAGAAGTTATGTTTAGTTTAAGTTTTTTTTCCCTAGAAGACAACCCCTTATTTTGTATCAGGGTATTGTATTGCGGGTGTGTAATGTATGTGTATTATCAGAGCGAGAAATAGATAGGGAGACTATGAGAGAGAACAAAGGATATTACAGCATATCTGTTGTAGGTTGTGTCTCTTCATTTTGCTGGATAATAGAAAGGAAGGACTAGCTGTTTGGGGTGGACGTAGCCCAAACTAGGTGAACCACATATATCTGTGTCTCTCTGGTTTTATGTGTTTCTTGTGTTTGTGTTTCTGCATATATCTTATTTGTTCCATTTCTCTGTAATATATAATTTTCTAACGAAGAGCTCACGAGGTAGGCTGGCTCTGAACCACTATTAGAACACACAAAAAAGAAAGAGAGATTGATAAGAGGTGATAATTTATTCATTCTTGATACATATGACCCGTACTTTTTTCTTCCAAGAGGTCTTTGAAGAGGTCTCTTGGAATCCTCATGATTTTTCATGTTTACTTATGGCTTTTCACCTTACTCTCAATTCGGTAATCCAAATTCACATAATCCCTAAGTATTATGTTTCCAGCAAACACAAACACACAAGCCCTACAATTTGGAGTGATAGGGAGTGAGTGAAAATGACCTATTGTGATGGCATCTAGCAACCCCTATCATTCTCATAGGCTCGATACCATAAAAATACACTCATCTTTCTGTTGATGCTGTATACAACCCCTGATGTGTAGAAATTTTCCTTTCCATGTCATCCCTCAAAGCTCCATCATCACGCTTAGATTTCTACTACTACCCTATTGCAGAAAGAGGCCTAGTAGCAGAAAGCGGCCCAAATGGGTGCCACAAATTCTAGCAAGAACCCTTCTCTTTTCAGATACTTTGAAAACCCAGTAGATGGCAGCCGCGAATCAAAACTTCTAGCCTTAGCGTTTGCTTAGACGGCTCATTAAAGAAATCATACCAATGCGGATATCAATCTTAATACTAGCTTCAACCTCGTCTATGGTGACACTGCCACTGCAACTGAAACTCACTGCAATGAAGGTTTTACATCCGCTACATACTTGGATCATCTCATACATCCGCTCGCATATCCCAATAGCCACATTGCACTTTTAATTTGCAACAAAAACAACACTTCTTGGACAAACAAACACGATGTTGCTTCAATACACAGAGACCATAGGCTCCATGCAATCAACTTGTAGAGTAACTGTCTCTATCTTGCACACACACAACATAAATCCACACCATAAGTATTCACCAAAATACTCAATATAATAAGTAGAATATTTACAAAGTACTTGGCCTCAAGCTGGGCCTCTCTTCACACTCACACTCACTCACACACATCTACATCTCTGCATTTCTCATATGCAGGCTTATATTTATAGAAATAATTACATAGTTATGGATTATTTTAAATCCATGATCTTCTCCATAGATTAGTCAATTAATTCTAAATCTCTCAATGACCCCTTGAGGATCTCATCAACTCAACTAAATCCTAATGTAGGATCTCCTAATCCCTAAGATATTTATGAGATATTTACAAGCCTAATATCTCTCGTATTCTCAATTATTTGAGAATATTTACATTAAAAAACTCACATACATACTTCTCACTCAAATCATATAAAAAAATACAAAAATTTCCATTAATAAATTAAATTTCTTATGAAATATTAGACCCCCTAAGTAAACCAAAATACAATGATTTTTCGAGTCAGATGCTCTTGCATCAGACTCCAAAAGTTGAAAAAATTCATGATCTCCTGATCATATGCTAATAGAGAAAACCTCCAGGGTCCCAAACCTTAGTTTGTAATTTTCCAAAAGCTTTGCACCTTTGCTGCTGCTACATGTCTACTATCTTCTGGTTATTTTTCCTTCTTCAATCAGCTTCAAATTCTGATTGGTCATCCCTTCTGTTGTCATTTTTCTCCATCTAGATTGTCCCATCATCAACTTCCACAGTTCATCGATCAAAAAATTAATTTTTTTTGTTCCCTAATTTCTCTCATTAACATCTTTGTTTAAAATTTCCATTTGCTACTTATCTTCAAATTTACTTTGAAGAAGTAAATTATTTGTCATCTTTTTGACTGCATACTCATCCACCTTCTGTTCTCTGTTAGCCAATACATCAGAAGCTTGGAAACTAACACATATTTCTATCCCACTCAAAGCTTGAGACACTCCTTCATTCCTGACTACAATCACACTCTCATACTCTGGTTCTCTCAACAAATACTCCAACAATTCAATTTATATTTGACACCTCACATGTACTTCATCATGGTGTTGTTTATAGTATTCAATATGTTCTTCTTTCTTAACATATTTCAGTAGATGTTCTTCCTCTTAATTCACTCCTATCTCTGTCTTCTCTTTGTCCTGAGGAAAATCTGCCTCACCTCCCTTTTCAACAGATTTTTCATTACTGACTTTCTGTAAACCCTCTTCAAGAGCTATTGTTGCCCCGTCTTCTATAATTCCTGCAATAATACACAAATTATCAGTTTTAAAAACACAAGACCTTGCATTCTCACTTGATGTTTTGACCATCAGGTCATCTTCCTGCTCTTAATCTTTAATATGATTCAGAAGATCCTCTGTAGATTTCTCCTTTGTATCTTCATCACTTTCAAAAAGTAATGGGTCTTGTTTCGGTTCACATGCCAAAACTTCCTATGCATACTTATTTATTCTGAGTAACTCTTCCTTCAATTGAGCATTCACTCTATTCTTCCACTTCACTTGCAATCTATCCCATTTGACTTTCATTTTCATAATCCAACCATACCTCTGGTCTTCCTTATTCCTCTGCAACATATCCATCAATAACTCAAGATGGAGTTTTATCTTGGCTTTCTCTTTGTCACTCTCTTCTTGAATATTTCTCATGCCATTTGCCTTGGCACATTTCTTCCCTTTTCCTCTGTTGTGTCTTCTTTATGAACCTCTGCAATGAATATCAATAATCATCTTCTCCTCCTTTGTGAACTTCATTTGTTCACTTTGGATTGCATTCAATCCCCTTTTTAGTAAGCCTTCATACATTCCATCCAACAATGCAAGCTCTCTTGCTCCTCTTTGCTGCAAACAACAACTATAGTATTTGTTGTCTTACAATGAGAAAACTCTTTGGGTGTCGGGCTCCACCGATCATGCACCCAATTAAATTCAAACCTTTGACTTGATTTAAGACTCTTTGATTCCATACTTGACATCATATTTTCATTAATGGACTTTGATGAAAAATACATTTTTACATACCAATACATGACTTTGAATTTGAAACTTAACCTAATTACAATGGTGGATATTTTCACTATAACTCAAGTTATACAATATACAAATCAACATCCGCCCTTAAGAAATTATTTACATAAAATAAACCCATGATGTAAAATATTCACTCACTAATTCTCTCTCATACTCCATTCTTATTATATTATAATATCAAGAGCACTAATTCTCTTACCTCCCATTAACACTTTCTTTTACTTTCTTTTACTCACATGATACTTGAACCTTTAAATTGAAATACAATTCACTTGGTGATTTAAAACACATTAAGCATAGAGTTATTATCTCATCGGTATGATAAGTAAAGTTTTAAATAACTTTCACTTTTCCCAAGATTTATTTTATGATGAAAATAAAATAAACCATTTAATTTTCACCATTATTAAAAGGTCTTTTTAAAATGAATTTTCATACCTTTATGTTCACTTCAAGTTTATTTAATAAACCTTTTCGTTGTAATTTTAAACTCTTTTCATTTCTCTTATGCATGGTCCAAGGTCCAAAATTTCAAGAAGACCTCTTCATTCAAAATATGGTTCATTTTTTTTTAAATCAAGCTGTGGATGTGGATGATTTCAAAATACGTTTTAGTCCTCTCTGCATCAAACCTGCTAGATTCATCTTCTATTCATGAGATTGTTGCGACTTTCAACAAAAACGTTCAACACAAACGCAACTCCATCTATCACACATTCGCTCTTGCAATGTGGCTCAGTTCTGCGATAATAAAGATACATCAGTCTTCAATTCTTTTTGAACCATTAGTCACACAGAACTACACATAAAAATCTCTTCCCGCAAAATAATTTTTCGTCATAAGCAAAACAATTTCATAGTCGCCTTCTCTCTTTACCTTGTATGTTGCTCCACACTTTTCCAACTCCTTTTCCATGACTGTAGGAATTAGATATTATTTTCCACGACTGCACAAATTAGATCTGAGGCAAGATCTAATGCACATGCCTCTACTAAATTTATGGTGTGTTGAAGTGATATGTAAAAAAAAAAAAACACAGTAGAAATAATTTTACTTTCTTGAATATCTTGAGAGAGTCAAGCCCCACCTCAGGATTTGATACCAAAAATGATGGCATATATCAGCCCCTATCATTCTTAGAGGCTCAATGCCATACAAATACCCTCACCTCTCTCTTGAGTTTGCATACAACCCCTGATGTGCAACAATTTTCCTTTCCATGTCAGCCCTCAAAGCTCCATCCTCATGCTTAGATGTTTGCTACTACCCTACTGTAGAAAGCGGCCCAAATGTTGGAAATTAGAATTAAACAAACTGAGGGATGATTTTCCCCCACAAAACATAGAATGAAATTGTAGAAATAAACAATTTACACAAATAAAGAGAAAGAAACACACATGAGAGGAATTTTTAATTTATTCAAATCTTCTCTATTCATTCATCACACTAAATGAAAGAAATTACATTCGTTTTAATACAAAATGGTCGATCCTAAAGATTCAATGTAATTCAATTCAGGTATGGACATATAAAAACCAAATTTCCTTCGGCTCTGATTTACTGTTTATACAGGACACAACATACAAAAGCACGTAATGGCGGACCTAAAATTTTATAGTTTTTGGCTGCAAAACCACATCGTATCTACGCCACCATCGCAAATTGCAAATCGATGATCTTAACTTTTAACTTGCACGATATGGGAAAACATAAGTTCTTGCGATTGTGATGTGCAATGACACTTATCGCATCACAACTTAAATCGTTTATTTTGCGGGTGCTATTCTCCTATGCTTGTGGGTGCTTATGTGCGATATCCTCCTGAGCTTGCCACGTGGGATTGCGATTTCATCACAACATAAATAAAATAACTTGCGAGCAGATAAAAGGTATGTATTAAAATATGCGAAGTGCGAACTTGCGGGCAGCAAGAAAGGTAAAACATAAAAAATGTGAAGTGCAGGCTGTAGGCACCCTAAAAGGTAAACTAGAAAATGTACGAAGTGCGATATTTATAATTTGTGATGTGCGATGACGATGTTGCATCGCAACATCACAAGGTTTCGGTGTGGGCACTAAAAGGTAAATGGTAAAATTTGCGAAGTGTGGTATACAGACGGTAACGTAGCGGGAAGTGTGATAAGGTGAAAAGGTAAGGAATAAGGTGAAACAAAGGTTTGCATGTGGTTTGGTAATGTGTAAAGGAGGTTCTGGATCCCACCAAATCGCATCGCCAAAAATTTAAGTTTTGGGGAAGTGATTAAGAGTTAAAGGTTAAATGTTATGGGCTGCGAAGTGTGGGAAAATAGGTAGGTGAATACAGAGGGTAAAGAATTAATGCAGAGTAAGGCCGGGTACTCTTTTTTCTGTATTTTGCATGAAATGCCTTCGGATTTGAAAACACGAGCTTCGTCCTTCCCTACACAAAAATTCAATGTAAGTGTGGCTGTTGCCAATATTTATTCATGGTGGTGGTTGAGAGTATTTCCAACACTCCCCCTTAATCACAACTACCCCATCAATCATTCCCAGACATTTTCTGAGATAAACAAAACTTTTCTATCCCAATGGCTTTATCAGCATATCTGCAAATTGTTCCTCTGACCTGCAATGTTGTAACACAATTTCACCATTGTTTACTAATTCCCTTATGAAATGGTATCTGGCATCAATATGCTTTCTTCTCTTGTCGAAAACAAAATTATTTGACAATGCAATTATTGAGTTGTTACCACAGAAAATTGTGGTTCCTTTTTCTTGTTCATGACATAAATCCCTCAGCATCCTTCTCATCCAAACTTCTTGGAATGTTGCTACTGTCGGTGGTACATATTTAGCTTCTGATGTTGATAATGAAACTATTGGCTACTTCTTGGAAGCCCATGAAATGGCTCCCGATCCCAAATGAAAAACATACCCTGATGTGCTCTTTCTGTCATTAACACTTCCAGCCCAATCACTGTCAGTGCAACCAATCAACTTAAAATCATCAATTTTGGAGTATAGAACACCATACTCCTTTGTTCCATTCACATAACTTAAAATTATCTTGGCTACTTGCCAATGTGTCTCCTTGGGTGTCTCCATGAATTTGGATATCAAGCTTACTGCATACATTATATTAGGCCTAGTTGCAGTCAAATACATTATACTGCCAAGCCTTCTTTTGTACAATGCCGGATTGACATTTTTTCTGCAATCTTCCTTGCTGATCTTCAACCCCATGACAGTTGGAGTTGATGATGTCTTTTTTTTTGCATATTGAACCTTTTTAAAACTTCTGCAACATACTTTTCTTGGGAGATAAAAATTCCCTTTTCTGTTTGTTTTACTTCGATACCCAAAAAGTATCTTAACAGACCCAAGTCAGTCATTTCAAATACACTTTTCATGAATCCTTTGAAATCAGCAATGAGAGAAACAAAACTGCGAGTAAAAATCAAATCATCTACATACAAAACAACAATAAGAATCTTACCATAATTTTCTTTGATTTAGAGTGTGGGTTCACCATCACACTTGTCAAACCCATTGTCTATTAGGTAAGCATCAATCATGGTGTACCATGCTCGTGGTGCTTGCTCCAACCCATAAAGAGCTTTCCGCATCTTACACACCTTGTGTTCTTAGCCTTCTATCTCATAGCCAGGAGGTTGTTCAACATACACCTCATCTTTCAACACTCCATTCAAGAATGTTGAGTTCACATCCATTTGATAAACTTTCCATTTTTGTTGTGCTGCTATAGAAAACGTTGTCTGCACTGTCTCCATCCTTGCAACTGGTGCAAAGCTTTCCTTGTAGTCTCTTTCTTGTTGTTGCTTGTAGCCTTTGACAACTAGCCTTGATTTGTGCCTTTCTATCTTGCCTTTAATGTTTCTCTTGGTCTTATCGACCCATTTCACTCCAATAACTTCTTTTCCTTATGGGCGTTTCACTAACTCCCATGTGTCATTCCTTTCTATTGCTCCTATCTCTTCATTCATTATTTCAACTCATTTATCTTATTTGACTGCATCCTCAAAATGGATTGGGTCATCAACATGACATAATGCAAATAAAAAATTCTGACCAGCATTACTATCAACTTCTTCTTGCTCATAAATTTCACTTAAATTTCTGAATCTTGGTCTTCTTGTATTTGCTGAAGATGTTCTTGGAGTTTCACTTTAACTCGAGGGAGTTGATGATCCCTGTGGTTTCCTTGGAGAAGCATTTTGTTGGTTTCTCAATGTTTTTCTATTGCTTTCTTGCGGTGTGCTCTGTTGAGCTTGTGTAGGTGGAGGAGGAGCCACCATTGAGGAGTGGCTTGTTGCAGTCCCTTCCTCTTTGTCTTCATGAGACATACATGTCTTCACATTTACTATATTCTCTAAAGTTCCATCCCAAGATTCTTCTTCTATGAACTAAACATATTTTTTTATGGTTACTTTCTTGGTTGATGGATTATATAGATTTTAAGCCTAGGATTCATCACTGTATCCAAGAAATATACATTTCTCTGCCTTGTTTTCCAACTTCTTCCTTAACTGATCTGGGACATGTGCATATGCCACACATCCAAACACTCTCATGTGAGTGACAAATTGCTTTGTTCCACTCCATGCTTCTTGTGGAACTCTGTTCATTACACTTTTGGTTGGATATCTATATAAGATATAAGTTGCACCAGAGAAAACTTCTGCCCAATACTCATTTGGAAAATTCTTTGCCTTCAACATACTTCTTACCATGTCCATGATGGTCCTATTATTTCTTTTTTCTACACCATTTTTCTAAGGTGTATAAGTTGTGGTAAATTTCTTGTGTATTCCATGCTCCCTGCAGAAACATAGGAAGTTTTTGGAGATATATTCTCCACCTCTATCAATTCCCAAAACTTTTATGTAGTGTCCACTTTGCTTCTCAACAAGAGCTTTGAAGTGGTAGAATTGTTCAAACACTTCACTTTTATGTTTTAGGAAATAGACCCATGTATTCCTTGTGTAATCATCTATAAATGTCAAAACATAATGACTGCCAACTAATGATGGCGTTTACATTCGTCCACATAAATCTGAGTGGAAAATCTCCAAATTTTCCTTTGCCCTTATACTTTTTCCTACTGGAGATGATTCTCTTTGTTGTTTTCCCAAAATTCAGGCTTCACATAGGCTGTCTAGTTTCTTTATGAGTGGTAATCCCTTTACCATGCATTTTCTATGCGACAAGTTCAAACCTCCAAAATTGAGATGACCAAATATAAAATGCCATAACCAATTCTCATATTTCACTTCTTCTTGAAAGATTCCTTGTGTGACAGCTGCTACAACACCTCCTCCCTTCAATTCTAATCATAACTTGAGAGGAGACATTCTATTGATTGTCATATGCACTTTTGCAATGAGCTCTCTACCTAGAGGTTTATTCATGATTGTGCACACATCATTTTAAGAAAATACATTGTATCCCTTTTGCAGGACCTGTCCAATGCTTAGAAGGTTACATTTCAGACCAGGTACATAATAGACATCTGGCATGAACTTCTTCTCTCCCTTATTTGTTAGTATGTTTACTCTTCCTTTCCCCATGAGAGAGACCTTGCTATCAGTCCCCTTTGTCAATTCAAATTTTACACTTTCATTTAGATAGGAAAACATTGCTATGTTTCCAGACATGTGGTTGCTACACCCTGAATCTAAGAACCATACATCTTCTTGTTTTTATTGTGCTACATCATAAGCTAAAAGCATGCTACCATGGTTCTGATTTATTTTGTAAAATTTACAATAGGTTTTCTACCCATGTCATTTTTCTTCTTTCTACATTCATTTTCATAATGACCATATTTTTTGCAATAACCACATTGGACATTAGATTTATCATACCTCTGTCCTTGTGATTGATTTTGGCTTGGGCCTTGGCTTGGATTCTGATTTTTGCCCTTTCCACTTGTGCTTGCAAGGATGCTTCTTCCACCTCTGTGTGGGCTTCTTCCTCTTCCTCTGTAGTTTGATCTTCCTCGACCTCTACCTTGACCAAAAGACATTTGTGTCTTAAATGCATGCTCCAATGAGGATTTTTTTGATTTTTTCATTGTGTGCTCATGAGACATCAGTGATGCATGAAGCTCATACACTGAAAATTGTGAGAGATCCTCTGTCTCTTCAATGACCACTACTATGGCATCAAAGCATGATGGTAATATTCTTAAGACTTTCTCAACTATTATTCTTTCTTCAAATGTCTCTTTGTGAGACCTAATTTGGGTAACCAACCCAATAACATGTGTAAAAAGTGAGTCTATGTTATCAAACTCTTTCATACAAATATTTTCGAAATCTCTTCTCAGCATTTGAAGTTTTGTTGTCTTCACCTTTGCCATGCCTTGATAGGTTGTCTAGAGGGTATCCCATGCCTCCTTAGACTTCATTACTGCTGCAAACCTTGGGAAAACACTCTCATGTACCACTTAGAAAATATAGAAGACCAATTTGGAGTCCTTATTTTTATTATCCCTCAACAACAACTTTCTTTCTGCTTCTGTCAAAGCATTATATGTTGTTGTGTCTGTTGGTTCTTGGAAACCATTTTCTAGCAGCTCCCAAATATCTTGTGAGGGGAACAGGGCCTTCATTGTAATATCCTAATAATCATAATTATTCCCATTGAACTGTGGTAGTTGGGGATTATTCAGGGTTGTGCCTGGTGCTGCCATCTTGACTTTGTAAACAAAACCTTCTCACTGCTAGAGAATCAACTTCTGCAAACAATATTTCAGCTTCTTCAGTAAAGAGTGAGATCGTTTTTTCACTGAGAGCATAGAAGTACTCTGATACCATGTTGGAAATTGGATAAAAACAAACAGAGCGATGTTTTTCCCCCAAAACAGAGAGAATTCAATTGCGGAAATAAACAATTTACACACAGAAAGAGCAAGAAACACATAGGAGAGGAATTTTTAATTTATTCAACTCTTCTCTATTCATTCATCTCACTAAAAAAAAAAAATTACATTCCTTTAAATACAAAATAGTCGAGCCTAAAGATTTAATGTAATTCAATACAAGAATGGACGTATAACAACCAAAATTCCTTCCTCACTGATCTGTTGTTTATACACGACACAATGTACAAAAACATAAAATTGCGGACCTGAATTTTATAGGTTCCGGCTATGAAGCCACATCTCATCTGTGTCTCCATCGAAAATCGCAAATCAGTGATATTAACGTTTAACTATCGCTATATGGGAAAACATAAGTTCTTGTGATTGCAATGTGCGAAGGCAGTTATCGCATCACAACACAAATCATTAACTTCATGGGCACTATCATCCTGATATTGCGAGCGCTTATGCACTCCATCCTCATGATCTTTCCATGTGCGATTTTGATCGCATTGCAACATAAATAATATAACTTGCAAGTGGCTAAAAGGTAAGTCTTAAATATGCGAAGTGTGAACTTGCGGGCAACAGAAAAGGTAAAACATAAAACATTCGAAGCGCGGGTTGCGGGCACGCTAAGAGGTAAAATACAAAATGTGCGAAGTACGATATTTATAATTTTTTTGATGTGCGATGACGATGTTGCATCACAACATCACAAGGTTTCGGTGCGGGCCCTAAAAGGTAAATAGTAAAAGTTGCAAAGTGCAGTATGTTGGCAGTAAAGAAGTGGGAAGTGTGATAAGGCGAAAATGTAAGGAATAAGGCGAAACAATGGCTTGCATTTAGTTTGGTAATGCGTAAAGGAGGTTTTTGGCCCCACCAAATTTCATCGGAAAAAACTTAAGTTTTGGCGAAGTGCTTAAGAGTTAAAGGTTAAATGTTGCAGGTTGCGAGGTGCGGGAAAACAGGTAGGTGAATACAGCGGGTAAAGAATTAACATAGAGTAAGGCTGCATGCTCTATTTTCTGAATTTTGGGTGAAACACCTTCGTATTTGAAAACCTGGGCTTTGTCCTTCCCTGCACAAAAATTCAATGTAAGTGTGGTTGTTTCCAGTCTTTGTTCATGGTGGTGGTTGGGAGTATTTCCAACACCAAATGGGCTCCACAACTTTCAACAAAAACCCTTCGCTATTCAGAGACTTTAGAAACCTCGCGGATGGCAGTCGTGAATCACAAATTCGAACCTTAGCCATTACTCAAATGGCTCATTAAATAAATCATACCAATGCAGATATCAATGTTGATGCCAGCTTCAACCTCATCTACGGTGACACCATTGCTGATAGATGAAACTAACTGCAATGAAGGGTTTACGTATGCTACATACTTGGATCATCTCATACATCTGCTCGCATATCCCAACATCCACATCGCACTTTTAATCTGCAACAACAACAACACTTCTTGGAAAAAAAAATACGATGCTACTTCAATACATAGACACCATAGGCTCCATGCAATCAACTTGTAGAATAACTCTCTCTATCTTGCACACACACAACATAAATCCACACCATAAGTATTCACCAAAATAATCAACAAATAATTAATTAATAAATAGAATATTTACAAAGTACTTGGCCTCAAGCTGGGCCTCTCTTCACACTCACACTCACTCATACACATATACATCTCTGTATTTCTCATATGCAGGCTTACATTTATAGAAATAATTACATAGTTATGGATTATTTTAAAACCATGATATTCTCCATATATCACTCAAGTAATCCTAAAATATCTCAATGATCCCTTGAGGATCTCAACAACTCAACTAAATCCTAATCTAGGATATATCTTTAACATCCTTGATCCATCTAGATATGGATCTAGCATGTGTCGAGAGGGATCAAATCTATAGAGGTGCAACCTATTTTTTGAGTGCAAAACTTGAGGAAAGGTTTGCACCTCCAGAGATTTGATCCTTCTGAGCACATGATAGATCTGGAGTTAGATGGATCTAGGCTGGTATTAGTCATGTGAGGCCAAGAAAAATATATCAAACATATGATTAATTTTATGAATAATATGTAAATACATCTAATATAAATATAATAATTTTATATATGATAAATATGTCTGATATTCAACTGGTCATTTTAATTTTAAAATTTTCTTAGTTACGTCAGTTTGTTGAGATAAATATTGTTAATATCTTTAATGATGAAAATTGATGGAATAAAAATTTTGAATGCAAAGTGACAATATAATAATGTTGAATGCTAGAAAATGTGAATAATAAGGATGCACTCAATTACAAAGAGTCTTCATTGTAATCAATCTCAAAATATTTTCTTCTACTATTCTTATTGTCACCGTTGTTAGTTTTGTCATATTTTCATATCGATTATATGAAAATAACAGTTGAAATCATAAAACATATAAATATTTAGCTAGAACTATTGCACTAAACATCATACATTGTCTCTCTTTCTCTTCGATATTAATAGGTTGAATTTCTAAAACACAAAAACAAATGTGCATTGTCAATCATTTTTCCTGCTTACAGTGAAATTAATGCACAATGTTAATCCAATTACTTTAAAATTAATGTACCATCAATGTACATCCAATTACGTTAAATCAGAAATCAACGTCTACACTGAAATCAAATCATCTAATGCAAACAATCAAATAGGATTAGAAAACAACATCTACACTAAAATGAATGCATCTAATGCAGGTAATCAAATAGGATTAGAAATCAGCATATACACTGAAATCAATGTATCTAGTGCAAGTAAGAAAATAATATTAGAAGCCAACATCACTGAAATCAATGCATCTAGTGCAAGCAATCAAATAGGATTAGAAATCACCATCTACACTGAAATCGATGCATTTAGTGAAAGAAATCAAATAATATTAGAAATCATCTACATTGAAATCAATGCATATACTAAAATTAATGCATCTAGTGCAAGCAATCAAATAGGATAAAAAATCCCTGTCTACACTAAAATCAATGCATTTAGTGCAAGAAATCATATAGGATTAGCAATCACCTAAATTGAAATCAATTCATATAGTGACATAAATCAAATATAATTAGAAATAAACATATACACTAAAATCAATGCATCTAGTGCAAGAAATCAAAATGGATTAGAAATCTCCATCTACACTGAAATCAATTCATCTAGTGCAAGAAATATTTTTCTCTCTCTCCCCCCTTGAACTACATCTTTGTTTCCTTCCCTCTATCCACTCTCTCACATCCTCCCTCTTCCTTCGTATCTGTCCATTTCTGTCCTACATCTCTATCTCTCTCTCTCTCTTCACCCTCCCACTCTGTTACTACATCCATACCTCTCTCCTTCTCTCATCCCTTCTCTTCAAATCTCATTCTTTGTCTCTTTATCTCATCCCAAAACACACACTCTCTCTCCACTTATCACTCTCTCTATATTTCTTCTTCCCTCCCTCTCTCCCCTCCAACTCAATATCTTTATCCCTCCATCCCTCCTTCTATCTCCCTCCTTCCATCTCTCTCTCTCTCTCTCTCTCTCTCTCTCTCTCTCTCTATCTATCTTTTCTCTTGAATTTTTTGTCTTCCCCCATCACTCTCTTCCTCTCTCTCAAGTCTTCTCTCTTGTCCTTCCTCTCTCTCTCTCTCTCTCAACATATACACTAAAATCAATGCATACAGTGCAAGAAATCAAATAGGATTAGAAATAACCATCCACAATGAAATAAATGCATCTAGTGCAATAAATCGTTTTCCCTCTCTCGCCCCTCCAACTCCATCTCTCTTTCCCTCCCTCTCTCCACTCTCTCACATCCTCTTTCTCTTCCTTCTCCTTTCTCCCTTTCTCTCCCACATCTATATATATCTCTCTCTCATTCTCTCTCCCTCTCTTCACCCTCCAACTCTGTCACTATATCCCTCCCTCTGTCCTTCTCCCCCCATTCCCTTCATCTCTCCTTTTTCTCTTTATATCACCCCCAAACATACACACAATCTCTATATTTTACCCTTGTCACTCCCTCTCCCTCTCCACTTCTCTCTCTCTGTGCATTTATTCTTCCCTCCCTCTCTCACCCTCCCTCTCTCCTCCTCTCTCTCTTCCTTCCTCTCTCTCCCCCCCTCTCTCTTCCTTCCTCTCTCTCCTTTCCTCTCCTACCTCCCTCTCACTTCCCCCATCTCTCACTTTTCCCTCTAATCCTCTCTCTTCCCCCATCACTCTCTCTCTCTCTCTCTCGACCCTCCAATCCTCTCACTATCACCATCCCTCTCTCCTCCTCCACCCCCGCCTCCATATTTATGTCTCCCTCTTCCTCTCGTACCCTTTTCTACCTCTCTCACTCTTCTCCCTCTCCCCCTCTCTCTTCATTCCTCCTCTCCCCTCTCGTTGAGTTTATCCCCATATCTCCCTTATCACTCCCTCTATCTCTCCACCTCTATCACTCTATATCTTTGTTCTTCGCTTCCATATATATCTAGAGTTAATATATATTATGATATATTAATGTATATAATAATATACAAAATTTAATATTGTATTAATCCCAAGTTATTAAATATAATAATAATAATAATATTATTAATCATTTAATATTAATATTAGGAATAATAATGGTTTTCTTGGCATGGTATTAATAATAATTTGGCCCATAGTATTTAACCTATAGGCTTCACGTAAATAAAACCTATTGTTTGATTGTTGGTAAATATAAAGACGTTTATGGAGTAAATATAAAAGTAGGTTTTATTTATTTACCATACCTCTTTTATTTACCATGGTATTTGGCCCATAGACTTGGTATATAATTAGATGTTGATATATATTGAGATTTGATATGTTTTTATATATTTATCATGCCTCTTTATACCTCTTTTATATTGATTTATTTATTTACCATACCTATTTTATAAATATGGTATTTAGCCCATGGTATTAATAATAATTTGGCCCATGGTATTTGGCATACAGGCTTCACCTAAATAAAACTTCTTTCTTGACTTATTTTTAATATAAAGAGGGTTATGGAGTAAATATAAAAATAGACTTTATTTATTTACCATACCTTTAGAGTAAGTATCAAAGGAGGTTTTATTTATTTAGCATACCTCTCATTTATTTATATTTTATTTATTTATCATACGTAAGCCTCTTTATATTTTAAATTTATATTATGTTTATACATAATAATTAAGTTTTTTTTTTTTTAACTAGAACGGTTATATTATAGAAAAAACACTGATAGGGCAGTGCCTATACAGCCAATACAATCAAAATCTCAGCCAGAACAGCCATTACATCAAAACCACCATTAGCCTTTTAGGGGATAATGGTCATAAACGGTGCTTCTGCATTTAGGCTTATCATTCCTTCTTGTAGCGTGCAGCCTATGTTGGCCAATCTATCTGCTTCCTTGTTAAGATCTCTGAGTATGTGGAAGACATTTACTGAGGGGAAATTCCCCAGCATTCTGTTGACTCTTACTAATTGTTTGTTGAGCACCGGGTTCTTAAGCCCCTTCTTGCTGGCTATTTCTTTTATCAACACCTCTGAGTCTCCAAAGACTGCTATTTCGCTTGGATTTTCTTTTCTGACAATTTGACATGCTTTCAATAAACTTAGAATTTCTGCTTGATTATTGGTTTTCAGACCCAGGCCCCAGCTATATTTTTCTTTATTCCCATTTGGATAGTAAATCACCCCACCAGCACCGGATCTTCCCGGGTTGCCTTTTGAGGCACCATCAAAGAAGACAGAACACTTGCCTTGAGATTTCCACCACTGGTGAAATCTGTCCTCCGGAATGCGAATCTGCCAATTTTCCTTGTAGACAGGGCGAAATTTTGCTGGGGAGTTGATCTTGCCGGTGAAAGGAGCCAACCACTTCCTTTCATCAGATTGAAGAGTGTTATCCTCTTTGATCTGAGAGTGACTCAAGGTCTCTGTTAGGAGGGATTTGGCCTGATCCGCCACTTTAGCTGCTGTCATTTCTTTATTGCTGAATATGATTTCGTTCTGGGCCAACCAGATCTTCCAACAAACATATTTGGGAGCGGCTGTCCACACCTTATGCCATAAAGATTTGCTAGCAGTTTTATGAGGGTAAGCTGAATTCCAAGAGAGAAACATGGAATCTATCGCGCATTGGGAAGGTGGGCGCACATTCAGTCCATCCAGAAAAAAAGACCATACCTCCTTCGTGAAGTCACATTCCAAAAAAAAATGACTTGAAGTTTCCAGCGCTGCTTTGCAGAGGGCACAGCGATGGGGGCCAGCAATATTCCTCTTGCTCAAGTTTTCTCCTGTCAATATTTTGTTTTGGATCAAGATCCAAAAGAAAAAGTTAATTTTGGGTATGCTAAAGCTGTCCCAAATCAACTTCCAAACAACCACCGGGTGAGGCGAGTCTTTTTTGCTTTGTATTTGGAGATATCCTTGTTTTGCTATGTAAACCCCTGTTTTCCCCCAGCCCCAATGGTCTTCTTCGTCTTTGTGCACCGGGGCATAGTCAGAGATGGAATTTTTAAAAGAAGCTAGCTGAGTATGTAAATGCGCTAGAGGCATGGGTAAGTTCCATTGCAGCCAGTTACCATTGGTATCCCATTCTGAAATATCATCGATTTTCCTAATTCCTTTCTCTTTAAGCCAATCTCTTAACTCAGTGAAGTCATTGGATTCGTCGAGGGGAGGGTGACCCATAATGCTGTCTCTCCAGAGCCTGATGCTTTTCCCATTTCCTGGTACTCTATACAGGTAGGATCTAAAAAAGTTAATACCTCTGCTGCATAACTTCCATACTTGCGTGCCTTTTGGGTATTTTTCCACTGAGAAGGAGGAAAGAGGTCGATTCTTGAGATATTTGATCTTGAAGATCTGACTGACAGGATGTTGGGGATTGTTGATGAGTTGCCACAGAAGTTTGCAGCCCAGAGCCAGATTGGCGTGCTGAGGATCGCGAATTTGCAATCCACCTTCCACAAGAGGGCGTTTCACTATTTCCCAATTGATTAAATTAAATTTGCTGTGATTTCCACGTCCTCCCTTCCACAAGAAGTTTCGCATAAATCTGGTTATCTGGTCAGTGATTGCTTTTGGGGCCAGCATCAGGGCTGCCTAATATGTAGGCAGAGCTGAAAGAACAGCCTTGATGAGCGTGAGTTTGCCCCCAGTGGTGAGCCAGAAGCCTCCCCACACACCTATCTTCTTCTTGAATTTTGAAATGACGTCCTCCCAAAGGTGATTCCTGTTGGATCCTAGCGTAATTGGGAGCCCCAGATATTTCAACTTGTCCCAATCTGCAAAGCCTGTAAAACCCAAATCATTGGAAATTTTCTCAATAGTGTATTGATCAGTGTTCCAACCATAAACATCACTCTTCCTCTCGCTTATGAGCGCTCCTGAGACACTACAAAACTTCTGAAGAGTGTTTCTGAAGGAGTTTTCCACTCTAGCAGAGGCACCCCCAAGCAGGATCGAGTCGTCGGCGAAGAAGGTATGATTCACTGGATCGATGCCATTCGCAATTCTAATACCAGAGATGTTTCCATTATTTTTTTCTTTGGTTAGCTTTCTGCTCAAGGAGTTCGCCATGATAATATAGAGAAATGGGGAGAGAGGGCAGCCCTGTCTCAACCCTCTGGTGGCAAGAAAGAAGTTTGCCGGTCTGCCATTGACCAATGGAGCAATCCATGTCTTTTCTAGACAGGCTTTAATAAGATTTATGAAGTCTTGACTGAACCCGAAGGAGAAGAGAACCCTGTACAGGAAGGATCTATTTACTCTATCGAAAGCATTACACATGTCCAATTTCATAAGCATACCTTGTTCTTTGCGGGTGTGACTGGAGTGCAGAGCTTCCTGGACTTGAATGACATTGTCCAGAATGTGACGGCCTTGCACGAATCCTCCTTGGGCTGGAGAGATCAATTTTTGCAGAAGAGGTTTAAGTCTGTTCGCCAGAAGTTTGGCCATTATCTTGTAGGAGGCATTACATAGTGAAATTGGCCTGTATCTTTCAAAAGAACCAGGATTTGCTTCCTTGGGGATTAGTGCAAGGAATGTGGAGTTAATTCCACCACCCACCTTTGCCTTTCTCATGATACCTTGAATCATTTTGAGAAGATCAGATTTGATTAACGCCCAGCAAATTTTGTAAAAATGGATTGAAAATCCATCTGGGCCTGGTGCTTTATCCGGCTCCATGGACCACACGATCTTGTAGATTTCTTCTTCCGAGACCAGATTCAAAAGGGAAGAATTGTCTTCAGAGTTAACAAGCTTCAGAATGTTTGACAGGAATTCATTAATGTCCTCCTCGCTCCCATTCCTTTCAGCAGTGTGGAGATTATGGAAGTGTCCCTTGGCAGCATCCTTAACTTGTTCAAAGCCTTTACACACCTGACCACTGGCTAAGGTAATTTCATCAATATGATTTTTTGATAATCTGGCCCTGTACTATTTGTGGAAATAAGCAGTGTTCCTATCTCCAGCTTTAAGCCATAGACTGCGAGACTTCAATCGCCAGTGCTCCTCTTCATTTCTAAAGGAATTGTATGTTCTCCTTTGTGCAGCGTTTTCCTCTATTAGGTCTGTTGGGGAGATATCTTTTTTTTCCAATTCAAATTGTAGATCTGCCAACTGAAGAACAACATCTTTCCTCTGGCTTGTGGGAGTTTTAATGGCTTTCTTAATCCAATATTTCAAGGCCTTTTTTGTGTTTTTTATCTTCTTCTCCCACACATAACTTGGAGAGCCCGTGACCTCTATTCTCCAAGCAGTTTGAACTATTTCATAGAACCCTTCTATTTCTGCCTAGAGAGGGTTAAAACGAAATGGCAATGGGCCTAAATCTTCTTCTTCCTTTATACATAGAAGAATTGGTTTATGGTCTGAAGTGAGTTTTGGGAGGATCTCGGTTAACACAATTCTGTTATCCAGCATAATGGAGCTGCTGATGAGGAACCTGTCCAGTCTAGCTGAGATATGGTCTCCCCCTGTTCTGTTGTTGGTCCACGTATATTCTCCGTTAACTGGCTTGAAGTCAACAAGATCCCACTGTAGAATAAGATTTTCCACAATGGAAAGGAAGGGATCCCTCGAAGAGCTCCCGCCTCTCTTCTCTTTAGGATCCAGCACGATGTTCAGGTCACCTCCTAAAATTAAATTCTGAGGATTGTGAAACTCTACGTAATCTGAGAGTGACTTCCAGCACTCTTTCTTTTCATCATAATGTAGAGGAACATATAAGTTAAACAAAGCCAGAACTAGATTGCTTGCTTTATGTCGAAGTTCAATAAAAATCCAATGTTGAGATTCATGAGATCTTTCTAGTGAAAAGAGTTTTTGAGACCAAAAAGTACCTATTCCCCCTGCTGTTCCTCTTGCACTGATTGCCTTGCCTGAGTCAAATTTCCACTTGATGTTGCTTGTGTTCAGTAGGTGCTCCCCCTCTATTTTTGTCTCTTGGAGCATAAGAATATCTGCGGATTCCGTTTTCAATAGATCTTTAATTGCTCCTGCCTTAGTGGGATTCCCCAGACCCCTACAATTCCAAGAGACCATCTGCATCATTTAAAACTAGAAGGGGTAGGTCCACCTCCCTTGGGGGTCCTTAATCTGGTATTCCTTCCAAGGGTCATCTCGATGGTGGTTTGGCTGCCTAAGGTTTTTTGTCTTTCTGATTCTTCTTCCCTAGTTTCTTTATTTGATTTCCTCCCATATCTCTTTGATGGCCTCTCGAAGGTCTCATCATCCGAGAATCCCATGATTTCTGTATTCTTCTTTTTAGACTTGATAATATCTGCGTAAGAAGGGGAAGAGGTATTACCTTGGGAGGGAATTGAGATGATACCTGGATCTGGAACGACGATGTTGTTCATCGAGGTTGGACCATCCGGCTCTGCTTCTGGAGGATCTGACTGAAGATTTAGAGATTCGAAGGGGTTTTTATCCGCTTCTATACTGGCATTGTCCTTACTTCCTGCAGTTTGGGTGTTTGCATTTTCTTGCCCTGCTTTTTTCTCCACTCCTTTGCCTTTGTTTTTGTTATTCTGTCTGCTATTTGAGGGTTTCTTTACTTGATTCCAATGTTCTCCTTTTTATTTCTCTATTAGCTCTTCATTTTTCCTCTTGCAGTATCTTGCAAAGTGCCCGTATTCATGGCAGTGTCGACATTTGAATGGGAGCTGCTCGTAATCTAGCTCCTGGATGTGTGACCAATCCACTACCGTGAGTTTGATGGCTTCAGGCAGCCCCACTTCTAGATCGACTTCAACACAAATGCGAGCACAGGAAAACTGGTCCTTCCTCAGCGCTTGATCTATGTATCTTCCTATGGCATTACCAATAGACTGCAGAGATCTCTGATTCTAGCAATGAAGGGGAAGATGGGGGAGCTGCACCAAACCGGCGCCGCCGTGGGCACATCCTGAGCAGGGTCGAAATATGGCGACCATTTATTCCGGTAAAGACCTTGAGGGCCCATAAAATATCGCCCGTTTCGGAAAATCAAGCTTCTATCTTCCACATTGTCGAAGACGAAAACAAAAAAACCTTTCCCCACAAAATGGCTCTTGATGCTTTCCTTAACCAGGGGAATCCAGTTCCTTTTTACCCATTCGTCGACTGCCTTCGGGGAAGGCCAAAGCCCTGTGAACTGGCCGATAAGTCCCCTTTCTGCCAGATTCAGAGCAGACTTGCACGTTTCTTCCACCGGAAAAGATACCGAGGGGATATTAGCCAGTTTTTTCATGAACTTCTGCTGAGAACCGAATGAGAGTCGGTTGCCCGATGCTACAACAAGGGAGATGAAGGCTGCGAGCTCAGGAGGCGGAGGGGGGGAGGCCGCAGGACCACCTCCAGGATCCATGACAGAGGTGACCGCTCGATGGAGGGGATGCCGACCAGGAGCAGCTAGGGCAGCTACAGAGCTACCATGGGCGCGCGCACAGGTTCCAAAATCTTTTATCTCTCACACTATTAAGTTTATTTTTAAATAGGACTCACATTAGATAAAAAATGTTAAATTTTAAACATTACATTTACTTTTACATGTTTAGGTTTTTACTTGAGATGTATCCCCATACTGGGTGATAGAGATCAATTAGAAATGGAATACCAATTTATGGTTGTGAGAATTGTCAAAACTCATTATCTATTTGGCAGAGTTTCTAATTACAGATCTCAACATCCACATAAAGATTAAAAAAATGAGGGAGAAGGAAAATATAATTGATCTAGATATTTACCTGGAATTATAGAGCCCGTGAATCCAATAACTCAATAATAACAAATTCTAATCCTCCTCAGTGTGCGATCAAATAATTTCATAATTCAGTTGTGGTTTTAATTAATTAATTTGTGTTTATTTATATGACTATTTAAATTTAATGTTTAAGAGGACACTTAAAATTAATTTTTTTTTATTTTTATTTTTATTTTTATTTTTTTAATTTATGATTTAAGCCGACATTAACCAAAAAAATTTAATTATTGTTTAAGGATGTGACATTCTTTCAAATCATGGTCATACTGGGTGCAACAAGCCTAATATCTCTAGTATTCTAAATTGTTTGGGAATATTTACATTAAAAACCTCACATACATACTTCTCACTCAAATCATATAAAAATATACAAAAATTCCCATTAATAAATTAATTTTCTTATGAAATAATAGACCCTTAAGTCAACCAAAATACAATGATTTTTCGAGCTGGATGCTCCTGCATCATATTGTCACTATGAATTTGTTATCTATACTTGTTAGTCATACAACATTAGCAAGTTTTTGTAAAGAAAGGTGTAACATTGTAGGATTTGAAAACAACTTTTGACCCAATGCCTACTTGGACATGATCCATTTATGCATAAGCAAGATAGTCATTAAGTGTTTTTCATGACCATGTTACAGGCCAAGTATATATAAAACTCCTCACTTCAAAGAGATAAGGCTTAAATTAAGATTTTTTTTCCCCTAGAAAACAAAAAATTATAAAGAGAAATTTTAAACCTTGGAAGTAATGAATAAATAAATTTCCTAATTGAAAAGGGGTTTAAGGTATGTTAAGAATATTTAAGTTTAAATCCAAGAATTAACATCCTCTTTTCAATTGGAATGAAATGGGGTTCAAGTGATGTAAGATCATAGAGACTCATTAAAGTAGATGTTAGGAACGTTTAAGTTTAAATCTAAAAATTAGCATCCTCTTTTCAATTGGAATGAAATGGCACTTAAGTGATGCTAGGATCATAGAGATTCCTTAGAGTTCAATTCAAGTTTTAGAATCCTCTTTTGAGCTTCATAATGAAGCTAAAGTTTGAAATGAATGAGTAAAGATTAGCATTTAAAGATGGGAGATGATATTAACAAATCCACTTAATCCGTTGTGAAGTGGTAGTCATACTACACGCGCCTGGCTCTTCTGCAGAGATTTCCTAAAAAAATCGAATGAACCACAACAGTATGATTCGCCCAAAATCCCATGCGGTGTTTTTCTTTTTTTTAATTGCAAAAATGAGAACCAAATTTCAGAGAGGGTCTCAAGTGGTAAGAGGCATCGGAGAGGAGTAGGGTGGGGGTGGGGGGGGGGGGGGCGCTTTGAGAAATTTCAAGAGGACGACACATTGAGGAGTGGGAGGTAATGGATAATGCCCATTTCGGATGCCCCCATGGTCAAAGTTCGAAGGCTGGGGGGGGTGGGTGGTGTCTGAAATGCATTAAGGACCATTGGATGCATTAGGGTGAAGTAGAGGTGACGAAGAGATACGGAAGGTGTAGCAGTGATGGGATGTGTGACAATGAATGGGAATGGTGGGAGTAATGGTGGGGCTGATAGTATTAATGCATGGTGGAAATGATTTAAACACAAAGAAGGTGGGTCAGAGACCGGAGGGTGGCTTTAGATGCCATGGCAAGGAAGGTGGGGCCCTGATCCCATCGCTAATATCCATTGGAAGTTTTCATCAGTGCACAATGGAGGGTAAGGGCTAAGATCCATGGGGAACAATATGCGATGGGTGGATGTGACGTGGTAGATGGTGGGACTGGGCCACAGCCTACAGATTGCAAGATTTAAGGCTTATCCATAACAAGAGGTGGTAAACACTAAAAGAAGTGAAGTTCCAAGTTCGAGGGAGAAGGTAAGTGACGTGGAGGGAAGGTGGGACCCGACCGCATCTCAAGTTAAACAAAATAGGTTGTGGGGGTTTTAAATGGTAAGTTAAAAACTGTGCGACGCGATATCACACATCGATGATCGCAGGTTTTAACATTTGGCAGAATGGAATAAGTTGTAATTTTACGAGATGTGATGGACGGTGGGGGAAGGGTGATGTGTCGGGGAGAATGGCCCCACTTTAATCGCAATCGGGGAAAAACAAGGTTTGGCATAAGTCTTAAGAGGTAAGGTTAAAAACCTACGAGCTACGATGTGCAGGAAGGAGGTAATGATTCTATGCGTGCCATGGGTGAACGGGTCCCACCTCATCGCAAATCAAATTTTTCTTATTTTAACATTTACCCTTACACCCATCCTGAAAAACTTGCTATATGCGATTTGAATCTCCGTCGTTGATCATTGCTTAGATCAAACGTTCCTCACCGCTCCCTTACTATGCTTTGCCAACCTTGTCTCTTTGGTTGCTCCCAGTCATTTATTATTTGTTCATGGAATACTTGAACCAAACGCATGCACGAATTGACCCAATCTTGTTCAAGAATTTTCCCTTGTTGTTTTCCTACCTTAACTATTTCTCCACTGCCTTTGCTTCCTTTGATTCTACTGTTGCTCCTTTTTTAACTATAAAATTTGGGTGTTAATGACTGTAGGAGGGGTTTGAAAGAAATAAGGTGTAGAACTTTAGAACATGGAGGAAATGAGGGGCATAGAGGGTGAATGAAATGGAATGAGAGAAGAAATGAAGTTTGATCACCATCACACCTTATCAACAACATTTTCCCCTTTTTACAGAACTGAAAGGTAGATTAATTTCTTTGAAGCTCTTTGACAGTTAGGATTTCCTGTCCTTTCTCCTTCTCCACTTTGTGCGCGGTCACAGGCCAACATTGGCTCCATCTGGGGAAAACATGATGTTCTAAGTGCGTTGATAACTTTTAGACCTGAATGCTTGTGCATTATTGGGCACATGGTGTCGCAAATGCATATTTTAATCTTGTATTGAAACTACCACTGAGCTGTGCACTGCAAAATATATAAAACATAAGTCATTATTGTACATTGAAAAACTTAATTACTGAAATCTGAACTATTCTGAAATTGGAAACTGAAACACACTTGAACTAAAAATTTCAAAGCAATATGAAACTAAACTAGAAATATGCTCATAGTATTGAGCTTATTGATACTCCTACCTACACCTAGTCTGATAAAAAATTTTCTCATCAAATAATAATCAGACTTCCAATGTAACTAGTGAAGCAAATGAGTGCTCAAATGAAATTGGCATCCCATTCCTGTAGGTAGAGAAATGGGTTCAAAATGTGGCAACTTATCTCTTCCACTGAATTTCATAGCTCCATTGATGCACCTGGAAAATTACTCCTTCACTAATGGCTGCAATATACTACTCAAAGGATCATGGTAAACATGAAACATGAGTTTTTATGGAGGATTTGTAACAAGAAAACAAACCTCATTCCAAATTGTTTCTTTTCTTATGCGTCTCCACTAATTGTCTTCAAACATCAAGGATGACTCTTTTTTCTTCTCCTTTATATTTTAATCATTTTCTTTGTGTGATCTTCATCTTTTCCTTTGTCACACGGAGGCTATCAAGATAGTTGCAAACTCTCGATCATCTCGGGTAAAGGATATTGACTAATAACAACATATTCTGTTGCCCCAACATCCCATGAAGAACTTAATGATGCAGAACTTTTATGATCTTCTTGAAAGTCTGCACACTCAAAAATAATATTTGAGTGGTCTTCAACTATCAAACCTCATTGGTCTTCTTTTGGCAAGTTTTCTTGGCTTTCATGGGGCACACTTAATTGGTGTTCAATCTCTAAATACAACGCTACTGGTTGAAGGTGCTCTTATGGATCTAGACAATTAAGCTCTGCTGCCTCTATTTTTGGATCACCACACTGCTGTTGATTTTTAGTGTTGTCCTTTGGGAAATACTCCAGTTTTTCTCCTTCGTCATGGAGGGTAGTATCACCTCCCTCTTCTTCAACATAGGCTAGAAGTTGTTTTTCCACACATAGTCCAAGAAGCACCATGGTTTGTTCTTCTTGGAGATTGGAGGATGTGGGTCATTTTTCTGTAATGGCTTCTTCAAACATCTCTTTAGGAGGGTCGATCAGTTTCAAGGGGAGAGATGAGGGCTTCTTCTCTTTGGAAGGATCACCTTCTTGCTTTGTGGAAGAGTATGCAGTGGCTTTATGAGGGGCTGATTCTTCTAATGGCTTCTTCCATTTACTAGAAGGACTAGGAGGGGTTCATTCTCTTGATATTAATTCTTCATTTTGTTGTTGCCCCGAGTTCTCTTTCTGGAGGATGTGATATCATACTTCCTATGGAGTTGAGCTTGCATGAAATCCATGAACTGTATGCACTAACTGTCAATCTCTTAATCATCTGGAGGGACTTCCTCTTCTTCTTGTTCCCCTTCTAGGATGGTTTCACCCTCCTCATCATCAAATTAGGTGAGGAATTGATATTCTTGGTTATCTGTGACTTCCTTGGCCCACTGCAATAGCTGAAAAGGGGGCCTCTGATATTGAGGATTAAACCCCCAGTTAGGAATCCTTTGGTTGGAACGACGAGGGGAATTCTTGGCCTCTGATTCAATCTTAACTATCTTATTTGATATGTTCTTGACCAGCTTATTCATCTCTTTGATTCTATGCTCCTGTAATTCCCTCTATTGATTTGAGGTAGAAGCCTCCTCCCCCTTCTTTCTTTTAGTTTCATGTTCATTTTTCCCCTTAAACTTACCAGTAGAAGAAAATTTTTCTTATACCTCCAATGCATCAATCTAGATCTGTTCCAGAGATGTGGATCTTCTTTCTCTTAAGGTCAACCCAAAATCTGGCTCGAAAGCTCTTGCGAAGACTACCTTAGTAGCTACTTGGGGAGGCTTTATTTCAGCGAGGAGGTTATTATAAACATTATTGAACCTCTTTATAAATTTTGTTACAATTTTTTTTACATATTCATTGTGTCTCTTCTTGAGAGCATTGAAATCTGTAAGAACATATCCATGGTCTCTCTTTTCTCCCCATTTTAATGTGAAGAAATTTTCCATTTTTTCCCAGGTGTGGACTGTGTGGTAAAATATATACTTAAATATTGGAAACAAAGCCTTAACACCACATATAAGTGCTCTATATTTACATTCTCAGCAAAGGTGAAGAAGTTTTCAATATGTCTCTGCATAGAAGCATGATCTTCCCCAATGAACTGAGGCATTCGCTCTACATAGTACTGCGGCATATAATTTAGCGGCCGAGGGAGGGCTAAGGGGGCATACTTGTTCAAAAGGAAACTCAACACAACCATGTGATTTAGAGGTGGGTGTAGGTGATAGATCTGAATCTGGTGTGAAGCCTAGTGAAAGCTAGGACTACTTCTGATTAGGACTATTTTATAGTGGAGTCGCGAAGGTGAGGAATATGCAACTCTCAAACCTTTGTGCCCACCTGATTGAAGGGTGAAGATAATGTTGTATCTTAGGGAAAATATTTATTCATTCTTTTCCCCATCAACGATGCTAAAAATATGTTCTATATCCTAGAGACAACCTTGATCTGCAAAAGACCAGTGCCTAGGACATATTAAATTCATAGCTTAAATGTGGACAATTGTATAAATGCCTCTCACAAAATATCGAAAAAGAGCAAAATGGTTTTTTTGGTCCATGGATGGAGAAGACCTTGGAGTTGATTCATATCAATGTCTTATACTATTAGATGGCTCAAGAGGCCGTGAGCCTTGATGGGTTTTAAATGGGCCAAGTATAAAACAATGAGAAGAAGTTCTAAAATATGTAGGGGGCATTGGGAAAGAACTGAGAAGGAACCCACCAGAGATAGGCTTAAGAAGATTAAAAATATGTCCCCCATGAACTCAAAGGAAATGTATATGAATTAGATATGGACAACAATAGAGGTTCGTGGAGCGCGAATTAAGGGAGTGCAGCAAGATTAATACATGAGCGTTAACACCTGAGTGTTATACAAAAATGAATTCATGAATAAAATTGTAGACTACCAGCAACTACATTACACAAACCATCAAAGAAGCAGAGCATGAGAAGTGATTATACATAAAAAGTAGATTACTGGTAACATAAGAAAATAGATACATACTACTCATTTCTCCATCTAGAATCCAAACAACAATGTGGTATCATATTAAGTTCAAACAGATCTCCCAAATATGTATCTCAGAGCATAAGGAGCACAATCATACAAAACTACAGTGCTATTCTTCCAAATTCCAGAACCTTTCTTTAATCTTCCAAATAGCTACATATAGAGTTCCTCTCGAGGGTCTACCATCCTGATCATTTATGATCGGTCCATACCTATGAAATCAATATATCCTACCTAACTTGAAGAGCGTACATCAAGAAATTACTTTTGTACTGAGAGAATTAAAATAGGAATGGGTGACATTTAAAATTTTAGCAGCAAAATCATCAAAATTAAACAGGAAAAAGAGAGGACATGGTAGCCTATGGAGGCCAATAATGAGAGCCTTCAAAAAAGTATGGCGAGGAGCAGTTGTTGGTGCACAAACATGGTTATAATAATATGGTTCCACCTGCTACTTGGAAGTTTCCACTCCCTCAGTATTATGATTTCCACTTAATTAGTTGTGAATTCGCAGGTGTAGTGTGCGTGCCTGGCTCTTCTGCAGAGATCTCCTAAGGAAACCGAATGACCCACAACTCCATGTTTCTCCTAAAATCCCATGTCGTGTTTTTTTTTTAATTGCAAAAACGAGAACCAGATTTCAGAGGGGGTCTCAAGTGGTAAGCGATATCTGAGAGGGGGGGTGCGAAATGACAAGAGGAAGACACATGGAGGAGTGGGTGGTAATGAATACCACCCTTTTTGAACCCCCCGCTGCCCACCCATTGTAAAATTTCGAAGGCTCGGGGTGGGGGGGTCCAAAATGCATTAAGGATTTTCGGATGTATTGGGGTGAAGTGGAGGTGATGAAGAGATACAGAGGGTGTAGCGGTGATGGGATGTGTGAAAATGAATGGGAATGGTGGGAGTAATGGTAGTGTTGATAGTATTAACACACGATGGAAATGATTTAACCCCAAAGAAAGCGGATCAGAGACCAGGGGGTGGATTTATATGTCATGAAAAGGAAGGTGGGGCCATGCTCCCATCACAAATTATAGTCGGAAGGTTTTATTAGTGCACATTGGAGGGTAAGGGCTAAGATCCCTGTGGAGCGATATGCGATGGACGAAAGTGATGTGGCAGGCGGTGGGACTGGACCACAACCTGTAGATCACAAAATTTAAGGTTTATCCGTAAGCGGAGGTGGTAAACACTAAAAGAAGTGAACTGCGAAGTGCAGGGGATAAGGGAAGTGACATGGAGGGAATGTGGGACACGACCGCATCGCAAGTTAAATAAAATAGGCTGCAGGAGTTTCAAATGGTAAGTTAAAAACTATGCGATGCGATATCACACATCAGTGATCACAAGTTTTAACATTTGGTAGAATGGAATAAGTTTTAATTTTGTGAAATGCAATGGACGATCGGGGGAGGGTGATGTGTCAAGGAGAATGGCCTCACTTTAATCACAATCGGGGAAAAACAAGGTTTTGCGTAACTCTTGAGAGGTAAGGATAAAAACCTGTGGGCTGCAAAGTGCGAGAAACAGGTAAGGCTTATGATGCACGCCATGAGTGAATGGGTCCCACCTCAACACAAATCGCATTTCGCTTATTTTAACATTTACCCTTGCACCCATCCCAAAAAACTTTCCATTTGCGATTTGAATCTCCACCGTTGATCATTGCTTAGATCCAATGTTCCTCACCACTCCCTTAATGTGGTTTGTCGACCTTGTCTCTTTGGTTGTGCTCGGTCATTTCTTATTTGTTCATGGAATACTTGCCCCACGTTCATGACTTGACCTGCTTTAGCATTCATGACTCAACCTGAACGTGTGCATGAATTGACCCAATCTCGTTCAAGAATTTGCCCTTACTTTTTTTCTTCCTTAACTACTTCTCCACTACCTTTTCTTCCTTTGATTCTACCGCTGCTCCTTTTTTATCTATAAAATTTGGGTGTTAATGGTTGAAGGAGGTGCTTGAAAGTAACAAGGTGTACAACTTTAGGACATGGAGTAAATGAGGGGCATAGAGGGTGAATGAAATGGAATTAGGGAAGAAATGAAGTTTGATCACCATCACACCTTACCAACAACATTTTCCCCTTTTTACTGAACTAAAAGGGAGATTGATTCCTTTGAAGCTCTTTGACAGTTAGGATTTCCCATCCTTTATCCTTCGCCACTTTGTGCGCAGTCACAGGCCAACAAGGGGGAATGAAGAATTTCCATAGTTAAAATATCCACTTCATCCTAATCCTAAGGATTACATGAGTAGCACTGATGAAGAAGGGAATGAAGAATTTACAGAGTTAAAATATCCACTTCATCCTAATCCTATGGATTATGTGAGCACCACTGATGAATATAGGAATAAAGAATTTCTAGAGTTGAAATAGCCACTTCCTCCTAATCCTAAGGATTATGCGAGCACCACTAATGAAAATGGGAATGAATAATTTATAGAGATAAAATATCCACTTCATCCTGATCTTAAGGATTATCCGAGCACCACTAATGAAGGGGGGGATGAATTTCCAGAGTCAAAATTTCCACTTCATCCTAATGCTAAAGATAGTAAGAGCACAACTGATGAAGGGGGGATGAAGAATTTCCATAGTCAAAGTTTCCACTTCATCATAATCATGATGATTATGAGAGCACCACTAATGAAGGGGGGGGATGAATAATTTCTAGTAAATGGAGATTAAAAGCATCCACTTATTCCTAATCCTAAGGATTATGAGAGCACGAACGAGGAAGGGAAGGGTTGGGATGAGGAATTTCTAGTGAATAGAGATTCAAAGCTTCCATTTAGGACTAATCTTAAGAATTATGAGAGCACCACTGACGAAGCGGAGGATGAATATTTTCTTGCAAATGATAATTTTAGAGGCACATATATGAATAATGCATTTTCTCTAAGTGAGTGTTTCAAAGGTACCCATGGTGATGTAGAATTGAAACCTCCAAGGGAAGATTTAAAAATCATGGATGAAGATGGTGAAGAACTTCATCTAAGTCAGGGCTTCAAAAGTGCAGATGGTTCTTGTGAAATTTTGTCTTCAAGTAAGGATGGTAATGAATATTTTCCAAGTAATGATGCTGATGAATTTCTTAACTATTTTCAGAATCATGAAAGTGGGGATAACCCTAACGGTGTTGAAAATTCTTCTACAAAGGATAATAGAATGATGAAGCCATTGCAAGAAAATATTGTAACTAGGAGTAGGAGTAGACATTTTCATATCAATC
The DNA here is from genome assembly GCA_034641835.2 of Pinus albicaulis. Classification (NCBI taxonomy): domain Eukaryota; kingdom Viridiplantae; phylum Streptophyta; class Pinopsida; order Pinales; family Pinaceae; genus Pinus; species Pinus albicaulis. The sequence goes on from CM076573.1 coordinate 548,573,607, forward strand.
CAAAATATTCCAGTTATACAAGGGTTAGGAAAACATATCTCACAAGCATAATTTTTTTCGTTCATCTAATTTCAAGATATTATTGTCAAAAGGATTGCTTGAAGCATATGGATTTCAACTATGCTTTGGAGAAAAGGAAAAGATATTTGTTAATGAATAAAATCATGCAAAATTCATATTTAGTGGGTTGTATGCAATCCACACTAGCAGGTTACGATTATCATATTGGGAATGTATTGCTTTGTAGAAAGTCTTTCAAAATTTTGCATAAAATTGGTAATTTTTGTTTGTCAAGAATCCAAGATAGATTTTAAAAGGATCCCACATATTATTCAGAAGTATATTATAAACGGGAGGTTCGGCCTTTAGAAAATATTGCTATGTCATGGATGAAAGACTTCTATTCAAAGCATGGATATTGTATTCCCAATAGAGACACAATACATATTCCAGATAATTTCTTGAGATGAGAAATCTATAACTTATACAAAGAATATGTAGAAGGTGTTTAATGAGTTGGTAATTTTATTACATATTCATATTTTACTAGGGTATGGAAGAACGAATTCAACAATGTTCGTATTCCTAAGAAGACAAGGATGGGGGTTTGTAGTACATGTGCTTCTCTTAAATAAAAAGGAGATAAATGTCAAGGGGTAGAGAGATGTATGCATTCATAATAATATTTTTAAAAACTGGATAGTTATCAACTATGAAAATATATTTATTCATATGTTTCTTTTATTTTATGTGCAGATTTTGTTGTTAAATCACTTCAAGAGAATCGCAATCAACGAACAAGTGAAAGACAAAAAATGTATAAACATCGAAAGAATTGTTATGATAATATAAGTAAATATTTGGGTTTGATAATTGATGGTATGGACCAAAAGAAAACACTTCTGCGACATTTTTTTCAGACACCAAAAAAATTACAGGAGTAAAATTTCATTCAGTTTCACTTCATTGGTTGTATGGTCTTTAATGAGAAGATATTGCCAAGGGTTTACTTCACAACTCCAAATATTCATAATGATGCAAATATGCGCATAAATATAATCTATGATGTGGTTTCGCATTGGTATGATATTATTCCTCAAGTTTTGTATGTAAAATTAGACAACGCAAGCCGTGAAAACAAAAATCAAGTTCTTTTTGTGTATCAAAACATGCTCATTGAATTGGGAATTTTTAAAAAGATAAAGGTTGGTTTCCTTCTTGTTGGGCATACTCATGACAATATTGATCAAAAGTTTAGTTGTTTTTCGGTAGCATTGAGGAGGAAAGGTTTTGGGATCCTGCCATCATTAATTGAATTTATTAAGAAATCATACATTCCAGAGCCTATTTTTCATGTGATGGAAGAAACTATTGACATGCGAAGGTTTATTCCATGATCACATGATGAGGAGAAATGCATTGAACAACTTAATGAAATTTGCTTCTAGCTTCAATTTCGTATTGTTGGAGGATTAATCCGTCTTGCGGACAAGACCGATCTCCCTAGTACTAAAAGTATCTAGCAACAAACATCCAAATAAAATAATCTTTCTCTAAGCATATATGATCCATGAAAAGCTCTATTAAGGTGTTAAGGACTTACCGTTTGTCCAGTGCTTGTTTGAAGTCATTGTTGTCCCTCACACGCTTGAAGGAGTTTTCCTCGTAAACCTGCAGTCACAAACAAGAAAAATATTACATAGCACCTGTATAGAAATCATCATAAACCATGCTTATCATAGTGATCAAGGAATCTATGAAATAAACCATTGATTGAAAGCTTATTGAGAAAAATGAGTATATTTGTATTAATTTCAAAAGAAGAAAATCCTTACAACCTAAGCCTTGATGTTGCATAGGACTTTCCGGGGTCCGAAGCAGGAATCTCCTTTACTTTGATAAGCTCTGCACTCCCCCAATCAAGACGAATAGAGGTATGTAATCTCTCCTCACAAAAGTCTTAATCAACTGAGTCTGAATCTCAACAGCACTTAACTTCAAATATTCTAAAGCTTCAACTCCCCTTTGAGGCTACCCAATGCCTCTTTTTATAGTAGAATAGAGGAGGTTTCTTGTTCCAACTATGAAGGGATAGAATCCTCCTTCAAAGGGATAAGCTCCTCACATCAAGGGGTTAGCTCCATAAGGTAAGGGATACATGCTTCTCATAAGAGCGGTTCTATCACCGCAAGATATTTTCTGGAAGCTTCTAGAATTCACTTTTATTGAGCTTTTTGGAAATTACTTGCGCCTTTTTGATCTTACAGGGGTCCACACTTTTAACACAGATAAAGTGCATTCATATATGCAAGAGAGATGAACATTAGGTGCGGGACCACAGGCAAGATAGAGAGAAAGTGCGACACCAAAGTTTAGGAGATTTTTAGGAACCTTTCTCTGATTTTCAAGGCTTGACATGAGGAACTGATATGTTAGACTTGCAAAGGGAAAATTATGAGTAATAATGAACTCATACACATAGCAGAATGTCAGGATGACAATTTTCAGTGTAAAACGTATAAAAACAATTGATGGGATAACACTTATATGGGGCAAGAAGTATTCAAATGTTGCAGAATGGGGGCCATCATCAGGTTTAGCATTTTTGAAGTTCATTCCAGAATGTCGAATATTTGCATCAAAGGTATTGTTATTATAGTGATTTTTTGAACTCCCCAATGTACGAAGGAATAAGAGAGATATAAACTATTCTGAATTTCTGGAGGAAATTAAAAGATGTATTAGAGACACATATGAGCACTTTGATGTTGCTGATTCAGTTTGGCGGGAGTCTTTTTTCAAAAATCAAAGTGATATGATTCAAACATCAATAAATGAGGATACATTTTAAAGAATCCAATTTTTTGGCCACAAAATATGCCAAATGAACATGAAGAAACACACAATGTTGAACAAAAACAGGCTCAAGGTATTATTAATCCTCCACGGGTAGAGGAAAGAGAAATATATATTGGTTCTAGAAGATCATGTGTACCACATGAAGCCATGGAAGACCTTTAGAGGGGTTCTATGCAGGATGTTAAGGAAGGTTGCATCATAGTAGTGTTAGCAGATGAAGATCCACTCGGCTACCCATTCTAGGTTTCCAAGGTTATAAAGGTCATTAAGGTCACAAGTACCCACACATTCAGTAGATTATTGTACAGACTTCATTACTTTATTCTCTTTTGATGAAATAGGTAACCCGACCTCAAAACGGGAACTCTAGCCCAAAAAGACTCAAAAAACATGAAAAAACACCCCAAAAACAAAAAAAGTCTATTCCATAACGCACTTGATTATTTTTGAAGGTAAAATTTCAACATTTTATAAAATTAGGATAAAAACAAAACTGTTTCTTGAAAAAAGGATTGAAAAACACCCTCAAAACAAAACCAGTTGACGCTGGAATAACCAAAAAAAAAAAAATTGTGTTATATTTTTGACATTTTAAAAAATAGAAATAACATTTTTTAATTTTTAAAATTCAAACATTAAAAAAACCTAAAATTTAAGAAAAAAAATAAATTTAAAAAATAAAAACATTTTAAAGCTTAAAATTTAAAAATATATAGGAATAAAAAAATAAAAATAAAAACGAAATAAAAATTTTAATTCAAACATTAAAAAAAACCTAAAATTTAAGAAAAAAATTAAAAAAAAATTAAACATTAAAATTTCAAAATATATAGAAATAAAAAAATAAAAATAAAAGCAAAATAAAAATATTAAATTAAATAGAAAAACAAGTTAAAAAAAGAAAGAAATTATAAAAAATAAAACATAGAAATTAAATTTAAAAAAGAAAAAGAAAAAGTTTATTAAATTAAAAAAAAAATTAGATTTTAAAATAAAAAAATTAAATTTAAAGAAATATATTAAATTTTAATAATTTTAAAACTTTGAAATAAAATAAAAATTAAAAAAAAACATTACTGAAATTAAAAGTAAAAAAATGAAAAATTAATTAAAAATAAAAAAGGAAAAAAAAATACAATAAAAATATTAAATTTAAAGAAATATATATTAAAAAAACAAATAGATTTTAAAAAATATATTAAATTTAAATTATAAAAAATAAAATATATATATATGAACTTAAATTAAAAATATATATATTAGATTTTATTAAATTAAAAAAAAATGTTAATATTAAAATAACAAAATAAATTAAAAAAAAAAAAATATTAAATTTTAATAAATAAATGAATAAACAAAAAAAAAATTGAAATAAAAAATAAATTTTAAATATATATAAAAAAAGAATTGTTAAAATAAAAAGATAAAAAACTTTAAAAATCAATTAAAATTGAAAAATTAGAAAAATAAATTAAAAAAAAATAAAATAAAAAAGAAATTAATTTGAAAATATTAAGTTTAACTTAAAAAAAAATCTAATTTTAAATAGACAATTTTAATTGAAATAAAAAAAAAATATAAAAATTTTATGTAATTAAAAAAATAATAATAAAAATATAAAAAATTTAAAAAAAATTATTAAATTCGAATAAATAAATTAAAAAAAATACAAAATTTACTAAATTTTAAAAAATTAAATGAAAAAACTAAACATAAAATTTAATAATAATAAAAAAAATATGAAAAAAAAAATCAATTAAATAAAAAAAAATTACAAAATTTAATAAAAATTATTAACAAAATTTAGAAAAAAAAATTAAAAACATAAAAAACTGAAAAAAAAAAAAAAAAAAAAAAAAATTAAATTTCAAATTTAAAAATTAAATTTAAAAAAAAATGAAAAAATTTAAATTTTTTGAATTAAAAAAAAAATAAAAATTAAAAAATATTAAAAATTAAAAAATATTAAAAATTAAAATAATAAAAAATAAAAAAGAATTTTTTTATTGTGGTGTGTATGATGGCCTCTGGCCGGTGACGGCGGAGGCGGCGCCTAAAATGGGGGCCCAGGTCGAGAATCGCCCTCTGCGGCGGGGAGAGTCGGTCGGGGAATGCCTCCCCCGACGGTATTGGAGGAATGGCCAGGGTGGTCCCGGGGCTCGGCACAGAGATGGATGGCGGTCGGCTTGAGGGCGATTCCCGGAATCGGCGTCTCGCCGCGAGAGGGTGATTCCCGGAATCGGTTTGAGGGTGATTCCCGAAATTGGTCTCTCACCGCAGGAGGGCGATTCTCGGAATCAGCCTCCCGTGGCGGGAGGGCGATTTACAAAATCGACCTCCTACGGCGGGAAAGCGATTGCCGAAATCGACCTCCTGCCGTAGGAGGGCGATTCCCGGAATCGACCTCTCGCCCAGGTGGTGGCGGAGGCCGGCCGCTGGGCGGGAGGCCGACTGGCGGCGCCATCACAATCAAAAAATTCTTTTATTTTTTTTATTTTTTATAATGTTTAATATTTTTTATTTTTTAATTTGATTTTTATTTTTTAAATTCAAAAAATTTAAAATTATTTTTTTTTAATTTAAATTTTTTATTTTAAATTTAATTTGTTTTAATTTTTTTTGCTTTTTTTTTTTTAATTTAATATTTTAGATTAATTATTTTTTAAAATTTAAAATTTAATCATTAAATTTATTAAATTTTAATTTAATTTAATTTATTTTTTTAAATCTTTTAGTTTATTTGGTTTTTTATTTTTAAAATTTATAAATTGTTTCATTTAAAAAAACCAGCAAATTTATGGATATTTGTTTTTTAATTATTTGCACGTGGTTTTTTTCATTTTTTTTTGTTTTTTAATGATAGTTTTTTTATTATAATTCGTTTATTTTAATTTTCTTTTTCAATTTTAAATTTTGTTTTTTTTTTTTTAATTTGTTTTTTTTGTTAATTTCAAAATTTGTATTTTTGTTTTCTTATTATTATTATTTTTTTTTTAATTTAAATTTTTTCTTTTTTGTATTTTATTTTTTTATCTAAATTTTAATTTTGTAATTTAAATTATTTTTAAATTTTCTATTTAAATTATTTTTTAATTATATGGATTTTTTTAATAACTTAGAAACAAATGCTTTTGATGTTTTTTTTTTTAATTTTTGTTTTTTTCTTTAAATTATGTGTTTTTTTTTCAAATTTTGTCATTTCTTTTGATATAATTTTCGAAAATTTTTATATATATATTTTTATCTAAGATTTGTGTTTTATTACCAACATGAAAATCACCACTCTAAAAAAAAAGGTTGATGCTGCATTAATACGTTTCAAAATTAGCGTGAAAATCACCGCTCTAAAAAAAAAAGTTGATGCTACATCAATACGTTTCAAAATTAGTATGAAAATCACTAACTTTTTAAAACAAATATTCATACTTCATAAATAAAAATATTAGAGTGTCAAAAATGTGCTAAGAAAAAATGAGGTGTGTTACACCATTTTTTGGTCATCTAACCTATTATTATTAGATGAACCCAAGTACACCATGTAAGAACAATTTTACCCTAAGTAAAATTGCTTTCACCATATAAAATAACTCACTTGTTTATATTTCTGGGTCATATTTAACCTAGAATAAGGAACTTAATTAAATAAATCCTTATTTATTTAATTATTCCCTAAGAATAAGTTATTTAAATCATTATTTAAATAATATTCTTAGTTAAATTTGACTAAATCATCCATAAATAATTAAATAAACCATTATTTATTTAATTATATTCCCATCACTTCCCTAAAATGATAAATAAACCATTTATTTATTTCTTATTTATAAATAAAGGAATTGACCCAGGTCAAGAACCCTTTTCCCTCCAACAAATATAATAAAATATTCCTAAAGGGTGCTTCTAGAATTCGATTAATAATATTTTATTTATGCACCGAGTTCTAGACCTCCCCAATATTTTGTTATAAATAGGGGGGTTTTCCCCATTCATTAGACACCTTCATTGCATTAGATCACTCTGGATCTACTCTTGGTCACCATTTTCCATTTTGTTTTGTGAACTCCCATTGAGTTCTATGTTTGTTTTTCTACACCCATAAGAGAGAGAAATGTTAGATCTGAAACACTGAGGACTTTCAAGAACCCATCCCACTCAAGAGAACCGGAAGACACCTTTCTTGTTTTCCTCTTAGGTGCCCCATTCTTTAATATAATACAAAATTATTTTAAATACATTCTTCTTGTCTTGTCCATTGGATTTATGGAGCCATGTTATATTTTATCTACTTAATGTCTTTTGTGCTTAGATCTGAATTTGTGCAGCAAACTTAAAGATATTTTGCAGCCATAATCGATGCTAGGGCTATTTGTTATGCGCAGCTAAAGTGATCTTTTACGACGAAAGAATAAGGTGATTCTGCATCACCACTTTTCAAAATTGAGTGCTTTTATGCTACCAAAAAAAAGTAGGTAACAGTGCAGTTACCTATTTCATTGGTAACATTGTTTAGAGATGGTGGTTGAAAAAGAATTGGCGGAAAGAGAAAAAGAAAGGGAACAAATATAAATTGTCGTCGCACAAATGTCTTGAAATTGGAGGATGTTGACATACTCAAGTGTGTGACTTCAATTTGACAAAGAGAGGAACCCTTCACTTGAAGGCCATAAACATTTTGAAGAAATTTCTATCAGAACAAATAGTGTTGAGATGGTACTCTACTGAATGTAGTTGTAGATCTAGAAGACTTTTGAACTCTGAAATGGTGGGCATGCATGTTGACTCAGATGGAGCACTAGTTGATGAAAGAGAAGAATATGGATCATATTCATATGCATCTAATCATTCATATAAAGATGTAGGTTATTATGATGTTCCAGAACCTATGACTAATTTTGAATAATTGTCTAAGACATTTTTATGTAATTGATGTTTGCATGGTGACTCGAAATAAATATTTTGACTTCCATATGATCTTACAGGAAGTTATGATGCATTTCTATGTTTGTTGGATTATATGTTTTAATTATGAATAATTCATCTCTTTAAAATATCTACAATGCAACAATGGATTACAAAAATAATTTATGTTATATTGAATATAACAAAGTTGATATTTTAATTAAAAGTAAAAAAATAAATAGAAATTAATGTTAAATTTTTAGATTATGCAGTGATATTGCCATGATATTATTTATTTTTAACAATTGGTATAAGATACTTTTAAAAATTTTAAAATTTTTATGCCTCATTGAAAGGGGACACTTCATCTGATGGTTGACTTTTAGGTTTTGGTTGCAAATAGATAAGTTATCTTAGGCTAAGATTTGAAAAGAGATATATTTTTTTCTTATAAAATAAAAATTACTTTTGGAATAGTAAATATTTCATTTACTTGTACATTTAAAAAAAAAATTAAGTCATATAATTTGTCCATAATTTCATGGTTAGAGTATATTAAAAATTTAATATTTTAAAACTTATCAAAATAATAAGTATTTTATGCGCTATGATATTTTATCTTTAATGTTATGGTTGAAAACAATTACAATTTTAGAGTTTTTTAGAATCAAGATATTTTATCTTTAACAAGATATATGGCTTTTAGGTTTGAGGAGTCAAAATTGTGGAAATTATAAGGGTTTCAGACTTGATATTTGTATCTTTAACATCATGTATCAAAATTTTTAGAATTTTACGATTTTTCAATATCCTAATATTTGATCTTTAATTCCATTGTTAAAAAGTGTCAAAATTGTGACATGAATTTTTTTTGTTATTCCACCATCAACGCTTTTTGTTTCGACGATGTTTTATCAATCTCTTTTTCAAGAAAAAAAATTGGTTTTTAACATAACTAAAAAAATGTTGAAATTTGACGCTAAAAAAAAACATTGAGTTCTAGAAGCCACACTTTTCGTTTTTGGGGTGTTTTTTTAATGGTTTTTGAATTTTTTTGGGCTCTAGTTCTCGTTTTAAGGTAATAGTTTCCATTTGATCGAAAACTGTGTTTGTAAGGTAAATTTTAGGGGCTAATATTTGTAGGGAGGCTATTTTTCCATGATTTTTCTAAAAACAGATTCACTAATTGTCATTTTTCTAAAAATTAGTAGCCCAAATTTTATAGTACAAAAATATTCTAACTTAAGAATTTCCAAAATTTTATAGAGAATATTTAAGATTTAATTATAAATTTAAATATTTTTACACAAATATCATTGAACATTTTATAGTTTGCATCCTAGAAACTAGTGAGATTCTCTAAACTTTCTAATCTTTAAGATAAATTTCCATCCTTAATATTTTCCATAGATTTTTCATGACATGATGCACAACATTAGATAATGAACCCAAAAATATATTTATGTTTCTTCATAAATTTATCTATCACATTGCAACTCTCATGGCACATTAGCCTAATCCATCAAATTACAACTTGAAATCCTTAAATAACATCAATATATTTTATCTCTATGTCTAGATGAAATTCCATATACATATCTCTATCTCTATATGTTTCTCTTTTACATCACTAATTTAGTTATTTATAAATTTATATTAGAGAAAAAAGTTGAAAAAGAATGATAGTTTTACTATGGGCAAAAACCTCTAATCTAATCTTAACAACTTTCCCTATTTTCTATGTTATGTGTACCAACCCTAAGTGTACTTTCATGCTCGGTGCACCTATGCATAGATCCCTAAAATATTTTTACAAAATGTTGTTCCAACACTTAACAAAGATGATGATCCCTTAGAGGTAGATGAGACAATGTATAGATCAATATTTGGAAGCCTTTTGTACCTAATAGGCTCACGTATATACATTATCTAAATTTTTTGTGTATTTACAAGGTATCAATCAACCCCTAAACGAAGTCATATGTTTGCTTCCAAGAGGATTATCACGTATTTAAGAGCCACAATGTAATATGGTCTATGCTATCCAAACAGTCAAATTTGTTTATTCACTACATACATACATTCTGATTGGGTTGGAAGTGTAGATGATATGAAAAGAAAAAGTGGTGGTTCTTTCTTTCTTAGCAATTACCTAGTGGCCTTTTTAAGAAAAAATCAATCACCTATCTCAGTTTCTATTGTTGAATCCAAGTACATAGTAGTTGTAGCAAGTTACACTCATATTTGGTGGATGAAGTAAACAATAGAACACATGAAGGTAACATATGATGAACATGTTCCAATTTTATATCATAACACAAGCATTATTACTATATCCAAGAATCTTATTCTTCATTAAAAAACCATGAATCCATAAAGTAAAATTATATTATATAAAATGTGGTTTATTAGAATTTGAAGTTGGAGTATATCTCAATAAAGGAACAAGTTTTTGGTATCTTCACCAAGCCTCTTTTGTGAGAAAATTTTGAGGATTTAAGGAAGAAGTTGGGAGTGATGTATAAATCTTCTCTTCACTACATTTATTTACAAGCAAATAGGGAAATTGTACAAATATGTCCAAGGATGGTCGTAATGATTTTAGACAAGTAAAGATACCAAAATCAAAGGGAGTTTTTCAAATCAACAGTAGTACAATTTTAGGGGGAGTAGAGTGAAAATTCAAGGATAGTTGTTGTAATGCATTCAATGCATGGGCGGATGAAATGCAATGTGCTTGATAGGGGAGGTTTCTTTCCTACAAGCAAGTAACAGGTCAGTTGGCTTGTTATATTGTTAGTGGAACAACATAACATGTAGTAAACTAAGTAAAGAACATAGCAAGCTACAATAAAGAAGAAACAAGCATTAGGGGAATTTTGAGGTCTAAAATGGCCTCCTAAGGAAATTATAAAATAATGGTGGAAATAATAAAATAATATTATATGACATCATCAAATTTTAGAGGGAAAAAAAGAAAAAAACTATTATTTCAACTCGTATTTGAAAATATCTTCATATGGGTTAACTCAAATTTTTAGGAGCAACACTCGTTGGATGTAGAATTTGATTCCTCATCTAAGGTGTACCCATTTTGCATACTTTTGATGAACCCTAATACATGAAAAATGAGAAATACATGAAAAACGTGATTGCAAACACGTTTTTTCATGTATTTTTAAATTTTCATGTAGGAGGGTCCATCGAGAGTGTGCAACGTGGGTATTCCTTCATTGAGGAATCAAATTTTGCATCTAATGGGTACTCCCACTTGAAATTTGAGTAAAAAATTAGGGAGATGAGTTGAAAATACATGTTGAAAAAGTAGTTTTATAATTTTATTATTTTTGAAACTTTTTACCATTTTACTCTAATAATGGTGAATCATCCCCCATGGTTGATGTCATCATCTTGAATCCTATTAGTTATTATAAATTTTATTTTGGCTGTACATTTTTCTTAGGGGGGGGATTTTAGACCTCAAAATTCCTGTAATGAAACAAAATACTGATGTACAATAACAAGCTCAATTGAGTCAAACACAATAGTAATCCAAATGAAGAACTATTCCCTTTTTATTAGTTGTTGATGGTATAAGATATTAGGATGGCAAATCACTTGAAATGAATCCTTAGAGGTATTGAGATCTAATATTCAAGGCAAGGGTGTTTCTTCCCTTTAATATTCTTACAAGCCTCTCTCTCTCCTCGACCGATGGTAAAATAACAGACACTTGGTGAACTTCTTCTCTTGGATTGAGGTGTTATATGGCCAACAATTGAATCCTTTTACTCCTTGCTACTTGGAAAATACAATGCTAGTTTTATCTCAAGAAATTTGGTCAGAATAAAAATGTGTTCTCCCATTCTTCTTCCCATGGTGGTATTTTATAGGAAAATTTCAAATTTTCCCTCCTTGTCTTGGTACAATATAGATGTTAACACAAGAGTGGGATGCTGGTTCCATTGTGTGATACACTTAAGGCCTCAAGGTGGCTCCTAGGTGGTTTTACTTAGACGGATTGAGTGGGAATCTTCGTCTTCAAGTGTGCAAAGTGGTCCCGGATGGTGAATTTTCGCATCCCCAGGACCGCACGACTATCTAAGGGATAGCCGTCATGATCTTCGCTATTATTGAAGACAAAGTCGCACGAATCACTTAGGGTCAGTGATTTTTGTGCGCTATTTGATAAATCTGTCTGCTTGACCTTAGGAAAAGTTAAATTTTTAGATCGTTAATGTCTTCCTTCCTTGTAAATCCTTATTTTAAACTTTTTCTTAACATTTACTGATGTCTTTTGCTTGTACTATTTCCATTTATAACAGTTGCCTCCTAATGTATGAGGTCTAGGAAGAAATGTATAATCCATTTCAGAGAGAGAGAGAGTAACTTGCGTGAAACCTAAGGTTGGAGACCGCTTTCCATGAGTAAATGAGGCACCATTCTCTGTTGGAAACCTACAAGAGATCAAATAGATACAATATATCTATGAGGTGGGCATGTGCCATGCTCATGATGCTCTGGCTAGTTAAAGTGTAACTGAGAGATAGAGGTTCTGTTTGTGTCACTTGTGTGGTAGTGACCTACTGTTTGGTTGATGATGACATTTGCTGATGCCCTCAAGGGATTTTTTTCTTTTAAAGTAGGTTGAATGTAGTGTCGACATGCGTAATATTGGTATGGCATGTTTTTAGAATACCTACTGATGGTACAAATGGGTTTATGTCTAGGAACATTCCCGTGTAAGCATTGTTGAAAGAGATGCTTATGATGGCATGAGTCTTCGACAAATTCTGACAAAGTGCAATAGTTGTGATGCACGATAACATCTTAACATGAAATCTTCTGTTGTAATCAAATTTTAGGAGGATCGATGACATCAATTTGCATTGAGGAATCCCATAGTGTCATACGAGAATGCCCCTATTGAGATGAGGAGCCATCTAAGCTCCTGCCTCCTTCTTGGAATATGGTTGTTGAAGTCAAAAAAAAGGAAGCCTCAACCAATTGAGAGAAGTACTGATGCAAGGGACCATAATATTTGATATTTTAACTTAGGCATGATGATGAGACAAGGCTGTAACTAATGATGGATGTTCAGTGGCCCAAGGTCGAAGCTTGTAAATGCAAGCAGGGACAATCATAACAACTGCTGGTGAGGAAATCCCTGGATTTGGTAGGACGTCCAAGGTGGGTATGTGGTTATATGAGTGTCATGGTGGGGTTGGGTAAAGAATGCAAAACTCCGACCAAGGGTGATTAGGAACTATTGTCGGGTGAGGAATGTGGATAGATGGGTGGGAGTGTTCTCCTAAAAAATATTTGTACACTTTCCAAAAGAATATATAATGGATTTGGATGTACAAGCACGGAGACGGGTGCCCCAATAAGCATGAAAATAATCTGTCACTATGGTGTGAGGAGGGTGGTTTTCTGAGGGTGTGGGCCCCATTGGTTGGTCTCGATGTGAGGGTGGTGAAGAGGATGAAAATTATCCTAGATGGGCTGTGCTAATGGGGGTGTGGTAGGCCAAGTGCGAGACACAAAGGTTCATATTATATCTTCTTATGAGAATGGTATTCCGGGAAAGGGGTTTTATCATGATATGGGTAGAACTTGACTTGATGTATGATGGATGAATGAACATCAAGTGCTTCCTGGGCTAGGATGTTATGGCCATGGATCTAGATATTTTGTGTATTGTCTACTTGAGTGATGGATGCCATGGAGGGTGAGGCTCTACCGACTTTCAAGAATGTTTATCACATGCGAGTTGAGGTGATGATAAACAAGGTCCGGAGACTGGAACCTATGGTTGATTTCTATGGAGAAATGATGTCAGGATATGAAAATATTATTTGGGTAGCCTATCCTCCGAGGGATAGAATGATACCTCCTCTTGTACCTTTAACGGTTGGGGAAATAGGTGATTTTTCATGCTTGAAATACGTGCAACCAATACCCAAAGTGAAAGCATATTTTCTATTCAAACATATTGGAAATAATGTTGAATGGAAAATGATAAGAGAGGGAATACCTGTTGTAACTGAAAAAAATGACTTTTCTAAGGCGTGGATGTGTAAAGCCTACTTTGGACATGATGAGGTGTTGATCATTGTGCTTCTTGCAGTTCTGTGATCAGATACTTTGAGCTCTAGTTTTCCCTTGGGAGTTGTTACTTGGCTCTTGGTTTTTATTTTAGTTGAGGTTGCCCCCAGACTAATATTGTGGGGGGCGTTGTTGGTTATTTCCCCCTTGTCTAGAGTATCCCTTTTGTTTATTCTTAGGCTTCTTTCTTGTGGCGTTAGAAGGATTTTGATAATTCTCTTGGTTGTATGGTTTTTGATGAACCTGGGAAGGTTCCACTAGATTGAATGATGCATTACACTGTGGCGGTGGCCTATTCTATGCATGGAATGGGGGACATTGGTTCCATTTTCCCATGTTGGTATAAGAGTGTTGGAGTGACTTTCATGATAGCGAGGTTGTGATACGTTTTGAGTAGAATCATGTAAGTATCCAAGGTACTGATTACTATTGCCTAGGTGACCTTGGGCCAAAGACCAAATCAAACCATCTGTAGTATTCGACATACCTAGTAACTCCCTGAGTCTTCTGGGTACTAATTACTACGTCCTAGGTGAATTGATGCACATGGTAACTCCCTGAGTCTCCAGGGTACTGATTACTGTTGCCTAGGTGACCTTGGGCCAAAGACCCGATTAATCCATCTGTAGTATTTGACACACCTAGTAACCCCCTCAGTGGAAAGTTTGAAAACTAAAGAGAATGAGGCAACAAAGTTCCCCTGTCCCTGGTTGGTGTATGGTTGCTGGGGGGAATATCTTCCATCAACATTCCTAGCTAAGTACTGGGTCCCCTAAGAGGGAGGGTATGATCCTCCCTACTGATGGTGGTATGATGACACCCTATTTGTCATATTCTGCAGAGGTGCAAAGTGACTCCGGTGGTAGCAAGGTTGTTTGATGTTTTGGTTAGAATCATACGAGTAACCTGGGTATTGGATACTGCTACCTAGGTAACCTTGGGTCAATGACCTGATCAAGCCGTCTGTAGTATTCTACGTGCCTGGAAATTCTCTGTAGGTTTGCAGGTGTGGGGCAGTAGGTAAGACATTGTAAATGTATCCTGACTAGGTGCATATAAGTTTGAGATGTTGGGATTTACTAATGGCATCCTCCTCAGAGGTAGGTCCTTGGGTTAGCACATATTTTGAAATCTCTAATGTGATAATGTTCAAAAATAAGTCTAGAAAAACTCTACCATCGAGTTTGGCTTTGCACAAATTTCGACATCATTGCCTTTCATGGAGATGGTCTGAGATATGGACAACTGGCGTTTGTCTAAAATTATTCAGTAACTCCATCCCCAAATCATGGTGGATGGGTAACTAAAAATATGTGAGGAACATAGTAGAAAGGGTTCTAAATATTCCATGTGAAGGAGAAGGTTACTCCATATACCATTTCGTAGCAGTTCCAGTTAGGGTACGTTGAAAACGTCTTAGTCTAATAGTATCGTCAATAATACTATTGGACAAACACCATAGGTGGAAATTCATTATATGATTTCCAGGGTATTTTTCTTTCTTCCCTCCAAATTTTGGAATGTTTAAGGGAGCTTCATTGGCATGGGGGGCCAATTGGGGTTGTGCACAATCAGGTCATTAGTTAGCTTCGATAGATCTGGGAGGTTTAATGATGCTAAAAAATGTAACTGAGTATTGACTGCCATTGTGTACTGTGGAAACACAGGGATCTGAGTGTAAATATGTATGGGGGGTGTCTAGGGAATATTACCCTATGATTTACCCTGTTGTGTGTTCTTCAGACTCCCCATAGGGGTAGCGCTCCTCTACCCCTTGGAGGTTGTGGGAGGAGTTGTCTGTGGTGACCCCAATGGGGTTTCCACGGATGTGGTCTTAGGTGACGCTTGGGGGTTTCTAATGAAATATGCCCTGATAAAGGATGATCCAATAAAGGTGGTGTTGTGTTTCCTAGAGATAGCCTTGAGTTGTTAAAGATCAGTGCCTAGGACATATTATATAGCAGGGAGTGTGTGATATAACAAGGGGAGTTATCAACAAAAGGCTATCATGCTATCTCTTGTAAACAGGGAAATATTAATTTGAATGGGACCAAAAACCTTCAGAAACTTGACACAGGGAAAGGAATAATGCAGAGGCAATATGTGAGGAATTCTAATACAAATGCATCAGACAGTTTAAAGGCAGCTTACTGTAAAGAGGGTCGGTTCAGAAATACCTCACAGAAATAAATTATCAGAAGGTGTTTGTTGTGTATGAAAGATTAAGAGAATACTAGCTGTCATTGAGATGATATCTAGATACACAATATCACCATGTAATGGGCTTACCAATTTAAGAATCCATACATGACAATAGCGTTTTAAAAATAATCTCCCAAAGAAACTAATATAGCAAAAATATGGTTGGAATGAATAGTGAAACAGTATATCATCCCTGAGCCATATTTAAAGCGCTTGACTGATTCTAGCATGAGTATCAACTAGGATAAATTCATACCAAAACCAGTGAGCCACTCGCATTCCAGAAACATGATACAATAAAGGCGGATGAAACGAAATGAACAATTAAATTAGCACATATAAGCGAAAGTTACACACTGTGAGACACCAAAGACTAGAATCCTCTTTAAAGATGGAACTCCTCCTCACTGAAACCCAACAGGTTCTATACATTTATATAAGAGTTTTTACAAAATCCATACAAAAATTCTCTCACCACCTAATTTTCTGATAAAATATGGAACCCTAAATAATCTGATCTTGGGGCGTTTTATAGAAGAAAAAGAAAACTTAGTAAAGGAAATGGCTGATGAACATTTAATTTGCCTAGTTAAGACAGGATGGCGGAAACATGCACGCCCATACTGCTTGATGACTCTGTAGTGCTGTATGTACTCTGTGGCCTACTTTCTGAAATAAATGCACTGGGTGGAAGTCTCTTCAGGAACACGGTAGAGAAATAAAAACCACATGGGCAGTTTGTCCTTCCCTGGAAAGAAATTTTTGCTGAAATGAAACCTTGAGGGTATTTTTTTTCTGTGCATGGACCTTTTGAGTGATCCACGGGGTCTTCAATCTGTCATTCTGTGAGACACCAAAGACTAGAATCCTCTTTAAAGATGGAACTCCTCCTCAATGAAACCCAACAGGTTCTATACATTCATATAAGAGTTTTTACAAAATCCATACAAAAATTCTCACACCACCTAATTTTCTGATAAAATATGGAACCCTAAATAATCTGATCTTGGGGTGTTTTATAGAAGAAAAAGAAAACTTAGTAAAGGAAATGGATGATGAACATTTAATTTTCCTAGTTAAGACAGGATGGCGGAAACATGCACGCCCATACTGCTTGATGACTCTGTAGTGCTGTATGTACTCTGTGGCCTACTTTCTGAAATAAATGCACTGGGTGGAAGTCTCTTCAGGAACACGGTAGAGAAATAAAAACCACATGGGCAGTTTGTCCTTCCCTGGAAATAAATTTTTGCTGAAATGAAACCTTGAGGGTATTTTTTTTCTGTGCATGGACCTTTTGAGTGATCCACGGGGTCTTCAATCTGTCATTCTGCCTTCAAATGGTTAGGTTAAGGCTCAAAAATATTCAATTATATGCCTTTAACTCTCTGCCTTTCACTTATACTCTCTGTCTACAATATTAATGTTTCTGATCACGAAATATGCACTTTGAATGACTCTGGAGGGTTTTGATAGAGTTTAACATTGATTCTTTAATGGGGGTCATGTCGTAACAGCTTCCCAGGTCTTTCTCCATAATTCTAGCCTCTGAAAAATGGTCCTTTCTGGTGTTCTCTATTACTGTAATTGAGACTATGAATCATGGTGGTTTACTGCTGCTTGTACCCTGCAAAACACACAAAATCTTCAAGAAAAAAAATGCAAGGGAAACTGGATGCAGCAGGGATAGTGAGGATGACAGCGCAGCTTGGTGAAATGGCAGAAAAATGCAACAGAATGACGGAGAAATTCTCTGGTGAAGGTTGGAGGTATGCAGAAAATTAAATGCAAAACCTTAGAAAATGGCCTTAGAATGGAATATATATAAGGGATGGGCGTGTGACGAACACACTTGGAACGGTGATGTGGTGGAAGGCACGTGTCGATGGCGGGCAGGCAAGCAATCTGGACCATCTGATCTCAAGAGGAGATCGATGGTGGAAAACATATTGGAGGGCAACGGATGGTGGGCCAGGGGTATGGATACCTTGGGTTAATTCCGGCGCATCTTTGGGGTGCCGTGACCATTGGATGGAGAGCCCCAGATCGGACGGTTATTATGCATAACGCGCCGGGTCAAATGCTGAACGATAACGCGTGATGGGGGGGCAGCTTTGAAATAGTGACGGAGCCACGTGTCATACGCTGAGTGGAATCTCTTCGAAATGGGAAATACCGCCCATCCTCCAAACGCGGTGCAGTGGATACCACCAGTTTTTGAACAATGATTTTAGGCGTGGGGACCACAAGGGTGGGTGAGCTGCTGACCGTTGATTTGCAGATTGATCGGACGGTGGACAGTTGATTGGAGCAGTGAAAGGGTTGGGCCTCAAGCGTGACGCTGATTTATGAAGGCCGTCCAATCTGTACAGATCGAAGGATATTACTGCACCCGATATCCATCTGCGATAAGCGCTCTCCGGGCTAGCACTTGGTCTAGCGCCCTGGTCATGTGGAGAAAAAGACTGAGGGGGCTAGGGCCGAAAGGTGATAGGCCTTAAATGTGTTAAAATGTGTGATTTCATCCCTTTTTATGCAATTTTGAGTTTAGAGGAGGGGAACGATAGGCGGAAAAAGGATTTTTTAGGCCAAACGAAGGGGTTTTAAAGAGGATTGTTTGTCAGAATTTAATAGGGGGCTGACATGATCAACATTGGCTCCACCTGGGGATGACACGTTCATCCCGAGGCATGTCAAGAACTTCATAGATCACTGGTTAATCTTCTATGTGGACACTGCTCTTCAGCACTTCTACCTTTATTTTCGTGATTCATCACGACACCCACATTATTCAAACAAAGGCGAAAACAGAAGACTAATGTACAGTATGATACACTAGGCTGTCGATGCCTGAATCAGAACTGGAAGTAGGGTTTAAGGAACTGACCATTTACAGGGGTGTTAAGCAAGTCTCCCTGTAAATTTTCCAACCTAAAAGTGTTGTTACCTCCTTGTTCCACGATTTTAAAAGGGCCAAACTAGAGTGGGTCAAATTTAACATGTTTCCCCTTTTCAGCTCTCCTGATATCCCATCTGAGCACTAAATCACCAATATGAAACTTCTTGTCCTTGGCGTGCTGATAAAAAAGGTACTTCATCTTCTCTTGATATTCAGTTAACCTTTGACTTCCCTGGTTGCTTTTTTCTTCGAACTCCACCAGCTGATTTATTCTCCTGGTCACATCATCAGGCTCTTCTTGAATTTCTTGAATGAATCAGGCTACTGGTAAGGCTAACTGTATAGGGAATATTGTTGCCCTCCCATATACTAATTCATATGGGGATTTCCCAGTTGCTCTCTTGCTGGTAATTCTATTGGCCCATAGAGCGAATTTCAACGCGGAATCCCAATTTTTCTGATTTTCGTTGATAGCCTTCTTCAGTGCCCTCACCAGGGTTTTATTTGAAGACTCTGCCAAGCCATTTCCTTGTGGGTAATAGGCTATAGAGTGACTTAGCGTGATGTTATACTGCTGGAAGAAGCTCACAAACTTTGAAGATTTGAAGGCCTGGGTGTTATCAGTTACTATTCTGGCAGGGCATCCAAATCTGGATATGATGTTTTCTTCCATGAACTTTATTATTACAACATCTGTTGTGTTCACTTTATTATTACAACATCTGTTGTGTTCCTCGTAGGTATGCCTTCCACCCACTTTGTGAAATAATCTGTGGTAGTTAAAATCCACTTATTCTGACCACTCGACGGAGGATGTATTTCACCGATAAAGTCAATTCCCCATTCCTGGAATGGTTCATCCACGTGAATGGGAATCATGGGCAGAGGTGCCAACTTCTGTCTTTCAGCAAATATTTGACATTTTTCACAAGCTCTAACCCAGGAAAAAACATCTCCAAAGAATTTGGGCCAGTATAAACCGGCCTTCAGGATTTTGTGAGTGGTGGCCCTCCAGCTATAATGACCCCCATAGATCCCTTCATGAAATTCAGCCATTATACTCTCTATCTCATCCTCTATGAGACACAGGAGTAGGATACTTGAGGGATCTCACCAGTATAGCCAGCCATTGGTGACTAAGTACTTATGTGATCTCAACCTTAGTGCTCTGTATTTGGCTTTATCATAGCTCGGAGGGCAGCTGAGTGTGAGGAGATATTCTACTATCTCTTTGTACCACTGACTAGTGAGGTACTTTATATGTGTTTCCGGAGTAGTTATCTCTACTCCCTGTCACTCTTCTTTATCCTCAGATTCCTCACCTGCTATTATGGACAAATTTATACCCAGAGCCTGATATTTTGATTCAGATAAGATTTTGGCTAGCCCTTGTCCTTTGATCAGTTTGGTAGGGTGGATGTCTAGCTCATACTCCTGTATTTTGGCAATCCACTTCCCCCTTTTTCCTTCACTATCCCCTTGGATAAGAATATCTTTTACAGCTGCTGTAGGCACAAATTTAGTGATGTGGGATTGTAGGAAATACATGTGGAATGCTTTAAGGGATTTCACTAGGGCGTATGCTTGCTTTTCTAATATTTTATATTTTAATTCTGCATCACGGAGCACCTGACTGAAGAAGGCGATGGGCTGCTCGTACCCTTCTTCATTTTTCTGTAATAAAACTCCTACTATTGTATGAGGTGATGAAAAAGAAAAGATCATGAACGGTTTAGCATAATCCAGTCCAACTAGCACAGGGGCTTCTAAAAAAGCATTTTTTATCCTGGAAAAGGCCTCTCGTGATTCCTGGGACCGCTTAACCTCATTATCTTTCTTCAGCATGTCAGTTATATTTCTAACTATTTCAGCATAGTTGGGAATAAACCTTCTCAGAAAAATAATGCGCCCTAGGAATACCTGCACCTCCTTCTTATTTCTGGGAAGAGAAATACAATTTATAACCTCTACCCTCTTAGGGTCTATTTTTACCCCATATTTAGTCACAATATGCCCCAAAAGCCTGCCTTCTTCTAATGCAAATAAATATTTTTGTGGATTGAGAGAAAGACCATACCTTCTGCATTTCTAAAAAGTTATACGCAAATGCTCAATGTGCTTAGTGTCATCCTTTGAAAATACAGTGATATCATCGAGGTAGACTACCAAAAACTTATATTTCTCCCCAACAAAAGCAATGTCCATGGCCCTTTGGAAAGTGGCCCCTGCATTGATCAAGCCAAAAGACATCCTGACGTACATAAATGTACCCCATGGTGTGGTGAAAGAACTCTTCTTTTGATCTTCTGGAAGTACAACCACCTGATTATAACCAGAGAATCCATCCATCATTGACATCCTAGAATCTCCAACCACTTTCTGTAGGATATGATCCATCTTGGGCAATGGGTAATTATCCTTTAAGGATGCTCTATTTAAATTTCGGAAATAAACACATAGCCTTATTTCCCCATTCTTCTTTCGGACAGGGACTAGGTTTGCCACCCATTCAGAGTACCTCAATGGCACAATTATTTTGGCCTTTAACAACTTCTTAATTTCTTTCCCAATGGAGGGAAGCAACAGGGGATTTATCTGTCTAAGCTTCTGCTTATGAGGTTTCGCATCTCCCTTTAGTGGAATTTTATGCTACATTATACTGATGTAAAAAGTTTTTAGGTCTTGATAAGACCATGAAAACACATCTTTGTAAGACTGAAATAATTTATGGTATAGCTTTTTATATTCTTCTGGGACCTTCTTGGATAGTTTTACAATTTTGGGGTCAGCATCAGTACAAAGATTCAGGTCTTCTACCTGATTTTCTTCTACCACTTTGCTTGGCTGCAGTGGGACATCGTTCTTGTTAAATAATTTTTCTAAAGGCACCAACCCTATAGGTATAACATTTCCCTTTAATTGCAACACTTTATTACCTGCCATTTTCTCCTCCCAATTTCTTTCTGAAGTGTCTTCAATACCTTCTTCTTCACAAGAATCAATCTCCATATTGGAGAATTCCCCTACTATTTCCAGGAATCTCTTCACCTGTTCTTCATCCTCAAATACCTACCAGTGCTTGATGTTATCTGGGATTGATGGTCGATATCGTAACTCAATTTCATACCTTAAGAGACGGTTCTGAGGTGGACGAAATGTACTAGCAGCCACAGCAATGGAATCATCCATCCTATTCTATTTCTGGGGCATGAACTGGATATTAAATGCCAAGAAAAAATTCTCTACCATGTCCCAAAATTCATTCCTATAAGCCCTTAGCCGAGGATTTTTGGCTTAACAATGATTCCTGACTTGTCTAACCACCAGTTCTGAATCTCCCAAAACTTTTAAACTTTGTATATTCATGCTCCTAGCTGTCTGTAACCCTAATAGAAGTGCTTCGTATTCAACCACATTATTAGTGGCTTCATATTCTAGCTTTAAAGACAATGGGACCCATTTTCCTGTAGGAGAAATCAATAGTATTCCAGCTCCATTACCTTCTCTTGAATTTTCTCCGTTGAAATGAAGTGTCCAGATTCCCGCTTCATGGATCTCTGAGGGCTGATCAGTCTTGATCTGGCAGAAGGATGGTTCATGAGCATAATCTTGATCTTCTTCCAGCATCAAGCATGAGAAATCTCCTTATTTACTGTAGACTGGTGAATTAACAGAGTTGTCAACCTTAGTAACCATCTTGAAAAATCTAGTTTCCCTGTACAACCTCCTCTCTTGGCCACCAAAAACTAGGATAGTGGCATATTTTAAGTCCAACTTGATTGACCCACCAATTTTTTTCCCCAGGACCTTGACAGCAACATGGCAAAGCGAGCTGGGATTTCAACCACCACGATGTCCATTACCACACTTTTTGCTAGGATTTGGGCCAAATTGACCACCAAATCCTTGATCATCCCTAGGCATTTAACTCTTTTGGAATCAAATGAATAGAGGTCCTCGTATGGACGGGTGATTTGTAATCCGAGTTGTTCCATGACTGACAGAGGCAGTAGATTATGGGAAGCTCTAGAATCTAACATACAGTTATGTAATAACAGGTCATGAATCACTAGAGACACATAGAAGGGAGGAGTAGAAGCATCTAATTCCTCAACATGTGGGCCAAATACAACCATGGGTATTTCTTCTTGAAGGATGAGACTATCTAGGATGAGTGTTGCTTCTGGAGGGATCATGAAAGAGGTGACTTGGGATTGATATGCAGGTTGTTTCAACAGTTCAATCAAGGGAGCTAGGATTTTGACCTTCTCAAGTTCCTTTTGCAGACTGAAAGCAAGATAGGACTTCTCTATTACAACTTCTTTTGACTCTTTATTTTCGGCTGAGGATTTGACTTCTTTCGACACAGACCTAGTATTAGGGGGAATGACTACTTTTGAAGAGGAAGGAATTTGATCATTAGAATGCAAAGGTTTGTTTATAGGCCCCTTACCTTTATCTGTGAATTTCTGCATTGTTGACTCCTTCTGAGCAGGTGCTTCCTTCTGGGGTAGCTCCTCTTCTTGATCTTGAGTACGAGTCCTCTTCCTAGAAGATCTGAGGTCATATCTTTTATTGAACTGTGCTTGCATGAAATCAACAAATTTCTTACAATAGTGATCAATTTCTGAGTCTTCTGTGTCTCTAGCCTTTTCTTCTCCTTGAAATGAGCACTCAGGTCCCTCAAATCATTGCAAGGGGCATTCTTATTTATCACTATATGAGAAAGCAAGATTTGCATCCTCCAGCTCATAGGTAGTGTCTTCAGTAGGACCATCCACTGGACCTTCCAAGTACAATGGGTGTGGTACCTGATCTTGTTGTTCCTTTAGTTCCCTTTGCAATATTTGCAGGGGTGGTTTCCTATACTGAGGATTGTAACCCCTGTTTGGAGCATTCTAGAAATTCTTGGAGGCTCAATTCTTGGCCTCCAATTCAAGATTGACCAGCTTACCAGAAAGGTTCTTAATCATTTTGTTCATTTCTTCAATTCTGTCATTAGCTAAGTCTTTGTCTTGGTTAGAGGTAGATACCTCCTCTTTGCCCCTTCTTCTAGTATCTTGTTTAGATTTTCCCTTTGATTTACCAGTGGAGGTGAAATTTGCCTACAACTCTAGTGCATCTATCTGAGCATCATCCAGAGTGGTAGGCTTTCTTTCTCTCAGAGAGAAACCGAAATCTGAGTTAAAGGCTGCTGCGAACACAACTTTAGTAGCAGTTTGATGAGGTTTCATATCAGCAGGAAGACTCAAATACAATTTATTAAATCTCTTGATAAATTCTAACACCCCTTCTTTATGTATTTTCTTGAGTGTATTGAACTCAGTAAGAAAATGTCCATGATCTTTCTTCTCTCCCCATTTCCTGAGAAAATTATCTTCCATTATTTCCCAAGTGGTAACAGAACGGTCTCCCAATGTCTTAAACCATTTTCGAGCTTCACCATCAAGAGATTGGATAAACAGCCTTAAGAGTACATCTAAATGTTCCACATTAAAGTTCTCTGCAAAAGAGCAGAAGACCTCAAGATGTTTTTGAGCATCAATCTCATTTTCCCCGTTGAATCGGGGTAAGATCTTCAGATAATCCTGTGGCATATCGTTCAACACTTGAGGTAATGCCAGGGGGGCATATTTATTTAACAAGAAGCCTGGAACATTGGCCATTGGAGGGGGTGGAGGTAGTGCAATAGTTTGATGCGTAAAAGGAGGAGGAGGAGGAGGTGGAAGTGGAGTATGAATAACAATAGGAATGTAATGGACTGCAGCTTGAGGTGTTGAGGGGAACAAAGGTCTGTTAATAGCAGAGAATTCGGTGACTTCCTTGACTTCTTCGACCTCAGGAGTAGGGTGAAAGTTTTCTTTAACTCAGACACCTCCTCGGGGTGGACTATCTAAATAGTAATCAGTATTTCCCATAGTGGAGTCAGGACCTAACACTTGGGCTACTTGAGAAGAAGAGGATGGAAAATTTTCTACAAACAATTCAGCAATTTTAGTGTGGAATAATTTCCTTTCCCTCCAATTCCTCCTATGTATGATGTTTTCTACGTTAGGCACTGAGGGTGTCTTAGGCTATGACGTATCTGACCTCAGGTGTGGCTTACGAGGAGCCAGGACTGCAAGTGAATTTATCTAATAAACGAATGTGGAGTCGCCAAGGTGAGGGATCTACAACTCTCAACTCTCCATACTCACCTACTTGAAGAGTGAATAAGGTTTTTTCGAGGCCCAGGGATTTAAATTTTCTCAACTTTGTTCCCCGGCAATGGTGCCAAAAATATGTTGTGTTTCCTAGAGACAGCCTTGAGTTGTGAAAGACCAGTGCCTAGGACATCTTATATAGCAGGGAACGTGTGATATAACAAGGGGATTTATCAACAAAAGGCTCTCATGCTATCTCTTGTAAACAGGGAAATATTAATTTGAATGGGAGAAAAAACCTTCAGAAACTTGACACAGGGAAAGGAATAATGCAGAGGAAATATGTGAGGAACTCAAATACAAATGCATCAGACAGTGTAAAGGCAGCTTACTATAAAGAGGGCCGGTTCAGAAATACCTCACAGAAATAAATTATCAGAAGGTGTTTGCTGTGTATGAAAGATTAAGAGAATACTAGCTGTCACTGAGATGATATCCAGATACACAATATCACCATGTAATGGGATTACCAATTTAAGAATCCATACATGACAATAGCATTTTAAAAATAACCTCCCAAAGAAACTAATATAGCAAAAATATGGTTGAAATGAATAGTGAAACAATATATCATGCCTGAGCCATATTTAAAGCGCTTGACTGATTCTAGCATGAATATCAACTAGGATAAATTTGTACCAAAACCAGTGAGCCACTCACATTCCAGAAACATGATACAAGAAAGGCAAATGAAACGAAATGAAAAATTAAATTAACACATATAAGAGAAAGTTACACACTGTGAGACACCAAAGACCAGAATCCTCTTTAAAGACGGAACTCCTCCTCACTGAAACCCAACAGGCTTTGTATATTCATATAAGATTTTTTACAAAATTCATACAAAAATTCTCTCACCGCGTAATTTTCTGATAAAATCTGGAACCCTAAATAATTTTCTCTTGGGGCATTTTATAGAAGAAAAAGAAAACTTAGTAAAGGAAATGGCTGATGAACATTTAATTTGCCTCGTTAAGACAGGATGGCGGAAATGTGTATGCCCATACTGCTTGATGACTCTATAGTGATGTATGTACTCTGTGGCCTACTTTCTGAAATAAATGCACAGGGTGGAAGTCTCTTCACGAACACGGTAGAGAAATAAAAACCACATGGGCAGTCTGTCCTTCCCTAGAAAGAAAATTCTGTTGAAATGAA
This sequence comes from Pinus albicaulis, assembly GCA_034641835.2. NCBI lineage: Eukaryota > Viridiplantae > Streptophyta > Pinopsida > Pinales > Pinaceae > Pinus > Pinus albicaulis. The sequence continues at coordinate 548,599,935 of CM076573.1, forward strand.
ACCTTGAGGGTATTGTTTTCTATGCATGGAATTTCTAAGTGATCCACGAGATCTTCAATCTGTCATTTTGCCTTCAAATGGTTAGGTTAAGGCTCAAAAATATTCAATTATACACCTTTAACTCTCTACCTTTCACTGATACTCTTTGTCTGCAATATTAATGTTTCCGATCGTGAAATCTACACTTTGAATGACTCTGGAGGGTTTTGACAGAGTTTAACCTTGCTTCTTTAATGGCGATCATGTCGTAACAACTTCCCAGGTCTTTCTCCATAATTCTAGCCTCTTAAAAATGGTCCTTTCCGGTGTTCTCTGTTACTGTAATTGAGACTATGAATCATGCCGGTTTACCACCGCTTGCGCCCTGCAAAACACACAAAATCTTCAAGAAAACAAATGCATGGGAAACTGGATGCAGCGGGGATAGCGAGGATGACAGCGTAGCTTGGTGAAATGGCAGAAAAACACAGTGGAATGGCGAAGAAATGATCTGGTGAAGGTTGGCGGTATGTATAAAATTAAATGCAAAACCTTAGAAAACGGCCTTAGAATGGAATATATATAAGGGATGGGCATGAGACGAACACACGTGGAACGGTGACGTGGCGGAAGGCACGTGTCAATGGCGGGCAGGAAAGCAATATGGACCGTCCAATCTCAGGAGGAGATCGACGATGGAAAACATATCGGAGGGCAACGGATGGTGGGCCAGGGGTACGGATACCTTCGGTTAATTTCCGCGCATCTTCGGGGTGCGATGATCATTGGATGGAGAGCCCCAGATCGGATGGTTATTATGCATATCACACTGGGTCAAATTCCGAACGATAACGTGTGATGGGGGGGGCGGTTTTGAAATAGTGACGGAGCCACGTGTCATACGATGAGTGGAATCGCTCCAAATCTAGGGAATCGCTCCAATTTTTGAACAGTAATTTTGGGCATGGGGACCACAAGGGTGGGTGAGCTGCTGACCGTTGATTTTATGATTGATCGGATAGTGGAAAATTTATTGGAGCAGTGAATGGGTTGGGCCACGGGCGTGACGCTGATTTATGAAGGCCGTCCGATTTGTACAGATCGACGGATATTACTGCGCTCGATATCCATCTCCGATAAGCGCTCTTCGGGCTAGCGCTTGGTCTAGTGCCCCGGTCACATGGATAAAAATACTGAGGGGGCTAGGGCCAAAAGGTGTTAGGCCTTAAATGTGTTAAAATGTGTGATTTCGGCCCTTTTTATGCAATTTTGAGTTTAGAGGAGGGGAACGATAGGCAGAAAAAGGATTTTTTAGGCCGAACGAAGGGGTTTTAAAGAGGATTGTTTGTCAAAATTTAATAGGGGGCTGACATGATCAACAGGTGGAAATGTGTCATCTTTGATGCCTAAATTTTGAAAGACATGGCACTCCTCCCTATAATGGGGGGACATCCAAAAAACGTCTAGATCGACGAGGTCCCGTTGGGTCTGCCATATTGTCGACTTGGTTAAATTTGGAAATATTTCTAGTTTTCTAAGTGGATGGAGATTATTACCAAAGAAAACATGATCACATACATAAAACAAAGAGAAAAATAAAACGTAAATTTTTCCTTTAGATTAGTTCTATGTGATCAAGCAAGCAAAAATATGGTTTTGGCTGTTTCGTGTATGATACTCAAAAATCCTAGAAAGAGCTAATTGTCCTCACACTCTCAAATGTAACCAGGACTTGCGAAGATATATTTTGATGCATACCAGGGCTGACATCCCAAAAGAACTGGCGATGTCTTCCAACAGCTGAAGAATTTACCAAGGTAAAGGTATGAGGATGTAGTGTTGCCTGCATCGTTACCTATAAGGAATGATGCCCTAGATTTGGCCACTAAAGTATCGTTGTCCCACATGAGCATTCGATTCTTGAGATTTGTGGTATTCAGGTACCAGTAACAAGCACTGGATCGGTCATCTAGCCCCAAAGAGTATCGCATGCACTAGGCCTATGCTTAACCTCCTCTGAAACAAGTCTTTGTAGCACTCAAGAATTATATTCCGTGGGCAGATGACAGATTTTAAGCTCCCTAAAAGGTCAACATCTATGTTTAAAAATGTAGAGTGACCATGATGGCTTATCGGATGCATACCCCCAATGGTCCTAACGTGAACTATAATTTATTTTGGCCCCTTGTGGGGAGAATTTAGTGATTTCAGTTAGTGGTTATCTTCAGAGAGTCTTAATTTGCTAAAGGTGTGCCTTGGTGAAGCAATGGTAAGAAGAGGACAAAGGTCCCAACACACTAGGTTCCTTTTGGTCTCATGCTTATTGATGTTTCATGTGTGCTTTGGAGTGTAAAATCACAAATGTTATAAGATATGGATATACAGTGATCCTTTAAAATCCTTCTATAATTACACTATGTGTGATTATTCCCTGTAAAAAATAAATAATGTGCGGATGATGGGATGATTACAATTTTCGTAGTTAGATTAAGGTTTGCACTATAGGGAAATGGAAAATTATCTTCATAAAACTTTCATATGCGTACCCAGGCTCACCGAGACACGCAAGGGTGGTAGAGATTACTTGCCTTATTTTTGACATTTTGGTCCTAGTCTTGAATCCTAATGCAAAAGATTGAACTAAAATAATGCAAAAATTTTGAGAAAAAAAAAAACCCGCTAAAGATGTGGGATGTATGGGTCACTTACATTCCGCTAATTACCCTATGTGTTTGGTGTCTTTTAACAACAACTATTTTGTTCAGATAACATTTGTGGATTAAAGGCCACTTACTCACCCCTACTTACACTATGTGTGATTTGCGATGATCAAAAACTAAAATTAAAAAAAACTATTTGCTAAGATAAAATTTAGGAAAAGTGTCCTAACCATGCATGAAACACCAGAACACAGTGATGACAAATTTATTATGGGTTTCCAACCACTTTACAACTAATAAAAATGGGAAAAATCAGTGAAAAATGTGATCTTTGTCTTCCACATGACTTATTTTCACACAAGTTGTAATGTTCCTAAATTAGCTTCAGCTAATTGGAACATTAATTTTGCCATGTTTATTTTTGCATTTCATAACTGATGAATAAATTGTAAAGGAGGAGATGTAAAACTCCTGAAAACCAAAAATAAATCAATGCCTATGTGAAAAAAGACATATCTGGGATATGCAAATTATATCTTGCAGGTGTGAAAGGGTCTAAATCACAAGACGAGATCCTATTTGACCAAGTCAAACATCGCAGTCTAGATGCATTGAACATCTTTTAGGGACAACGTAGTTCTAGAAGGAGGTTGTAATGTGAAAAGGGTTAAGTGATTCAAGGTGGTTTAGGGTTTGGCAAGACTCCTATCTTATAAAAGGAAGAGGAAGGAAACAAGGAGAAGGTTGTTGAAGACATTATTTCTGAAGGTCTGTCTGCTTAGATATCCCTTGTTGGGCATTCCTGTTCAGGAATCCCACCTCATTCCTTGAGCAGCTCTTGGAGGATAATTTTGATAAACTTCTCCACTATCAGGCTTGGGCCAAGTTTCACCTTACATTACAGTGTCGCTCATGACTGAGGGTTTAGCTGTCTTATGAGTTGCAACAAGTGGAGATCTAGATCTTCTCAGTTCTAGATGATAGCAGTGGCTCTTTTCAGTGAGAGTGTTATTTAACCTCCTAAAAGTGTTCATTTGTTGATTATACTTCAGATCCATACCTTGGCATAAGGCAAAATCAAATTTAGAAGCTAAAACGTTGTTTTTGTCCCTAAGACAACGTTATTTGCATATCTATAGCTGGAGGGTTCTTTGCTTGCAAATTGGAGGAGAGATCTCTGGTGTTGGGGTTTTCCTCTCGATGTGGTGATCCATAGATTGGCCAACCAATCTATGTTATATTTGAGATATTATCTAATATATACTTGTATTATTCAGAAATTCTGAATCATTTTGCACATCTGAAGTTTTAGATCTCAGATCTACTTTCGGTGCTTCATGTTTTGAGCAAATCCCCAAGGGGAATGTATAGATCAGCTCTTCTTGTACATGGATCTGTATTAGATATAAATTTTTATGTACAGATCTGATCTAGATCTAAAGAATGAATAAAATTTTGTTTCAGCCCAAGAAATCACGCTGTCACTACTATGCAGTCTTTTTACATGGTTGTAGCACCTCTTTCTTGATGTTTTATTTTGTATTATTTCACTCTCCTTCTGTAAAGTGTATGAGTTATGAACCTGCTGTTATTTTTCAATATTCAGACCTTATTTCATTCATACCCTTTAGAAAACCATGCTCACATGCTTTAGTAAATTTCTGCATAAATCTAGTCTTGGGAAATCAGGGTTTTCTAGCATAGTTAGGAAAGGAGGAACTATTTAACTTAGTAAAACTGATTTTTTTTTGCTGAAATTATACATGGGAGTCCCTAATAACCCTAGATATCATATCCAACTGATTTTTCATCTTATTTTTGCGCAAATCGCTTAATACACATGTTTTAGGGCCAAAATCTTCACTTTTCCCCACCTTTTTCCTTGTAAAACGTTGTATAACTTTGCTGCTGTGTATTTTGCTAAAGTTTAAGTTCTTGAAGATCAGTATGAGGTATATGTCTGAAGCTCTACATTGGTAATAACTCATATTATTCCCAATCTGTAGTTGTTCCTGGAAAAAGGGATATTACATTGGTATGAGAGCAAGATCTTTGGCTCAGCCTGTGGCTTCAAGCCAAAGTGCTGAATCCCTGAAGGGGGAGTATTTAAAGCTATATATATAGAGTCTGTAGATGGCCAGGTAGCCTCTAGATCTCATCCTTTGTTCAAAGGTGACATATCCAATAAATTCCCTTGTAGTCAATCTCTGGAATAGAATCTTGATGTCCTTGAGAAGGGAAATTTTAAGTGGTATTACAGCAAGGAGAAAGGTCAGAATTATGAATAATATGGTTTTATTCTCATTATCTTTCAGATCTAAGAAGAACCTCTCCAAGGAGGGTGAACAAGAAGAAGAAAGAAGTAGTGAAACTCCTAGAAAGTTTCAAGAGAAGAAAGATCTTCTGATCAGATCTACAAGACCTATACATGAGGAAAATTTTGAATCCTTATATCATGGATATGTGCACTCAGCCATATCACCTAAGCTTCAACGTTCTATCGACAATTTATTCATGAAGAGGAAGAAAGGAGGTGTATCTAAGAAGGAGACTCTTAGGGATTATTTGGAGGAGTATGAAGCTCAATCCAAGGAGTTCAAAGATGGTTTGAATTTCCAAGGATTTTGCAAGATAAAGGAGAGAAAAGGCACAAATAAGGAGCAGTATGACATGGGTAGATTCTATCTATCTATATTTGATGGATCACCTAAATGTCCAGTCAGGGTTTGGGTGGAGGAGCTAAACATATTTGTGCAACAACATCAAGTCTCTGAAATTGAAGCCATCAAAGTAGAAGCGCTACATTTTGAAGGTAAAGGCTATGCTTGGTGGTTGTTTGAGTCTTTTTCCTTGAAGAATTCCAATACACCTACTTATGCAAGGTTTACTGAAAGATTGATAGAAAGGTTTGATGAAGTTCCATGTGTACCATCTTCTGTTGATACTGTCAAACCACATCAGATGAATCTTTTGCATGAGTTGGAAGGGTCTATGAATCCAACTCCATTTCTGAAGGCCATGGAAGAAGGTGTAAGTTTGCTTGATGCCTTGACAAGGGCAAGCTCTCCATTGAGTGAAGGGTCCTCTTCTCAAGAGGGAAGCATGAAGGTTTCTCCTTCAATAGATGACCAAGATCTAAGGTCTCTTATTGATGGTGAGACAATTTCAGTTGTCAAAGAGGAGGAGAAGATAGGAGGTCATAAGGTAGTCACAGCAAAAGCACCTCAAGCACCTCATGAAGATGAAGTTGGAGCACTTGCTCCAAGAGAAGAAACTCTTGCACTCTTGCAAGGAGTTCCACAAGATCTCACACATAGAGCTCTTGAGCAGCATGTACCATCATTTTCAAATGATGAGATCTTGATGATAGAGGAAGGAAGAGAGGAGGAAGAGCATCTCAAGAAGAAGAGCATATACCATTCTCTGCTTCAAGGGTTGGAAGACCAAGGAAGGCAAGATAATCCATGCAACAATGGTAGGGGAAAATCTGTCCACATACATCCACATTCTTCTCTATGCCTTGATGCATCTTTGCAAGGAGGCATTCCACCAGGAAGACCTCTTGATTGGAGGAAAACTAAAGTGTTCTCTCAACTATCAACAAAATTTGCATACTTGGATAATGAAGGAGCCTTGGGAGAAGCAAGCACAGCGTAGAGGATCTTCCATGAATTCAGAAAAGAGGTAAGCAATTTTCTGAATAGGACATTGTTATCTTCCATTCATTCATCTACGCTGAGAAATGGAAGATCAAAAATATATGATGGTATGGATACGAGGATACATGGAAAAACCATATCTTTGGGGTAGCCCATGGTATTCTCACTTAAAAAAAGAGATTTTTGAACATGAAAAGAGGATCTTAATACTCTTGCATGCATGGGCGAAATTGAGGAAGTATTGGAGGACAAGAACTTTCCAAAGGGGAGTTGATTTCCACATGCTTCAATCTTGTCTTGAGGAAGATCAGCTGCAAGGAAGGAAGCAAAAGAAAGTTTATGGGACTCCAACATGTGACCTTGGCATCAAGTATGTCAAAGAGGAGAGTCATGACATGATAGGGGCTACATTTCAGACATCTACAACATTATCATTCTTAGGGAGCCTAGATCCTTATTGGGATTCCCAACTTTTGATGGAGTACAACAAGGACCCTTTCACATGTGAGGTTCTTGATTGGAAGGTAATGGATGGGATGTATAAGGTAGTTGGAGGAGTCATCTATTTCCATGGTCAGATTTATTTGGTTAGAGGCTCCAAGCTCAAGGAGAAACTGCTGAATGCAACCTATGAGATCCTGCTTTCCAAACCCACTGGTTTCATTAGAGCATATCATACTATCTTGGATGGATTCATGTGGGAGAATTTCAAAGAGGAGGTGCACTCTCATATAAAGAAGTGCATGGACCATTTGTTAGATGAGGAGGAACATAGCTCTTGGGAAGAATTATCATCTACACCTCCTTATTCATTGAGTGTGAAAGGAGGCTCATCCATGAGCAACCTTTCTGATTATAAACAAGTGTATGACAAATATTATATTGCTAAATCTCATGATGTACACTTGTATTTTTCTAACACTCATTTGCAGGGCTTTGCTCCAAGAGGGAGCACTATTTATGATGGGCTTCATGGGCCACTTGAGGCCATGAAATTTATTGATGTTGATCATCCTTTAGAGGATCTTGGAGGTGAGATAAACTTTCCATGGTGTGACTATTTTACACCAATCATAAAGCACCTTCTCCAAGCATGCAAGAAGGATGGGGTAGCAAGAAAGTGTTGGAGGAAAAACTTGTCATCTTCTATTCCATGGTAGTTGAGGGTAAAAATGTGTTAGTTGCACATGAGGGGGCATCTTCCTTCTCTTTTATCATATATGGCAGCTAGCATGATCTTAATCATGATTCCACATGCTGAAGATGTTCTTATTCTTGGGAACATCGTTGGAAGAGAGACACATTTGTGGAATGTGTCCTTGGGGAAAGGAGTTTCCCAAATTCTTTGCACTACATGTTCTAGGGGGAGCACGGGAGACCATATGGCCACTATAGCACATTACTTGTCTATTTATGATGTGGACCATATGATTGTATGTAGCACTTGGAGCATGCCTCTCATGGTCATTTGGGAGGAGCTTCACTATGAGTTACCATGCTGGAAGGTAATTCATTTCATTTGGATGATAGCATGGAGGTGGAAGACCTTCATTGATGGTGAAATTCCCCATCATGACCATCACTTCTATCTTGATGAGGCCATGGATCAGTAGGAAGGTTTCCATACAGACCTTCCTTTACTTCATGATGAGAGCTATTTGGTTTATCTACCTAAGGCCACTTTGCACACTTGGGAGGAACCATTGGGAGATGGGATTATTGCAGAAAATTTGAAGCAATGGTGGAGACTGTTGGAGGATGAGGCCAGAAGAAGAAGGGGGGAGATTTTTCAGCACCCTTACAGTTGCTTGAGGACAAGAAACATTTGGGAGGGGGAGACTCTAATGTTCTTAAATTAGCTTCAGCTAATTGGAACATTAAATTTTCCACGTTTATTTTTGCATTTCATAATTGATGAATAAATTGTAAAGGAGGACATGTAAAACTCTTGAAAACCAAGAATAAATCAATGCTTATGTGAAAAAAGACATATCTAGGCTATGTAAATTATATCTTACAGGTGTGAAAGGGTCTAAATAACAAGAGGGGATCCTATTTGACCAAGTCAAACAACACAGTCTAGATGCATTGAACATCTTTGAGGGACAACGCAGTTCTAGAAGGAGGTTGTAATGTGAAAAGGGTTATGTGATTCAAGGTGGTTTAGGGTTTGGAAATACTCCTATCTTATAAAAGGAAGAGGAGGGAAGCAAGGAGAAGGTTGTTGAAGACATTATTTCTGAAGGTCTATCTGCTTAGACATCCCTTGTTGGGCATTTCTGTTCAGGAATCCCACCTCATTCCTTGAGCAGCTCTTGGAGGAGAATTGTGCTAGACTTCTCCACTATCAGGCTTGGGCCAAGTTTCACCTTACATTATAATGCTGCTCATGACTGAGGGTTTAGCTTTCTTGTGAGTTGCAACAAGTGGAGATCTAGATCTGCTCAAATCTAGATGATAGTAGTGGCTCTTTTCAGTGAGAGTGTTATTTAACCTCCTGAAAGTGTTAATTTATTGATTATACTTCAGATCCATATCTTGGAATCAGGCCAAATCAACTTTAGAAGCTAAAACATTGTTTCTGTCCCTAAGACAACGTTATTTGCAGATCTACAGCTGCAGGTTTCTTTGCTTGCAAATTGGAGGAGAGATCTCTGGTGTTGGGGTTTTCCTCTCACTGTGGTTATCCATAGATTGGCCAACCAATCTATGTTTTGTTTCATATCTGATCTAATATATACTTTTATTATTTAGAAATTCTGAATCATTCTGCAGATCTGAAGTTTTAGATCTCAGATCTAGTTCTGGTGCTTCATGTTTTGAGAAAATCCCCAAGCAGAATGTATATATCAGCTCTTCTTGTAGATGGATCTTTATTAGATCTATATTTTTATGTACATATCTGATCTGGATCCAAAGAATGAATAAAATTCTGCTTCAGCCCTAGAAATCACGTTGTCACTGGGTGAAAATGTGAAGCCGGGTTACACTTTTTGCCCTTTTTTGAGAAAAAAATTTCATTTTTTTCGGTTCTTCAACTTTCTGCAAACTATAACAATTTTTTGTGTAGAATTTCATTTTACGATAAAAATAAAAGTTGTGAGAAATTTTGTTAGCTTTCTATTACTTAATTTTTGAAATTTTTTTATGCAGATTTGATATGTCAACTTAGCATTTTTTTGAGCGTGTGTTTCTTAACAATCAAAGGATTCATAAGAAGTCATGTTATGACGCAATGTTGTATTCATTGAAAATTTGTGTTTTTGAAAAAACAAAATGTGTTACAACAATCTAGACAGAGTTTACTTTGTTTTCGTCATATTTACAAAGCCAATGGATGCATATCATAATTACTAGAATTTTTTGAACTGGTCCAATACGAAAAACTGTGTATTTTGGATATGTTTTGCGTCACAAGAAATTTCTTAACATATAAGTTATAAACTAAAAATATAAAAGCTACCCATTAGAGATGACGGACCAATGTAATGCCCCATAATTTTTTCAATTTTTTTTACAATGTATTTTGGGAGATACAAAATTTTGATTTCACTAAATCACAATGACCCTCAGAAATTGTTTGCACCCATTTTATTAGAAAAATAATTAAAATTATTAAACGTTTATGAAATTCCATGAAAGTTATATTTCCTGAAAGTAGATTCAATTCTGAAAATGCTTGTCTTGGTTCTGATAGTTAATTAACAACCTTTCATGGAGTTTAATCAGTCAAAAGTTGCAGAACTGTATTCAGAACCTGGTTTTTGCGTAATTGATGACGCATTAGTTCGGCCGAAATATTGTGTAACTCTCCGTCGGCCGGAGAGTTTTGCGGAGCCCCCTACTAAAACACATTTCGCGTCAATATAAATTGGCGCGAAATGATTCACAATTTTCGCACATTTCACACACTTCTTCTCATTTTACAAAGATCTTGGTTTGGGTTCAAAAAATTTTCTTCAAAGTTTGGATTTAAGAGCATTTCTTGGTTGATTTTACAATTTTGGGTTTAAAGAATTTTTTTGGAGGACATTTCTTAGAGGCGGCGTGATTTTGGAAAAAAATGTAAAAACTTTCTTGGACGTACATTCAAAAGACATTTCTTGGAGGTATGTACATGTTTTGACTTGAAGTAAATATTTTGAGCTTCGTTTCATTTTTATAAGACATTTTTCTCTCAAATTTTTTAAAGTAAATGTTTTGAATTGGAATATGTATTTTTTGCAAAAAATTTACACTGATTTTTTTTAAATTAAATCTTTTGTGATATTTTTTGTAATTGAGTTATTGTCCAATTTTTTGAAGGAAATTTTTTGAACTTCATACCCTATTATCATGGGAAATCGAAGAACTTGTGCGAGAAAATATGATCGAAAAAGAGACCCTGAGACATGTAGAGAAGAGACTAGACAATCTCGCAAAAGAAAGTTAGAAGCCCTCTCAAATATTGAAGAGGAAAATCAACCTCAAGAATAAATTGAAGCAGGTATGTAAATGTAAATATTATGATCTATTGATATATATTTAAAATTTTCCTAATGTAAAATGTGAAGCTTAATTAATATTTGATGAACTAGTTTGAAAAATATTTTATTTAATGTAAACAGACAGAGATATTCCTCAAAATATTGAAGAAGAAAATCAACCTCAAGTAGAAATTGAAGCAGGTATGTAAATGTAAATATTATGATCTATTGATATATTTTTAAAAATTTCCCAATGTAAAATGTGAAGCTTAATTTTTATTTGATGAACTAGTTTGAAAAATATTTTGTTTAATGTAAACAGACAGAGATACTCCTCAAAATATTGAAAAAGAAAATCAACCTCAAGTAGAAATTGAAGCGGATATGTAAATGTATATATTATGATCTATTGATATATTTAAAATTTTCCTAATATTTATTGACATATTTATTAATTTAGTGATTTATTGAATATGTACTATTTTTTCGAATATGTACAGATGAAATCACTATCTATAATGAGATGTTAGAAAATGTTGACACTCACACATATGGAGATAAAAAACCTGACCATGTTATACGATATCGTGTCGACCGCATTTTTGAAAAGCATTTCTTAAATGAGCGAGTGACAGTTCAGGCTCAAATGTTGAAAGGTCTCCTATCATCAAGGAAATTTTAAGAAGCGACGACACTATTGGGTATTCGAAAATCAACGAAAGATAAAAAAATGAAGGAAGAGGTGATAAAAAATATGAGTAGTGCTATAAAGTCAATTAAGAGATCTAGAGATAAAGATGTTTCAAATGTACGTAGAGGAATACAGATGGCAATGGTTTCACCAAGTACTCAAGAGAATCATTTGATAACATCTATGGCACGAGCACTGGGAACCTCGCGAAAAAATCTGCACAAACATCGAAAATTTCGACTGCAAATAGATGTAAATGATGAACTCGCTTGTTGGAGAGCTATTTGTAGGCAACCATACAAAGATAGACTTGGAGAAGATGTTAAAAAAATAATATATGAACATTGGAAGAACAATTCGCGTGTTTCACCCACTGCAAGACATGTGATGCGAAGAAGAATAGCACGAAATCAATACGAAGAACATGAAAAACATCTCTTGGAAACCACTCAAATAGAGTTATTCAACAAGTTCAAAGAAGAGAATCATCAAATTCAAGTTTCACTCAATGCTTTTGTTCAACAAAAACCATGGTATGTAAAACCTATCACCGTACGCGACACTTGTTGTTGCCGTTATCATGTGGAATTTGAGTTATATTATGACACATTCCTTGATTTCGGTAGAACATTATGGAAGGATTCACCTCCTCGTTCCACTATCCATGAATTCATATCTCAAATTCTATGTGAAAGAGAAAGCGATGAACTATTTTACAAAAAGAGATGTGTTGGTGGTAAAAAATGCAATGATTGTGGAAATTTGACTAAATTTCAAAACAAATATCGTATCGATATAAATGATCAATCATTGTCCAACATGAAAGTGAAATGGAAGAGATATGAATATATCGGTACATCGATTCAAGGTGCAAATAGTGTTAAAAGAATCGAATTATGAGAAGACGAAATTTTTCTGATAGAATTTTTGAGAAAGTTTGAGGCAGAAATTTACAAATACACCAAGCATTCCCATAGAGCTCGATGGCAAGACTTGCAATTCAAAAAATCTCGTGAATTTTTTCCACCAGGGACCATTTTTGTCAGTGATTGATTTTGCAGAAAACTACACATTTGTTCCACAAAAAGAAATTCAGCGTGAATACTATCATTCTGACCAAGTCTCCATGCTCGTCCATATTCTATATAGGCACGCTAAACAAAATGTCGATCATATAGAAAGCACGAGTGAAAATCGACATATCATTAAAGAATATCACTTTTATATCAGTGACGATCGTACACATGATACATGTTTTGTACAACATTGTTTTGGAATAATTTATGATTCATTGAAAAATCATGGAATAACATTCAATGAACATTGGATATGGTCAGACGGATGCGCAGGTCAATTCAAATATGCACGATCATTCTTTTGGTTGTGTTGTATTCATAAGAAAACCTGCATTAAACATTGTTGGAATTTCTTCGAGACTGGCCATGGAAAAGGAGAACATGACGGTGCAGGAGCATGCATAAAACGAGTACTTCAAAGATATCAAATGAACCACTCTGCACGCCGACTTGTGAACGCTGAAGAAGTTGTTCAATGGTGCATCGCTGCTCTAAGCCATGAGAAAAACCCATCAAGAGAAGTGCGAAGGTACATTCAATTTAATTTATATTGGAAATCTAATTTTAAACATTGCACATTTATCATGCAATGATTATTTTTAATTGTATTTTGATATCATATTTACAAATTATTTTTCTAATTTTCCATATAAAGGTTTTTCTGGCATATTGGAATCGGAGACGTAGATAGATCAATTGGAAATGACGTTGAAACAATAAAAGGGACTCAAAAATTGCATTCAATTCAAAAAAAGTTGTCCACAAATGTGTTTGCATTGGATAAAAGAAAATATTCTTGTTTTTGTGATGTTTGCATAGACAACACAAAATCCAATGACGTCTGTGAAAACAAAATGTATGTGAACGATTGGAAACATACAGAGCTAAATACAAAGGGAAAATGTCTGTTGCAATGTTTGAAGAAATGCAATCAGAGGAAACTACAATATCATCCGATGGTGATCGAGTTTCTGATCTTGTTAGAGAAGGTAACATTTGAATTACTTTCTAATGATTTAAAGATTTAGAAATAAATTTAAATATGCATAATTAAATGTTAAATTTTTATTTTATTGTGCAGGAGATGTTTTTGCTGTAATTGCACCTATTGAAAATGATGAAAATGTGAAGTATTATTTGATGTGTTGCACTGAACGAAAAATGAAATTATTACAAGACTATAATGATCACGGATTTCAGTATCACAGAGGGTCTATTATACTGAAAGGTTATTTTTCAGACAAACTCATCAAAGTGGAGACTTTGTTTACTTTGAAGACTATGAACCTGATTCCATAAGTTGTCAATATAGTCACTTGGTGTGTGCAGCACGCATAAAGTTGATAGAAGTTCAATCAAAGAAAAAATAGAAAATTAAGAAATGGAGAATGTCAAAATCCGATCATGAACGGATTATTGAAGATGGAATTCCATTAGAATTTTTTTGATTGAAGTGTCCAACAATTTATTATCTTTGGATTAAATATGTTTTAGAACTTCCAATACTCAACTAAAAATTGAGCTGCTTAAGTTATTTGTGGTTTGCACATGTTACAAATTGTTTGGGTACAAGCACGTGCTCTAGTATCAACTGAAAGTAGTTTTTCTATACATGTGCATTGATGAAAAATGTTATATGTATTGGATATATATATTCTAGAATGAAATTAATTGCTCTTGTATATTAATTTTTCTTGTATATGTTTTCCGACCGTATGGTACAAATTATTTCACTTTATTTTGTAAGGTCGGATTCGGTCCCCATATGGCCTAGCCTCCAAGGGACGAGATAACAAGTGGTTGTCCCCACTTGCCCGAATCTCAGCGTTTAAGTATAATTTTACTGTTTATGGCGGACATCTTACATGATGTCCTAGCCAAGGATAGATTCTCTTTGTTTCAAGTTTCCGATAAAAGTTGTCACCGAATGACCTACTAGGATATTATAAATACTAGCTTTGTAAGATCATTTGGCATTCGGAAAAATTCGAAAGTCTTGGACTGTCAATCAATTAAAAGTATCATTCACCCTAGGGAGTGTAAAATATTCAATGTAGGTTGGTGACGATGCTCACTCCTAGCTTGAAGCAGCTCCAATGACCAATTCTTTAATGAATTCCAATGCACTAGACCAAAGTTGGTGACCCACTTGGTTTTCACCCAAGAAATTCCAAGGTACTCTTCTTACCTTTGGCCCCCAAAGCTACAATGGAGTTATAGGAAGGTGAAGAATTTTTTTTTCACTGATAGGAATTTGGTCACATCCCTTATCTCCCCTTATCAAAAAGTTCCTATCTACTACATTATCCAGCATGTACTCAAGATCACTATTTCGTAATTAGAATATCACAATATCATAAGTTCTCACAAAAATACATGGAATGCCATTACAACACTCATCTAACAATGGGGAGCTCAAAACCTAGAAAGCTCCTTGTCCCCTTAATAATAATGTGTTTAATTTAGTCTTTTAGGTGAGGATTAAGTGTGAATCTTGTTTTCACATACAAAAATAATTAATTGTTTAATTCCATAAATTTGATTATTGACCAAAATACATGTCATATCCACTATTTGTCTCTCCTACAAATTCCCATTATTTTATTAAAATATATGATTTTATCTCACCCAACTATCACGTGTTCCTAAATTTACTCCTAATTGTTCCCTATGCTGCTTTTCCCTTACTTATTTTTAGAAAGTTATTTTCCTAGATCCATCATAACTATGGATCTATCAAGCGCCGAGAGGGATCAAATATCGAGAGGTGCAAACCTCTTTTTTGAGTGAAAAACTTGAGGAAAGGTTTGCACCTCAAGAGATTTTATCCCTCTCGGCGCTTGATAGATCCGTAGTTAAGATGGATCTAAGTTGGCTTCAGTTGTGTGCAGCCAAGGAAAAACTATCGATAATATGAGAAACATATGATTAATTTTATCAATAATATGTAAATACATCTAATATTAATATAACCATTTTAAATATGCTAAATATGTTTGAGATATATCAGGTCATTTTAATTTTAAATTTTCTTAGTTACCTCAATTTGTTGAGATGATAAATATTGTAGAATAACTTTAATAATGGAAAATGATCAAATAAAATTTTTGAATGCAAAGTGACAATGTAATAATATTGAATGATAGAATCTGAATAATTAGAATGTAATCAATTACAAATAGCATTTATTGTGATCAATCTTAAACTATTTTCTTCTTCTATTCTTATTGTCACCCTTATTAGTTTTGTCATCTTTCCGTATCGATTATATTAAAAAGAAAGTATAAATCATAAATCATAAACCATTTAAATATTTAGCTCGAACTCTTGTAGTAAACACCATACCTCAAGTCTCTCTCGCTCTCCAATATTATTAGGTTTAATTATTATAACACAAAAATCGTTCTACATTGTCAATAATTTTTTGCGCTTACACTGAAATCAATGAACACTATTAATTCAATGACTTTACAAGTAATGTACCATCATACATGCAATTATATCAAATCATAAATCAACATATACAATGAAATCAATGGGGATTTTCTTGTTACAAGTAACATTTCAATTTACCACATGTGCAAATGTAGGTTGAAACCATCCAAAACTTTAAGTTTTAAAACCCTTTTGATTATATATTGTGCAACATTAAAACATTAAACATTTAAATTTCATTAAATATCACATGCAAAATGTATTGAAACCATCCAAAACTTGAGTTTTAAAAACTTCACATGCCATGCCAATTATAATTCAACTATCCAACAAAAACATTTAACATTAAATATCACATGCCAAATGTAGTTCATATGACAACATTACTTCACATTCACATGCCAAAAGTACTAAAACCATCCAAAAATTAAATAAAACAAATTATATAATAACAATGTAATAAAATATGTCCAAAAATTGTAAATCTCACTTGAGTATCAAACTGTATCAAGTTTAACAAATTTTAAAACCATCTAAATTTTAAAATCAAATCTATTGTAAATGATGTCCATCAAATGGAGGAATCTAGCGTCTGGGTCTCAGTCCGCGCCCTATCCTGTGAATAGGAAACCTACATACACAATGCACATGTACTTGAACATTAAAATTTGAAGTTTTAAAAATGAATGAGAATATATATATCTAGAACTTCATGTAAAAAAAAAATATAACAAAACAATCATGCAATACCTCGTAAGGTTCCCTCTCCATTTGATGAACAGGTTCTGCCATAGAAACATCTGCAGTGGTAAACTGTACAATATACATGTACAGTTAAATATAAATATATATATATATATATATATAATTTATATAAATTAAAAACTTTCAAATGAAAATGCACGTGTACATATATAAACTTATTTTCAATAATATTAAAAAAAGGAACTAAAGACAACTTGTTCAAATGCTGTGGATGTTCCTATCTCCGTCGCTAGAGTCTCCGGATTCAAAAAATATTCTATAGGAACCTAAATTCAAAAAATTTTAAATAACTCAAAATATAGATCTCTCTCTCTCTCTCTATATCTCAATTTGTAATGGAAATTTTTGAGGTAGAATATATATATATATATATATATATATATATATATATATATATTTTAAACATCAATTTTGAACTTGTGAAAAATTGTCCATACTTGTGGTACATCTCCCAATGAAGTAGAAGGTATATCTCCTAAGGAAGAAGAAGGTACCGCCATCCCAAAAACATCAAACAGAATCGGTACCTGTTAAAACATTTTATCAAATTATATATAAATACATACGTGTACATGTGTGGCAACAATTATTTATTTTAGAGTCACTTAAAAAACACTAACATACATGTGCCAACATATCATGATGGTCAGACCCATCTGCATCGTTTGAACTGGAGGTCCGAACGTAATATTAACATTTTCATCACGCATCATGCCTGAGAACTGCAAATGGTGTTTTAACATATAATCATACAATTTTGTTAGATTAATGTACACATACAAATAAATGTATACATGTACATACACATGTATTTATTACAAATTGTACACATGTATATGTAAAAATAATTTCAAACCCTAAGGTCACTCACACATACCGTTCCGGTGCCCTGTTCCTCATGAAAAATTAGGTCTTGCAGACCATTGCGACAATTTATTGCATATGTTCGGAGATCTTCAACATTCATGTTGTAAATCTCTTCATCTGTACGATAAACAAAATTGGCACGTGCATTTTCACGTGCTCTTTGTCGATTTAAACAAAGATCGACTCCACTCAATCCGCTATGAACATTATCGATCATAACATCTCTTGCTTCTCGACTTATTTGAGAAGTCGCATCCATCTCTGATCGCAGAGTTTCGACTCGAAACGGTCGACTCACCAATGGCGGCTTAGGGCGAGGCAACTCCACATCTCGCTTAGCGCCCTTACGTTGATATAATCGACCTCTCCCCGGGCCAAAAAATTTTGAAGGAAGGTCATTGTAGTCGGGTTTCATACCCAAAAAAAAATCTTCATAAAACATTTGTGCAAAATAAACAGGAACCTCATCGTTCCATGGAAGCCTTCCAAAGGCTGCAAGATGTCGATCATACAAATAAGCAGCTTTGTCTAGGTGCTTGAAATACTGCACCTTCAACATTTTTCTTTTTGGCCCTTCCTTATAATTAAACATTGACTTGGCCTCTGCTCTTGTAACTCTTTGTTTTATGTCCTGCCATTTATCGGGACCTATCACTGTTTCTTTTCTCTTTCTCATCAGTTCTACAAACGAATCAGTTGTTGGCCCCAAATTTTTGTACACATTTACCATTTCACCCAATGAATGTGTAACTATTTCGAGGCTTTGTCTACTCTCAGCAGGTAGAGACAAAGCCTCGAGATCTCTTTGCAATTTTTCAGGAAGGCTTTGACACCTTTGTAAGGTGCATTCCACCATGTTCGTTTCCCATGGTATATCAATAATCTCAGCCGGATAAGTTGTGCTGGGTTGACAACCTTCTTCTTGAATGTAGCGCGCTGCCCTGCGTCTATTTTGACCACTGGCTCGAACATTTTCAGCCTCTGCATCAATATATATAAAATTTCGTATATTAGAAAAAACACGTGTAAAAAAAGTTGTACAAATTTAATGAAAAAATATTGAAATTTATGGCAACCTTGATGTTGTTGGTTAACACCATCTCCAACATGACCTTGCTGAGAACCAACCCCAGAATAACGCTGCTGAGAACCAGACCCACTGTGACCCTGTTGAGAACCAGCAGCTGTTGATTGGCCTTCGGGGGAGTAAATGTCACCCCCTTCCCGCAACCTTCTACCACTCATACCTCGACCGGTTGAACCTTGGCCACGCTCCATGGATGGATTAGAAACCCTTCTCATCTTGCCTCCTAAAAATTAAAATACGAAACTTATTAACAACTAATTTCACTCACAAAGTTAATAAAAAAATCAATTCCATATGTACACACATGTATGGAGATTTAAGATTATATTTAAATACCGTGAACATCCTCTGATCCCTAAACCTCCATATGGGATTTCGCTGATCTTTGTCTTTCATCCTCCATGATATATATCTATTGGTCGACATTCACAAAATAGATTTCAAAAAATCAATTTGTAATTTAGTGTACACAAATTATGTAGAACACAACTTTCAAAGCAATAATTGATCATGTGTGAAACTAAATTTAATCGAAAAAGATATTATAAAAATGATAAGTTCACCAAATTGCGCTTTACATGGTGGGAGTACACTTGGTATAAAATTTACTACTTATACACTTTAGTTTGTGGAAGAAATGACACATGTACATATTTTACCTTAAAGTTGTTGTGTTTTATGGATATTAAAATGAAGAAATTCTATTTAGATCCATTCCAGAGATTGATTATAGGGGCATTTACTAGTTATGTCACCTTTCATAAAAGATGAGATCCAGAGGCTACCTAGCCCTTTACAGACTCTGCCTATAGAACTTGTAGAAGTAAACACTAGAGGCATTAACAATATCAAAGAATGTTTTCATGCTCAGACATGGGAATGTGTCTCTTTCCCTACGTGAAAAAATAGTTCAAGGTAGTTAATCTTCATAGACATGTCATCAAGCAAGTCAATCTGATCATCCCCAACTTACTTTTTATGAAATTAGGCTTGGAATCCTCTACAACCTGGTGGATAGAGTTGAATGGGAACTAGGTTGAAAGGCCTTTACAAAATACATGCTAGTGAATAACACTTACTAAGTTATGCCAAAAAATAAAGTGGGAAAAATGTTTTCTCCTCGAGGTTGTCCAATTGGGTGTGTAATACCAACTTCACACATTTCCTCACAGGTTTCTCTCTTAGGTTACAAATGTCTTCCACCTTATTAGTTATATATTTTTCAATTTCCCGAGGATTCCTTGATTTTTTTCTCCTACCATCTCCCTCTCTCACTCCCAAAATTATTGTCATCAAACATGCCCCATTGAGGATCTAGAGCAATGTTTGCACCATACTTAGAACAGTCATTACTGCTAATTGAAATTGGAGTCATGTATACTAGATTGCTTGCTTAAGTGGCTCTTACTTGGACAATATCCTAAGATTAGTTTGACATGATGGTCATATGAGGTTGGAAGCTACTTAGTGTAATTTTCCTTAAATCTTCAAAAAAACAGAGAAAAAATGTCATTTTCGATCATTTGTTATTAGCTTCTGCATACAGAAAATGTTATCACAATTGCAACACAATCATGTTCCATGAGCATGAATTATGAATATCACAAGCCAAATGGCAAGGAAATTTGCATTCATTTAGGCAAAAGAAGGCTATGACATTAAGGTCCATTCTAGAAAAAATTATGCAAATAAAGTTGCTAAGTCTTGATACTTACCATGTGTTTCAAAGCCATAACGAAGGTTGGCTTTGAGAGTGTCCTCTCAAAGCCCTGTCTTGAGAAGAAATTTCATTCAATGTCTCTTAGAGTTGCAAGGTGGAATTGATAGAACTATTTGATTTCTTTACCATAAATGGATATCTCCTTTCATCTATACCTTTCTCTACCATCTTATTTCCAAGTGAAATGGGAATTTTCACATTTTGAATGCTATTACCATGTAATTTGGTAGCCTGCTAGCTAGACCTATCACAAGTAATGTTGTCATACCAAAATATTTATCTTGCTCAACTCAGTGACCATGACTCTCTTCTCACACCTTTCAAGAATCAGTAGAAGAGGTTGATAAAGAATATAGGAAGGAAATTTGTACATGAGCTCTATTATTTGACTTGAGAGTCAGT
Organism: Pinus albicaulis; assembly: GCA_034641835.2. Classification (NCBI taxonomy): domain Eukaryota; kingdom Viridiplantae; phylum Streptophyta; class Pinopsida; order Pinales; family Pinaceae; genus Pinus; species Pinus albicaulis. Next base: position 548,620,742 of record CM076573.1, read on the forward strand.
TGTTTGAAGAGGCATGTTTTGTCGACTTGTGTTTGGTTGATGGTTTTGTACACCAATATGTAAGAGTACATGGAGATATTCACATGATGTGAATTTTTTTTTTGAAGGAGAAAAATGATATGTCAGCGAGGTATGTTTCTTGCATGATGTGTTTTCAGTTTGATGGTTTTTGTTTGTGACAAGACGTCACAAGATTTTGGGAAGGTCCACTCTTGAGCGAGAGCCTCATGATTACAACCTAATCACGAGAATCAAATTGGAGTGCATCCTTATTTTGAAAAAAAATAGGATTCTAAGCTACTTAGGACTCAAACCATCATTTTTAAATTTGAAATATCATGGTGTGTTGTTTCAATCCCTGAATCCACAACCCTAACATAAATTGTTTTATTCTTTTTTTGTAGGATTTAGTTGGTTATATTAAAAGTCAGTTGAATTTAAAATTCTTGGCTTAGTGGCATGAACCAAACATATTGTACATATTAAATGAGGAATTTCACTCTCCCAATCATTTCTAAATCACCCATATCACCAAGAAAACATGTTCTAAAAGAACATACTTTGGTATGGGAAAGACATTAGGTTTCAAATATTATAAGATTGGATAATTATATTATTTGTCATATTATATTTTGATGCTTATAGAGTGAAAAAACTGAAAGAATCAAATTGTAGGGTCATTTTAATGGTGGGTGGAGAATTGGGGTCTAAAACCTTTTGGAGTCATTTTGAGGTATTAAATGACATTTCTGGGGGTCAAACGATTATCCCTTGTGCCGAAATCTTGACCATTATTCTACACTTAAAGACATATCCAATGGTGAAAGAAAAACATCAAATGAAGTTCATTTAAAATTTATGCCTTTAGTAAGTTGACCTATCATGTTGACCAGGTCATGGTACGAGAGAATGACATTTTATCCGCATTACTCATGCATGGCAAGCTAGCTACATGTGGAATTTTAACAAGACTCTAAAAGGTCTAAAATCACAAACCTCGTTAATGGTTGACAGAGTCAAATCTTACACCTAATTGTCTATCACGCTATGTTAAATACTTGGCCACTAGGAGGAATCAGAGTTCCATTTTGAGTTATTGTATTTTGTTCCATAGTTGGAAATACAACTAGGAGTGTGAAGTTAGAGAGAAAAATGTATGAAGTTAAGTTTTTATAGCAACCTTACACGCTAAAATTCAGTAGCTAACTCTAGAGCATGTTTACATTTTAGTGTTGTTTTTCTCCCATAAGGATTTCCTAGGGAAAAAGCAGTCTAGAGCATCATTAATTTTTAGGGTTGCTCGTCTCCCATAAGGATTCATAGGAAAATAATTGTATTGATTGTCTAGAGATATATGTATGTTTTTGTTTCATTATGTTCTCTATTTCTTACGTTGTGTTTCATTATGTTTTATATTTCTTACATTTGTGCCCTCCTATTTTTCTTTCCAATCAAGGTTTATAAAATAACATGAGAAGCAACATGAGACTTGGAACAATCATTTTCATTATCTATATGGAAGGCAAGAAGGATTATATACCCTTAAGCTTAAACTTATGTAGTTTGTCAATTTTTATCATATATTTTTTGGTAAGGGTAAATGTTTTTTATTTATAGTACAAGTCATGAGTTCCCCAATTGTACCTTATATGTAAAGCATGATTCTAGGATTACTACAATTTGTACTTGGCTTTTTATTGTGATGATGCCCTGTCTCAATCTAGACATAAGTGAAGATGGTCTTCTCCAAATCAACTCATGTATCCTCATTAAATTTATACAAACATTTCAAATTCATATTTTCTTTCATAAAATTCTAGGAATATTAGAAGAATCAGTAAAAAGTGAGATAACCATCTCAATATGCCCCCCATAATTCATTTTATAAAAGATAAATTTGTAAAATCCCTTTCGGTAATAATGGCCGTTATTAATTAATTAAAAAAATAATATATAATAAAAAATTGACAAATAAATTTTTTGATGAAAATGTGCTATGAAAGTAAAGGTTTAAAGGAAAACATGTACAAGGCATAGTTGAGCCAAATTATTATCTATTTATTGAACTAGAAAGGACATATAATTATTCCACATGTTTAATTTACATTCAAATGCTTCTTTGATTTATCTCCTATAGCTTAATGTAATGCTAGATATATAATTTAAGTTGAAGGCCCATGAGATAAATATGACTTCTATGTGACATTTGTATTGAATCATCTATTTGTTGTGTTATATGAACATAATTGGTACGCATATCTAATTTACATTACTAATATGTCATGCTTATTTAATTTATCTTTTATAGATGACCAGAGCATCCCTTTTTAATCTATCCCTTTTGACTTCGGATATGTGGGCAATATTCATATGCATATTTTCTATCATAAAGAAGTGAGTAAAATTGTATTCCATTTGTGTCAATGTTAAGGTTAAGCACATGGATTAAAGTTTTATATATTATATGAGGAGGCTATGCATTACATATGGTCTTGAATGAGATTTTGGACTCTTTAGATATATATCTAAAGCGTCCAAATGCTCATTCAAGACCATATGTAATCCTCATCCAACTTAGCAAGGGATTTGCAATACTATATTTGAGTTGGCTAGCTCCATTTCAAGATATTATGGTTATCCAAGAGGGGATATAAAAAATGAAAAGAAGGATATTGAACTGTAGGTTATCCAAGTTGGACATAGAACCAATGGAGAAACCTAAGGAAAAACTATGTTTCCAGGTTGAACCTTTGTAGAGGTTCCAATACCTGAGAGTAAAATCCAGTTTGGGGCTGTTAAATTCTAACTGTACTGGTAATTGTGCTAGGGGGGAGAAATAGGATGTAATTTCCTCTTCTCACAGTCGGGAGTCTTGTTTTTCGTGTGGATTCAACCAAACATATTGTACATATTAAATGAGGACATAATTATTACACATGTTTAATTTACATTCAAATGCTTCTTTGATTTATCTCCTATAGCTTAATGTATTATGCTAGATATATAATTTAAGTTGAAGGCCCATGAGATAACTATGACTTCTATGTGACATTTGTATTGAATCATCTATTTGTTGTGTTATATGAACATAATTGGTACGCATATCTAATTTACATTACTTTAATATGTCATGCTTCTTTAATTTATCTTTTATAGATGACCAAATCATCCCTTTTTAATCTATCCCTTTTGACTTCGGATATGTGGGCAATATTCATCTGCATATTTTTCTATCATAAAGCAGTGAGTAAAATTGTATTCCATTTGTGTCAATGTTAATTTTAAGCACATGGATTAAAGTTTTATATATTAGATGAGGAGGCTATGTATTACATATGGTCTTGAATGAGCTTTTGGACTCTTTAGATATATATCTAAAGAGTCCAAATGCTCATTCAAGACCATATGTAATCCTCATCTAACTTAGCGAGGGATTTGCAATACTATATTTGAGTTGGCTAGCTCCATTTCAAGATATTATGTTTATCCAAGAGGGGATATAAAAAATGAAAAGAAGGATGTTGTTGTAGGTTATCCAAGTCGAACATAGAACCAGTGGAGAAACCTAAGGAAAACCTATGTTTCCAGGTCAAACCTTTGTAGAGGTTCCAGTACCTGAGAGTAAAATCCAGTTTGGGGCTGTTAAATTCTAACTGTACTGGTAATTGTGCTAGGGGGAGAAATAGGATGTAATTTCCTCTTCTCATGGTTGGGAGTCTTGTTTTTCATGTGGATTCAACCAAACATATTGTACATATTAAATGAGGACATAATTATTACACATTTTTAATTTACATTCAAATGCTTCTTTGATTTATCTCCTATAGCTTAATGTATTATGCTAGATATATAATTTAAGTTGAAGGCCCTTGAGATAAATATGACTTCTATGTGACATTTGTATTGAATCATCTATTTGTTGTGTTATATGAACATAATTGGTACACATATCTAATTTACATTACTTTAATATGTCATGCTTCTTTAATTTATCTTTTATAGATGACCAGAGCATCCCTTTTTAATCTATCCCTTTTGACTTCAGATATGTGGGAAATATTCATCTGCATATTTTTCTATCATAAAGCAGTGAGTAAAATTGTACTCCATTTGTGTCAATGTTAAGGTTAAGCACATGGATTAAAGTTTTATATATTAGATGAGGAGGCTATGTATTACATATGGTCTTGAATGAGCTTTTGGACTCTTTAGATATATATCTAAAGAGTCCAAATGCTCATTCAAGACCATATGTAATCCTCATATAACTTAGCAAGGGATTTACAATACTATATTTGAATTGGCTAGCTCCATTTCAAGATATTATGGTTATCCAAGAGGGGATATAAAAAATGAAAAGAAGGATATTGAACTGTAGGTTATCCAAGTTGGACATAGAACCAGTGGAGAAACCTAAGGAAAAACTATGTTTCCAGGTCGAACCTTTGTAGAGGTTCCAGTACCTGAGAGTAAAATCCAGTTTGGGGCTGTTAAATCCAGTATGTTCTATATTTCTTACATTTCTGCCCTCTTATTTTTCTTTCCAATCAAGGTTTATAAAATAACATGAGAAGCAACATGAGACTTGGAACAATCATTTTCATTATCTATATGGAAGGCAAGAAGGATTATATCCACTTAAGCTTAAGCTTATGTAGTTTGTCAATTTTTATCATATATTTTCTGGTAAGGGTAAATGTTTTTTTATTTATAGTACAAGTCATGAGTTCCCCAATTTTACCTCATGTAAAGCATGATTCTAGGATTACTACAATTTGTACTTGGTTTTTTATTGTGATGATGCCCTGTCTCAATAACTTGGCCATCTCTTGATGGGTAGTTAAATCTTTATAACAATACTTAATTAAAATTTATATCTATTTGTATTATGTGAAATTATGTAAAAAATGGTATACTACTTTTCATAAAATTGGGTTGAGTTTATCATATATTTCAATGAAAGTTGATTAAATATGTTTTCTTTAAAAGGATCTAACAATTTTGGTAAGGTATGAATTTGCAATTTTGTGTGGCTCTCTATCAACCTTCACTTAATCATTTCTAGAAAAAATCTACTTGCTCATTCATATACCCACTTTCTATTCAAATGCATGAGTTTTGAACTCTCAGTAACTATGTTTTTCCACACAAGAAAACTATGTCACATTTTATACCAACTCTAAATATTATTTTGAAGTTTGAATTACTGTTGTTCTTTTATATAATTTAACATTAGATATCAGTTTAAATTGAAAGCTACTTGGATGAAATATAGCTTAGATATTTGTCACTCCACCATAATTAGAGAAACCCAAGTTCAACTTAACTCAATTGTTGGCTAGAATGAATCTCCTTTCTCCTTCACTTTTACTTATGTGGGAGATATGTAATATCCCATATTTTTAGTTCATTATGTTTTAGATTTTAAATTTTTGTAGGAATGAAAATTTACTATGTTCGACCAAAGAAACAATTATATTGTTTTAAGGATTATTTTATTTGAATAATATTAAGAAAATTTGAATACTAATATGGAAAAGAAGGAGTTATAGAGATGCTAAATTCCAATCCATGTGAATAGGATGGAATTTTGACACTTTCCAAAAATCTCCTAGGAAAAACCCTTAGGGAGTAAGAAATTATTAAATTTAATTTAGATTGGAGAAATATATCAAAGAAAACCCTAGTGAGGAGGAAATTGCACTAGGAAGGGGTAGAAAAAGCAACATTGTGGAAAAAACAAGCTTTAGCGAAGAAAAAATATACTTTTGTGAAAAAGAAACCTAGGGTAAGGGGATCATCAACCTAGAATAACAGAACGTTGTTATAGAAATAATCCTTGGGGAAAGTAGGCATAAAAGTGCCTTCACCAGAATAAGAAGAGGTTGTTAGTTCTAGGGGTGGAGGTCTCTGCTCCAGGGAGAGATGGGAGGAAAAAGCTCGTGGATTGGAGGAAATTTTTTCTTTCCAAGTTAGTATGATTCTTTCATAGAATTCCAGTATTTATTCTTTGTGTGTTATATTGATGATGAATTGGTACTGTGAATTTATTAGCTACAAGTAGTGTGTTTGAATAGAAATGAACTGTCATGAAATTATGATGAATTTATGTAGATTAATAGGTGGGTACAGACTATATGTTAGCCTGGTTGAGAATATGTTACGATTTTACCCTTAGTGGGTATTACCTGCTACTTATAACTATTTTTATTTTTCATGATGATTAGTAGTATCCAGGTTATGCCAAAACATAAACACATGATAGGGTTATCATAGTAGGTAGACCCTGTCGGGACATAGTTGTCCAAGCATACATAAGACATGATTATGTGATATTATTACAATAAGTTAATTATGAAAATAATATGCTATCCTCACATGGATTTTTTTACCAAGTTATCAAATTAAATTCGAGGTGTAAACTGATGTAAATGGTGGTGCGATGGAGGTAAGCATGTGAGTATAGTTTTACTTATGTTGAGTCTTATTATCCTAGTATGGTAGCTCTCTGTCCCAATTCCACCAGGAGACACTAAGATCAGAGGCTTCCTGTCCTTGCAAAGAGAACAAGTTAGGAGAAAAAGGAATATAGGACAAAAGTAGTATAGTTTCATACGAAAATAGTACATGCATGCGATGAGTTACCAGGAATGACACTGACTAATAAAAGTAAGTTTAGAAAATGCAGGACAAATCTTGCGACAGAGGCTATCTAAAAGGCTGAGGAGTTGATGTAGGATTGCCGAGTTGAAACCAGTCACAAAGTAAATGAGGAAAGTAATACACTAGGCCACTGTATAATTTGTATAGAAATAAATAATGTAGAGAAATAAGAAGTAACTAATCTATCCATTTTACATCATTTCTCTGCAAGAAAATTTCTTATTAAGCTTGAAAAATGAGACCAACTTATACCATTTTTCTGTAAAAACATATTCTATGAAAATTGACAACTGGGACAACTTTTAGTGTCCAATAAATATCAAATGACTATACTAAAATACAAAGCAATGAGTTTGGGTTGTACACAATTCAGCGCATAGTGACTCTGTTGGCAGAAACTCCTACTAATAAAAATCGAAGCATCTTATGCATAGATAGACACATAACATGTATATCATCCCATTGAAAAACACCACTGAAATTCAGATGGATCCACAATATATCAATACAATTCCAGAGTTGTTAGATGCATATTAATTATATACGATAACGGTTACAATACAACTAAGATCAGAGAGGTATAATTTCTTTTACATGTATATATAAATAAATTAAAATTCGGTTACATATAGAATTTCATTCCCCTGACAGTAAACACAGTTTTATCCAGTCCCAAAATTAAGGGAATAGTGGAGTTACCACAAAATTTTAAAGTATGAAAGCCGAAAGATCATATCGAAACCACTAGACCGGGCCAAAAGAGAGGTCGTGTCCATGGGGAAAGAAGAGTTTCCCATCTCTCCAAGAAAAACAAGAAGGCAAGAAGTATCTTAAAGCCAGAGGACGAACCTTACCCATGCAGATAGCAGGAGCAATAGGGTGTCGGCAGCACCGACAGCGCGAACACGATACACCGCAATAACAACGCGCAAAAAATGAAACAGTAAGCCATAAACTTTCGCGGGCGATTTATTTATAGAAAATGGTTCAACCGAACCATTTTAAAAGTAAAAGTTCGGTCGAACTCATAGTTCGGCCGAACTTTTTTAGTAGTTCGGCCGAAAGTTAATTGCCGGTTTTCCAAACTCCGGAAAACATTCGGTTTGCCAGCGCCGTCAGTGTGCCGTCATTGTAAACGGAATCTAGAGTTCAGCTGAACTTTATAGGAAAGTTCGGCCGAACTTTGTAATTGTTCGGCTGAACTTGTAAAAATTTTCGGCCGAACTATTGTTAGAAAAAAATTTCGGGCCTCGATTCTCACAAAAGTGTAACCCAGCTTCACGTTTCCGCCCTTATGACCTGTACTTTTTTCTTCCAAGAGGTCTTCGAAGAGGTCTCTTGGACTCCTCATGATTCTTCATTTTTACTTTTGGCTTTTCACCTTACTCTCAATTCAGTAATCCAAATTCACATAATCCCTAAGAATTGTGTTTCCAACAAACACACACACACACAATACATACAATTTGGAGTGATAGGGAGTGATTAAAAATGACCTATTGTGATGGCATCTAGTAACCCCTATAATTCTCAGAGGCTCGATACCATAAAAATACACTCATCTCTCTGTTGATTCTGCATACAACCCCTGATGTGCAGCGATTTTCCTTTCCATGTCAGCCCTCAAAGCTCCATCATCATGCTTAGATTTATGCTACTACCCTATTGCAAAAAGTGGCCCAAATGGGCGCCACAACTGCCAGCAAAAACCCTTCTCTATTCAGAGACTTCGACAACCTAGCAGATGGCAGCCGCGAATCAGAACTTCGAGCCTTAGCCTTTGCTCAGACAACTCATTAAGAAATCATACCAATGTGGATATGAATGTTGATGCCAGCTTCAACCTCATCTACGGTGACACCGTCGCTAATAGTTGAAACTCACTGCAATGAAGGGTTTACTTCCGCTACATACTTGGATCATCTCATACATCTTCTCGCATATCCCAAAAGCCACATCACACTTTTAATCTGAAACAACAACAACACGTATTGGACAAACAAATATGATGTTGCTTCAATACACATACACCATAGGTTCCATGCAATCAACTTGTAGAATAACTCTCTCTATCTTGCGCACACACAACATAAATCCACACCATAAATATTCACCAAAATACTCAACAAATAATTAATTAATAAATAGAATATCTACAGAGTACTTGGCCTCAAGATGGGCCTCTCATCACACTCACACTCACTCACACACATCTACATCTTTTCATTTCTCATATGCATGCTTACATTTATAGAAATAATTACATACTTATGGATTATTTTAAATCCATGATCTTCTCCATAGATCGCACAATTAATTCTAATATCTCTCAATGATCCCTTAAGGATCTCAACAAATCAACTAAATCCTAATCTAGGATCTCCTAATCCCTAAGATATTTATGAGATATTTACAAGCCTAATATCTCTCGTATTCTCAATTATTTGAGAATATTTACATTAAAAACCTCACATACATACTTCTCACTCAAATCATATAAAAATATACAAAAAAATTTCATTAATAAATTAAATTTCTTATGAAATATTAGACCCCGTAAGTCAACTAAAATACAATGATTTTTCGAGCCGGATGCTCCTGAATCAGACTTCCAAAGTTGAAAACATTTATGATCTCCTAATCATATGCTAATAGAAAAAACCTCCAGGGTCCCAAAACATAGTTTTTAATTGTCCAAATTCTCTGCACCTTTGCTGTTGCTACATGTCTGCTATCTTCTGGTTCTTTTTCCTTTCTTCAATCAGCTTCAAATTCTAATTGATCATCCCCTCTGTTGTCATTTTTCTCCATCTGGATTGTCCCATCATCAACTTCCACAGTTCATCGATCAAAAAATTAATTTTTGTTGTTCCCTAATTTCTTTCATTAACATCTTCATCTATAATTTCCATTTGTTGCCTCTTATCTTCAAACTTACTTTCAAGAAGTAAATTATTTGTCATATTTTTTACTACATACTCACCCACCTTCTCTTCTCCGTTAGCCAATACATCAGAATCTTGGAAAGTAACAAATATTTCTGTCCCACTCAAATCTTGAGACACTCCTTCATTCCTAACTACAATCACACTCTCATACTCTGGTTCTCTCAACAAATACTCCAACAATTCAATTTTTATTCGACACCTCACAAGTACTTCATCATGGTGTTTTTTATAGTCTTCAATATTTTCTTCTTTCTTAACATCTTTCAGTAGATGTCATTCCTCTTAATTCACTTCTATCACCATCTTCTCTTTGTCCAGAGGCAAATCTACCTCATCTCCCTTTTCAACAGATTTGTCATTACTGACTTTCTTTAATCTCTCTTCAAGAGTTATTCTTGCCCCGTCTTCTGCGATACCTGTAATCATACACAAATTATAAGTTTTTAAAACACAAGACCTTACATTCTCACTTGATGTTTCAACCATCAGGTCTTATTTCCGCTCTGAATCTTTCATATGATTCAGAAGATCCTCTGTAGATTTCTCCTCTGTATCTTCATTACTTTCAAAAAGTAATGGGTCGTGTTCTGGTTCACATACCAAAACTTCCTATGCATACTCATTTATTCTGAGTAACTCTTCCTTCAGTTGAGAACTCACTCTATTCTCCCACTTCACTTGCAATCTATGCCATTTGACTTTCCTTTTCATAATCCAACCACACCTCTGGTCTTCCTTATTCCTATGCAACATATCCATCAATAACTCAAGATGGAGTTTTATCTCAGCTTTCTCTCTGTCACTTTCTTGAATATTTCTCATGCCATTTTCCTTCGCATATTTCTTCTCCTTTCCTCTGTTGTGTCTTCTCTTTGAACCTCTGCAATGACTATCAATAATCATCTTCTCCTCCTTTGTGAACTTCATCTGTTTAGGGTTTAGGGTTCTTTCTGTTACACAGTTTTTCTGAGGTTTACACCTTGTGGTAAATTTCTTGTGTATTCCATGATCCCTGCAGAAACGTAGGAAGTATTTGGAGATATTTTCTCCACCTCTATCAGTTCTTGTCGAGTATCCACAGCAGAAAACTAAAAACGATCATACACATAGCATAAAAAAACGAAAACAATATTTAGTGTGGTTCACCAAACCGATTTGGGCTACATCCACGAAACAGAGGTATCAACATTCTTATTCTTCAACAGGAGATTACAACAACATATTTCTCACTTCTGCAATTCATCTTCCTCACACCTCATATGTTTTTCCTCTACAGGCTTACAATTTATAGATGTAGAGAAGAAACTGAATAATAAATTCAATTCCATCATATCACAACAAAATAGGATATAATATCTCCTCTTGATGATTTGATGCCATCAATTTTGCAAAAAAACCTATTATTGGCATTATCCACGAGATTTGTGCCAAAAATAATATGGAAAATCTCAATAGTTCTCAACACTTTTATGTAGTGTCCACTTTTCTTCTCAACAAGAGCTTTGAAGTGGTAGAACTATTCAAACACTTCACTTTTCTGTTTTAGGAAATAGACCCATGTCTTCCTTGTGTAATCATCTATAAATGTCAAAACATAATGCCTGCTAGCTAATGATGGCGTTTCCACTGGTCCACATAGATTTGAGAGGACAATCTCCAAAGGTGCCTTCGCCTTGGCTTGGATTCTAATTGCTGCCCCTTCCAGTTGTGCTTGCAGGGCTTCCTCTTCCATGTCTGTGTGGGGTTCTTCCTCTTCCTGGGTAGTTTGATATTCGTTGACCTCTACCTTGACCAAAATACATTTGTGTCTTAAATTCATGCTCCAATGAGGAGTTTGTTTCTTTGCTCATTCTGTGCTCATGAGAGATCAGTGATGCATGAAGCTCATCCACTGAAAGTTGTGAGAGATCCTTTGTCTCTTCTATGACCACTACTATGGCATCAAACCTTGATGGTAAACTTCTTAAGACTTTCTCAACTATTCTCCTTTCTTCAAATGTCTCTCCGTGAGACCTGATTTAGGTAACCAACCCAATAACATGTTTTAAGAGTGATTCTATGTTATCAGACCCTTTCATACAAAGAGTTTCAAAATTTCTTCTCATCATTTGAATTTTTGTTGTCTTCACCTTTTCCATGACTTGATAGGTTTTCTAGAGGGTATCTAATGCCTCCTTAGAATTCATTGCTGTTGCAACCCTTGGGAAAACACTCTCATGAATTGCTTGGAAAATATAGAAGATGGCTTTGGAGTCCTTCTTCTTACTATCCCTCAACAAATTTCTTTCTTCTTTTGTCAAAGCATTATATGTTGTTGTGTCTGTTGGTTCTTGGAAACCATGTTCCACCAACTCCCAAATATCTTGTGAGGGGAACAGGGCCTTTAATATGTAATATCCCAATAATCATAATTCTTCCTATTGAATTGTGGTAGTTGGGGATTAGTCAGCCTTGTGCCTGGTGCTGCCATCTTGACTATGTAAAAAAAACCTTCTTGCTGATGGAGAATCAACTTCTCAAAACAATATTTCAACTTCTTTAGTAAAGAGTCAACTCGTTCTTTCACTGAGAGCCTAGACCTACTCTGATGCCATGTTGGAAATTGGAAATAAACAAAAAGAGGGATTTGTTTTCCCTACAACACAGAGAATGCAATTGCGGAAATAAACAATTTACACACAGACAGAGCAAGAAACACACAACAAAGGAATTTTTATTTTATTCAAATCTTCTCTATTCATTCACCTCACTAAACAAAAGAAATTACATTCCTTTTAATACAAAATATCTAAGCCTGAAGATTTAATGTAATTCAATACAGGAATGGAAATATAACAACCAATTGTCCTTCGACTTTGATCTGTTGTTTATACATGATACAACGTACAAAAAAAAAATGGTGGACCTGAAATTTTATAGGTTTCAGTTGCGAAACCACATTGCATCCGTGCCTCCATCGCAAATCGCAAATCAACGATCTTAAATTTTAACTTTCGTGATATGGGAAAACATAAGTTGTTGCGAATGCGATGTGCGATGGCACTTATCGCATCGCAACTTCAATCATTTACTTTGTGGGTGCTATCATCCTAATCTTGTGGGTGCTTATGCACTCTATCCTCTTGAGCTTGCCAGGTGCGATTCCGTTCGCATCACGACATAATTAATATAACTTGCAGGTGGCTAAAAGTTAAGTCTTAAAATATGCGAAGTGCAAACTTGCGGGCGAAACAAAAGGTAAAACATAAAACATGCAAACTGCGGGTTGCGGGCATGCTAAGAGGTAATTTGGAAAATGTGCGAAATGCGATATTTATATTTTTTTTCAATGTGCGATGACGATGTTGCATCGCAACATTGCAAGGTTTTGGTGTGGGTGCTAAAAGGTAAATGGTAAAAGTTGCAAAGTGTGGTATGCTAGCAGTAAAGCAACGGGAAGTGAGATAAGACGAAAATGTAAGGATTAAGGCGAAACGAAGGTTTGAAAGCGGTTTGGTAATGCGTAGAGGAGGTTGCGAGTCCGACCAAATCGCATCAGCAAAAACTTAAGTTTTGGCGAAGTGCTTAAGAGTTAAAGGTTAAATTTTGCAGGTTGCGAAGTGCAAGAAAATAGGTAGGTGAATACAGCGTGTAAAGAATTAACGCAGAGTAAGGTCATGTAATTTGTTTTTCTCGATTTCAGGGGAAATGCCTTCAGATTTGAAAACCTAGGCTTTGTGCTTCCCTGCACAAAAATTCAATGTAAGTGTGGTTGTTTCCAGTCTTTATTCATGGCGGTGGTTGGGAGTATTTCCAACACCAAATGGGCTCCACAACTGCCAGCAACAACCCTTCGCTATTCAGAGACTTCGGAAACCTAGCAGATGGAAGCCGTGAATCACAACTTCGAACCTTAGCCATTGCACAAACGGCTGATGAAAGAAATCATACCAATGCAGATATAAATGTTGATGCCAGCTTCAAACTCGTCTACGGTTATATCGTCGCTGACAACTAAAACTGATTGCAATGAAGGGTTTACATCCGCTACATACTTGGATCATCTCATACATCCGCTTGCATATCCTAACAACCACATCACACTTTTAATCTGCAACAACAACAACACTTCTTGGACAAACAACTGTGATACTACTTCAATACACATACACCATAGGCTCCATGCAATCAAGTTGTAGAATAACTCTCTCTATCTTGCGCACACACAACATAAATCCACACCATAAGTATTCACCAAAATACTCAACAAATAATTAATTAATAAGTAGAATATTTACAGAGTACTTGGCCTCAAACTGGGCCTCTCCTCAGACTCACCCTCACTCACACACATCTGCATCTCTACATTTCTCATATGCGGGCTTACATTTATAGAAATAATTACATAGTTATGGATTATTTTAAAACCATGATCTTCTCCATAGATTACTCAAGTAATCCTAAAATCTCTTTGATCCCTTGAGGATCTCAATAACTCAACTAAATCCTATTCTATGATATATCTTTACAAGCCTAATATCTCTCGTATTGTAAATTATTTGAGAATATTTACATTAAAAACCTCACATACATACTTCTCACTCAAATCATATAAAAATATACAAAAATTCCCATTAATAAATTAAATTTCTTATGAAATAATAAACCCCCTAAGTCAACCAAAATACAATGATTTTATGAGTTGGATGCCCTTGCATCATATTGTCACGACAAATTTGTTATCTATAGTTGTCATCTATACTTGTTAGTCATACAACATTAACAAGTTGTTGTAAAGAAAGGTGTAACATTGTAGGATTTGAAAACAACTTTTGACCCAATGCCTACTTGGACATCATCCCTTTATGCATAAGCAAGATAGTAATTAAGTGTTTTTCATGGCCATGTTATAGGCCAAGTATATATAAACCTCCTCACTTCAAAGAGATAAGGCTTAAATTAAGCTTTTTTTTTTTTTTTTTTTTTCATGGAAAACAACAAATTATAAAGAGAAATTTTAAACCTTTGAAGAATGAATAAAGAAATTTCGTAATTGAAAAGGGGCTTAAGATATGTTAAGAGCATTTAAGTTTAAATCCAAGAATCAGCATCCTCTTTTCAATTGGAATGAAATGGGGTTCAAGTGATGTAAGATCACAGAGACTCGTTAAAGTAGATGTTAGGAACGTTTAAGTTTAAATCTAAAACTTAGCATCCTCTTTTCAATTGGAATGAAATGGCGCTTAAGTGATGCTAGGATCATAGAGATTCCTTAAAGTTCAATTCAAGTTTTACAATCCTCTTTTGAGCTTCATAACGAAGCTAAAGTTTGAAATGAACGAGTAAAGATTAGGATTTAAAGATAGGAGATGATATTAAGAAATCCAAAAACATGTTTATTAAAAAGAGACGATGAATACCTAATAACTCAAGGTACAACATGATATGAATGGTTAATGGGCTACCGTTGAAGAATGCCAACACTGAATTGGAGAATCAGAAAAGATCAGCATGGCAACCTTCTTTGGAAATGAAATCATCATTGCTACGAAGGATTATTATTATTTTCAGTATTATGATAAATAGCATTCATCACTAAACAAAACAACTAATAAAATTGTTAGCTTAAATATTAAAATTTAGGTTTGAAAGTTTGATATTTGTATTTTCAAATTAAGTGAAATAGGGAAAAACGAATTAAGAGATATTTATTTTTAAAAATTTATTATAATAAATATGTTATTTTAAAAAATCCAAATTAGATAAAACATTTAACAAACAATTTTTTTTTTTAACTCTAAAGAATCATTAATTTATAACAATATAATAAAATTTAAAGAAATTTCCATAGTACATCCGTAAATGTTTACCACAACATAAAAGTGCTGTCATCATAATGCTACTAATGGCCATGCTTGTCTAATAATTCCGTGAAGTATAGGACCATGTTGAACTCATAATTGCATTACTTTCGCTTTCTAGTGTTTGAAAGAGAGTGGTATTTTGGCTTCTTGCGATCTGGAAAGTTTTTCTGGGGCTAATTTGGCCTTTTGGATCCCGGTAAAACGGGGATAAATATATAAAAATTAAACGTGTTATTTTGTCTTAAATATATAAAAACTAAACGTGTTATTTTGTTTTTATGTGTTCATAAAAGTTGGGCTCTCGCTCATTTGTCTTTTAGTATTGAGGAAAGTGTGGCAATTTGCGGTGAAAGAAAGAAAAATGGAACGAAACAAAAAAAAATTGTTTTAGGGTTATGTTTTGGAGTTTCAGGTTTTGGAATTAGGTGATTTTTTTTTGTGAAATTTTGATTTATCTTATTTAAATTGGTTCTTTGATTGTATATATGAATTTAATGCCTTAAAAAACTTCCAAAGCACTTCCATTTTGCAAGGTTATCTATCAAACTTTTATTTTCAATGAATTCTTATAGGATTTTAGAGAAATTAGAACAGAAAAATTCCGCTGAAACACAAGTCGAAAAAAATAATTACCATTTTAATTTGGAGTTATATACTAATGCAATAAAATAGCTGGATGACAGTTTTTTCTCTGTAAATTGAAAAATTAGGTAGTTGGAGTGTTTGAATCTTTTTTGGATGCTCAAAGTGGAAATTAGGTTGTTGGAGTGTTTGAATCTTTTTTGGATGGTGGAAATAGATTAACCACCATTAAAAATAGTTGGAATGTGAATTTTTTTTGGATGCTGGAAATGGAAATTAAGTTGTTGGAGTCTTTGAATCCTTTTTGGATGGTGGAAATGGATTAACCACCATTAAAAACTCCTAGGTAGCCAAAATTCTGACTTTTAACTTATAACCCAAATTTTCAAAAATTTCTGCCACCAAAATTTTTGGATTATTTTATGGGTTTTTCGATTAAACATTTTAAATTTAAGATATAGCTTTGTAAGACTCGAAAGGTCATGCATTTTACAATATATATTTTTAGTCCATATTAGATCCGGTGATTAAAGCTATATCTTCCCTATGATGTTTTATTGACTCATTCATATGGCCCGCTGGTCCTAAAAAGATGACAAACTTTAAATATCAGCTGCCTTGTGCATGAAGTTATAAATCTTTCATATTTTAATGCAATAGGATATCGACCATGAATCATACAGAGTGTATTGCAATAAATATGAAGACAACAATAAGTGCACCAGTCTGTCCTGCACATATACAATGTTACAAGTTAATAACTAATACAATATTAAACATATAGATACAAAAATGTAACATTTTTACACCGTTAAACACGAATCACATTTACATCTGCTATATATATATATATATATATTCGTACAGTACAATAGGTGCTTAGTCATAGCTCGATGCAGAACAGTCGGTCACTGAACTGGAATATAATTTTCATCTAGTTCACATCTTCTTGTTATCTGCGCTTCATACAAATCTCGTCCTTGCTGGTAGTGTTGAGTAAGTACGTGTCAGTTTTTCAAAGCATACTGTGATCCCTTGCTGAAATTTTCAATCTGGAACAACGCGGCTTGACATATTTAAATTTAATGATGCTGTCTTTACATATTACGATGATGCTAATGCGTAAAAGCTGTCGTTTTTAAACATTAATGTCAGGAATCTGTATCACTTCCTTGATTATTTTCTAAGACTATCTTCCTCAATCTACTTAAATATGATTAAACAGTAAATGACCACCCGGATCTAGTTCTACTGTGTTTATGTTCCATTATAATTTTAAGTTGTAACTATAAATATGGTCATTACACATGGATACCTGCCAAAGTATGGTCTGAGTTGTTTCGCATTAGTTGGGAAAATTGAGCAGCAAACGCTCAAGAGCTGTCTCTTTTGACCACTTTCTCTTTCCTCCAGAGTCACAATCATGTCACCGCAACTTGCAGTCGAGAGCGATCGTAATCAGCATTTAGCAGTGAGAAATATGATAGCAAAGAGCAAAAGCAATTGCCATCCCATAGTGTTGACCAATACCGTTGCTGAATGTAATGAGAATGGCAATTCTGTGATGCCCAATATCGTTTCAGAGGTTACTGAGAATAGGCATTTGCAGGAGCCGATCATTTCAGAAAGCAATCAGAATGAGAACATATCGTTTAGAAGGTAAGAATCAACACAATGCAGTAATATGTCTTCTTTTAGTTATTCCCTTTTTTATTGCATTTTTTTTACATAAGTGAAAGATGAAAGAAGCAAAGTTAGATGTATTCTACAACCTGAATGAAATTGCGGTGATTCATTTATGGAAGATAGTTTTATGAATGATACCAGTCATGGGTATCAAAGTGCGACTGAAGAAGAAAACAAAAAAATGTAAGACTGTAAAAGTTTTGAGTCATTGTAAGTGATAAACCAGCGAGTATGTTTAAGTGATAATTGAGTCAATTTCTATTGTAAGCTTAGAAGGCAAATTTAAGTTATCTTTTGAGTTATATTGAGCTATAAAGTAGTAATTAAGGAGAGTAAAAGAGAGATTGAAGATCAATCAAGTTTGTGTAATCAATAGAAAAACTACAACTCTTATGCCTTTTTATATGTAAATTATTTGTGTGATTTTGTAAGTTTAATCTTCTGCCTTTCCAACATCATTAGTTGATCAAAATCCTATGTGTTTTCTATTTATTAACTCCATTGAAATTATTACTTATTGCCTTACCTCATAGTGTAAAGAGGTCACTTTTTGTTGGGAAAATAGGTCATGCTTTTATTTTTGCGAAATCATACAAATTTTTGCATAAAAATTTTGGCATGAATTTGATAAAATCTATTGGAAATTTTTGAAATCCTTGATTATATCCATTGAATTTAAGGATTTTGAAGTAAAGAATTTGAGGATTTTGAAGATTTATTTCATGATTTTGAGGCTGCTAACTCCATTTCCTCAATTAATGAAGGTTAATATAGCCATTGAACTTTTTGATTTTGATTATACTGATTCCATTTAGGAAATTAATAAAAGTTAATAAAAACTTTGAAAGGTTTATGTCGGGGTTCTGATTCTTTGTTTGTCTTACGTAATTCCTTGTTTTGATATAGGTTGCATGGCAAAGTAGCAATTATTACCGGAGGTGCCCAAGGAATTGGCGAAGCTGCCGTTCGGCTTTTTGCAAAACATGGTGCAAAAGTTATAATAGCCGACATCGATGACACTGCAGGCGAGAAACTCTCCGAATCTTTGGCTCCTGCTGCAACATACGTGCATTGCGATGTTAGCAGAGAAGAGGATGTGGCGGAGCTCGTCAACATAACAGTTACCAAATATGGGAAACTGGATATCATGTACAACAATGCAGGAATCCTGGGAGATCAAAGCGAGCACAAGAGCATAATGAACTTTGATGGAGAGGAATTTGATAGAATAATGAGTATCAATGTGAAAGGAGTGGGGCTTGGAATGAAACATGCAGCACGAGTCATGGTTCCCAGGAGAGATGGGTGCATTATTTCTACTGCAAGTGTTGCAGGTGTTCTGGGAGGACTTGGACCTCATGCATACACGGCATCAAAACATGCTATCATAGGTTTAACAAAGAATGCTGCATGTGAACTTGGAAAATATGGGATTCGGGTGAACTCAATATCTCCTTTTGGGGTTGCAACGTCCATGTTGATAAATGCTTGGAGCGAATACGATGCAGAAAACACAGAAATGTTAGATGATGATCTCGAACATCGAAAGCAGAAAATAGAAGAGCTAGTTAGGAGCTTGGCAAATTTGAAAGGCCGAACACTTGGAGCCAATGACATAGCAGAAGCAGCCTTGTATCTTGCCAGCGATGACTCTCAGTATGTAAGCGGCCATAATTTAGTAGTGGATGGAGGTGTTACAAATGTAAATAATTGTATTGGTCTGTGAGACGTAATTTCCAAACAATTTGTATCCTTAGTTGCTTCCATTTGACCTAGATTGTTAGAAAACAATCTAGGTCAAACGGAAGCATTATATATTCCAGGAGGATCGTACTGATCGAGTTGTATATGTTTTCTTAGGCCAGGATCCTTATCTTTCATTCATTCAATGATTTAGTTATCTAAAACTACTTGTACTTTACCGTATTTTTAAATATTCTGCAATGTTTTATCGCTCATGTCTTGAATTATAAGGGAAAACGTCCCTTTTTTGTAGAATGAGAGCGGCAAACAGCAAGCCAAACTTGAAAAATATAAAAATTACAAATAGGCTATGGAACATATAAAGTAAAAGCAGTTGGGAAGGGTGAACATATATATGTTGCGAGGCTAGAATTTTGAGCAATCGAATTGCATTAGAATTTTTATTGTAAACGTTAAATGAGTCTGGAATGCGATCAGATTACAAATATTTTGAAGAAGTAATGTTCCAATAAAAATGGACGCATAAAATCGAAGGAGAAGACTGAGTTCTTCAAACAAAATCTAAAGGAAGCTTCGTATTTCTCAGTATATTATTTTGGAGTGTATTGAAAGTGTGTTCTGAATTTATTAAATTAAATATTCATTAAATTTGTTTATATGGAAATAGATTTAGATGGATCTTGTGGTAACGAGTTACGTTGTTATATTAATTATAAAATTTATCAATTCATTTATGTTATGTATTGGTATAAATTTACTGTAATTTTGGGTTTATCCAAAGTCCAAAAGTTTAAAGATTTGGAATTGTAATTAGTTTTTCATATAAGTTAAACTTAATTTGTTGAATAGTTTTAAATGATAGAATATAATATTTATGTAAGTGAAAATATAGATTTTATAATTACCAAAATATAAGTATTTATATTGTAATCTTATTTTCATGTAAATATTATATTTCAAATATATATATATATATATATATATATATATTTATTTTTCTGTGTAAGTGCATGACAACATCTCTATTATATTGGATTTAGATTTAGATTTAATGTCTTTCAAAGCACTCCTCAAATATAAATTAGTGTAGATTTTTTCAAAGCCATACCAAACTTGTAGCAATTAAATCCATACCAAAATGAAAGAAGGATGATTGTGTAGTATGAAGACATGTTATTAAATGTTAATTACAACCATTTATTCCATTTGTGCATGTATAATATTAGTTATACAAGTTTTCTTAGCCACCTCTGTTGATGCTATTCACATTCATGTCTTTCTTTAGTGTAGTTAAAGCATACCTTGAATGTGTTCCAACATTATGCGGTGTTCCTTAAGTATTAAACTTGAAATGTAATCCATGTATAGAGAGGTTATCCATTATCATAATACAAGGGTATATTTCACATATTTCATCTTGTTTTCCTCTTGTATTTCCTCCTAAAGTGGGTGACCATTAACCCAAGAATGTTTCAAATACAATATTACTAGACTGAATACTCCATAGCCTCCTCACTATTTAAATCCTAATTGGTTGTCATTCTATCATTAATGAGTATTCACTAACTAGTGGGTCTTGTTTAATAGAAGGGGTTTCCATTAAATTACTAGCAAATACTATGTAAAGGGTCTTATTTAAAGAGGATGACCACATACACCAATTGACGAAGTATTATGTAGCTTAAAGTAGAGAGACTAGTGTAGGACCCTAGTTGATGAAAACACATTCCAGGGTCTATCATTTCAAGTTTTATTATTGTATCGATCCTAGGACTTGTGGGTTACGATTCCATAAACTCAGCTCATCCTTGCATCCACTGCAAAAACTAAACAACTTTTTTGTCTACATGTAACGTTAATTCATATAATAGATTCAAGAGATCTATGCATCAAGCCATCAATGCATTAAATCACCATGCCACAGACATATAATTATATAAAGTAGAAATCAAATTGCATTAACTAAACCCAATAAACTATTACATAATGCCTATTGGTGCCTTGGCTAGCCATATTTTCATTTTAATGGTCGCCTCTTTTCAATGCCCAAAGGCTAAAATTTATAGAGGAAATTGCAATATGGTCGATCATTTCAAGATCAATGATCTTCTCCATAAAACTCTCAACATGATCATTTCCACAAAGCTCTCAACATGAATTTTTTCACAAAACTCTCAACATAATCCCTAAGATCCCTCACAAATTTGATTTTCAAGCTTTTTAACAAATCCCTTGCCTTTTGAAGTGTTTTTTTCATTTTCAGCTTCAAGAAGCTGTTCTTTCTAATTTTTTTCAAAAGATGGTTCAATGCTCCTGCATTAGACTCCCAAGGTACAAAAAATTATGACCTCCTGGTTATATTATTTCTGGTCTTCTCGTAAAATCTTCAACTCATGAGCTGCAACACGACTCTGCAATAACAAGTCTCTGCCTTGCTACATAATACCTCACCAAACATTCTACTAAGTTTGGGCTTTTGGCATCTTCTCGGTTCTTTCTTCTAGAACCATTTGAGCACTCCTTGCTCTATGATGCAAATTTTCTTACCTTCATTTATTGTCACTTGAACAAAAAACACAAATCTCTTACCATATCTTTAATCTCTTGTACCTTATTTCATTGATTATCCTCCAAATTACACATAAGAATCTTCTACGCTCTCATACCACCTGATGAAAATGAATTCTTGGGTCTATCATTTCAAGTTTTCTTATGGTATAGATCCTAGGACATGTGGGTTATGATTCCACAAACTCATCTCATCCTCTCATCCACTACAAAAACTAAACAAATTTTTTGTCTACATGTAACACTAATTCATCAAATAGAGTCAACAGATCTAAGCATAAAGTCATCAATGCATTAAATCACCATGCCACACACATAGAATTATATAAAGTAGAAATCAAATTTCATTAACTAAACCCACTAAACTATTACATAACATCAATTGGCGCCTTGGCTCACCATATTTCCATTCTAATGACCGCCTCTTTTCAATGCCCAAAGGCTACAATTTATATAGGAAATTACAATATCATGGTTTATTTCAAGATCCATGATCTTCTCCATAAAAATCTCCACATGATCCTCTCCACAAAGCTCTCAACCTAATTTGTTTTCACAAAATTCTCAACATAATTCCTAACATCCCTTAAAAATCTGAATATTCAAGATTTTTAACAAACCCTTGAATTTTGATGTGTTTTTTTCATTTTTTCCTTCAATAAGTTATTCTTGCTAATGTTTTTCGAATGATGGTTCAAATCTCTCGCATCACTAGTATGTCCTCTCCCTTAAAAAGTAACATGCTCATCAGGGATGAAGGTGAGGAAATTAAGGAAATATTTACATAATAACTACTAGTGGGTGCTTTCATAGAGATGCTACAAAATTTTGGTGTAATGGTAAAAAACAAGTAATTTTTTTAGGAACATGCATGCGTCCATAGATATATAAACATAAAGTGTTTTTCAAGGTTGAGAAATTATCGAAGCTCTATTTTGGTATTATGATGTGGCTAAGGGACACACACATAAATTTTTTAATAAAATAATAGACATGTTATTTTAGGGTGCATGTTCTTTAGGTAATGCATCTATGTTACTATGCCTACTAAAAAAAAAGAAAGCAAACAAACTAGGCCTATGGTGTTTCATTGTCTCCCCCAACCCATGCAAACTAAATTTATACCACCATACAGGAGCATGTCAACTTATAGTTAATGCACAATGTATGTCCCTAGTAGAGGTTTAGCAGTTCATAGGTTGATTGGAAAGATGGAAGATCAAAGTTTCATGTTTCTTTTTCCTTCAATCAAATACAAAATTTAAAAATTTTAAAGTACATTTTTCTTCATCTTTAATTACATATTTATTCAACATAATTAACATCTTTCAATAACTTGAACCAAATAAAGAAAACCAACACCATAGCACATCCACAAGAAAAATTTAACTTGAAGGATAATACCATCCAAAAAAACATAAATTACAAATGATTTAAATTAGTTAAAAGTATTAATTGAAGAGCTTAGGCACAGAAGAGAACCATCACAAGTCTCATTAGCCAGATTCCTTGATAGCAGTATTACATACATAAAATGTGTTCATGTGAATATAGATTTGAGATAACATAATTAGACTCCAATGGTATTGGAAAAGAGAAAGTTAAATATTTGAATACCACCGAAAAGATGATCGTGGGTTTATTTATTGACCCAAGAACAAACATAACCCATGGTCATGATATGAGGAATATATGTCTTTTCATGGATTGGTGCACATTCAATTCAAGGAAAGAGAAATAGAAGATTCATTGGTTTATAGTTTTTATAAAACTCGTTGTCTTAATAAGAAGGTTCCATTATATTTCCTTCAGAAATTTTGGGTTGAATTCCTAATTGATTTCTATGTTAACTATTTTCACATTAATGAGTTCTACCGGGTTGGTATTAGTTCCGCCTACGATTGACCAAATACTAGGTGTAATCTATTGAGAATACCACTTGATCCTATGCATATACCTAACCCCTTAAAAAAAAAAACCTATAGGAACCTCAACTTTCTAATCACCTTGTTGATACTAGAAATGTGATAACATGTCTCACACATAGTCCAATGAAACATAGTTCATTTGTGGTTCATGCCAAATGAGATCCATCAAAGTTTCTTAGACCTGTAAGTGTGAGACCTTTGGGCCATAGTGATTATATATATAAACTAACTCTATACAAATAATTGTTTCAAAAAATATCTAAATTAAAACAAAAAAGACGTCATGGAAAACGTGCAACACAAATATTTTATCTTGAAAAAACTAACTAGGAAAAAAAACAATATTTTTGATATTTTTTTTTTTGTATAGTGTCGCAATATAATATATATCTCGCAGAATCCATAAAACCCCAATATATTTACCATGTATTAGCATAAAATCATAATTTATTAGTTGAAACTATAAAATAATACAAAAAACAACCTTGAACCACAAAACCACTAAAGGTGAAAATTGTGTGCCAAAAAAAGAAAAGAAAAAAAAAACATTTGATTTTTTTTGGTAAGTGCTACCCCCAACCC
This sequence comes from Pinus albicaulis, assembly GCA_034641835.2. Classification (NCBI taxonomy): domain Eukaryota; kingdom Viridiplantae; phylum Streptophyta; class Pinopsida; order Pinales; family Pinaceae; genus Pinus; species Pinus albicaulis. Next base: position 548,645,246 of record CM076573.1, read on the forward strand.
ACATGTAGAGGGGCTTTTACCCCCATACGAATCCCCCAAGCAGAGGGCCATTTACCCCCTCTGTGAATCCCCGAGCAGGGGGGTCTTCCTCCCCCTTGTGACCCCCGCATTGCACTTGACATAATGTACAATGTGCGGGGATAGTCATGCAAAATATATATATATATATATATATATATATATATATATATATATATATATATAAGTCATTCTCACACTTGTTTTCCTTGAACACATGGGGTCACAATAGCACATGATCACTAAGAAATTTCTATAATACATTACTAAACCATTGGCCAATATTCAATTTCCAATTAGTTTAAGATATTTAACCTTAATAAACATCACACAAACTGGAAATTCATTGGCTTGATCATAATTTATTGATGTATTAATGGTTTTCTTCCTTAATATGAATTCTTCTAACCAATAATATTTCACGATTTATTGTATTTTAAGGAAGCAACTACATATATATGTCCTACAAAAAAATTTATGTACATTGAATTGCAAATGTATAGGATTTTGTTAACATAGTTAAAAGAAAAAATGGATATGAGATAGAGAGTCATATATTTGAACTTGGTTTTATAAGTTTAGAGATATCATCATAGTTTGTTGAAATGTCTAATTCTCCCACCTCTAGCATGATTTTTTCAACAACTACACATGGGTCTAGGTAAGTTATACATGATCCCATTCATCGATAAAATCTACTTATTAACAATCATCCCATTCACAACCATTAATATATGCTCCGTAAAAGGAAGTTGTTATTCATGCCCATATTTCGAACAATTAGTTGTCTGAGCTATGAATTAAGTGAAATGCATGAGCTTCTTGTACTATGTTGCAATGAACACTTCCCAAAAAAAAAATTTCACATAAATTATCCCTATTGTTGTTTGTTTCTCATTTTATCCATGTGATATTACTGTAGAAAACCATTGGATTATAGATTTTTCATCTTGGATATCAGGATTTATTGGTAATTTCATCTCGTCTCATCATACTATAGTTTTAATGCATTTCCCACCTCCTCCCTTCATAGTGTAGTTTGATGCATGCCCCACCAACACCATGCCCATGTTTCCCATGCCTACTCTCAAACTAGTTCCAAATATGGGGTACATTGTATGCTTTATGCAATATACCTAACCATTGAAATACACATACATTTTTTAACTTCCCTGCACAACGATATGACAAAACCCATTTCTGATTCATCTGTATAATTATGTCCTTTAAAAGTGATAATATAAGATTTGAAAGAAATGCTGCAGATAATGTAGGTGATGGAGCTTATCATTGATTATGTATAATTTTGTTTCCTTTACTATTATCCTCATTTCATTGTTGTTATTTGGCCAATGATTATATGTGATATGTACCATCAATATAGCCTGATATGAATGATAATATTAGCTCTAAATCTCAATCTTTAGTTCAATGGTGTAGTTCTTAGAAAAATATACAACTGATAATATAATTCCAAGGGGAAATATATCCCCGTATATTCTAAATGTTTCATTTTTACATCATGCTACATGCACACATTGAATATGTGGATTAGTTTTTATAAAATATTCCTTCATGAAATCACATTCTCATACCTAATGGCACAAAATAAGGTCATAAGAAAAAATATATGTTGAAGTTCAAGGTGTAGTTAGAAAAAATGTACCTTAACTTACCTAGGAATTCACTAATGCAATCCTTTTTGTATCTTTCTCACTATCTAGTTCATAGGTAAAAAATTTAAAATTCTACATATTTACTATCATATTCCCAAATTCATTGTTCTCATTTTCATGAATGTGCCAGATCAATAATGAAAATCCACTATACTTAGAGTATGCATGATATAAACAATATTTTTCATAATAGTTTTTTACGTTGGGCTTTGGACACAACATGAGATGAATAAATTATATTGCTGAAATAGTAGCGATATGGATAAGAAATCCTGTAAAATTTTAGGATGCAAAACATCATGTATGTTTACATATGTGTCATAAAAATAGTCAAATTATACATGGTAACTACAACAACATGTGTTATTACCTTATGCATATTCTAACATACCAAGTTTTACATTTCTAAAAGTATCTTTGGAAAAGGTTTAATTTCATGTGAATTTTTGTGAATCTCTATTAAAATTTTATTTGATTCATGTAGAGAAGTTCCTAACATGTCTATGATGGTTGCTATAACCTTTTATCAACTTTAGCACATCCTTTTGATTAGATAAAGATGTAGTATTTTTATTCCAAAAGTTGTGTACTAGATCCTTAACAACATGAGTTAACACCATGTTTGAACAAGGAAACCAACTAATGAAGGCCCTATAATTTTCCTGACCTGGGCTAGCAACTTTTGTTGAAATCTACAATAAGAAATAGTCAAATTGGCATCTAGAAACAAAATCTAGAAAATGGGACCCAAAAATGGTTACCATGTGGGGCTTTTGATTTAATTATCCTTGATTAAATTAAAATAAAATTGTAATCTTATCTCATAAAAACTTGTAATGGTTAACTAAGTGTGATAGACTTAGTTAGCTCAATAATTTTGAGTTGAGGGTCAAAGGATAGGCATGTAGAGTGATTCTATTATTTACAGGGTCCAGTTGCAGTTGTAGCACTAGTGTGGTGTGAGTTTGATCAGTTAACACACATTAATTGAGTTAAAACTAGTTTAACTAGTTCTAACTAATTGATGAGCTAGTTGAAGATCAAGTGAATTAAATTATAATTAATTCACAAGTAGTGATCTACCAAGTAATTTATGATTCACTATTAATAGATGAATGCATGTCAATTATGATGGAGACCCAGTTGAGACAAAGGTTTAAGACAAGTAAACTATCAGTTGTATTTTTTCCGAACTGCCCAGGTGAAGTTATGAAGTCAGAGGAAGAATCCATAGGGATTTCACAGTCGAAGAAGGTTTATTATCATATTTAATAGTAATTAACTGCCTAGGTATTGCGTGAGGAAGGCTTAGCTAAGAAGGGACTGAGAATTGGCTAAGTGTTGGTCAATTTTTCCTTGTAATTGCTAGCGAGTTTTGAACAGGATCAGGGTGAGACAATCTGTAGAGTGCATGATTTTCTCAGCATGAGAAAACATTGTATTGTTTCATGATTCTTTTACTATGTACAATATATTATAGAGGGGTTTTGAGCAGGTGCTTTCCCCACGAACATCTTGTGTTGTGTGAGTGATAATTTCCTTTCTCTTACTGGCATGTGATTGAGCGATCATATTTTATATTCCACAAATATTGTAGAAGGATTCGGTATTTTTTTCTAGTACATTGCATGATCAAATTGAATCCATTGATATAATTTCTACATGGTATTATAGTTATGTTAGAAATTTTCTACATGGTATCGGAGCAAGAATTGTTTGGGTAGTGATTTTGCAAGGAATATATGAAAATTTGTATGCATAATTAAAATAAAAATAGCATATTTGGATTTCTTGCAAAAAAATACCCAAATGGAAAAAAAAACGATTGGTCGAATCGGAGCTCTGATGAGGGAGATATTGGTGATTTAAAATCAACTCTATTTTTAGAAAAGTTTGTGATAGCAGGACAATTACAATGTGCGCAAGTTGGAAAAGGAAAGAAAGCCAAGGGAAATAAATCGAAAGGCAAAGAATACAAGAGATAATTTTCCTAGATTATGTTTTTTCACTATCATTAACATGGGAACTATGCTTCAAATTTTTCACAGAAGAAGGAAAGAAAGAAGGATCCTACAGTTTCAGGAGGTGAAGAATTGGCTTCATAGTTCAAGCTTGATTTTACTCTCATTTCATGCATGAATAGAACTGTAAAGGGTTGCATGTGGTATCTAGATAACGGTGCCTTGTTCCATATGACGGGGATTTAATATCTCTTCAGTGACTTGGAGGAGAAGGACCTCCAACAAAACATAGAGTTTGGAGATGACGACAGATATAGCATGACTGACATAGGCACAGTTACCTTTCAGAGGGATTCTGGCTCCCTTCTCACACCAGCAGATGTTTTTCATGTTCCAGGACTAAGTAATAATCTTGTCTCCATAGAGGTATTGGAAGATCGTGGTTATGAGGTGATGTTTAAAAAAGGAAAGGTGTTCCTTAAACAAATAGCCATGGGATAGGTGAAGTAGATAGGTTCAAGATTCAAGAACCTGTATGCTCTTGAGGTTGAGGATGCATGAAAATATTTGAGGTGCAAAGCAATGGTTAATGACTTGGTGGTTGAGAGGGAGAAATTATCTCTCAACATGCAACCCGACAAGAAATATTAGAAGGTTATGGAGCTGCCACAATTGGAGAAGCAGAGAGGAGACTAAGTGGAAGAGTCCACTCAAAAAGAGATCTCCAGGAGGTGGAAATTTCGAGCCAAAAGGGCATAGGGAGTACATGCAGTTACAGCTCCAGGTGTGAGGTGGGATGATCTACAGAATTGATCCCAAAAAGAAATTTGGGCAGGGTCCATTGAGATGGTGTGTCTCATGGATCGAAACTTGCTATGAGGAGCCCACAACACAATAGTATTAAGAAGGATCGGTTAGATTGATATAGTTAGATGTTAGGAAGACATAAATCAGAGTGACATGTGTCACATACTGAAGCATAGATCAGAGTTGGTGGCAGTGCAAAGAGCATAAATGCAGATGGAAGCAACAACGTACAGAATTGAGTAGATATGTGAAGTATCTAGCAGCATTTAGAAGACTTTGATGACAACTGCATTATACTAATTCAATTGTTTGGAGGCTACTCAGTTTCAGGAGAGTTTCATATGAAACAACACTAGTAAGTGTTGCATGCAGAACATTCCAAAGGTACCAGATCGAGGCATGTTGATTCTTTTCTTATTGAAAGTAAATGTTGAAATTTGCAACAACAAACAGTGAAATTATCATCCAGAATCAAAATCTAGAAAATAACACCTAGAAATGGTTACCATGTGAGGCTTTTGATTTAATTATCCTTAATCAAATTAAAATAAAATTGTAATCTTATCTCTAAAAACTTATAATAGTTAACTAAGTGTAATAGACTTAGTTAGCTCAAGAATTTCAAGTTGAAGGTCAAATGATAGGCATGTAGAGTGATTCCATTATTACATTGTCCAGTTGTAGTTGTAGCACTAGTTTGGTGTGAGTGTGATCAATTAAATCACATTAATCGAGTTAAAATCAGTTTAAATAGTTTTAAGTTATTGATGATCTAGTGGAAGATCAAGTGAATTAAACTAGATTTAATTCACAAGTAGTGATCTATCAAGTAACTAATGATTCACTATTAATAGTTGCATGAATGCCAATTTTCATGGAGATCTAGTTGAGACAGAGGTTTAAGACAAGTAAACTATGAGTTGTATTTTTGGTGAACTGCCTAGGTGCAGTTATAAAGTCAGAGGAAGGCTCCATAGGGATTTTGCAGTCAAGGAAGGTTGATTATCCTATTTAATGGGGATTAAATTCCTAGGGATTGCATGAGAAAGGTTGGGCTAAGCAGGGGATGAGAATTGGCTAAGTGTTAGTCAAATTTGCCTGAGAATTGCTAGTCAGTTTTGAGTAGGATCAGAATGAGACGATCTTAGAGTGTAGGATTTTCTCGGCATGAGAAATAATTTTATTGTTTCATGATTATTTTACTATGTACAATATATGATATAGGGGTTTTGAGTAGGTTCTTTCTCGAAGAACATCTTGTGTTGTGTGATTGATAATTTCCTATCTCTTACTTGCACATGATTGAGCGATCGTGTTTTATATTCCGCAAATATTGTAGAAGGATTTTGTATCTTGTTTTAGTACATTGCATGATCGAATTGAATCTATTGATATAATTTCTACATGGTATTATACTTTTGTTAGAGATTTTCTACAAATTTTTCTCTTATAATTAAATACTTTTTGACATTTTTTCTATATATTTTAAAACTATGAGATTTGCATATGATCGAATGAAGTCACCTTGTGGACTTGTTTATAATATATTCTAATATTAAACACCAAGTCATGTTACTATATATTGAGTGAGTAATTTTTTCAATTTTATTAAATGTATGTTTAATATTTCTAACAATAGAATTACTAGTGTCTAAACTTCTAACTATCCTTATGCCTAAATTATACTAACAATAGATTAATAATGTGCTGTTAATAAATCTAAAAATAATTGAAATTTAACTAAATCCATGGGAGCAGGTAAATTGGTTATTTCCATGTTATGAAGTATTATTTGAACCATGACATCAAGGTTCAAATCTCTCATGGGTCAAACCAAGAAAAAAAGGACATTTAGCCACATCAGTTTTTTGTACCAAAAAATTGTAAAATTTTTATTCCACTACCAATAGATAATTTTTTTATGCAACTTTAATTCAAAGTGTGCTAGAGAAATTTCATCCACATCAATATGTGTGAGAGTTATTTACTATGCACTTGTTACCCAAGGTAATGAAGGTGTACATGAAATGTTGATCCCTTTTCTAGTAGAGTACAACACTTCACTCACCCGGTTATCGAGATTGGGGGTGCAATGAACAATTGTTTGGTTTGTATGTTGAACATATACATATTCAAATTAAACTTTCACATGAAGATCATATTCCATATAAACTTGAAAAACATTCAATTTTTAAATTTCCACCTCTATACACTCAACATCATAAAAATGTTTAACTTCTTCTTCAACCATGTCAATGCTTATTCATGGAAGATTGGATGGAATTCTACTTGTCAGAATTTGAATGGCATCCATTAGATGTACATTTCACTTATGGAAAAAAATAGACTCCACCATGACACTCATTTTATGCGGATTTTAGATTCTGATGGGTGGATTCCTATGTTTCTCCATTCCCAATCTTGCCTTTTCTCTTAGATCTAATTAGAATTTTGTAGGGGGAAACAACTTCCTTCTTTACTTTTTTTACGCATAAGTCTAATATCTAGAAAAATGTGAATATGAAGATTGTGTACCTTGTAAACAAGGCTTTGATTTTGGCTCCTTAATATTACTTAAATTATATTGGACTGATGGTGTGGGAATGACTATCCTCCCAACCGTAGACTTGGCACAACAATTGGTTACCCCTGACCCTTAATCTATTATTGCCACATTTACCAATGTTTTCTCTTGCCCCAAATATATGTCATCTTCTTATGTCCCCCTTTATTATATAAATTATTTCCATCATAAATGACTAAATACAAAGACTACTTGTCATAATGATCCTATAATACCCAGAAAAATATGAATACTAAGATTTCATACCTTGTATCCAAAGTCTTGAATCTTGTCGCTTACTATTGCTTCAAAAATACTTCAACAATGGTATGGGAATGAATCTCCTCCCAACCTTAGACTCAACTCGACAACCAATCACCCCTGAGTCTCAATATGTTATTTAAACATTTACTCACATTTCCTCTTACCCCCAAAACATCCATCTTCTTATTGCCCCCTTTTTTATATAGAGACTTTCAATAATAAATGACTCAATCCCAAGAGTACTTATCATATTTATCATTAATTTTTCTTTATTATGTCTTGTTTCTCTTTCGCTATGGCTTCATTTTTTTTATTAATTCAATTCATTTGGGGAATGATACACTTACCCACTTTAATTAAATTCATTATGACGTTAACTTAATCATGTGATTCATTGTTCCATAATATTTGTTGAGGAATATAGTGGAAACTAGATTAGGTGATATATCTTACTTTGATAATTGGTTGTGATGTATTTTTTCTTAAATAAACTAGCTTCTTATTTCTTTGATTATTATAATGTTCTTATCATCAAACAACTACCAAAATATGAAGATCAAATAAGCAACAGGACACAAAATATAGGTTGTAGCCCAAGGCCAACACCTATCCTCTTGAGAGGAAAACCCACAACACATCTTCTCTTCTTATAGAAAGTTCAGATGACGAATTCCAAGACCTGAGACCCTTCTGAAAGACCCCTTCAAGACCAGGTCAAAATTCTCCTTCTTGATGAAAGTTTCTAGCTACGTTGACCTAGTAGCTTCCAACAATTTCGACCCAGTAACTTCTATTAAGATCAACCCAATAACTTATAACAACTTCATCCCAACAATTTCCAACACCTTTGACCTAAAAAATTCTAACAACTTTGGCGTAGAAAATTCTAGCAACGCCAACCTTCCATCAATTTTGACCTAGCATCTACTTTGATTTCCCACCAACTTGAAATTCCACAACACTTTCTTCTGTAACTTTGAATTCCCCAGTTACTTCTGCATTTTTAGTCTAGAAACTAATTTAGAAACCAAAATATGAGAGAGAGAAAAGAGAGGTCCAAAAATTCAATCTTGCTCCTCTTTTTTCTTTTCCTGATATTTGTGCCTTTCCAGCTTCTTTGTTGAGGATATCAAACCTATTTTCTTGCTTGAATGAATATCTCTAAATTAATTCAATGTTACCTTATATATAGGCTTCTTCGGAACTCCAATTTCTCCGCATGAGGTCGATTTGTTTGATAAGGTATTAGAGGGTATTTATAACACTTTTGACTTTATAAAAAAATTCTTTAGAAGATACAACATTCCCAAAGGGGTCTTACATGTATAACAGTGACTCTTTTTACTTCATATCTCACTTTCAAACCTAGAAGCCCTCAATGGGTGATTGACCTATAAATAAATTTATCATGAGCATGAAACCCATGCATCACGAATGACAATAATAATTTATTTTATGTTTAATATCAAATACAAAAAATCATGATTAGAATATAAATCATGAATAAATAACCTAGTTACACATTTCAATGGTCCCTCGAAACTAGGTAGGTATTCATAATCCATACATGGTACTTGGACATTATCATACTGAATAATTCTCATAATACGATTCAGATTGGTAAGACATCTCTTAAGCTATCATATCATCTTATATCTCAAGCATATCAACCAAGATTGTCACATAGAAAGGCCTTGACTAATAGCTATATCTCTCCAACATATCAAAGCATAATGTTGGAAATACAATGATTAATAAACACCTTTCATCATTGTCTCTCAAGGAACATACCCCATCCAAATGTTCACAAGGTATGTCCTTTTAGGACCATTCCTGTCTTGGAATAACAAATCCTCAAAGAATTTCCTCTTCGAATACTCTTTCCTATTGGATTCCCTACCACATCCTCAAAGAGTATGATAATAAATCTCGGATGCTCACCCAATCCTCCATTTTTTTTTTATAACATGAATACAAGAATGATGTGCTTATCTCTCCCTCCAAAGTAGGAAGGATCTACACATTCCTATAAAAGGAATATTCCCAAGCTCCCTTTTAACAAGGGACTTTACCAACTCTCTCTCAACTATGGACTTGTTTCAAAAAACAAATATATGATATTTGGTGAAGATCATGGTACTATTAACTGCTTCTAGGTCTCTGCTTACCGCAACATGTCATGAACTTCATATTCTTCATCATAAATTCTTCGTAGGGCATCAACCATCTTCTACATCACTTTCTATTCAACTAGACATAGTGTTGAAACAATAGTCATGTCATCCTTCTCTTCCTCAGAAAGTGATCTTATAGTTCACATCTAGCTTTCCTTCATATAGCTACCTCTACCAAGTCATTTTTATTTTAGGATATTCCATCCAATCTCATGTGTACTAGTTGTAAGTGATTTATAATTTTTTTTTTCGATATCCTTGTTTTAATCCAACCAAATGTTTTCAAAAATAAAAAATCAACATCAAATCAAAGTTACCTTTTTATGACGGCATTTTGTCATGACATCAGCTTCTTGCGACACCAACATCCTACACATGTATGAATTCATCTCCCACACATTCATTACCAAGATTCTTCTTTTGTAGTATACATACTACTGTCTTCACACTTTTTTCTTCCATGGAGATATCATTTCTGATCCTTCTAGTCAATATCAGATTTTTATTCCTTATCTTATCTCATAGATGAATCTTCGCACAAACTCTTCTTTCATTTTCTTAACATATTCCTTTCCTCAAGATCTTCTTGACATGGTTATTTCAACTTACGAACCATGATTTTCAACCACCTCAAGTTCTTCTTGAGGTTAATATTATGTTGATTTCATCTTGTTAATATGTAGAAGAGTTCAAGGCATATTGTTTACTAGCCTTCCTCCATCTTTCTAAAGGAATATTTTTGTTTCTTTTATCATGCTCAAGAGATAGAGCCTTCTATCCATTCTATCTACAACCATATGATGACATGACTTTATGTATTTATCAAACATATACATACCTCTCCGTTCATGTGGCCATCTATACTTCCTTCACATAGCTTCGTTTCCTTGGTTGAAGATGAAAGTACTTCAACCAACTTGTCATCGTTTACATCTTTTTCATCATATTGTCATCCTTTTAACTTGCAGATTCCACATAATGTGGAATGTAGACTATCTCCTAGATACTTACTTCTTCTTAAGTAGAGGTGAATCTTCTAACAAAGATTGCAATGGAGGATCTTAATGATACTCATTTTGCAAATGCTCCATTCTAATGATGATGATGCATGCTGATTTGTTTCTCTTCGATATTGCTAGATGACTTTCATCAACCATATAGATTGCTACATCAGTTGTCCTTGTATGTTTCCAAAGGAAACGGCATGAGCTACTTCCTTTGTATTAGGATGACTGCTACAACCATGTACACTCTCTACTTTAGCTATCCTTCCATGCTTTTATGATGATGTTATCTTTATCTTGATGTAATGCATCATATTATAGTTGTGATGCTTCCTATAACTAAAAAGAACCAAGTGAGGGAGATTATCTCAGACATAGTAGATATTTTTCACTTCCTCCTTTGATTTCTTCTTTTCTCATTCTTCCACTTCACTTCTTTTGTAACATGGGATTCATTTCTTTCTTTACTTTTCTTGTTTTCCTTCTTGAGTTTATGCCAATTTCTCCTAAAGTGTCCATAGTCATTACATTTATACCATTGCATCTTTAACATGCCAAAATTCTTCTTTTTACGAAGATCAAACCTTCAAAACTTCCCTTAGAGTGTTTTATTGGCTCATTTAGAAAAGATATGGAGAATATGGTATATGGTCCTTACCAAACTTTAAATATCAAGTACCTTATGCAGTAAGTTATAATGCTTTCATATTTAAATGCAATAGGATAACCACCATATACTACTCTGTCCTGCACATATACAGTGTAATAAATTATACATTATTAAACATATAGATACAAAAATGTAACAATTTTACACCGTTAAATGACAAACAAATTTACATCTGGTAAATCATATAGGTTGTATATGTATTTGTGTACAGAGATTTAATAGTGCCACTGGTCCTACAGTCGAGTCATACCTCGATGCATATCCTTTTCATTTAGTTCACATCTTCTTGTTATCTGCGTTTCAAACAAACCTCGTCCTTGCTGGTAGTGTTGACGAAGTTTGTGTCAGTTTTTCAAAGGCTACTATGATGTTTACTAGAATAATTTTTCAAAGGCTACGAGGATAACTTTTCAACCTGGAACGACGCGGCTTTATATATTTAAATTTAATAATGGTGTCTTTCTTTCTTCCACTTGGGTTCGCATTCGGTTTTGTATATTTCGTGGTATCTTCTAGCGGTGATTACGATGATAGTAATGCGTAAAAGCTGTCGTTTTTAAACATAATGTCAGGATTCTCCATCGCTTCCTTGATTCCCGTTGAGAAAATTAGAGCTTAAATCCTGATTATTTTCTAGGACGATCGTCCTCGATCTACTTAAATATGATTAAATTGTAAATAAGCGAATAAGCATCCGGATCTTAGTTCTCTTATTTGATATTCCATTGTAACTTGTAACTATTAATATGATCATTACTCATGGATACCTGTCAAATTATTTTCTGAGTTGTTTCCTATTAGTTGGGAAGCTTGAATAGCAATCGCTCGAGAGCTGTGTCTTTTGACCAGTTTCTCTTTTCTACAGAGTTCCAATCATGTCACCGCAACTTGCACTCGAGAGCTATCGTAATCAGCATTCAACAGTGAGAAATATGATAGCAAAGAGCAAAAGCAATGGCCATCCCATAGTGTTGGCCAATACCGTTGCTGAATCTAATGGGAATGGCCATTCTATGATGCCCAATATTGTTTCAGAGGTTATTGAGAATGGGCATTTGCAAGAGCCGATCATTTCAGAAAGCAATCAAGACAATGCAGTACTTGTACTCTACCGTATTTTTAAGGTTTTTCTTTTCGTAGAATGTGAGCGGCCAACAGCAACCCAAAATTAAAAAATATAAAAAATACAATAGTCTAAGGAACGTATTAAGTAAAAGCAGTTGTGAAGGGTCCACAGTCCAGGCGAGTCACGACATATATGGATAATCGCATTAGAAATTTGAGCAATTGACACCGTTAGCGACAATGCATTGCAAACATGTAAAGGAAGCAATGTATTACTAGTAAATTTTAAACACTTGACTGTGGAATGTGACAAATATTTTAAATAACTAATGTTCCAATAAAAATCTACGCATAAAATCGAAGGAGAAGGCGGAGTTCTATGTGATGAGAGTACAAATATTTTAAAGAAGACGGAGTTCTTCAAACAAAATCTAAGGGAAGCTTCGTATTTCGTAGTATAGTATTTTAGAGTATATGGAAAGGGTGTTCGGAATTTATTAAATTAAATATTCGCTAAATTGGTTTATATGGAAATAGATTTGGATGGATCTTGTGACAAGTTATAAAATTTATCAATTCATTTATGTTACTTATTGGTATAAATTTACCCTTATTTTGGATTTATCCAAAGTCCAAAAGTGATTTGGAGATTTGGAATTGCTATTTGTTGATTATATAAAATAAATTTAATTTTGTTGGAATAGTTTTAAATAATAGAATTTAATGTTATTTTTTTGGTATAAATATACTCTAATTTTGGGTTTATCCAAGTCCGAAAGTGATTTGGAGATTTGGAATTGCAATTTGTTTACTATATAAGATACATTTAATTTTGTTGGAACAATTTTAAATGATAGAATTCAATATTTATCAAGGTGAAAATATGGATTTGATAATTACTAAAAATATCATTTTTTGGATTCAACGGGGTTAAGAAAGTCATTTAACTATGACCATTTCCATAAGAGGTACTCTAATTTTGGGTTTATCCAAAGTCCAAAAGTTTAAAGATTTGGAGATTTGGAATTGTAATTTCTTTATTATATAAGATAAATTTAAATTATTTAGAATAGTTTTAAATGATAGAATTTACTATTTATCGGGGCGAAAATATGGAATTGATAATTACTAAAATATAAGCATTTAAGTATTGAGGATTTCTACATTGCATTATATTAGATATCATTTTTTGGGATTCAACTTCGTTAAGAAAGTCATTCAACTATGACCATTTCCATGAGAGGTAGTCGTAACTAACTATTTTCTCATTATTTTTTGAATAGTCCACTTAGCACTCATTGCATCAGGTGATTGAAACTAGTGAAAGGAATCTATTGTAACTAACTAATTTCTAATGTTTTTAAAATAGTCCACTTAGCATTCATTGCATCCAGTGATTGAAACTAGTGAAATGAATCTATTGTACCTAGTAGAGGTTTAGCACTTCATATGTTCACTAGAAAGATAAAATATCAAAATTTCATGTTTCTTTTTTCTTCAATCAAATATTTTTTTTAATTACATATTTATTCAACATAATTACCATGTTTGAATACCTTGAACCAAATAAAAAAACCAACACCATAGCAGGTCTACAAGAAAAATTTAACTTGAAGGATAGTACCATACAAAAAAAACATAAATTACAAATGATTTAAATTAGTTAAAAGTATTAATTGAAGATCTTTGTCACACAAGGGAACAAGCACGACTCCCAGTAGCCACATTCCTTGATAGCATTATTGTATACATAAAATGTGTCCATGTTCAATTTAAAAATACCACAGAATATAAAGTCGAGATAACATAATTCTACTCCAATAATATTGGAAAATAGAAAGCTAAATATTTGAATACCACCAAAAGATGATTGTGGGTTTATCTATTGACCTAAGAACCAACATAGCCCATGGCCATGGTCTGAGAAATATACATCTTTTCATGTATTCGTGCACATTTAATTCAGGGAAAGAGAATTGGAATAGTCATTCGTTTATAGTTTTGATAAACCTCCTTGTCATAATAAGAAGGTTTCATTATATTTCTTTTGAAAATTGTGGGTTGAATTCGTAATTGATCTCCATGTTAACTATTTTCACATTAATGAGTTATAGGGGTTGGTCTCAGTTCCTCCTCGAATCGACAAAATTTTAGGTCTAATCTATTGATATTAAGTATATTTTAAATAAGTTTATTTTAATTATATTTTTACACTTTATAATTATATTAAAATTAGGAGTATGTATAAAATCATTATATTTTTCAAAATGGTTGTGATATTGAAATTTTTTTTAGTTGAATTAAATTAGTTTAGATTCATTTAATTTTGGATCTAACATAAGTTAAAAGGGATCAAATTTGTTTAAGTGAAATTTTTTTTAGAGTGTAAAATATAATGTGTAATTTTTTATTGTTTAAATTATATTTTTGAATGTTACTTAAACTTGTAAGTCCAAAAAATATTTGTTGGATTTCAAAAAAAATAACATATACCTAAAAAAGCACCAAACCTTAAAATAGTGAGACCACTTTAAAAGTTTTAACTATAAAAACTTATTCTTTTAAATAACTTTATATGACATATGCATAGTTTTTTACAAGGTGTCGATGAATGAGAATCCATAAGTAAACAATGTATACTAATACGTCACTTATAAATTCATCGTATCATGTTTCTCGAAGCAACTTAAAAAAACTAATTAAATGTTGAATATGCCAATGTACCTATTTTTAGAAGCTGTCCACCGAGGTTCCATTTTTTCCGTGGTCTGCCCCACCTGAATGGAGTTAGCTTCAAAGAGATGATGTCGAGTGCAAGTCTCTTGCAATTTTGGCAGAATTGTTACTCCTCGGGCCTGGCACACAAGCCCACAGGAACTCTGTACTATGTGGGGTAGCTCCCTGGGTCCATGTTTTTGGAAGCACTTCCACCCAAATTTAGATTGGTGCAGCTATATATATTTTTTATTTTATTTATTTATTTATCTATTTTTTTCTTCTGGCGATATGATTCTTCACAAGATTGTAACTTTTCATTTTTTAAATTTATTTTAGGAAGGTATAAATACATTCATCTTTCTAAAAACTGCTTTGGGCGCTAGGTCTTTGCAGATTAGATGGTTCAAAATCACAATTCCAACATATCCTTACTAGATTTTGGGTAAAATTGTCAGGAATGCTTAGAAATAAACCAAAATGTTGAATAGTTAGACTATGGATAACACCGCGACAGAAATATCCTGCCTTATGCTAAGAATCACAGTTGCACACAAGCATTACATGGTGTGGGAGTGCATTTGCAACCATCTCCTTTTCTTAATTACAACTCTTAATTTCTGTAACATGATAATTGAAAATACATTCAACACACACTATTATCAATTCTCCTAAGAAGGTTGCATCTAGGATTATTCATCCCAACTCTATCCCCTTTTCTTGAATATTGACAAGGCTAAGACAATCATCCACACTTTTCTTGTATATAAATGCATATTTGCAGGACAAGTGGTCCTATTGGCATGAATCATGCTTTCTAGTGTCTTTTCTGTTGTAGTTATGGATTGTTTTTCATCAAAGTGAGCCCATTATTATGAATCCAATTCTGTTTCAATAGTTATAATCTATCCACCAATATTTCAAATATGTTTTCTTCTGTGTGTTCTTTACCAATATAGTCATAATTGATTCATCAATATTTCAATTTGTGTGTTTTATTTAGAGTTGATCTTTATGATTTGCTTACATATAATTGACTAAGGATAAGGGACAGTATTTTTACCCACACGGGGAAGCCTTGGAACTTCAATTGATGTACTGATAAAAGGAAGCAATCAATTGCTTGAACATTTATGTGAAGCGGTGAGTCATACTGAAAAGGAGTAAAGTATACTAGAAGTATTTATGTGTCCCTTTCAATGGCAAAACTGAAAAGGAGTTGATGACAACAATATAAAAATTTGAACTCAGATAAGGATTAAGTACAATTAAAAAGAAAAAATCACTGTGTAAAAATTCCAATTAAAAACAAGTAATATCCAGCAAAGTATATGTGCATCTTCAGAAAAGTATATGTGCATTTTCTCTATAATATATACATTAACGAAATTAAGGTAGGGAATGTTATGATCAAGTGCTTATGCATGACAGACAAATTATTTTAGATTTGGTTTATTGTCTTTAATTCCTAAAAGACTATAGTTGGTCCTAATAATATATATGAAATTCAATAACAGATTGGATAAATTTTAGGTGTGAAAAACAAGCTTAGATTTCTCTTTTTCCTCTTTTCAGGACATGAAGATCAATGTTAGTTTTAATTTCAATGATCAACAAAATTCTGTGTGTGAAATCTGTTTGTTGCTTTTCATTTCATTAGTTTTCATATGAAGTTTGTTGTCTACTATCTTGTTTTCAAAGAATCTGTGTGTTTTTAAATTAATATATTTTTTTATATTTCTTGTTTTGTTGATTGATTATGATTTACAGGTATAAAATGCCACCTCTTGGTCGCCCAAAAAAGGATCTGAAACAATGTTCACTTGCTAATGCATTTGGTATCTCTCAATGCTTTAATCAACTGCACATTTCTGAAAATGAAGTATGTGATCATGTATATTAGGACCATGAATCATATAGTGCAGAACTTCTTGAAGAGGAACCGACATCCAAGAGTTACAAAATAACATTCAATTCCAAATGGAATATGAGATTTCCACGGGATTATGCTGTAAAATATTGTAATGGTGTTGAATGGATAAAATGTTCATGGTGTGTAAAATTTAAAAGGGAAACTCCATTTGCTAAAGATGGAAGCACAACTCTTAAAGTTAGTGCTTTAAACATCCATGCAACATCAGAGGCTCATAAATTTTCTTTGCAAATTTTAGAGGGAGAAAGAAAACAGAGTAATCTTCCAATTACAAAACATGTAGAGCTAATGGTTGATGCTCATAAAGAGAGAATTATATCAATTATTGAGAACATGTATTTTGTTGCAATACATGATTTACCTTTGGAAGTATATAAGTCAATTTGTTACTTGAATAGGTATAAGAACACTCCTCACATGCCTTTAACAGATGAATACTCTGCATATACAAATACAACATCTGGAAAAGAATTTTTAGAAGCAACTAAGGAGGTATATTGGAGAAAATTAAAAGATGAGATTTTACAAAGCCCATATTACTCACTTCTAGTTGATGAAAGCACTGATTGGACTATGGTATAACATTTGGTTGTTTATATTACATATTTGACAAATGAAGGAAGAGGCCCATGTGCTACAAAATTCATGTACTTGATATAGATTAAGGATGGAACATCACAATCTATGTATGATGCCATGACATCTCTTTTAGCAGACATGAATCTATCCATGGAAAAGTTAGTTGGATTTGGATCTGATGGAGCATCATCCATGAGGGGTACTCATAAAGGTTTATCTACTAATCTTTGTCGACATGCCCCTCATTTATTAGATATCCATTGTATCGCTCACCGAGAAGCATTAGCAGCAAATGATGCTTCATCATATTTTGAAGAGTTGTGAGCTATTGATAAGTTTGCAAACAAGATATATTCATGGTTAGGGAAATCTACTAAAAGACATGGAGAATTGAAAGTGCTAATGGAGTCATTTCAAATCACAAAGGTAGAAGTGTTACAGATTCATCATATTAGATGGATTTCTAGAGGAAAAGTCATGGAAAGACTTGTTAAGCTCAGGCCTGCTTTTTTAAGAGACTAGGAGTTAGTGGAGAAAAAAATGTATGAGATGGCTACAATATTTCAAGTTCAATTTTTCATCCACTTACTTGCAGATGTGCTTATTGAGTTAAATAAGCTGAATCAAAAGTTTCAAGAGGATCATGTTGACATTACATCTATTGGAATGAATTTGGATATCACTATCATCTTGCTTCAAAAGCGATTTCTAAGAGGGACATTTAGAGCAGGTGCAATGCACACATCATATTTTTTCAGTAAAACACAACAAGGAACTCTTGAGTTTGCAAATTTCACACGTATAGTACATGTACATGAATTGAGGTTTGAGAGTTTTCCGAAGTCACAAAGATCACGGACACTAGATGACTTCATTATGCTGGGAAAAGGTTTTGTAATGAAGGTGATTAACTCTCTAAATGCAAGGTTCACATATTTTCCTATTATTAATGCAGCTAATTTTTTTAGTCATAATTATTATGAGGATATGGATGATAGAGACTCTTAAACAAGAAGATGGTTGACATTTTTATGTGAAAAATTTAGTATTGGAGGCTTTCTTGTTGTGGACAGCATTAAATGTATGGGTGAAATGGATGAATTTATATGTGCTATTTATAAATATTACCCAAAAAAACATGTGTTTGGAGTATGGAATCTATGTGGAGGTGAAATTGAATGTTTTGAAAGATTTCCATGCTTAATGTAGCTATGGAAAACAATTCTTGTTATTCCATCTAGTACAACAGTATGTGAAAGAGGCTTTCCAAAATTAAATCGAATTAAAAATTATGATAGATCAAAAATTTCTTTAAAAAAATTGGTTATGTTAATGTTTCTCTCTCAGTGCACCTCATGCTCTAAATGAGGTAGATTGGAATGCTATTTATGATGAATGGAAGGAGATGAAAACTCGAAAACCTCTTCCACTATGAGAATAGATTGAAAGAACTAGTAAGTTTCAATGTTTATTACCATCAGTGTAAGTGAATTTTTTTAGTTTTATACTATTTGACTTTTACTTTCTGTTTTGTAATATATATCAAGTTTTATTATGTTTTTTTATTAGCATATTGAATATACTAATTGCAGGATATCACATAAGATATGTTAAGCTAGAGGACCACAACTGTCAAAGGTTTATAACTGGAAGAAAATGCTACCTTGGATCAATTTTGCGGGCAAGTCACTGTTGTTCCAATTATTTGAGATGTGAAATTATTGGAAATCTCAGCATTCCAAAAGAATTTTAATAGACAATATGACAATGATGTGATCAAATATGAAATTTATAAGCTAAAACCCCATTGATACCTCGTATATAAGCTAGAATTTATTTTTAATTTTATAAATAAAACCTTTCATATACTTTTAATATAAGCATTTATGTTTTGTCATATTTGTTTCTTATTTCAATTTCATTAAGATGTCATGATTTCGATATGTTTATTTTGGTTCCTATTTTAAATTCATAAGAGTGACAAAATATTATGGGATGTGATTATATTTCAGAAATATTTTAGAGCTAAAATGACCCATTAGGGCTTTCGATAAGCTCAATTTATCTTGATATTGATTCTCCAAACTTGCCTTCACTTTTGGAGTCTCCTTGTATCCCCACTTAAATGTTAAATGCCAATCTTACAGCGTCATGGTTTCGAATTATGAGGTTGACTAATTTTCCACCATTCCCATAATTTCATTATTGTATTCATATCTATAAACAACGTTTAAAATAAAAATAAAAGTCCTATAAGAAAAATCTAGACCTCCGCATTGTTGTTCCTTGTCAAACAAAGTCAAAATTGCATTACATAATCTGACACATCAGAATCTCCTATATCCCGATGGTATCTATCCAAATGATTATAATAGTGTCTTCAAGACGTATGTTTGCATTGCCAATGAGAGATTTAAGCAGTGCAAGATGGAGCTTCCTTCACTGTTTTATATGTAACGGTATTTTATTAACATAAAGATTGATGGTTTTTTCTTTCTGAAAATGAAATGTAAAAATAATATATTGTGGTCACTTGAAATGGTTTTTTTTTTAAAGCTTTTCATCATAGAACAACAACATAAATATATTCCCTTCTAATTGAAATTCGGACGTGCCTTTCAAATTTGATCACTGGTAAACTTGCGATGTTAGCAGAGATGAGGATGTGGCGGATCGCATCAACGTAACAGTTGCAAAATATGGGAAACTGGATATCATGTACAACAATGCAAGAATCCTGGCAGATCAAGGCAAGCGCAAGAGCATAACGAAATTTGATGGAGAGGAATTAGATAGAGTAATGAGTATCAATGTGAAAGGTGTCGGGCTTGGAATAAAACATGCAGCATGAGTCATGGTTCCCAGGAGATATGAGTGCATTATTTCTACTGCAAGTGTTGCAAGTGTTCACGGAGGACTTGGACCTAATGCATACGCTGCATCAAAACATGCTATCATAGGTTTAACAAAGAATGCTGCATGTGAACTTGGAAGATATTGGATTCGGGTGAACTCAATATCTCCTTTTGGGGTTGCAACGTCCATGTTGATAAATACTTGGAGCGAATACGATGCAGAAAACACAGAAATGTTAGATGATGATCTCGAACATCGAAAGCAGAAAATAGAAGATCTAGTTAGGAGCTTGGAAAATTTAAAAGGCCAAACACTTGGAGCCAATGACATAGCAGAAGCAGCCTTGTATCTTGCTAGCGATGACTCTCAGTATGTAAGCGGCCATAATTTAGTAGTTGATGGAGGTGTTACAAATGGAAATAATTGTATTGGTTTGTGACCCATTTCCAAACAATTTTTACCCTCAATTTCTTCCATTTTGACACATATTGTTTTCATCAATCTTGACTAATGGAACGATTTTGGATTCCACGAGCTTTTGTGCTGATCAAGTTGCCTATGATTTTTGTGTTTTTTTAAAGGCAAGGAGCCATATCTTCTATTCATTTAATATTTAGTTATCTAATCCACTCATCAATTTTACCAAGATATATATACTCGATTTCTTGTTTTAAATCTATAATTTCTTTAAAAAAACACATACTCATACTCTCTTCAGTTATGAAGAATTATGAACAACAAACAGCAATCCAACCTTAAAAAATATAAAACATACAAATATGCTATGGAACATATAAGGTAAAAGCACTTGTGAAAGGTCCACAGTCGTGGGAGTGGCGACCTATGTTGACAATTGCATTAGAATTTTGAGCAATCGAGACAGCTAACGACAGTACACTGCAAACATGTAAAGGCATCAATGTTTTTTCAGAAGAACAAAAAAAACCTTCTTTCCATTATGTAAAGAAAACGCAACAACGTATTACTAGCAAATTGTAAACATTTGACTGTGGAACGTGATGAGTAATGTTCCCATAAAAATGGACGCATAAAATCGGAGGAGAAGACGGAGTTCTTCCAACATAATCTAAGGGAAGGTTCGTATTTCGCAGTATATTATTTTGGAGTATATTGAAAGTGTGTTTGTATCTTGTGGTAACAAGTTATGAAGTTATTGGCATAAATTTACCTTAATTTTGGGATTATCCAAAGTCCAAAAGTTTAAATATTTGGAATTATAATTGGTTTATTATATAACATAAATTTAATCTCGTTGCAATAGTTTTAAAGTATAGAATTTAATATTTATTGAAATGTAGATAGGTGAATATATGGATTTGATAATCACCCAAATATAAATATCTTATATGTAATTTTATTTTCATGTAGATATTGTATTTTTTAATATTTTTTCTATTTGTATTGTAATTTTATTTTCATGTAGATATTGTATTTTTAATATTTTTTTATTTGTAAATGTATTTAAATTTAATGTATTTTAAAGCAATATTTAAATACAAATTAATGGAGGCTTTTTCAAAGGCATAGCAATTAAAGTCATACCAAAATGAGAGAAAGGTGATTGTGTAGTATGAAGGTAATTTATTAAATGATAATTCTGACCATCTATTCCATGTGTGGAACTGAATAAAATTAGTTATACAAATTTTCTCAACCAACCATTTTCATGCTATTCAAATCCATGTATTTTTGTAGTGCAATTGAATCATATATTGATTGTGTTTCAACATTTTGCAATGTTTTCTAAGTGTTAGACTTGAAGTGTTTTTTAAGTGTTAGACTTGAAATGTAGTCAATGTATAGAGAGGTTATAAATAAAAAGAACTAAATACAAGAGGAAAAGAAGATGAAATATGTGAAATATACCTTTTTATTATGGTAATGGATAGAAAGAATCCTATGTTCACTTACTTCCTAAAGGAGAGCAACCATTAACGCAAAAAAGTTTCAAATACAATAATACTAGAGAACACTCCATAGTCTCCTCACTCTTTAAATAGATTAATAGTAGTAAAATCCTAATTGGTTGTCATCCTATTGTTAATGAGTATTCACTAGCTAGTGGGTTGTGTTTAATGAAAAGGGGTTCCATTAAATAACTATCCAATACTATCTAAAGGGTTTTAAACAAAGTTGCCAATCAAACGAGAAAATTACCTCATACACATTTTTTAGGAGAATCATCCTTTTTTTTTAGCATATTTTTGGCACTTTAAATTTTCTTATGATTTTTTTTTTTTTTTTTTTTAGTTTCATGATTTTCATGTCCATCTTGAAATGTGGTGATGCAGAATCACCTATTTTTTTTAGCATATTTTTGGCACTTTAAATTCTCTTTGATTTTTTTCTTAAATGCCATGATTTTTATGAGATGCAGAATCACCCTTTTTTTTAGCATAATTTTAGCACTTTAAATTTTTTTATTTATCAAGTATGAACATTTGTTTTAAATTTTTTGTGATATCCATGCTAATCTTGAAAATCGTTGGTGCAACATTAACCTTTTTTGTTTAGAGTGGTGATTTTCATCTTGGTAATAATAATAATAAAACAAAAACATGGAAAAAAAAACCCAATAAAAATATTAAAAAAAAACAAAATTAAGTAATAAAAATAAATATAAATAAAAATTCAAAAAATCACAAAATTTAAAGGAAAAAAAATTAACGCAAGAAAAACATCAAAAACAATTTTTTTTTTTAAGTTATGAAAAAGACAACATCATTAAAAAAATGATAAAATAAAAAAAATAAAAAATAAACAAATAAATAAAAATTAACATATTAAAAATCTGTATTTAAAAAAATGATTTTTTTTTAAAATAATATATATATATATATAGTATAAATTAAAATAAATAAATTGGGCCACCTAGGCAGTGGGTGAGGTGGCAGGGATCGGCTCGTGGGCGTGCGAGGAGTTGTGGGGGTCAACCTCCTTTTCAATGGGAACTTTATTTTTTTGAAAAAAAATATATTTATTAATTTTTTTTAATATTTTTAATTTTTTTAAATGTTATATATATATATATATATATATATATATATATATATATATATATATATATATAATTTTGTTATCTATGTTTTTTTTTAATTTTTCTTTTAAATATTTATATATTTTTTAAATGTATATATATTTTTTTAAATAATTATCATCTGTTTTAATTCTATTTTCAAAATTAACTAATTATTTTTTAATGGTTATTATTTTTTTCATATATTTCTTATTTTTTTTATTTTTTTTCAATTTTTTTAAAATTGTTTATTATTTTTTTTTGAAGTTTTTGTTATTTTTAATTTTTTTCGATATTTTTAATTTTTTTTTAAATTGATTTTATTTTTTTTATTGTTTTAGATTTTAATATTTCTATTTTTTAATATATATTCCATTTATTATTTTATTAATTTATTTATTTTTTTAATTCAAAATTTTCATAAAATCTTGTAATTAACATGTTATTTTTAATTTCCCACACCAAGAAGTGCTTTTATTTTATTTTATTTATTTTATTAATTTAGATTTTTTAAGATTTTTTTATTTCTATTTTGGAAGTTTCTATATATGCTTTTTTTTCAAAATATTATTTTTAACTTTTTTTCAAAATATTATTTTTTATTTTTTTAATGTTTTCTAATTTGTTTTTTCATTTCTATAATTTTATTTTGTTGCTATTTTTTTAATTTACATTTTTAATGTTATTTTCTTATAATTTTAATTTTTGTCTCTTTTCAAGTTTATTTTATTTTATTTTATTGTTTTTATTCTGTTTTTGTTTGATATTTTTTTTTATGGTTTTTTTTTTAAATTAAATTTTCAAATATTTTTCTATATATATTAAAGATTTCTCTTTTTTTAATTTAATTTATTATGTTTAATTTTTTTTTTAATATTATTATTATTATTGTGTTTTTTTTGGGTGATGTTTTTTTATTTTTTATGTTGTAAGATATATTTTTATATACTTGTTATTATTTGAAAAAAAAATTGTTTCTTTTGTTTATTTTAGTTTTTATTTTTTCAATGTATTCTTATTTTCAGTATATTTGATTGGATATATATATATCAAAATAAAACATATGTAGAAGTAATAATTTTAGGAGAATAAGTTTTTGTTGATGGTGTAGTTTCTAAGCCTTCAAAAGGATTATGGAGAGGACAATTTTTTTTGCATAATCTTTAATATGTCTATTAGTTTCTATATATATATATATATATATATATATATATATATATATATATATCTATATCTATATCTATATCTATATCTATATCTATATCTATATCTATATATATAATTTCAATATTAAATTATTATAATTATTATTATTACTATATATGAAGATAAAATTAAAACATATATATTTCTCAATAATGAAATATAGTTTTTGAAAAAATATTGTAAATTTCAGATTTTCAAAATTATTTAAAAATGAAATATTTACACAAATTTCCAAATAAATAAATGTTTTAAATGCATAAACTATCAAAAACTTCAAAACCTAATATAAATTCAGTTTTTTTTTGTAAAGTTGTTCATTCATCATAAGTGGTGTTTCCTATTCAACACATTATATAAAAAACATTATATTTAATAAATTGTTATTAATATGATAAACTTAAAATAAATATAAATTAACATAAATTAAATGGTAATAATTTTTTAAAATAATATTCACACCATGGCTGAAAATTGTTCAAGTTTTAAGAATTTTTAAAGAAGTGATTTTTTATCCTTAATGTCATCTTTGGAATTTTAAGGCTTTTCAGAGAAATGATATTTTATCTTTGATACCATGCCTAAAAGTTGTTGGAATTTGAAGGTAAAAATATATTATTTTGTTATATTTGTTAAAGATATTTTATCTTTAACGTCATTATTAAAAGATGCTGACAATTTACCCCCCCACCACCCCCCCCCCCCCCCAAAAAAAAAAAATATGCTATTTGCAACATTGATACTTTTCATTTTCAGGGTGTTTTTTGCACACAAAAAATTGGCTACATTATTCAAGCATGAACACTTTTCGTTTTCAGTGTGCTCTTTACACACAAAAAATTGGCGACATTATTCTAGCATCAACACTTTTCGTTTTCACGGTGCTTTTGGCACAAAAAAAACTGGCTTTATTTCCATTTTAATAAATGTTGAAAACTTACCTCGAAAAGAAAAGGGTATTGCACAATAACACTTTTAGTTTTTGGGTTGTTTTTTGATATTTTTTTTGTCTTTTTGTTAGGGTTATCAATTTTAGGAAACAATTCTCGTTTGATCAGTAACTTTTTTCTTGTTTAGCCTAAACTAGGGAGGATGGTGTACTGCCCTTTTATGTCCTCTCCCTTCAAAAGTAACATTCTCCTCAAGGATGAAGGTGATGATATTAAGGAAATCATTACATAATTACTACTAGTAGGCGCTTTCATGTAGATGCTACCCATTTTCGGTGTAATAGTAACACACGAGTATTTTTCTTAGGAACATTCATGCGCTCAGAGAAATATGAACATTCCTTTTTTTCTAGGTTGAGCAATTGCTGAAGCTCTATTTCGATCTTATGATGTGGCTAAGGAACACACACATTATTTTTTAATAAAATAAAAGACATGTTATTTTAATGTGCATATTCTTTAGGTAATGCATGTGTGTTACTATGTTTATTTAAAAAAAAACAACCAAATAAACCTGGCCTATGAGTTTTCATTGTCTCCCCCATCCCCTGCAAACTAAAATTATACCAACATACGAGAACTTTCCAACATAGAGTTAATGCATAATGTTTTTCTCAGCTACAGGTTTAGCACTTCATAAGTTCATTGGAAAGAGGGAAGATCAGAGTTCATGTTTCTTTTTCTTTAAATCAAATAAAAAATTTAAAAATTTAAAAGTATTTTTTATTTTTATTTTTAATTACAGATTTATTCAACATAATTACCATGTTTGAATACCTTCAACAAAATAAAAAAGACTGACACCATTGAAAGAAAAATTTAACTTGAAAGATAATACAATCCAAAAAAACATAAATTACAAATTATTTAAATTAGTTAAAATTATTAATTGAAAAGCTTAGGCACACAAGGGAACCATCACAAGTTTCATTAGGCACATTCCTTGATAACATTATTGCATACATAAAATGCGTGCATGTTCAATTGAAAAATACCATAGAATATAGAATTGAGATAAGATAATTCTATTATAATGGTATTATAATAGAGAAAGTTAAATATTTGAATACTACTATAAAGATGATTGTGGATTTATTTATTGACCCAAGAACCAACATAACCCATGTTCATGATCTGAGGAATATACATCTTTGCGTGGATTGATGCACATTCAATTCATGGAAAGAGAATTGGAAGATTCATTAGTTTATAGTTTTGATAAACCTCCTTGTCATAATACGAATGTTTCATTATATTTACATAGGAAATTATGGTTTGAATTCATAATCTATTTCCAAGTTAATTATTTTAACATTAATGAGTTCTAGGAGGTTGATCTTATTTCCTCCTAGGATTGACCAAAAACTAGGTGTAATGTATTGAGAATATCGGCTACTCCTATGCATATTCCTAACCCCTTCCTTATCTCCCCCCTCCCCCCCCCCCCTCCCCCCAAACCACCGAAAAAAAAAGCCCTATAGGAACCTTAACTTTCTAATCACCTTGTTCACACTATAAATGTGATAACAGGTATCACACATAGTCCAATGCAACATAGTTCATTTGGGGTGACCACCAAATGAGATCCAACAAAAGAGTATCTTAGACCTGTAAATATTGGACCTTTGGGCTATAGTGATTATCATATATATATATATATATATATGTATGTATGTATGTATGTATGTATAAACTCTATACAATTATTGTTTGCAAAAAAAACCTTAATTAAAAAAAAAAAAAAGATGTGATGGAAAACATGCACATTGACACAAATATTTTAACTTGAAAAAACTAAACTAGGAAAAGAAACAAGATTTTCAATATTTTTCTTCTATACAATGTTACAATATAACACATATCTCATGAAATCCATAAAGCCTCAATCTATTTACCATGTATTAGAGTACAATCGTAATGTCTAGTTGAAACTACAAAAATAGGAAAAACAACATTGCACCACAAAACCAATAAAGGTGAAAATTTTCTGCCAAAAAAAAAAACATTCAATTTTTTTTTTTCAAGTGCTACCCCCCGACCCCTATGTAAAGGGGCCTCTACCACCCTACAAATCCCCCAAGTGGATGGTGTAGAAATTATATGCACTATGTATGCATATGTCCAAGATCCACCTGATCTCACACTATATAACTTTATGCAAGATACTAAATATATTCCACTTGTTAATCTTTTGTGGAAAAAATAATTGCACACACATGTGAAACATAAACAAAAATTATCAATCGCACATAACATAGTTTTTAACAGGGAAATCCTGAAGCTGAAAACCCCAACTATATATTATGTAACATGGAGATCATATGACAATCTCATACAAACATACAAAGCTTATCACAAGCTCTCAGTACAGTACAATCGTCATACACTAATCACGCCCAATCTTGCAAATCCATGCACCGATCTATGCCACCTGCTAGCTTGCCTCCATTGTGCAATCTATGTTGAAGAATAGATCTGAATGAATTTGAATTAATCCATCCTTGACTGCGCAATCCTCATTGGCATCTCCACTGAGTGTGTGATGCAATCAATGCATCACTATAGTCATAACAGATAGTCTATCTTGCCCTTTCACCTATCTCTCCACTGGTCTCTATTGAAACTGCCATGCACTGTAGTTAACTACTATATTGTTCAGTTTATTGATGAGTTATTATTTGTGAATTAATTAACTAATTAATTCACTCCACTCTCACTAGTGTATCAATATGTTAGACTAGATACAACTAGCTCAACTGAGTCTAACTGAGTTAAAATGAATACAACTCCATAAATACTTCTTCTAACTGTGTCATAACTCTGCCACTTGAGTTCTAACTGAGTCCTCCATGCAATAGCTCCAATAAACCCTCATGAATAGCGTAATTCCTTCTGTCAGCTACTGTGCCAAATCTGTGCACTGAACTGAAGTGCTCCAAGAGAATAAGTTGTTGTTTAGAGTCTGATTATTATTAAGAGCTAATAATAATCGACATGCATCTATTTTTAGATTGACGATCTATAAATAGACTTCGCCCAATATTCTAAAAACAGAATTTCATCTATTTTTCCAACTTAACCAACCATCCACAAATAGCATCCGTCAACTTTCGAAATATGATCGTCATGTCTAAAAATAGACATAGTCTAAAAATAGACTTGTGCAAAAAATAGCCCGCGGGCCCACTTAGTGAAGGCGACTCTTTTCACTAAGCTCATCATCTTGTTGAATCTGAACAGAGGGGTCTTCAACCCCTTTGTGAATCCTCAAGCAAGGGAGGGGGGGAGTCTTTCACCCCACTTGTGATCTCCCCATTGCAACTGACATAATGTACAATGTGTGGGGATAGTCATGAAATATCTATCTATCTATCTATCTATAGATATATATATATATATATATATATATATATATATATATATATATATATATATAACATAAAAAACACTCTCACACTTGTTTTCCTTGAACATAGGGTGTCGTAGGAGTACATGATCAGTAATAAATGTATATAATCCATTACTACATAACCATTGGACTTTATTGAATTTCCATCTTGTGTAATATATTTATCCTTAATAAAACTCACGCCAATTCAAAATTAATTGGCTTGATCATCATTTAATGATGTATTGAGAGTTTTCTTCTCTAATATGTATTTTTCCAACCAATAATATTTCACCATTCATTTTAGTTTAAGGAAACAACTCAAATGTATATGTCCTACAAAAAATGTAATGTACATTCATTTGAAATTGCATATTTTTTTGATAACAGAGTTAAATAAAAAAATATATTTGAGATAGATAGTGATATATTTGAATTTGGTTGCATAAGATTATATATATGTTCATAGTTTGTTTAAATTGCTAATTCTCCCTACTCTAACATGATTTTTTCAACTATTACACATGGGTATAGGGTAAGTGATACATGATCCATTCATCGACCCAATATACTAATTAACAATCCTCCCCAACAACACCATTCCCATGTTTCCCATGCCTAGTCTCAAAGTAGCTCCAAATATGGGGCACATTGTATGCTTTGTGCAGTATACCTAACCATTGAAATACACATACATTTTTTAACTTGCATGCACAACCATAAGACAAAATCCAATTCTGATCCATATGTATATTTATGTCCTTTAATTGATAATATAAAATTGGAAAGAAATGTTGCATATAATGTAGGTGATGGAGCCTATCGTGACTTATGTAGAAGTTTGTCTCCTTCACTATTATCCTCTTGTCATTGTTTCTATTTGGCCCATGATTATATTTGATATGAACCATCAATATAACTTGATATGAATGATAATATTAGATCTAAATATCAATATGTGGTTGAATGGTGTAGTTCTTAGGAAAATCCAAAAATGATAATATAGTGTCAAGGCGAAAGGTATCCACATATATTCTATATTGTTCATTTTTCCATCATGATACATGCACATGTTGAATACATGCTTTATTTTTTATAAAATATTCCTTCATGAAATCACATACTCATACTTGATCCCACAAAAATAAGGTCATAAGAAAAAATATATGTTGAAGTTATGTGTGTAGTAAGAAAAAAATGTACCTTAACTTACCTAGGACTTCACCAATGCAATAATTTTTCTTTCTTTGTCACTCTCTAGTTCATAGGTAACAAATTTGAAGTTTTACATATGTACGATCACCTTCCCAAATTCACCCTTCTCATTTCCATGAATCCACTAAATCAATAATGCAAATCCACTATAACTAGAGTATGCCCAATATAAACAAGATTTCGCATAATAGTTTTGTCCATTGGGCCTTGGACATAACATGATATGAATAATTTTTCTTGGAAAAATGGTAGCGGTATGGATAAGCAATCCTGCACAATGTTGGGATGCAAAACATGATGTATGTGTACATATCTGTCATAAAAATAATAAAATTATACACAGTAACTACCACAACATGTGCTATGATCTATCCATATTCTAACATACTAAGTTTTGCATTTATAAAAATACCATTGGCACTGGTTCAATTTCATGTGATTTTTTGTGAATCTCTCATAAATTTCTGTTTGGGTTGTGTCGAGAAGTTCTTAACATGGGGTTTATAGTTTCTACAACCTTTCCTCAACTTCATCACATCCTTTTGATTAGATAAAGGTCTAGTATTTTTATGCCAAATTTTTTGTACTAGTTCCTTAACAACATCAATTAACACCATTATTGAACAAGGAAACCAACCAATGAAGGCCCAATATTTTTCTTGACATGCGCTATCAGCTTTTTCTCTTATACTAAAATACTTTTGAACAATTTTTCTATTTACTTTAAAACTATGAGATGTGCATCCAATCAGATGGTTTCACCTTCTGGACTTCTTTATAATAGATTCTAATATTACACAACAAGTCATGTTACTATCTTTTGAATGAGTACTTCCTCCAATTGTATTAAATGTATGTTACTAAGAATCTAATTACTAGTGTCTAAACTTCTAACACTCTTTATGGCTAAAATTATACTAAGAATAGATAATTAATGTGCTTTTAATAAAGCCAAAAATAATTGACATTTAGATAAAACCATGGGGGCGGGTGAATTGGTGATTTCCATGTTATGAAGTATTATTTGAACCATGAAATAAAGATTCAAATCTCTCATGGGTTAAGCCAAAAAGAAAAAAAAGAAGACATTTAGCCACCTCATTTTTTAATAATAATAATTTTTTTTTTTTTTAAATTATATTACAGTGCTAATAAAAAATTTGTTTAATCTTGCTAGAGAAATTTAATCCACATAAATATGTCTGATAGCTATTTATTATGCACTTTATAGCCAAAGTAAGGAAGGTGGACTTGAAATGTTCATCCCTTGTCTAGTAGATTATAGCCCTATGCACATTATAGCCAAAGTAAGGAAGGTGGACTTGAAATGTTGATCCCTTGTCTAGTAGACTATAGCCCTTCACTCATGCGATTGTTGATATTGAGGGTGCAATGAATGATTGGTTGGTTTGTATGTTGAAGATATAATTGTTCAAATTCAACTTGCACATGAAGAACCTCTTCCGTAGAAGGCTGCAAAACATTCAATTTTTTAATTTCCACCTCTAGATACTGAACATCAAAAGAACATTTATTGTCTTCTTCAACCATGTCAATGCTTATTTAAGGAATATTTGATTGAACTCTACTTCTCAGAATTTGAAAGCCCTTCATTAGATGTACATATCACTTATGGAAGAAAATAGACTCCACCATGACATTGGTTGTATAAATATTTGAGCTTCTTATGGGTGGATGCCCATGTTTTTGTATTACCAATCTTGCATTTTCTCTTAGATCTAATTAGAATTTTGTAGAGGAAACAACTTCCTTATATATATATATATATTTTTACACATAAGTGTAATACTCAGAAAAATATGAATAAGAAGATTTTGTACCTTGTATTTTTGCAATGATGTTCTGGGAATAAATACCCTCCCAACTCTACACTCCACTTAACAACTGGCCCCTCCCAAGCCTCAATCTATTATTGCAACATTTACCAATATTTTCTCTTTCCCAAAAAAGAGTCATTTTCTTATTTCACCTTTATTATATAAATTCTTTCATTTAGCTTCATTTTTTCCCTTTTCCCTTATTTTCCTTATTTATATTCATAGCATTGGATTTTTTACATGTCAAACTTCTTTTTATATTTTTTTTAGAGAATCAAGCTTTCCAAACTTCCCTTATAGTGTTTTATTGGCTCATTCACTAAAGATGCCGCTAATATGGTATGTGGTTTAAATATCAAATACCTTATGAACTAAGTTATAATGCTTTCATATTTAAATACAATAGGATAACCATCACCAATCATACAGTGTATTGCAGTAATATGTGTACCAATCTGTACTGCACATATACAATGTAATAATGTATACATTATTAAACATTTAGGTACAAAAATGTAACCATTCTACACCGTTAAATGCCAAACACATTTACATCTGGTAAAGGATATATATTATATATGTATGTGTGTACAGAGATTTAATATTGCCACTGGTCCTACAGTTGAGTCATACCTCGGTGGAAAATGGTCGGTCGTTGAACTGGCATGTCCTTTTCATTTAGTTCACATCTTGTTATCTGCGTTTCAAACAAATCTCTTCCTTGCTGGTAGTGTTGACAAAGTTTGTTTCAGTTTTTCGAAGGGCACTATGATCTCTTACAGATAATTTTTCAACCTGGAACGACGTGGTTTTATATATTTAAATTTAAGAATGGTGTCTTTCTTTCTTCCACTTGGCTTCGCATTTGGTTTTGTATATTTCGTGGAGCGGTGATCACGATGATAGTAATGCGTAAAAGCTGTCGTTTTTAAACATAATGTCAGGATTCTGTATCACTTGATTCCCGTTGAGAAAATTAGAGCTTAAATCGTGATTATTTTCTAAGACGATCGTCCTCGATCTACTTAAATATGATTAAACAGTAAGTAAACGAATAAGCATCTGTATCTTAGTTCTAGTATTTTATATTCCATTGTAACTTGTAACTATAAATATGGTCATTCCTCATGGAAACTGCCAAAGTATTGTCTGAGTTGTTTCCTATTAGTTGGGAAACTTGAGTAGCAATCGCTCGAGAGCAGTGTATTTTGACCACTTTCTCTTTCCTCCAGAGTCCCAATCATGTCACCGCAACTTGCAGGCGAGAACGATCATAATCATCATTCAGCAGTGAGAAATATGATAGCAAAGGGCAAAAGCCATCCCACAGTTTTGCCCAATAAAGTAGCTGAATGTAATGGGAATGGCCATTCTGTGATGCCCAATATCGTTTCAGAGGTTATTGAGAATGGGCATTTGCAGGAGCCGATCATTTTAGAAAGCAATCGGAATGAGCACATATTGTTTAGAAGGTAAGAATCAAGACAATGCAGTAATATGTCTTCTTTTCTCTATTGCCTTCTTTACTGCATTCTGTTTATATAAGAGAATAGAAGCAAAGTTAGATGAATTCTACAACCTGGATGAAACTGGGGTGATCCATTAGCTAATCAACATCCTACATGTTTTCCACTTACTAACTACATTGAATTTATTGGGTATTGCTTTACCACGTGGTGTAAATAGGTCAAGTTTTTGTTGCGAAAATAATAGAAATTTTTGAAAATCTTGATTATAACCATTCAGTTTCAGGATTTTGATGGCAATAAATCTATTTCAGCAATTAATGAAAGTTAATAAGAGTTTTGAAAAAATTATATCGAGATTCTGAGAAGGGTTACTGAGAATTTTTGGTTTACCTTGAGTAATTCCTTGTTTTGATATAGGTTGCAGGGCAAAGTAGCAATTATTACAGGAGGTGCGCGAGGAATCGGCGAAGCTGCCATTCGGCTTTTTGCAAAACATGGTGCAAAAGTTATAATAGCCGACATCGATGACACTGCAGGTGAGTGTTGGAATTTAATTCCAACTGCAACATAAAACAGCTGGATAGAAAATTTGATTGCCGCAGATATTTCAGCAAGGTGGATGCCTGAAAGTCGTGCTTGATATTTTTCACATCACTGTGCAATTAATTTCTAGAAGTTATTGCCCCTGCTACAGCAGACTTGATTTGTTCCAAAAGGCATCACCGCTTATCTGCATTCAATACGTAGATAAGATTAGAAGATATTTTGTATTTTTAAATATTATAAGTCAAATATGTTTTTCACTTATAAATGTAATGAACAGCAGTTCGTTTTAAGGTTAGAGAGTTTGAGAAATAGAAAAAGACAGAGAAGAAGGCAGAGCAGGAAAAACAAAGTCACTGTGTTTTGGAGCAGCAATGCATTCTACAAAGCCGTTTTCAAAGAATCGTCCGTGTGTTTTCAAAGAATGTATCGTCGTGTTTCAAAGAATCGTCCGCTTTATTGAAACACGAATCAGAAAGGTTAAAGAGTTTGTAAAAACAGAGTATGGAGTTTTTAGTTATTCCAGAACTGTAGTTCTGAAGAAGTTTGTAATTTTTATTGTCATTTTTATGGTTAATAAAAATAGAGCTTTTCTCCATCTTCTTTGTCCAGATTTCTCTCATTTCTTTGTGTTGAGTTGAGGAACTTTTCTTCCTCTGCTTTGTTCGAAATTATCAGAAATTTCCATCATGGTATCGGAGCTGGTCTAAGCACTCAGTGAGACAAAAACATAGTTTGTTTTTCCACTGCAGGAGCTGTAAGAAGCTTAACTGAGAAGATTTCTCCAGCAGAGAAAGTTCTTGCTTATTTTAGTATACCGTCAGTATATTTTGTTTGCTTATATAGGTTAAGATGGCAGATGCTGGAACTGGTTTGACAAATTCCCAACTGCCACAGTTTAATGGGAAAAATCACAGTTATTGGTCCATAACAATGAAAGCATTGTTTGCTTCTCAAGGAATATGGGAGCTGCTTGAAACTGGCTATGCTGAACCTGTAGATGCAGCAGCATTGGCTGCTTTGACAGTAGCAGAAAGAGACCAGTTGAAGAGTGACAGGAAGAAGGATGCCAAAGCCCTCTTTTTTCTCTTTCAATCAGTACATGAAAGTGTTTTCCCACGGATTGCAGCAGCAACAAAATCCAAGGAGGCATGGGATATTCTCAAAACTGCCTATCAAGGCATGGAGAAGGTGAAGACTGCAAAGTTGCAGATGTTGAGGAGAGACTTTGAAACACTTAGCATGAAGGAATCTGATACAGTAGATTCATTCTTCACTCAGGTTATTGGGTTGATAACCCAGATAAGATCTCATTGTGAAATTCTTGAAGAAAGAAGGATTGTTGAGAAGATCTTGAGAAGTTTACCCTCAAGGTTTGAAGCTGTTGTGGTAGCAATAGAAGAAACAAAGGATCTCTCACAGTTCACAGTAGATGAACTGAGTGCTTCTCTTATGTCTCATGAACACAAACTTAGTAGAGGAACAGATTCCTCTTTTGAGCAAGCATTCAAGACTCAGATGTATTTTGGCCAAGGAAAAGGTCGAGGCAGAGAAAATAACAGAGGTCATGGAAGAAGCAAAAAAAAAGGCAGAAATAATCTTGCAAGCACAAGCGGAAGGAGCTGCAATTAGAATCAAGATGAAGGTTCAAACAAACAGCAAGCTCATGGACAAAGGTATGACAAATCCCAAGTCCAATGTCATTATTGTAAGAAATATGGGCACTATGCCAATGAATGTAGAAAAAAACAAAATGACATGAATAATAGGCAAAATGCTAATTTTGCAAATGAAGAAGATAAGAATCCAAAGATTGTGCTGTTAACATGTAACATTGCACAAGACAAACAAGAATATTTTTGGTTCTTAGACTCAGGTTGTAGTAATCACATGACTGGAAATATTGCAATGTTTTCCATTCTGGATGAAAATGTGAAATCTGAGGTAACAACAGGAACTGATAGTAAGATATCTGTCAAGGGTAAGGGCAGAGTCAGTATCCGAGCAAGAAATGGATAACAGATGATTGTGCCAGAGGTATACTATGTACCTGGTCTGAAATGTAAGCTTTTGAGCATTGGAAAGCTCATTGACAAAGGTTATAATGTGTTCTTCAAAGATGATATGTGTACAATCAGAGACATACCTCCAAGTAACAAGATCATTGCACAGGTGCAGATGACCAGCAATAGGATGTTTCCTCTCAAACTCAAGGCAGATTTGAAGGAAGGAAGAACTATTGCAGCTGTAACACAAGAAGTCTTTCAAGAACAAGTGAAAGATGAAAATTGGTTGTGGCACTTGAGATTTGGACATCTCAATTTTGGAGGCTTGAATCTATTGCACAGAAAGGGAATGGTAAAGGGATTGCCATTGATCGAGAAACCAGACAGCCTTTGTGAAGGCTACATCTTGGGCAAACAACACAAAGAAAGCTTTCTAGCAGGAAAGAGTATAAGGGCAAAAGCACCCTTGGAAATTGTTCACTCTGATGTGTGTGGACCGATGCAAATACCATCATTTGCCGGAAATAAATATGTTTTAACTTTCATTGATGATTACACCAGAAAGACATGGGTGTATGTGCTGAAACAAAAAAGTGAAGTGTTTGAGAAATTCCGCCACTTCAAAACTCTTGTTGAAAAACAGTGTGGGCATTACATAAAAGTGCTCAAAACAGATAGAGGTGGAGAGTACATCTCCAAAGACTTTCTGCGTTTTTGCAGAGAGAATGGCATACAAATGCAGTTCACCGCGAGGTATACACCTCAGCAAAACAGTGTTGCAGAAAGGAAGAATAGGACCATTCTGGACATGGTCAGAAGTATGCTGAAGGCAAAACACTTGGCGCATGAGTATTGGGCAGAAGCTGTCACTTGCGCAGTTTACATCTTGAATAGATGCCCAACTAAAGTTGTCATGAACAAAATACCAGAAGAAGCATGGAGTGGTCAAAAGCAAACTGTCACTCACATGAGAGTATTCGGCTGTGTAGCATATGCACATGTACCGGATCAGCTAAGGAAGAAGCTTGACAGTAAGGGGGAGAAGTGTGTCTTTATTGGCTACTGTGATGAGTCAAAAGCATACAAACTCTATAATCCATCCACCAAGAAATTGGTAGTAAGCAGAGATGTGCAGTTCATTGAAGATGAAGCTTGGGATGGAAGTTTAGAGAAGACAGTGAATGTGAAGACAATTGTGTCTCACGAAGAAGAAGAGGAAGGGACAACAGCAAATAACCCTTCTTTGGTGGCTCCTCCTCCACCACAACAAGTACAACAAACCACACCACAAGCTGGAATTCGAATAGCCTTGAGAAATCAAGGAAGTGCTTCTCCAAGCACACCGCAGGGATCAGAAATACCCTCAAGTTCGGATGGAACTCCAAGCACACCAAGAAGACCAAGATTCAGAAATCTGAATGAGATTTATGAACAAGGAGAGGTAAGTAACAATACCAGTCTGAATTCATTATTCGCTTTATATTGTCATGTTGATGACCCAGTTCATTTTGAAGATGCTGTAAATGAAGATAAATGGATTGAAGCAATGAATGAAGAAATTGGTGCAATTGAGAAGAGTAAAACATGGGAGTTAGTGGACCTCCCTAAAGGCAAAGATGCCATTGGAGTTAAGTGGGTCTATAAGACCAAAAGTAATGCTGAAGGCAAGGTTGACAGGCATAAAGCAAGACTTGTTGTGAAAGGCTACAAGCAGCAACAAGGCAAAGACTATGATGAAACCTTTGCACCAGTAGCAAGGATGGAAACAGTTAGAACAGTGTTGTCTATTGCGACACAACATAAATGGAAGATTTATCAGATGGATGTTAAATCTGCATTCCTGAATGGAGTGTTAAAAGAAGAGGTTTATGTTGAACAACCTCCAGGCTATGAAGTTGAAGGCCAAGAGCATAAAGTCTGCAAACTGAAGAAGGCTCTTTATAGGCTCAAGCAAGCTCCAAGAGCATGGTACAGCAGAATAGATGCTTATCTGATTGAGAATGGGTTTGAGAAGTGTGATGGTGAACCCACACTCTACATAAAGGAGAATGACGGTAAGATATTTATTTTTGTTTTATATGTAGATGATTTAATCTTTACTAGCAATGATGCTTCTCTCATTGCTGATTTTAAAGCAGTCATGAAAAGTGAATTTGAAATGACTGACTTGGGCTTCTGAAGATATTTTCTTGGAATTGAAGTAGACCAAAGTGAAAATGGTGTTTTCATTTCCCAAGTTAAATATGTAGAAGCAGTGTTGAAGAGATTTAACATGCAGAACAGCAAGGCAGCTGTTACTCCAACTGTAATGGGGTTGAAATTGACCAAAGAAGATAGCAGCAAGGATTTTGATCCAAAGCTGTACAAGAGCATAGTTGGCAGCCTCATGTACTTGACTGCAACTAGGCCGGACATTATGCACGCAGTGAATTTAATATCCAGATTTATGGAAAGACCGAAATAGACTCATTGGCAGGCAGCCAAGAGGATTCTAAGGTATGTGAATGGAACGAAGGGGTTTGGTATTTTATACTCCTCTTCTCAGAGTTTCATGTTGACAGGTTACACTGACATTGATTGGGCTGGAAGTGTTGATGATAGGAAAAACACATCAGGATATGTGTTTCATATGGGATCGGGAGCCATCTCATGGGCTTCCAAGAAGCAACCAATTGTGGCTTTGTCAACAGCAGAGGTAGAGTACGTGGCAGCAACAGCAGCAGCATGCCAAGCAGTGTGGCTGAGAAGAGTTCTTAGAGATTTGTGTCATGGACAACAAAATGACACAACCATTTACTGTGACAATAGCTCGGCAATAGCATTGTCTAAAAATTCTGTTTTTCATAAAAGGACAAAGCACATAGACACCAAGTTTCACTTCATACGTGAATTGGTTAACAATGGTGAAGTTGTTTTGCAACACCGCAGAACAGAGGATCAGCTAGCTGACATCTTGACAAAACCATTGGCAAAGAAAAGTTTTGATCATTTCAGAGAATGCCTGGATATGCAGAAAAACCCAGCAGTTGAAATTAAGGGGGAGTGTTGGAATTTAATTCCAACTGCAACATAAAACAGCTGGACAGAAAATCTGATTGCCGTAGATATTTCAGCAAGGTGGATGCCTGAAAGTCGTTCTTGATATTTTTCACATCACTGTGCATTTAATTTACAGAAGTTATTGCTCCTGCTACAACCGACTTGATTTGTTCCAAAAGTCATCACCGCTTATCTGCATTCAATACGAAGATAAGAATATAAGATATTTTGTATTTTTAAATATTATAAGTCAAATATGTTTTTCACTTATAAATGTAATGAACAGCAGTTCGTTTTGAGGTTAGAGAGTTTGAGAAATAGAAAAAGACAGAGAAGAAGACAGATCAGGAAAAACTGAGGAAAAACAGAGTCGCTGTGTTTTGGAGCAGCAATGCATTCTACAGGCTGTTTCAGCAACTGTCTGTGTGTTTCAGCAACAGACTGTGTGGTGTTTTAGCAACTGTCTGCCAGATGCTGAAACACGAATCTGTGTTAAAAACAGAGTATGCAGTTTTTAGTTATTCCAGAACTATAGTTCTGAAGAAGTTTGTAATTTTTATTGTCATTTTTATAGTTAATAAAAACATAGCTTTTCTCCATCTTCTTTGTCCAGATTTCTCTCATTTCTTTGTGTTGAGTTGAGGAACTTTGCTTCCTCTGCTTTGTTCGAAATTATCAGAAATTTCCATCAGCGAGAAACTCTCCGAATCTTTGGCTCCTGCTGCAACATACATGCATTGCGATGTTAGCAGAGAAGAGGATGTGGCGGAGCTCGTCAACATAACAGTTGCCAAATATGGGAAACTGGATATCATGTACAACAATGCAGGAATCCTAGGAGACCAAAGCAAGCACAAGAGCATAGTGAACTTGAATGGAGAGGAATTCGATAGAATAATGGGTATCAATGTGAAAGGAGTGGGGCTTGGAATGAAACATGCAGCACGAGTAATGGTTCCCAGGAGAGATGGGTGCATTATTTCTACTGCAAGTGTTGCAGGTGTTCTGGGAGGACTTGGACCTCATGCATACACTGCATCAAAACATGCTATCATAGGTCTAACAAAGAATGCTGCATGTGAACTAGGAAAATATGGGATTAGGGTGAACTCAATATCTCCTTTTGGGGTTGCAACGTCCATGTTGATAAATGCTTGGAGCGAATACGATGCAGAAAACACAGATATGTTAGGTGATGATCTTGAACATAGAAAGAAGAAAATAGAAGAGCTAGTTAGGATCTTGGCAAATTTAAATGGCCGAACACTTGGAGCCAATGACATAGCAAAATCAGCCTTGTATCTTTCCAGCGATGACTCTCAGTATGTAAGCGGTCATAATTTAATAGTGGATGGAGGTGTTACAAATGTAAATAATTGTATTGGTCTTTGAGACCTTTCCAAACAATTTGTACCCTCAATTGCTTCCATTTGACGTAGATTGTTTTCACCAATCTTGACTAATGGAAGGATTTTGCATTCCACGAGGATCGTATTGATCGAGTTGTATGTGCTTTTTTAGGCAAGGATCCTATCTTCCATTCATTCAATGATTTAGTTATCTAAAACTACTTTTACTTTTCCGTATTATTAAATATTCTGCAAAGTTTTATCGTTTATGTCTTTGCTTATAAGGGAAAAGGTTTTCCTTTTTTTTTGGTAGAGTGAGCGGGGAACAGCAAGCCAAACCTAAAAAATATAAAAATTACAAATAGCTCCACAGTCCAGGCAAGTTGCGACATATATGGGCAATTGCATTAGAATTTTGAGCAATCGAGACAGCTAGCGACAGTACATTGCAAGCAGGTAAACGCAGCAATGTATTACTAGTAAATTATAAACATTTGACTGTGGAATGCGATGAGATTACGAATATTTTAAAGAAGTAATGTTCCAATAAAAATGGACGCATAAAATCGAAGGAGAAGACGGAGTTCTTCATACAAAATCTAAAGGAAGCTTCGTATTTCGCAGTATATTATTTTGGAGTATATTGAAAGTGTGCTCGGATTTTATTAAATTAAATATTCACTAAATTGGTTTATATGGAAATAGATTTGGATGGATCTTGTGGTAACAAATTATGTACTTATATTAATTATAAAATTTATCAATTCATTTATGTTATTTATTGGTATAAATTTAGTGTAATTTTGCGTTTATCCAAATCCCAAAAGTTTAAAGATTTGGAATTGTAATTAGTTTATTATATAAGATAAATTTAATTTTGTTTGAATAGTTTTAAATCATATAATTTAATATTTAATATTTATCAAGGTGAAAATATGGATTTGATAATTACTAAAATATAAGCGTTTTTATTATAACTTTATTTTTATGTAAATATTATATTTTAAATATTTCTTTCAATATGTGAATGCATGGCAATGTCTTTATCATATTGGGTTTAGATTTAGATATAATGTTTTTCTATGCAATCCTCAAATATAAATTAGTATAGATTTTTTCAAAATCATACCAATCTTGTAGCAATTAAAGCCATACCAAAATGAAAGAAGGGTGATTGTGTAGAATGGAGACAAGCTATTAAATGTTAATTCTAACCATTTATTCCATTTGTGGACTTGAATAAAATTAGTTATACATTTTTTCCCAACCATTAGTGTTGATGTTATTCACATCCATGTCTTTGTTTAGTGCAGTTAAAACATATCTTCAATGTGTTCCTTAACTGTTCCTTAAGTGTTAAAATTGAAATGTAATCGATGTATAGAGAGGTTATAGATATAAAGAACTAAGTACAAGAGGAAAACAAGATGAAATATGTGAAATATACACTTGTATTATGATAATAGATAGAAAGAATCCTATGTTCACTTGCCTCCTAAAGTGGGGTGACCATTAAGCCAAGAAAGTTTCAAATACAATAATACTTGAAAAAATGCTCCATAACCTCTTTAAATAGATTAATAGTAGTAAAATCCTAATTGGTTGTCATCATATCATTAATGTGTATTCACTAGCTAGAGGGTCTTGTTTAGTAAAATGGGTTTCCATTAAGTAACTATCCAATACTATGGAAAGGGTCTTATTTAAGGAGGATGACCACATACACCAATTGACTAACTCTTATGTAGACTAAAGTAGGGAGGCTACTGTAGGATCCTTGTATGTCCTCTCTCTTCAAAATTAACATTCTCCTCAAAGATGAAGGTGAGGAAATTAAAGAAATTGTTACATAATTACTACTAGTGGGTGTTTGCACGGAGATGCTACCCAATTTTAGTGTAATGATAAAACACGAGTAATTTTTTTAGAAACATGCATGTATTCATAGAAATATAAGAACACTATTTTTTTCTAAATTGAGCAATTTTTGACGCTCTATTTCGGTCTTATGATGTGGCTAAGGAACACATATTATTTTTTAATAAAAGAATAGACATGTTATTTTAATATTTTATTTTAATGTGCATGTTATTTAGATAATGGATATGTGTTACTATTTATATTAAAAAAACAAACAAGAAAACAAACCAAGCCTACAGGGTTTCATTGTCCCCCCCTCCCCTCCAAACTAAAATTATACCACCATTCGAGAGCTTTCCAAATCAAAGTTCATGCACAGTGTATGTCCGCGATAGAGGTTTATCACTTTATAGGTTCACTGGAAAGAGGGAAGATTGAACTTTCATGTTTCTTTTTCTTTCAATCAAATAGAAAAGTTGTGTGTTACTATTTATATTAAAAAATAAACAAGAAAACAAACCAAGCCTACAGGGTTTCATTTCCCCCCCTCCCCTGCAAACTAAAATTATACCACCATACGAGAGATTGCCAAATCAAAGTTCATGCACAATGTATGTCTGTGATAGGGGTTTATCACTTCATAGGTTCATTGGAAAGAGGGAAGATTTAAGTTTCATGTTTCTTTTTCTTTTTTTTAGAAACATGCATGTATTCATAGAAATATAAGGACATTATTATTTTTCTAAGTTCAACAATCTTTGAAGCTTTATTTCGGTCTTACGATGTGGCTAAGGAACACACACATTATTTTTTAATAAAAGAATAGACATATTATTTTAATATGTTATTTTAGTGTGAATATGATTTAGGTAATACATCTGTGTTATTGTTTATATTAAAAAACAAACAAGAAAACAAACCAAGCCTACAGGGTTTCATTGTCCCCCCTTGCAAAATAAAATTATACCACCATACGAGAGCTTTCCAAATCAAAGTTCATGCACAATGTATGTCCGCGATAGAGGTTTATCACTTCATAGGTTCATTGGAAAGACAAAATATTGAAGTTTCATGTTTCTTTTTCTTTCAATAAAATAAATTTTTTATGTGTTACTATTTATTTTAAAAAACAAACAAGAGAACAAACCAAGCCTACAGGGTTTCATTGTCCCCCTTCCCCTGCAAACTAAAATTATACCGCCATAGAAGAGCTTTCCAAATCAAAGTTCATGCACAATGTGTGTCCGTGATAGAGTTTTATCACTTCATAGGTTCATTGGAAAGAGGGAAGATTGAAGTTTCATGTTTCTTTTTCTTTTTTTGAAACATGCATGTACTCATAGAAATATAAGAACTTTATTTTTTTTCTAAGTTGAGCAATTTTTGAAGCGCTATTTCGGTCTTATGATGTGGCTAAGGAACACACACATTATTTTTTAATAAAAGAATAAACATGTTATTTTAATGTGCATGTG
Source organism: Pinus albicaulis (assembly GCA_034641835.2). Classification (NCBI taxonomy): domain Eukaryota; kingdom Viridiplantae; phylum Streptophyta; class Pinopsida; order Pinales; family Pinaceae; genus Pinus; species Pinus albicaulis. The sequence goes on from CM076573.1 coordinate 548,688,903, forward strand.
ATTTAGGTAATGCATGTGTGTTACTATTTATATTAAAATAAAAACAAGAAAACAAACCAAGCCTACAAGTTTTCATTGTCCACCCTGCAAACTAAAATTATACCACCATACGAGAGCTTGCCAAAATTCACACACAATGTATGTCCGTGATAGAGGTTTATCACTTCATAGGTTCATTGGAAAGAGGGAAGATTGAAATTTCATGTTTCTTTTTCCTTCAATCAAATAATTTTTTTTTTGTTACTATTTATATTAAAAAAAAACAAGAAAATGAACCAAGCCTATAGGGTTTCATTGTCCTCCCCCTCCCGTGCAAACTAAAGGTTTCATTGTCCTCCCCCTCCTGTGCAAACTAAAATTATACCACCATACGAGAGCTTGCCAAATCAAAGTTCATGCACAATGTATGCCCGTGATAGAGGTTTATCACTTCATAGGTTCATTGGAAGGATTGAAGATTGAAGTTTCATGTTTCTTTTTCTTTTTTAGAAACATGCATGTATTCATAGAAATATAAGAACACTATTTTTTTTCTAAGTTGAGCAATTTTTGAAGCTCTATTTCGGTCTTATGATGTGGCTAAGGAACACATTATTTTTAATAAAAGAATAGACATGGTATTTTAATATGTTGTTTTAATGTGCATGTAATTTAGGTAATGCATGTGTGTTACTATTTATATTAAAAAACAAAAAAGAAAACAAACCAAGCCTACAGGGTTTCATTGTCTCCCCTCCCCTGCAAACTAAAATTATACCACCATATGAGAGCTTGCCAAATCAAATTTCATGCACAATGTATGTCCACGATAGAGGTTTATCACTTCATAGGTTCATTGTAAAGAGGGAAGATTGAAGTTTCATGTTTCTTTTTCTTTCAATCAAATAAAAAGGTTTTGTGTTACTATTTATATTAAAAAAAAAACAAGAAAACACACCAAGCCTACAAGGTTTCATTTCCCCCCCTCCCCTGCAAACTAAAATTATACCACCATATGAGAGCTTGCCAAATCAAAGTTCATTCACAATGTATGTCCATGATAGAGGTTTATCACTTCATAGGTTCACTGCAAGGATTGAATATTGAAGTTTCATGTTTCTTTTTCTTTTTTAGAAACATGCATGTATTCGTAGAAATATAAGAACGCTATGTTTTTTCTAAGTTGAGCAATTTTTGAAGCTCTATTTCGGTCTTATGATGTGGCTAAGGAACACATTATATTTTAATAAAAAAATATACTTGTTATTTTAATATGTTGTTTTAATGTGCATGTGATTTAGGTAATGCATGTGTGTTACTATTTATATTAAAAAACAAACAAGAAAACAAACCAAGCCTACAAGTTTTCATTGTCCCCCCTCCCCTGTAAACTAAAATTATACCACCATACGAGAGCTTGCCAAATCAAAGTTCATGCATAATGTATGTCCGCGATAGAGGTTTATCACTTCATAGGTTCATTGGAAAGAGGGAAGATTGAAGTTTCATGTTTCTTTTTCTTTCAATCAAATAAATAAAAAAAAAATGTTTTTATTTCTTTATTTTTAAGTAAGGATTTATTCAACACAATTGTAATGTTTGAATACGTCGAACAAAATCAAAAAACCAAAACCATGACTCATCTACGAGAAAATTTAACTTGAACGACAATACCATCCAAAAAAAAAAAACATAAATTACAAATCATTTAAATTAGTTAAAATTATTAATTGAAGAGCTTAGGCACACAAAGGAACAATCAAAAGTCATTAGAAAAATTCCTTGATAGAATTATTTCATACATAGAACATGTCCATGTTGAATTGACAAATACCACATAATATAGAGTTGTGATAATATAATTATACTCTAATAGTATTGGAAAAGTGCAATTTAAAGATGTGAATACCACTAAAAAGAAGAGTGTAGGTATGTTTGTTGACCCAACAAGCAACATAACCCATGGTCATTATATAAGGAATATACATATTTGCATGGATTGGTACATGTTCAATTCATGGAAAGAGAATTGGAAGAGTCATTATTTTATAGATTTGATAACCCTTTTTGTCATATTAAGAAGGTTTTGTTATATTTCCTTCATAGATTGTGAGTTGAATTTATAATTGATCTCCATTCTAACTATTTTGACATTAATGAGTTCTAGGGGATTGGTCTTAGTTCCACCTAGGCTTTACCAAATGCTAGGTGTAATCTATTGAGAATACCACCTGCTCCAATGTATATGCCTAACCCATTCCCTAGGCCCCCCCCCCCCACAAACACTATATGCGCGTCAATGCTTTTATCACCTTGTTGACACCAACAATGTGATAATATGTCTCACACATAGTCCAATGGCAGATAGTTCATTTGTGGTGACCACCAAATGAGATCAATTGAAGGAGTATATTAGACCTCTAAGTGCGAGAACTTTGGGTCATAGTGATTATATAGTATCAAATATGTATATTTTAACTCTATAAAATTAGTTGTTGCAAAAAAAAATTAATTGAAACCAAAAATATGTGATGGAAAACAAGCATATTGACACAAAGATTTTATCTTGAAAAACTAAACTAGGAAAAGCAACAATATTTTCAATATTTTTATTTTGTACAATGTTACAATATAATATATATCTCGTTACATCGATAAACCCCCAATCCATTTACCATGTATTAAAATACAATCATAATTTCTTAGTTGAAACTACAAAATATTAAGCAAAACAACTTGCACCACAAAACCACTAAAGGTGAAAATGGTGTGTCAAAAAAAAAAAAAAACATTTGATTGGCTTTGGTGAGTTCTAACCCCCTACGAATTCCCAAATAAGAGGGAGCTTCACCCCCTCATTGAATCCCCGAGCTGTGGGGGGGTATTTCACCCCCCTTGTGATCCCTCCATTTGACCCGACGTTATGTACAATTTGTGGGGATAGTCATGCAAATAAGAAATATATATATATATATATATATATATATATATATATATATATATATATATATATATATATATATATATATATATATATTTCTTATTTGCATGACTATCCCCACAAATTGTATATAACATTCTCAGTCTTTTTTTCTTTGAGCACATGGGCTCGCAGGAGTACATGATCACTAAGAAATGTCTATAATCCATTACTACATAACCATTGGAATTTATTGAATTTCCACCTACTGTAATATATTTATGCTTAATAAACATCACGCCATTGGTGAAATTCATTGGCGCTATCATCATTTAATAATTTATTGATTGTTTTCTTCCCTAATTTGCATTTTCCAACTAAGAATATTTGACCATTCATTGTATTTTAAGGAAACACTTATAAATGTATAGGATTTTGATAACATAAATAAATAAATAAATGGATCCAAGATAGAAAGTGATATATTTGAATTTGGTTGTATAATATTACAGATATGGCCATATTCTATTGAAATGTCTAATTCTCCCTCCTCTAGCATGAATTTTTCAACAACTACACATGGGTCTAGGGTAATTGAGACATGATCCCATTAATCGACCCAATCTACTCAACCACAATAATCCCATTCACAACTACTATATGCTCCACAAAAGGAAGCTAGTTTTCATGCCCATATTTCGAACAATTGGTTACATGAGTGATGAATTCAGTAAAATGCACGAGATCCTTGTACTATGTAGCAATGACCACTTCCCCAAAATTTATTTTCACACGAACTATCCCTATTTATGTTTTCCTCTCATTTTCTCTATGTGACATTACTAAATAAATCCATTGGATTTTAGTTTTTCCATCTTGGATATGAGGATTTCTTGGTAATTTCATCTCCTCTCATTATAGTGTAGTTTTAATGCATGTCCTACATCCTCCCTTAATATTTTAGTATTTATGGATGTCCCACCAACACCATGCCCATGTTTACCATGCCTAGTCTCAAGGTAGTTCAAAATCTGTGGCACATTGTATGCTTTGTGTAATATACCCAACCATTCAAATACACATGCATTGTTTAACTTTCCTGCACAACCATATGAACAAATCCAAATCTAATATATCTATATATTTATGTCCCTTGAGTGATAATATAAAATTTGAAAGAAATTTTCCACATAATGTAGGTGATGGCGCCTATCATTGCTTATGTAGAAGTTTTCCTCCTTCCCTGTTATCCTCCTATCATTGTTACTATTTGGCCCACGCTTATATGTGATATGTACCCTCAATATGACTTGATATGAATGATAATATTAGCTCTAGATATTAATGTTTGGTTGAATGGAGTAGTTCTTAGAAAAATCCACAACTGATAATATAGTTCGAAGCGGAAAGGTATCTCGTATATTATAAATCGTTCATTTTTCCATCATGCTATATGCACATGTTGAATATATGCTTTAGTTTCCATAAAATATTCCTTCATGAAATCACATACTAATAATAAATGGCACAAAAATAAGGTCATAAGAGAAAATATATGTTAAAGTTGAAGGTGTAGTAAGAAAAATTCTACCTTAACTTACTAAGTACTTCACCAAAGAAATTATTTTTCTCTCTCTTACTATCTAGTTCGTAGGTAACAAATTTGAAGTTCTACATATTTACTATCATCTTCCAAAATTCATGCTTCTTGTTTTCGTGGATGCACCAAATCAATAATGAAAATCCACTATACCTAGAGTATGCCCTATATAAACAGGATTTTTCATAAAATTTTTGTCCATTGGGCCTTGGACACAACATGTTATGAATAAATTCTATTGGTGAAATGGTAGCGGTATGGATAAGAAATCATGTACAATATTAGGATGCAAAACATGATGCATGTGTACATGTGTCATAAAAATAATAAAAGTGTACATGGTAAATAAACCAACATGTGTTATGATATATTCATACTATAAAATAGCAAGTTTTTCATTTCTAAAAATATTTGTGGCACGGGTTCAATTTCATGTGATTTTTTGTGAATCTATCGTAAATTTCTATTTTAGTCATGTTGAGAAGTTTTTAACATGGGTTTGACAGTTATTAAGACATTTTCTCTACATTATCACATCCTTTTGATTAGATAAAGGTCTATTATTTTTATGCCAAAATCTTTGTACTAGTTCCTTAACAACATAAATTAACATGATGTTTGAACAAGGAAACCAACCAATGAAGGCCCAATAATTTTCTTGACCTAGGATATCATCTTCTTCTCTTATAATAGAATACTTTTGGACAAGTTTTCTATTTACTTTGAAACTATGAGATGTGCATCTGATCAAATGATGTCACCTTGAGGACTTGTTTATAATAGTTTCTAATATTACACACCAAGATGTGCTACTATATTTTGAATGACTACTTCTTCGAATTTTATTAAATGTATGTTGAATATTTCTGACAATCTAATTACTATTGTCTAAACTTATAACTCTCTTTATGCCTAAAATTACACTAACAATAGATAAATAACATGCTTTTAATAAAGTAAAAAATAATCACATGCAATGGAACATTGTCTTGTCAACAAGGCCATACCGAGCCGGCTTTCAATATTTTTAGAATCTATGCTTCTGTGATCCATATCAAATTGTAAAATATTTTTCGGTAATAATCACATGCAATGGAACATTGTCTTGTCACCAAGGCACTACCGATCAGGCTTTCAACATTTTTAGACTCTACGCTTACGTGATTCATATAAAATTGTAAAATATTTTTCGGTAATAATCATATGCAATGGAACATTGTCTTGTCACCAAGTCCCTAACGAGCAGACTTTCAATATTTTTAGAACCTACACTTCTGTGATCCATATAAAATTGTAAAATATTTTTCGGTAATGATCACATGCAATGGAACATTGTCTTGTCACCAAGGACCTAATGAGTAGGATTTCAATATTTTTAGAATGTATGCTTCTGTGATACATATAAAATTGTAAAATATTTTTCAGTAATAATCACATGCAATGGAACATTGTCTTGTCACCAAGGCCATACCGAGCAGGATTTCAATATTTTTAGAATCTACGCTTCTATGATCCATATAAAATTGTTAAATATTTTTTGGTAGTAATCACATGGAATGGAAAATTTTATTGTCACCAAGGCCCTACCGAACATGCTTTCAATATTTTTAGAATGTATGCTTCACTGATCCATATAATATTGCAAAATATTTTTCAGGAATAATCACATGCAATTGAACATTGCTCGGTAGGGCATTGGTGAGAAGACAATGTTCCATTGCATGTGATTATTAACAAAAATTATTTTACAATTTTATATAGATCATAGAACGTAGATTCTAAAAATATTGAAAGCCTCCGCGGTAGGGCCTTGGTGACAAGACAATGTTCTATTGCATGCAATTATTACTCAAAAATATTTTACAATTTTATATGGATCATAGAAGCATAGATTCTAAAATATTGAAAGCCTACTCGGTAGGGCCTTGGTGATAAGACAATGTTCCATTGCATGTGATTATTAACAAAACATATTTTACAATTTTATATGGATCACAGAAGCGTAGATTCTAAAAATATTGAAAGCCTGCTCGGGAGGGCCTTAGTGACAAGACAATGTTCCATTGCATGTGATTATTACTGAAAAATATTTTACAATTTTATATGGATCACAGAAGCGTAGATTCTAAAAATATTGAAAGCCTACTCGGTAGGGCATTGGTGACAAGACAATGTTCCATTGCATGTGATTATTACCGAAAATAATTTTACAATTTTATATGGATCAAAGAACGTAGATTCTAAAAATATTGAAAGGCTTCTCGGTAGGGCCTTGGTGACAAGACAATGTTCCATTGTAGGTGATTATTACCGAAAAATATTTTACAAATTTCTATTGATCACAGAAGTGTAGATTCTAAAAATACTGAAAGCCTGCTCGGTAGGGCCTTAGTGACAAGAAAATTTTCCATTGCATGTGATTATTACCGAAAAATATTTTAAAATTTTATATGGATCACAAAAGCATAGATTATAAAAATATTGAAACCTTGCTCGGTAGGGCCTTGGTGACAAGACAATGTTCCATTGCATGTGATTATTACCGGAAAATATTTTACAATTTTATATGGATCACATAAGCGTAGATTCTAAAAATATTGAAAGCCTACTCGGTAGGGCCTTGGTTACAAGACAATGCTCCATTGCACCTGATTATTACCGAAAAATATTTTATAATTTCATATGGATCACAGAAGCATAGATTCTAAAAATATTGAAAGCCCACTCGGTAGGGCCTTGGTGACAAGAAAATGTTCCATTGCATGTGATTATTACTGAAAAATATTTTACAATTTTATATGGATCACATAACATAGATTCTAAAAATATTGAAAGTCTGCTGGGTAGGGCCTTGGTGACAATACAATTTTCCATTGCATGTGATTATTACCAAAAAATATTTCACAATCTTATATCGATCACAGAAGCATAGATTATAAAAATATTGAAAGCCTGCTCGTTAGGGCATTGGTGACAAGACAATGTTACATTGCATGTGATTATTACCGAAAAATATTTTACAATTTTATATGGATACAGAAGCATAGATTGTAAAAATATTGAAAGCCTGCTCGGTAGGGCCTTGGTGACAAGACAATGTTCCATTGCATGTGATTACTACCCAAAGAGATTTTAAAATTTTATATGGATCATAGAAGCGTAGATTCTAAAAATATTGAAAGCCTTCTTGGTATGGCCTTGGTGACAAGAGAATATTCCATTGCATGTGATTATTACTGAAAAATATTTTACAATTTTATATGGATAACAGAAGCGTAGATTCTAAAAATATTGAAAGCCTGCTCTGTAGGGCCTTGGTGACAAGACAATGCTCCATTTCATGTGATTATTACCAAAAAAAATTTTATAATTTTATATGGTTAACAGAGGTGTACATTCTAAAAATATTGAAAGCCCGCTCAGTAGGGCCTTGGTGACAAAACAATGTTCCATTGCACGTGATAATTACCGAAAAAGATTTCACAATTTTATATGGATCATAGAAGCCTAGATTCTAAAAATATTGAAACTCTCCTCGGTAGGGCCTTGGTGACAAGACAATGTTTCATTGCATGTGATTATTACCAAAAAATATTTTACAATTATATATGGATCACAGAAGCATAGATCCTAAAAATATTGGAAGCCTGCTCAGTAGGGCCTTGGTGACAAGAGAATGTTCTATTCCATGTGATTATTACCAAAACAGGTTTAAAAATTTTATATGGATCACAGAAGCGTAGATTCTAAAAATATTGAAAGCCTACTCGATATGGCCTTGGTGACAAGAAAATGTTCCATTGCTTGTGGTTATTACCGAAAAATATTTTACAATTTTATATGGATCACAGAAGCATAGATTCTAAAAATATTGAAAGCCTGCTCATTAGGGCCTTGGTGACAAGACAATGTTCCATTGCATGTGATTATTACCGAAAAATATTTTACAATTTTATATGGATCACAGAACATAGATTATAAAAATATTGAAAGCCTGCTTGGTAGGGCCTTGGTGACAAGACAATGTTTCAATACATGTTATTATTACCGAAAAGTATTTTACAATTTTATATGGATCACATAAGTGTAGATTATAGAAATATAGAAAGCCTGCTCAATAGGGCCTTGGTGACAAGACAATGTTCCATTCAATGTGATTATTACCGAAAACTATTTTACAACATTATATGGATCACAGAAGTGTAGATTCCAAAAATATAGAAAGCCTGCTCGGTAGGGCCTTGGTGACAAGACAATGATCCATTGCATGTGATTATTACTGAAAAAGTTTTTACAATTTTATATGGGTAATAGAAGCGTAGATTCTAAAAATATTGAAAGCTTGCTCGGTAGGGCCTTGGTGAGAAGACACTGTTCCATTGCATGTGATTATTACCGAAAAATATTTTACAATTTATATGGATCAGAGAAGCGTAGATTCTAAAAGTATTGAAAGCCTGCTCAGTAGGGCTTTCGTGACAAGACAATGCTCCATTGCATGTGATTATTACCGAAAAATACTTTATAATTTTATATGGATCACAGAATTGTAGATTCTAAAAACATTGAAAGCCTGCTAGGTAGGGCCTTGGTGACAAGACAATGTTCCATTGCATGTGATACTTACTGAAAAATATTTTACTATTTTATATGGATCATAGAAGCATAGATTCTAAAAATGTTGAAAGCCTGCTTGGTAGGGCCTTGGTGACAAGACAATGTTCCATTGCATGTGATTATTATCGAAAAATATTTTACAATTTTGTATGGATCGCAGAAGCGTAGATTCTAAAAATATTGAAAACCTACTCGGTAGGGCCTTGGTGACAAGACAATGTTCCATTGCATGTGATTATTAGCGAAAAATATTTTACAATTTTATATGGATAAAAGAAGTGTAGTTTCTAAAAATATTGAAAGCCTGCTCTGTAGGGTATCGGTGACAAGATAGTTTTCCATTGCATGTGATTATTACCGAAAAATATTTTGCAATTTTATATGATCAGAGAATGTAGATTCTAAAAATATTGAAATCCTACTCAGTAGGGCCTTCATGACAAGACAATGTTCCATTGCATGTGATTATTACCGAGCAGGCTTTCAATATTTTTTGAATCTACGCTTCTGTGATGCATATAAAATTGTAAAATCTTTTTTGGTAATAATCACATGAATTGGAACATTGTCTTGTCACCAAGGCCCTACCGAACATGCCTTCAATATTTTTAGAATCTATGCTTCTGTGATCCATATAAAATTGTAAAATATTTTTCTTTAATTATCAAATGTAAAGGAACATTGTCTTGTCACCAAGGCGCTACTGAACGGGTTTTCAATATTTTTAGCTTCTGTGATCCATATAAAATTGTCAAATCTTCTTAGGTAATTATCACATGCAATGGAACATTGTCTTGTCACCAATGCCCTACCGAGCAGAATTTCAATATTTTTAGAATCTACGCTTCTGTGATCCATAAAAAATTATAAAATCTTTTTCAGTAATAATCACATGCAATGGAACATAGTCTTGTCACCAATGCCCTACCGAGCAGGCTTTCAATATTTTTAGAATCTGCGCTTATTTTAATCATATAAAATTGTAAAATCTTTTTCTGTAATAATCACATGCAATGGAACATTGTCTTGTCACCAAGGCCCTAACGAGCAGGCTTTCAATATTTTTAGAATATATGCTTTTGTGATCCATATAAAATTGTAAAATATTTTTTGGTAATAATCACATGCAATGAAACATTGTATTGTCACCAAGGCCATACAAACAGGCTTTCAATGTTTTTAGAAACTATGCTTCTGTGATCCATAAAAATTTGTTAAATATTTTTCGGTAATAATCACATTGAATGGAACATTGTCTTGTCACCAAGGCCCTACTGAGCACGTTTTCAATATTTTTAGAATCTGCGCTTCTGTGATCCATATAAAATTATAAACTATTTTTCGGTAAAAAAACACATGCACTAGAACATTGCCTTGTCACACTTGCCCTACCGAGCAGGCTTTCAATATTTTCAAAATCTACGTTCTGTGATCCATATAAAATTGTAAAATATTTTTCGGTAATAATCACATGCAATGGAACATTGTCTTGTCACCAAGGTCCTATCGAGTAGGCATTCAATATTTTTAGAATCTACGCTTCTGTGATCCATATAAAATTGTAAAATCTTTTTCGATAATAATCACATGCAATGGAACATTGTCTTGTCACCAAGGGCATACCGAGCACTCTTTCAATATTTTTAGAACCTACGCCTCTGTCATCCATATAAAATTATTAAACCTTTTTCGGTAATAATCATATGGAATGGAACATTTTCTTGTCACCAAGGCCCTACCGAGCAGGCTTTAAATATTTTTAGAATGTACGCTTATGTGATCCATATAAAATTGTAAAAACAAATTCGGTAATAATCACATGCAATGGAACATGGTCTTGTCACCAAGGCCCTACCGAGCAGCCTTATAATATTTTTAGAATCTACGCTTCTGTGATCCGTATAAAATTGTAAAATATTTTTTGGTAATAATCACATGCAATGGAACATTGTGTTGTCACCAAGGCCCTACCGATCTGGCTTTCAATATTTTTAGAACCTACGCTTCTGTGATCCATATAAAATTGTCAAATCTTTTTCGGTAATAATAACATGCAATCGAACATTTTCTTTTCACCAATACCCTACCGAGCAGGCTTTCAATATTTTTTGAATCTATGCTTCTTTGATCCATATAAAATTGTAAAATATTTTTCGGTAATAGTCACATGGAATTGATTATTGTCTTCTCATGAAGGTCCTACTGAGCAAGCTTTCGATATTTTTAGAATCTACGCTTCTGTGATCCATATAAAATTGTAAAACCTTTTTCGGTAATAATCACATGCAATGGAACATTGTCTTGTCACCATGGCCCTACCGAGTAGGCTTTCAATATTTTCAAAATCTATGTTATGTGATCCATATAAAATTGTAAAATATTTCTCGGTAATAATCAGATTCAATGGAACATTGTCTTCTCACCATTGCCGTATGAGGCAAGCTTTCAATATTTTCAAAATCTACGTTCTGTGATCCATATAAAATTGTAAAATATTTTTCTGCAATAATCACATGCAATGGAACATTGTCTTGTCACCAAGGCCCTACCAAGCAGGCTTTCAATATTTTTAGAATCTACGCTTCTGTGATCCATATAAAATTGTAAAATATTTTTCGGTAATAATCACATGCAATGGAACATTGTCCAGTCACCAAGGCCCTACCGAGTAGGCTTTCAATATTTTTAGGATCTACACTTCTGTGATCCATATAAAATTGTAAAATATTTTTCGGTAATAATCACATGCAATCCAACATTGTCTTGTCACCAAGGCCCTACCAATTAGGCTTTCAATATTTTTAGAATCTATGCTTCTGTGATCCATATAAAATTGTAAACTATTTTTCGGTAAAAAAACACATGCAATGGAACATTGTCTTGTCACCATGGCCCTACCGAGCAGGATTTCAATATTTTCAAAATCTACGTTCTGTGATCCATATAAAATTGTAAAATATTTCTCGGTAATAATCACATGCAATGGAACATTGTCTTGTCACCAAGGTCCTACCGAGTAGGCTTTCAATATTTTTAGAATCTACATTTCTGTGATCCATATAAAATTGTAAAATTTTCTTCGGTAATAATCACATGCAATGGAACATTGTCTTGTCACCAAGGCCATACTGAGCATGCTTTCAATATTTTTAGAACCTATGCCTCTATCATCGATTTAAAATTGTTACACCTTTTTCGGCAATAATCACATGGAATGGAACATTTTCTCGTCACCAAGGACCTACTGAGCAGGCTTTCAATATTTTTAGAATCTACGCTTTTTTTATCTATATAAAATTGTAAAATATTTTTTGGAAATAATAACATGCAATGGAACAGTGTCTTGTCACCAAGGCCCTATCGAGCAGGCTTTCAATATTTTTAGAATCTACGTTTCTGTGATCCATATAAAATTGTAAAATCTTCTTAGGTAATTATCAGATGCAATGCAAAATTGTCTTGTCACCAAGGCCCTACCAAGAAGAATTTCAATATTTTTAGTATCTACACTTTTGTGATCTATATAAAATTATAAAATGTTTTTCAGTAATAATCACATGCAATGTAGCATTTTTTTCTCACCAAGGCCCTACCGAGTAGGCTTTCAATATTTTTGGAATCTATGCCTCTCTGATCCATATAAAATTGTAAATTATTTTTTGGTAATAATCACATGCAGTGGAACATTGTCTTCTCATCAAGGCCCTACCGAGAAGGCTTTCAATATTTTTAGAATGTACATTCTGTGGTCCACATAAAAACGTAAAATCTTTTTCGGCAATAATAACATGCGATGAAGCGTTGTCTTCTCACCAAGGCCATACTGAGTGGGTTTTCAATATTTATAGAGTCTACGCTTCTGTGATCCATATAAAATTATAAATATTTTTCGGTAATAATAACATGCAATGGAGCATTGTCTTGTTAATAAGGCCCTACCGAGCATGCTTTCAATATTTTTAGAATCTACGCTTTTTTGATCCATATAAAATTGTAAAATAGTTTTCGGTAATAATAACATGCAATGGAACAATGTCTTGTCAGCAAGGCCCTACTGGGTAGCCTTTCAATATTTTTATAATCTACGCTTCTGTGATCCATATAAAATTGTAAAATATTTTTCGGTAATAATCACATGCAATGTAACATTGTCTTGTCACCAAGGCCCTACTGAGAAAGTTTTCAATATTTTTAGAACCTATGCTTCTGTTATCCATATAAAATTGTCAAATATTTTTCAGTCTTAATCACATGCAATGGAACATTGTCTTGTCACGAAGGCCCTACTGAGTAGGATTTCAATATTTTTAGAAACTACATTATGTGATCATATAAAATTGTAAAAAAAAATTCGGTAATAATCACATGCAATGGAACATTGTCTTGTCCCCAAGGCCCTACTGAGCAGGCTAACAATATTTTTAGAATCTACGCTTCTGTGATCCATATAAAATTGTAAAATCTTTTCCGGTAATAATCACATGCAATGGAACACTGTGTTGTCACCAAGGCCCTACCGATCTGGCTTTCAATATTTTTAGAGCCTACGCTTCTATGATCCATAAAAAATTGTCAAATATTTTTCGGTAATAATCACATGCAATGGAACATTGTCTTTTCACCAATACCCTACCGAGCAGGCTTTCAATATTTTTTGAATCTACGCTTCTTTGATCCATATAAAATTTTAAAATATTTTTCGGTAATAATCACATGAAATGGTACATTGTCTTGTCACCAAGGCCCTGCCGAGCGGGCTTTCAATATTTTTAGAATCTACGCTTCTGTGGTCCATTTAAAATTATAAAATATTTTTCGGTAATAATCACATGCAATGGAGCATTGCCTTGTCACCAAGGCCCTACCGATCAGGCTTTCAATATTTTTAGAGTCTACGCTTCTGTGATCCATATGAAATTGAAAAATATTTTTCGGTAATAGTCACATGGAATTGATTATTGTCTTCTCATGAAGGTCCTACTGAGCAAGCTTTCGATATTTTTAGAATCTACGCTTCTGTGATCCATATAAAATTGTAAAATCTTTTTCGGTAATAATCACATGCAATGGAACATTGTCTTGTCACCATGGCCCTACCGAGCAGGCTTTCAATATTTTCAAAATCTACGTTATGTGATCCATATAAAATTGTAAAATATTTCTCGGTAATAATCAGATTCAATGGAACATTGTCTTCTCACCATGGCCGTATGAGGCAAGCTTTCAATATTTTCAAAATCTACGTTCTGTTATCCATATAAAATTGTAAAATATTTTTCTACAATAATCACATGCAATGGAACATTGTCTTCTCACCAAGGCCCTACCAAGCAGGCTTTCAATATTTTTAGAATCTACGCTTCTGTGATCCATATAAAATTGTAAAATATTTTTCGGTAATAATCACATACAATGGAACATTGTCCAGTCACCAAGGCCCTACCGAGTAGGCTTTCAATATTTTTAGGATCTACACTTCTGTGATCCATATAAAATTGTAAAATATTTTTCGGTAATAATCACATGCAATCCAACATTGTCTTGTCACCAAGGCCCTACCAATTAGGCTTTCAATATTTTTAGAATCTACGCTTCTGTGATCCATATAAAATTGTAAACTATTTTTTGGTAAAAAAACACATGCAATGGAACATTGTCTTGTCACCATGGCCCTACCTAGCAGGATTTCAATATTTTCAAAATCTACGTTCTGTGATCCATATAAAATTGTAAAATATTTCTCGGTAATAATCACATGCAATGGAACATTGTCTTGTCACCAAGGTCTACGAAGCGAGGGCTTTCAATATTTTTTAGATCATACATTTTAACATGATCCATATAAAATTGTAAAATTTTCTTCGGTAACAATCACATGCAATGGAACATTGTCTTGTCACCAAGGCCATACCGAGCATGCTTTCAATATTTTTAGAACCTACGCCTCTATCATCGATTTAAAATTGTTACACCTTTTTCGGCAATAATCACATGGAATGGAACATTTTCTAGTACGGGACCTACTAAGAAGGCTTTCAATATTTTAGAATCTACACTTTTTTATCTATATAAAATTGTAAAATATTTTTTGGAAATAATCACATGCAATGGAACATTGTCTTGTCACAAAGGCCCTATCGAGCAGGCTTTCAATATTTTTAGAATCTACGTTTCTGTGATCCATATAAAATTGTAAAATCTTCTTAGGTAATTATCAGATGCAATGCAACATTGTCTTGTCACCAAGGCCCTACCAAGAAGAATTTCAATATTTTTAGTATCTACACTTTTGTGATCTATATAAAATTATAAAATGTTTTTCAGTAATAATCACATGCAATGTAGCATTTTCTTCTCACCAAGGCCCTACCGAGTAGGCTTTCAATATTTTTGGAATATATGCCTCTCTGATCCATATAAAATTGTAAATTATTTTTTGGTAATAATCACATGCAGTGGAACATTGTCTTCTCATCAAGGCCCTACCGAGAAGGCTTTCAATATTTTTAGAATGTACATTCTGTGGTCCACATAAAAACGTAAAATATTTTTCGGCATTAATAACATGCAATGAAGCGTTGTCTTCTCACCAAGGCCATACTGAGTGGGTTTTCAATATTTTTAGAGTCTACGCTTATGTGATCCATATAAAATTATAAATATTTTTCGGTAATAATAACATGCAATGGAGCATTGTCTTGTTAATAAGGCCCTACCGAGCATGCTTTCAATATTTTTAGAATCTACGATTTTTTGATCCATATAAAATTGTAAAATATTTTTCGGTAATAATAACATGCAATGGAACAGTGTCTTGTCAGCAAGGCCCTACTGGGTAGCCTTTCAATATTTTTATAATCTATGCTTCTGTGATCCATATAAAATTGTAAAATATTTTTCGGTAATAATCACATGCAATGTAACATTGTCTTGTCACCAAGGCCCTACTGAGAAATTTCTCAATATTTTTAGAACCTATGCTTCTGTTATCCATATAAAATTGTGAAATCTTTTTCAGTATTAATCACATGCAATGGAACATTGTCTTGTCACGAAGGCCCTACTGAGTAGGATTTCAATATTTTTAGAATCTACATTATGTGATCATATAAAATTGTAAAATATTTTTCGGTAATAATCACATGCAATGGAACATTGTCTTGTCACCAATACCCTACTGAAAAAGATTTTATAATTTTATATGGATCACAAAAGCGTAGATTTTAAAAATATTGAAAGTCTGCTTGGTAGGGCCTTGGTGACAAGACAATGTTCGATTGCATGTGATAATTACCTAAGAAGATTTTAAAATTTTATATGGATCACAGAAGCGTAGATTCTAAAAATATTGAAAGCATTCTCAGTAGGGCCTTGGTGACAAGACAATGTTCCATTGCGTGTGATTATTGCAGAAAAATATTTGACAATTTTATATGGATAAAAAAAGTGTAGATTCTAAAAATATTGAAACCCTGCTCAGTAGGGCCTTGGTGACAAGACAATGTTCCATTCCATGTGATTATTATCGAAAAAGGTCTAACAATTTTATATGGATAAAGTGTAGATTCTAAAATTTTGAAACCCTTTCGATGAGAGGAAAGACACAAGACAATGTTCCATTCCATGTGATTATTATGAAAAGGTCTAACAATTTTATATGGCAATGAGCATATGTTCTAAAAAAATTGAAAGTATTAACCGATATAACTGACAAGACAATGTTCCATTTGCTAATGATGTGCAAAAGATTTACAATTTTATATGAATCCATGACGTAGATTATAAAAATATTAGCTTGCTGATATGGCTTTGGTGACAAAACATTCCATTCCACTGAAATATTACCAAAATATTTGCAATTTTATATAGATCCTGAGAACATAGATTCCGAAAATAATAGCCCAGAAAGCCTTCTTAATAGAGCCATAGTGACAAGACAATGTTCCATTGCATGTAATTATACCGAAAAATGAATTTACAAATTTATATGCATAACAGAATGGTAAGATTCTAAAAATATTAGCTTACAATTTATAGAGCCATGGTGACAAGACAATGTTCCATTGCATGTGATTATTACCGAAAAATATTTTACAAATTTATATGCATAACAGATGAGTAGATTCTAAAAATATTGAAAGCCTGGTTAGTAGGGCCTTGGTGACAACACAATGTTCCATTCAATGTGATTATTACCGAAAAAGATTTAACAATTTTTTATGGATCACAGAAGCATAGATTCTAAAAATATTGAAAGCCTCCATGGTATGGCCTTGGTGAAAAGACAATGTTCCATTACATGTGATTATTACCGAAAAATATTTTACAATTTTATTTGGATAACATAAGCATAGATTCTAAAAATATTGAAAGCCTGCTCGGTAGGGCCTTTGTGATAAGAGAATGTTCCATTGCATGTGATTATTACCGAATTTTTTTTTACAATTTTATATGGATCAAGAAAGCGTAGATTCTAAAAATATTGAAAGCCTGGTCAGTAGGGCCTTGGTGACAAATCAATGTTCCATTGCATGTGATTATTATCGAAAAATATTTTACAGTTTTATATGGATCACAGAAGCGTAGATTCCAAAAATATTGAAAGCCTGCTCGGTAGGGCCTTGGTGACAAGAGAAGGTTCCATTGCATGTGATTATTACCGAAAAAGGTTTTACAATTTTATATGGATCATAGAAGCGTAGATTCTAAAAATATTGAAACCTTGCTCGGTAGGGCGTTGGTGAGAAGACAATGTTCCATTCCATGTGATTATTACCGGAAAATATTTTACAATTTTATATGGATCACAGAAGCATAGGTTCTAAAAATATTGAAAGCCTGCTCGGTAGGGCCTTGGTGACAAGACAATGCTCCGTTGCATGTGACTATTACCAAAAAAGAGTTTATAATTTTGTATGGATCACAGAAGCGTAGATTCTAAAAATATGGAAATCCCGCTCGGTAGGGCCTTGGTGACAAGACAATGTTCCATTGCATGTGATACTTACTGAAAAAGATTTTACAATTTTATATGGATCACAGAAGCATAGATTTTAAAAATATTGAAAGCCTGCTCGATAGGGCCTTGGTGACAAGACAATGTTCCATTTCATGTGATTATTACCAAAACATATTTTACAATTTTATATGCATCACAGAAGCGTAGATTCTAAAAATATTGACAACTTGCTTGGTAGGGCCTTGGTGACAAGAAAATGTTCCACTACATGTGATTATTACCGAAAACGATTTTACAATTTTATATGGACCAAAGAAGAGTATATTCTAAAAATATTGAAAGCCTACTCGGTAGGGCATTGGTAACAAGACAATGTTCCATTGCATGTGGTTACTACCGAAAATATCTTACAATTTTATATTATCACAGAACATAGATTCTAAAAATATTGAAAGCATGCTTAGTAGGGCCTTGGTGACAAGACAATGTTCCATTTCATGTGATTATTACCGAAAAAGATTTTACAATTTTATATGGATCATCGAAGCGTAGGTTCTAAAAATATTGAAAGCCTGCTCGGTAGGGCCTTGGTGACAAGACAATGTTGGATTGCATGTGATTATTGCTGAAAAATATTTTACAATTTTATATGGATCACAGAAGCGTAGATTCTAAAAATATTGAAAGCCTGCTCGGTAGGGCCTTGGTGACTGGACAATGTTCCATTACATGTGATTATTACTGAAAAATATTTTACAATTTTATATGGATCAAAGAAGTGTAGATTCTAAAAATATTGAAAGCCTGCTTTGTAGGGCCTTGGTGACAAGACAATGTTCCATTGCATGTGATTATTACCGAAAAATATTTTACAATTTTATATGGATCACAGAACGTAGATTTTGAAAATATTGAAAGCTTGCTTTATACGACCATGGTGACAAGACAATGTTCGATTGAATGTGATTATTACTGAAGAATATTTAAAAAAAAATTATGGATCACAAAAGCATAGATTCTAAAAATATTGAAAGGCAGCTCGGTATGGCCTTGGTGACAAGACAATGTTCCATTGCATGTGATTATTACCGAAAAAGATTTTACAGTTTTATTTGGATCACAGAAGCATAGATTCTAAAAATATTGAAAGCCTGCTTGGTAGGGCCTTGGTGGCAAGACATTGTTCCATTGCATGTGATTATTACTGAAAAATATTTTACAATTTTATATGGATCTTACAAGCGCAGATTCTAAAAATGTTGAAAGCTTGCTCAGTAGGGCCTTGGTGACAAGACAATGTTCCATTGCATGTGATTATTACCGAGAAAGATTTTACAATTTTATATGGATCACAGAAGCGTATATTCTAAAAATATTGAAAGCCTACTCGGTAGGGCTTTGGTGACAAGACAATGTTCCATTGCATGTGATTATTACCGAAAAAGGTTTTAAAATTTTATATGGATCACAGAAGCGTAGATTCTAAAAATATTGAAAGCCTACTCGGTAGGGCCTTGGTGAAAAGACAATGCTCCATTACATGTGATTGTTACTGAAAACGATTTTATAATTTTATATGGATAATAGAAGCATAGATTCTAAAAATATTGAAAGCCCGCTTGATAGGGCCTTCGTGAAAAGACAGTGTTCCATTGCATGTGATAGTTACCGAAAAATATTTTACAATTTTATATGGATCACAGAAGCATAGATTCTAAAAATATTGAAAGCATTTTCGGTAGGGCCTTCGTGACAAGACAATGTTCCATTTCATGTGATTATTACCGAAAAATATTTTACAATTTTATATGGATCACAGAAGCATAGATTCTAAAAATATTGAAAGCCTGCTCGGTAGGGCCTTGGTGACAAGAAAATGTTCCACTACATATGATTATTACCAAAAAAGATTTTACAATTTTATATGGATCAAAGAAGCGTAGATTCTAAAAATATTGAAAGCCTACATGGTAGGGCATTGGTGACAAGACAATGTTCCATTGCATGTGGTTATTACTGAAAATATTTTAGAATTTTATCTTATCACAGAACGTAGATTCTAAAAATATTGAAAGCATGCTCAATAGGGCCTTGGTGACAAGACAATGTTCCATTGCATGTGATTATTACTGAAAAAGATTTTACACTTTTATATGGATCACAGAAGCGTATATTCTAAAAATATTGAAAGCCTGCTCGGTAGGGCCTTGGTGACAAGACAATGTTGCATTGCATGTGATTATTACCGTAAAATATTTTACAATTTTATATGGATCACATAAGCGTAGATTCTAAAAATATTGAAAGCCTGCTCAATAGGGCCTTGGTGACAGGACAATGTTCCATTGCATGTGATTTTTCCGAAAAAGATTTTATAATTTTATATGGATCACAGAAGCGTATATTCTAAAAATATTGAAAGCCTTCTCAGTAGGGCCTTGGGGACAAGACAATGCTCCATTGCATGTGCTTATTACCAAAAAATATTTATAGTTTTATATGGATCATAGAAGCCTAGATTTTAAAAATATTGAAAGCCCACTCGGTAGGGCCTTGGTGACAAGACAATGTTATATTGCATGTGATTATTACCAAAAAATATTTTACATTTTATATGGATCACAGAACGTAGATTCTAAAAATTTTTAAAGCCTGCTCCATAGGGCATTCATGACAAGACAATGTTCCATAGCATGTGACTATTACCAAAAAAGATTTTACAATTTTATTTGGATCACAGAAGCATAAATTCTAAAAATATTGAGAGCCTACTCGGTAAGGACTTGGTGACAAGACAATGTTCCATTGCATGTGATTATTACCAAAAAATATTTTACAATTTTATATGGATCACAGAAGCATAGATTCTAAAAAAATTGAAAGCCTGCTCGGTAGGGTCTTGGTGACAAAACAATGTTCCATTGCAAGTTATTATTACCAAAAAATATTTTACAATTTTCTTTGGATCACAGAAGTGTAGATTCTAAAAATATTGAAAGCCTGCTCGGTAGGGCCTTGGTGACAAGACAATTTTCCATTGCATGTGATTATTACCGAAAAATATTTTACAATTTTCTTTGGATCACAGAAGTGTAGATTCTAAAAATATTGAAAGCCTGCTCGGTAGGGCCTTGGTGACAAGACAATTTTCCATTGCATGTGATTATTACCGAAAAATATTTTACAATTTTATTTGGATCACAGAAGTGTAGATTCTAAAAATATTGAAAGCCTGCTCGGTAGGGCCTTGGTGACAAGACAATTTTCCATTGCATGTGATTATTACCGAAAAATATTTTACAATTTTATATGGATCACAGAAGCGTAGATTCTAAGAATATTGAAAGCCTGCTCCGTAGGGCCTTGGTAACAAGACAATGCTCCATTGAATGTGATTATTAACGAAAATGATTTTACAATTTTATATGGATCACAAAAGCATCGATTCTAAAAATATTGAAAGCCTGCTCTGTAGGGTCTTGGTGACAAGACAATGTTCCATTGCATGTGATTGTTACCAAAAAATATTTTACAATTTTATATGGATCACAGAACGTAGATTATAAAAATATTGAAAACCTTCTCGGCAGGGCCTTGGTGACAAGACAATGTTCCATTGCATGTGATTATTACTGAAAAAGATTTTACAATTTTATATGGATCACATAAGCGCAGATTCTAAAAATATTGAAAGCCTACTCAATAGGGCCTTGGTGAGAAGACAATGTTCCATTGCATGTGATTATTACCAAAAAGAAAATTACAATTTTATATGGATCACAGAAGCGTAGATTATAAAAATATTCAAAGCCTGCTTGGTAGGGCCTTGGTGACAAGACAATGTTCCATTGCATGTGATTATTACCGAAAAAGGTTTTACAATTTTATATGGATAAAGAAGCGTATATTCTAAAAATATTGAAAGCCTGCTCGGTAGGGCCTTGGTGAAAAGACAATGTTCCATTACATGTGATTATTAACGAAAAATATTTTATAATTTTATATGGATCACAGAAGCATAGATTCTGCAAATATTGAAAGCCCGCTCGGTAGGGCCTTGGTGACAAGACAATGTTCCATTGCATGTGATAATTACCGAAAAGGATTTTACAATTTTATATGGATCACAAAAGTATAGATTCTAAAAATATTGAAAGCTTGCTCGGTAGGGCCTTGGTGACAAGACAATGTTCCATTTCATGTGATTATTACCGAAAAACATTTTACAATTTTATATGTATCACAGAACCGTAGATTCTAAAAATATTGAAAGCCTTCTCAGTAGGGCATTGGTGACAAGAAAATGTTCCATTGCATGTGATTATTACCGAAAAATATTTGACAATTTTATATGGATCAAAGAAGTGTAGATTCTAAAAATATTGAAAGCCTGCTCGGTAGGGCATTGGTGACAAGACAATGTTCCATTGCATGTGATTATTACCAAAAATATTTTACAATTTTATATTATCACAGAACGTAGATACTAAAAATATTGAAAGCCTCCTCAGTAGGGCCTTGGTGACAAGACAATGTTCCATTGCATGTGATTATTACCGAAAAAATATTTTACAATTTTATATGGATCAAAGAATCGTAGGTTCTAAAAATAATGAAAGCCTGCTCGATAGGGCCTCGATGACAAGACAATGTTTCATTGCATGTGATTATTACCGAAAAAGATTTTACAATTTTATATGGATCACAGAAGCGTAGATTTTAAAAATATTGAAAGCCTGCTTGGTAGGGCCTTGGTGACAGGAAAATGTTCCATTACATGTCATTATTACCGATTTTTTTATATAATTTTATATGAATCACAGAAGCGTAGATTATAAAAATATCGAAAGCCTACTCAGTAGGGCCTTGCTGGCAAGACAATGCTCCATTGCATGTGATTATTATCGAAAAAGATTTATAATTTTATATGGATCACAGAAGCGTAGATTCTAAAAATATTGAAGGCCCACTCGGTAGGGCCTTGGTGACAAGAAAATGTTCTATTGCATGTGATTATTAACGATTTTTATTTTACATTTTTATATGGATCATAGAACGTAGATTCTAAAAATATTGAAAGCCTGCTCGGTAGGGCCTTGGTGACAGGACAATGTTCCATAGCATGTGATTATTATGGAAAAAATTTTTACAATGTCATATGGATCACAGAAGCGTAAATTCTAAAAATATTGAAAACCTGCTCGGTAAGGACTTGGTGACAAGACAATGTTCCATTGCATCTGATTATTATGAAAAAATATTTTACAATTTTATATGTATCACAGAAGCGTATATTCTAAAAATATTGAAAGCCTGCTCAGTAGGGCTTTGGTGACAAAAAAATGTTCCATTGCATGTTATTATTACCAAAAAAGATTTTACAATTTTATATGGATCACAGAAGTGTAGATTCTAAAAATATTGAAAGTCGACTCGTTGGTGCCTTGGTGACAAGACAATGTTCCATTGCATTTGATTATTATTGAAAAAGAGTTTACAATTTTCTATGGATCACAGAAGCGTAGATTCTAAGAATATTGAAAACCTGCTCCGTAGGGCCTTCCTGACAAGTCAATGCTCCATTGAATTTGATTATTACCGAAAAAGATTTTACAATTTTATATGGATCATAGAAGCGTAGATTCTAAAAGTATTGAAAGCCCGCTCGGTAGGTCCTTGATAACAAGAAAATGTTCTATTGCATGTGATAATTACCTAAGAAGATTTTACAATTTTATTTGGATCACAGAAGTGTAGATTCTAAAAATATTGAAAGCCTACTCGGTAGGGCCTTGGTGACAAGACAATGTTCCATTGCATGTGATTATTGCAGAATTTTTTTTTTACAATTTTATATGGATCACAGAAGCGTAGATTCTAGAAATATTGAAAGCCTGCTCAATAGGGCCTTGGGGACAAGACAATGTTCCATTCCATGTGTTTATTACCAAGAAAGGTTTAACAATTTTATATGGATGACAGAAGCGTAGGTTCTAAAAATATTGAAAGCGTGTTAGATATGTCCTTGGTGACAAGACAATGTTCCATGGCATGTGATTATTACCAAAAAAGATTTTACAATTTTATATGGATCACAGAAGAGTAGATTCTAAAAATATTGAAAGCTTGCTCGGTAGGGCCTTGGTGAAAAGACAATGTTCCATTGCATTTGATTATTACCGAAAAATATTTTACAATTTTATATGGATCACAGAACGTAGATTCTAAAAATATTGAAAGCCTTCTCGGTAGGGCCTTGGTGATAAGAAAATGTTCCATTGCGTGTGATTATTACTGAAAAAGATTTTACAATTTATATGGATCACAGAAGTGTATATTCTAAAAATATTGAAAGCTTGCTCAGTAAGGCCTTGGTGACAAGACAATGTTCCATTCCATGTGATTATTACCGAAAAAGATTTAACAGTTTTTTATGGATCACAGAAGCGTATATTCTAAAAATATTGAAAGCATGCTTGGTATGGCCTTGGTGACAAGACAATGTTCCATTGCATGTGATTATTATTGAAAAAGATTTTACAATTTTATATGGATCACAGAAGCATAGATTCTAAAAATATTGAAAGCCTGCTCGGTAGGGCCTTGGTGACAAGACAATGTTCCATTGCATGTGATTATTACTGAAAAATATTTTACAATTTTATATGAATCACAGAAGTGTAGATTCTAAAAATATTGAAAGCCTGCTCGGTAGGGCCTTGGTGATAAAACAATGTTCCATTGCATGTGATTATTACCAAAAAATATTTTAGAATTTTATATGGATCACAGAAGCGTAGATTCTAAAAAATCCAAAAATAATTAACGTTTAGCTAAAACCATGGGGGCAGGTCAATTGGTGATTTCAATGTGATGAAGTATTATAGAAATATGAACATTTATTTTTTTCCTAGGTTGAGAAATTTCCGAAGCTCTACTTTGGGCTTATTATGTGGCTAAGGAAAAAAGACACATTACTTTTTAATAAAAGCGTAGACATGTTATTTTAATATGAATGTCATTTAGGTAATGCATGTTTGTTATTATGTCTATTGAAAACAAAAAAAGTAGACAAACCAGGCCTACGAGGTTTCATTGTCTCCCCCCTCCTCTACAAACTAAAATTATACCACCATACGAGAGGTTGCCAACTCAGAGTTAATGCACAATGTATGTCCCCGGTAGAGGTCTAGCACTTCATATGTTCATTGGAAAGAGGGAATATTGAAGTTTCATTTCTTTTCTTTTTTCTTAAATCAAATAAAACATTTTAAAATGTAAAAGTATTTATTTATTTATTTTTAAGTACACGTTTATTCAAAATTATTACCATGTTTGAATACCTTGAACCAAATAAAAAAACCAACACCGTAGCACATCCACAAGAAAACATTAACTTGTAGGATAATACCATCCAAAAAAACATAAACTACAAATGATTTAAATTAGCTAAAAATATTAATTGAAGAGCTTATGCACACAAGGGATCAATCGCAAGTATCACTAGCCACATTCCTTGATAGAATTTTTGTATACATAAAATGTGTCTGAGTTCAATTGAAAAATACCATAGAATATAGAGTCAAGATAAGATAATTCTACTCAAATGATATTGGAAAAGATAAATTTAAACATTTGAATACCACCAAAAAATGATTGTTGGTTTATTTATTGACCTAATAACCAACATAACACATGGTCATGATCTAAGGAATATAAATCTTTGAATAGATTGGGGAACATTCAATTCATGGAATGAGCATGGAAAATTTTAGGGGCTAATATTCGCAGTTGGGCTAATTTTCCATGGTTTTTCCAAAAAAAAATTCGCTAATTTCCATTTTTCTTATAAAAGTTATTCACCCAAATTTTAAAATATAAAATTATTTTACCTTAAAAATCGCCAGCATTATATAGACAATACATATAATATCATTATAAATTTGAATAATTTTACAAATACATCAATAAACATTTTATATTTTTCATATTAGGGACTAGTGAGATTTGCCAATTTTTTAAACTTCAAAATAATTTTCCATCCTTAAAATTTTCCCCGGGAATGAGAATTGTAAGAGTCATTGTTTTGTAGTTTTGATAAACCTCCTTGTCATGATGAAAAGGTTTCATTATATTTCCTTTGGAAATTATGGGTTGAATTCATAATTTATCTCCATGTTAACTATTTTCACATTAATGAGTTATAGGGGGTTGGTCCTAGTTTCGCCTAGGATTGACCAAATTCTAGGTGTAATATATTGATAATACCACCTGCTCATATGCATATGACTAACCCCTTCCCTATCTCCTCCCAAAATCCTAGAGGAACCTCAACTTTTTGATCACCTTGTATTAATATGATAACATGTCTAGCACATAGTCCAATGCAACATAGTTCATTTGTGGTGACCTCCAAATGAGATCCATAAAAGGAGTATCTTACAACTCTAAGTTTGGGACCATTGGTCCATAGTGATTATAGACTATATATATAATCTCTATACAAATCATTCTTACAAAAAAAAACCTTAATTAAAAAAAAAAATATGTGATGGAAAACGTGCATATTGACACAAAGATTTTATCTTGAAAAAACTAAACTACGAAAAACAACAACATTTTCAACATTTTTCTTTTGTACAGTGTTAAATATAATATATATATATCATGGAATCCATAAAACCCAAATACATTTACCATGTATTAGAATACAATCATAATTTCTTAGTTGAAACAACAAAATAATAGGCAAAGCAACTTTGCATCACAAAACCACTAAGAGTGAAAATTGTTTTCCAACAAAAAAATAACATTCAATTTTGTTTTCTGAGTGTTACCCCCCAAATCCCATGTATATGGACTTATATCCCTTTACAAATCCCCCAAGAAGAGGGGGATTCACCCCCTTTGTGAATCCCCGAGCACGAGCCGGGGGGGGTCTTTCAGCCCCTTGTGATCTCTACATTGCACCTGCCATAATGTATAATGTGTGGGGATAGTCATGCAAAAATTATATATATATATATATACATATATATATATATATATATATATATATATATATATATATATATATATATATATATATATATATATATATATATATATATATATATATATATATATATATATATATATAACATTCTTACACTTGTTTTCCTTGAAAACATGGGCTCGCAAGAGTACATGATCACTAAGAAATGTCTATAATTCATTACTACATAACCATTGGCATTTATTGAATTTCCATCTAGTATAATATATTTAGCCTTAATAAACAACATTCCAATTGGAAATTCATTAGCTTGATCATTATTTAAAGACGTATCGAGGGTTTTCTTCCCTAATATGCAATTTCCCAACCAATAATATTTCACCTTCATTTTAATTTAAGGAAACAACTTCATATATATTTCCTACAAAAAATGCAATGCACATTCAATTGCAAATGTATAGGATTTTGAAAACATAGTTAAATAAAAAAAATGGTTTTCAGATAGAAAGTACTATATTTGAACTTGGTTGTATAATATTAGAGATATGGTCATATTCTATTGAAATGTCTAATTCTACCTCCTCTAACATGATTTTTTTCAAAAAATACACATGGGTGTAGGCTAAGTGATACATGATCCCATTCATCGACCCAATATACTAATTGCCAATCATCCCATTCACAAACACTAAAAACTCTACAAAAGGAAGCTATTTTTCATGCCCCTAATTGGAACAATTGGTTTCTTGAGCTATGAATTCAGTGAAATGTATGAGCTTCTTGTACTATGTTGCAATGACCACTTCCCCAAAAATTCTTTGGACATGAACTATTCCTATTGATGTTTTTTGCTCATTTTCTTCATGTGAAATTACTATAGAAAACCATTGGAATATATTTTTTTCATCTTGGATATGAGGATTTATCGGTAATTTCATGTCCTCTCATCATAGTGTAGTTTTAATGCATGTCCCACCACCTCCCTTTATAGTGTAGTTTTGATGCATGTCCCACCACCACCATGTCCATGTTCCCCATGCCCAGTGTCAAAGTACTTCCAAATATGGGGCACATTGTATGCTTTGTGAGATATACATAATCATTGAAATACATAAACATTTTTGAACTTTCTTAAACAACCATATGAAAAAATCCAATTCTAATCCATCTGTATATTAATTTGCTTAAATTGATAATATGAATTTGAAAAAAATGTTGCATATAATGTAGGTGATGGTGCCTATCATCACTTATGTAGAATTTTGTCTCCTTCACTATAATTTATCATCTTGCCATTGTTGCTATTTGTCCCATTCTTATATGTCATATGTACCATCAATATAACTTGATATGAATGATAATATTAGATCTGGATCTCAATCTTTGGTTGAATGTTGTAGTTCCTAGAAAAATACACAACTGATAATATAGTTCCAAGGGTAAATGTATCCTTGTATATTCTAAATCGTTCATTTTTCCATCATGCACATGTTGAATATATGATTTAGTTTTCATAAAAATATTCCTTCGTGAAATCACATGCTCATACCTGATGACACAAAAATAAGGTCATAAGGAAAAATCTACCTTAACTTACCCAAGACTTCACTAATGTAATAATTTTTCTTTCTTTATAACTATCTAGTTCATAGGTAAAAAAATTTAATTTCTACATATTTACTATCATCTGCCCAAATTCAGGCTTCTCATTTTCATGAATGCACCAGATCAATAATGGAAATCCACTATACCTAGAGTATGCCACATATAAATAGGATTTTTCATAATATTTTTCTTTATTTTTCTTGGTGCATTGGCAGTGGTATGGATAAACATTCCTGCACAATGTTGGGATGTAAAACATTATGTATGTGTACATATGTGTCATAAAAATAATCAAATTTTACATGGTAACTATCACAACATAACATACCAAGTTTTGCATTTCTAAAAGTATCTATGGCACAGATTCAATTTCAAGTGAATTTTTGTGAATCTCTCATAAATTTATGTTTGAGTCATGTCGAGAAGTTATTAACATGGGGTTGACAGTTATTACAACATTTTCTCAAATTTAGCACATCATTTTCATTAGATAAAGTTCTAGTAATTTTATGCCAATTTTTTTGTACTAGTTCCTTAACAACACCAATTAGCACCATGTTTGAACAAGGAAACAAATGAATGAAGGCCCAATAATTTTCTTGACATGGGCTATCAACGTTTTGTAAATTAATTTTGGACAATTTTTCTATTTACTTTAAAACTATGAGATGTGCATCTGATCAAATGATGTCACCTTCTGGAATTGTTTATAATAGTTTCTAATATTACACACCAGGTCAAGTTACTATATTTTGAATGAGTACTTCTTCCAATTGTATTAAATGTTTGTGTATATTTCTAACAATCTAATTACTAGTGTATAAAATTCTAACTATATTTATGCGCAAAATTATACTAACAATAGCTAAATAATATTCTTTTAATAAAGCCAAAAATAATTTACAATTAGCTAAACCATGCGTGCAAGACAATTGGTTATTTCCATGTTATGAAGTATTATATGAACCATGAAATCAAGGTTCAAATCTCTCATGAGTCAAACCAAAAAAAAAAAAAATTTAGCTACATCATTTTGTTCTAAAAAAAAATTCTTTAAAAATTTTATTGCACTGCCAATAAAAAATGGTTTTATGCAATTTACATTCAAACTTTGTTTGAGAAATTTCATCCACATGATGTATGAAAATTCTTTATTATGCACTTTATAGACAAGGTAAAGAATGTGGATATGAAATTTTGATCCCTTGTATAGTAGACTATAGCACTTCACTCACCGGATTGTTGAGCTTAGGGGTGCAATGAACAATTGCTTGGTTTGTATGTTGAAAATATAATTGTTCAAATTCAACTTTCACATGAAGAGCCTCTTCCATAGAAGGTTGCAAAACATTCAATTTCTTAATTTCCACCTCTAGATACTCAACATCACAAAAAATTTTAATGTCTTTTTCAACCATGTCAATGCTTATTCATGGAAGATTGCATGGAAGTCTACTTGTTGGAATTTTAAAGGCCTCTATTGGATGCACATTTAACTTATGGAAAAAATTATACTCCACCATGGCGCTCATTGTATAAATATTTGAGCTTCTGATGTGTGGACTCATATGTTTCTCCTTTCCGAATATTTCCTTTTCTCTTAGATATAATTATAATTTTGTAGGGGGGAACAAATTTCTTATATAAGTTTTTTACACATAAGAGAAATATCCAGAAAAATATGAATACGAAGATTGTGTACCTTGTATCCAAAGACTTAGATTTTGGATCCTTATTATTTCTTCAAAAAAAATTCAATGATGGTATAGGAAAGAATATCATCCCAACAATAGACTTGGCTCAACAACTGGTCACCCCAGAGCCTCAATCTATTATTTCCACATTTAGGAACGTTTTATCTTCCCTAAAAAGATGCCATCTTCTTATTTCGCCCTTTATTATATAAATGATTTCCATCATAAATTACTAAATACAAATATTACTTGTCATAATGATCCTATAATACCCATAAAATTATGAATACTAATATTGCATACCTTGTATCTAATGTCTTTGATTTTGGCTCCTTACTATTGCTTCAAATATTATTCAATAATGCTATGGGAACTACTCTTGTCCCAACCTTAGACTAAACTAAACAAACAATCACCCCTTATCCTAAATATGCTACTGCCATATTTACTCGTGTTTCCTCTTCCTTCCAAAACATTGATCTTCTTATTTCCACCTTCTTTATATAGAGGTTTTCCGTCATAAATGACTCACTCCCAAGACTACTTATCATACTTACCCTTAATTTTTATTTCTTATGTCCTGTTTGTATTTACCCATTTCTTCATTTTTTTGTTAATTTCTTGTTGAGAAATCGACTAGAAAATAGATTCAGTGATTTCTCTTACTTTAATAACTTCTCGCGATGTATATTTACTCAAATTTATTATAGTTATAATTTTATTATTATTATTATTAGGTTCTTATCATCAAATAACTACCAAACTATGAATATCAAATAAACAATAAGACACAGAATTTAAGTTTTAAGCCAAGGCTAAAACCTCTCCTCTTGAGAGGAAAACCTGCAACAATTCTTCTCTTCTTATAGAATTTTCAAAAGAATAATTCCAAGACCTAAGACACTTGTTAAATCCCCCTCAATACATTGTAAAAATTATCCTTCTTCATGAAATTTTGTAGCTACATTGACTTGTAGCTTCGAACAATTTTGACCCAGTAACTTATAGTAACTTCGACCCAGCAACTTCCAACAACTTTGACCTTCAAGCAATTTTTACTTAGTAGAAACTTTGACTTCCCACAAACTTCAATTTCCACAACACTTTCTTCTTTAAAATTTAATTCCCCAGAGAGAGAGAGAGAGAGAGAGAGAGAGAGAGAGAGAGAGAGAGAGAGAGAGAGAGAGAGAGAGAGAGAGATCAAAAACTTCAATATTTCTTCTCTTTCCTCTCTTCCTTGACCTTTGTTATTTTCGATATTATTTCTTAAGGAGATCAAACTTGTATTATTTCTTGAATGAATATCTCGAAATGAATCTGAGGTTCCCTTATATATAGATTTCTTAGGAGTTTTCATTGCTTCTCATGAGGCCGACTTGTTTGACAAGGTCTTAGAGGGTCTTTATGACACTTTCGATTTTACAAAAAAATATTTACAAGATACAACAATTCAAAAGGGGTCTTATATGCATTAAAATGACTCTTTTGAATTCATAACTCTCTCATGAACATATAAGCTCTCAATTAGTGCTTGACCTATAAATAATTTTACCTTGAGCATGGAACCAATGAATCATTAATGAAAATAATAAATTCCTTTTATATTTAATAATAAAATACAAAAAATCATGATTAGAATAGACATTATGAAGACAGAAACTAGTTACACATTTCAACACTCCCTCTTAGCTAGGGAGGTATTCATAATCCATACATGGTACTTGGACATTCGCATACTGAATAATTCTCATAAAAAGAGTTAGATTGGTAAGCCATCTATTACGCTATCATATCATCTTATATCTCAAACATATCAACCAACATTGTCAGATAGAAAGGCTTGTAAGTGATTTCTATAATCCTCCTTTGATAGCCTTGTATTAACCCAACCAATTGTCTTCAAAAATAAAAAATGACCATCAAATGAAAGTTACCCTTTTATGATGCCATTTTTTCATGAAATAAATTATTGCAACACCAACATCCTACGCATGTATGAATCCATCTCCAATACATTAATTACAAAGATTATTCTTTTGCAGCAAACATATCAATATATTCATATCTTCTTCTTCTATGGATATGTCCTAGTTAATACTTCTAGTCAATATCAAATTTTCTTCCTTAACTGATCTTGTAGATGCATCTTCCCAAGAACTCTTCTTTCATTTTCTTCACATATTTCTTTCCTAGGGATCTTATTTACATGGTTCATTCAACTTAATAACCATGATTTTCAACCAACTCAACTTCTTCATGAGGTCATGTTATGTTGATTTCATCTTGTCAATATGAAGAAGAGTTCGAGGCATATTATTTACTATACTTTGTTTATTTTTAATGTAACTTGGACAAGTGGTTTCCCATGGGTTAGTCTCTACCTAGAGAAAAGTGTCCAAAATAATTATTTTCCTAAGTGTGACTTTATAAAGTGAAAGTGACTTTATAAGTGGTAGAGTCAATATTAAATTATAAAGTTAAAGTGACTTTATAAGTGGTAATGGAAATATTAATTTATAAAGTGAAAGTGACATTATAAGTAGTAAAGTCAATGTTAAATTATAAACTGAGAAGTGACTTTAGACATAAAGTAAAATGTGGGCACTTTATTTAATGGGTGAGTTAAAAAATATAAAGTGATAATTAAATGCACATTTATTGTCATCCCTTGATATAAATGAATCTGAGCCATTAGATGTTAGGGTTTCCCAAAATTCGTTTAGGGAAACAAAAGGGGGAAAATAAAACAGTGACTGCATTCGTTCATTCTTCATGAGCAGGTTGGAGAAAGGAGGTTGAGAACTGGAGAAAAGTTTTGAAAGAGAAATTTGTTACAGCAAGCTAAAGGAATGATTTTCGGGCAAATTTGGGCACATAAATCAACGCATTAAAGACATCAGAAGGTGCAGTATGAACAAAATTTAACGTTGTGAGTTGCACATAGTTCAAGAGAAGTTTTTGAGCAAAAAAAAAAAATTGAGAAAAAAATCTATATAGTCCATACAATGGTACGTAAATCCATATAGTCTGTATAGAATCCATACAATACAGTCTGTGTTCAAACATTAAGTTTTTAGCTTCAAGTGGGCATGGAAACCGAGACAAAGTGGGCACGGTTTTGAAGAAATTTTGGGCTGAAGAGATAAGTTGTATTTTGATGTTTTGTTTAGTCTACAAATGTATTTTTCCTGAACTTTAAAGATAAATAAATTTTAAGAGATCTCTAACAGTTTTTCCCCAGAGAATATTTGTTGGCTTGAGGGGTCATGACCCAGGTTCAAAGTTTATGGATAAACCAGAAAACCCTACAACTACTAGCCCTTTCAGCAATGATCTGCTTGTGCAAATCAAAGTCTCACTCGAAGCAGTATGGGGCGGTGCTGAAACTGGGTTACAACACCTTGAGAGGGAATTTGATGAAGTGGTCCTTGAAAAAACCCCAAGTGATCTTCTACATATGTGTGCAATGAGTTTATAACATAACTATAGAGAATGTGAAATTATCAATAAAATAATACAGGAATATTATCTTTCTTAGCGCAGATAAGAAATTAGAACCAGATCTCGATCTTAATCAATGTAAAATTTAACAGATATTAGACACTCATGCATAATCATATGAAATATCTTTGCACATTCATCAATAGGTAAATATATATTCTTATCTCATCAAATCATATAAACAAGAAACAAGATATACAGATAACACAGAGAGCTTCTCCAAAACATAATTGTCTTTATATTATCTTCTAGATCTATCAATACATCAAGTGTATTTCCTTACAAAACCCTTACAATCCCTTTCATGCACACAACCAGCGGAGTCCACACACAGCAAGACTAGGTCTTCATGCACACAACTAGTAGGAGCCTTTTACCCAACCAAAAACCCTTACATATGCAATTACTGTCAATATCTCATAACATATCTCACTTAGCACTTAACTGAACTACTTATATTAGACCAACTCTATCTATTTATAATATGCATAGTGCATAGATATGGTATCAAACCAGGGTTTGAGGCCCACAGTTTACATTTAAGGTTAATTACAACCAAAATTAGGGAAAAAAACGCTTTGACTTCATTTTCATAGTGCACACATAAAAACATACAAAAAATATCTTTGGAACTTGTGCCTCAGGGAACCTTGCTCTAACAGGTCCCCAACATAAACATGTGACTTGTCCCGAGTCACAGAGGCGTTGTCTCCTTGGTTTTTTCCTTTAGCGTCTGGATAGATGTCTAGAGAGGGAGCACTAACTCGAGGCTTTGCGTTGCTACATCCTACACTTGCTGAACCATTTTTTCTATTGTAGGCCCTTGAACGGCCATCTCCACATTGCGCTAAGTCTGCTAAATAATCTTCAGAGTGTTTTCCACCATCTAAGATAGTTGCATCACTTCCTCTGCCCATGGTTGCATGTGTTTTTTGAGCACTTGTTCCTTGCGGCTGAAGTCTGCAATCTCTGATTGGATTTTGCGGCCTTCTTGCAAATGAGTAAACCTCTTTATGAGGACTAGTGTAGGTGCTATTATGCATATCTCTTCAAACTGTTGCTCCTTTTCATTGAGTGTGTCGCGCAAAAATTGCATGACCGGATCATTATGGATAGAGGCCCAAATTTCTATCACCTTGTTCAAAAATGTGTCACACTGGGTGACCATGGTAGTAATGTTGTCTTGTGCCTTTTTTACTTGTGTTGCCATCTTCGCATGGACCTATGGAGGTGTCTCCAGCTACAACTTGGTTTGGAGGTCTGCGATCTGCTGCTCGTATTCTGTCTGAATTTTGTGAACCTCTGTGCACGCTACTTTGACTGTAGTAGCAATTCATTCTAACTTCTCCACAAGCACAACTGTGGCCAAGAAAGTTGGAATATCTCGGCACACCTAATTGATGTTTTCTTCCAACACACCGTGGTGGGCCTCTGCTTCTTTGCATGCTACTTTAGCCTATTGTTGTTGTTGATGTGCTTGTGCAACCTATTGTTTTGCATCTCTAGTCTTTGTTGTGCGGTTGCTTCTCGAAATTGGAGCTCATCTACAATCACTAAATGAAGCGAATGGAGTTTACATTCAGGAAACACTGAAAGGTTAACATTAATATCACATGTTGCCGTAAACTAAATGGGCTGGTTAGTGTCCATATGGATTGCTGTCAAGGGGATGTGAACAAATTGAACATCCTATGATTGTGGTAAGGCAATTACCAAGGGTTTCATACTATTCTGGCTTTCTTGGATCACACTCTCTTGGATCTAGCTCACCTACACTTTTAATTCTTACAATCCCACTTGAAAATTTTCTAACGCGGATTTATATTGGACCTCCATGTCCATCCATCGATCTTGCTACGAAAAGGTAATTGTGTTTACGATCTCATTGAGATCGTCCTCTGTAAGGGTCAGGACCTCCTGTCCTTTTTCTTAGAGCCCTTCTATATTTTGCATGATCCACCCATGGCCTAAGAACCATGCTTTGTGCCTTTTGAAATTATAGCTTCTCCAGTCTCCTTATGTGTAAATAAATTTTTCTCTAGTACTATAGTGGTTTCAATGGTTTCTCTTGTGATCGTTAGGGTTGGTTCCTCGTGAGTAGGTTTCTCTGTGACTATTGGTGGCACTGTTTTCGTAGGCTTTTTAGTTTCCTTCTCTCTATATTTTCCTGTCAGAGTGCGCAACTATGTTGGTGGAGTCAACCAAGCCGATGACCATTCCGTTGTTACTCAGATTAGGTCTTCCTCTATTACCAAATAAGGAAACCCATACCACATGCCCTTTATAGTGCCCTTCGTACGAATGTGGATGTTTTGAAATGTAGCCTTAAATTCGGCTACCATTTTGTACTGATCGTAAAGAGTAGGGCATAGTCGAAACTTTGACTACTGCTTGGTATAAGGTCACATCATACAAAACCCAAAATATTTTGTTCTCTTTCGTGCAAACAAGGTTAGATGAGTTCCACAAAGTGGTGTATCATGTAGCTTCACACATTTCCTCTTCAAGTTCAAGGAACTAGGTGTCTTCTAGGGTTCTCCACCCAATCAGTGCAATGAGTAGTAGGAGCCAAGGTATTTTTTGTAAATTATTTCATTTATTTAGTAAAGGTCTCTTGGCGCACTAGATATTGAAGCCTTCTTTGTTTTCATCACACCACTCCTCGTAACTACATTCACACAAGGATCTTCTTCATGATTTTGTGCATGAACCATTTGAAGATTTTACGTTGGAGTCTTATTTTCCTTCATTTTAGCAATCAAGATAGGAACATATTCTATAACATGATCAATATGTCTACAGTGCCTACAGGACTCTCGTGTTGGATTTTGACAGTCACATGCATAATGACCAGCATCACCATGGTTATAGAAAATCACTTTTCCTCTTCCTTGACCAGCTGATCCACCTCCTCAATTGCTTCCTTTGCCATAGAATCCTCTGCGAAAAGAAGGGGATGATAGTAATGTATGCTCAACCTGTGTCCTATATATATATCTAATTATCCAACATCATATCAAGGGTCTGACAATGCTCCTCATCATGCTCTAATGACGAACAAAACTTTCCAAATAACTACTTCAAGTGAGGCTGATATTTCCAATTCTTGGGCAAGAATTTTTGTCATGTAGTCTAGAAATTTGACATATAGTACACCATACAAGGTTCTTGAATGGACTAGGACCTCTAACATTATGATATTTGTTGAAAACACGAAATTGGTTTTTATGATGCTCAGAAGCTTTTCATTTGATACACCACACCTCTACACAAACCTCCTAGCCTTTGTCCTTGCGCATATTTTGAATTTCCAAATGCATTACTTCCAGTTGACTCTAAATCTGTTGACATCCTGGCATAATAGGTGTTGGGGTAGCCTCTAGTTTCATGGAATATTATATAGCCTCAGTTTGTGTAGCAATATTTTGCTGACACAATGGCTGATATAGATGTGGAATAAACATAACAATGAGCCATTCTTTATGTTTAGTATCATGAATCACAAATCCACCATCTCTGATGGTGCACTTCAATATTTGATCAACCTCACATATTGAATCATTACTTTCTTCATGAATATCCTTCATCTCTGTCACCAGATGCGCGTATGACTTAGGTTTATTAAATTGTTCTTTAGGGTTTGTGTAATTTCTTCGAGGGTTGAATTAGGGTTTGCTTACATATACCTAATGTACTACTCTAGTGCGCGATCTTGGAATGCAGTAGCTAACTATGCTTTTCTAATATCAATATTGTTTACTTTTTGAGCATGTGATACGAACTCAGTTAAAAAAATTAAGTGATCAATGTCTTCATTTCCAATCCCTCTAAAATTAGGTAACTTCATGGATGCAACCATATCTACTTCAAGACGAGGTGGAGGTGGAGGTGGATATGGACTGCGCAGTGAGGTAGGTGATCTATGATGTGAGCTCAAAATTGGAGTGGATGGAGTGGGAAACAGATTCAAGGGCTTCTGATATGACAATATTTCTTGTTGAGAGTCAGGTTCTGGTTCAGGTTCACTATCAGATCTAGGATTCATAGGGCTATAAAGAAATTTTTGAGAGTCTTCACGGTAAATTCTTCCATTGTGCATAACTAAACCTCTTTTATGCATTCAAGTGGTATGTTCGCACAGACAACCCCATTCACACAATAGCCATTTTAGCAATAATTTTAATGAGTACAGGAACTTACCTCTAGGGTTGCGTTCTTTCTGCTTCAAAATATGACACAAATTGGTCAATAGTGAATTCAGTCACAAATCCACCTAGAAGGCAATTGATCCAAGGATCTACCATGCGAGTGATTTTATTATCACATTTCTCTACTTGTTGGATCAATTGAGGAGTCCACTTAGTGACTACATCATCTTTTATACAATGATGGAATTTAGCTAAGCATGACAGCCACTCCTATAGTTCATGATAAAATGAACAAAAGAAAATATCATGCGCTTCGGTATAAATATACTTTTGTACCCACTGTTTGTCAGAAAAATTAGTTCTTATATTCTCTTGCAGTGCAAATTCAAGGATATTTCTATCCAACTAGTATTATAATAGGTTGTGTGATGGACGCCACAACATCAAATCTCTCTCAAAATGATGATCTTCGTCCTGCCAATGGAACCATTTGTTGACTTGAGGGGTCCTAACCCTAGTTTGGAGTTTGTGAATAAACCACAAAATCTCCAACTAGTGGCTCTTTCGACAGTGATCTGCTTGTGCAGACGAAAGTCTCACCCGAAGCAGTATGGGGGGGTACTAGAACTAAGTTTCTACACCCTGATAGATAATTTAATTAAGTGGTTCTTCTTAAAACCATAAGTGATATTCTATATATGCACGTAGTGAATATAACAGAATTACAGAGCATGTACAATTATCAACAAAATAATAGAAAAATAATTTCATTCTTAGCACAGATAATAAATCAGAACCAGAGCTCGATCTTATTCAATGTAACACTTAATAGATATCAGATACTCATGCATAATCATATGAAATATCTTTGCGCATTCATCAACGAGTAAAAAGATATTTTGATCTCATCAAATCATTAACAAAAAACAATATAGATGCATAACACAAGGAGCTTCACCAAAACTGAACTGTTTTTCTATTATCTTTCATATATTTCAATACATCAAATGTCTTTCCTTACAAAACCCTTACAAAAACCCTTACAATCCCTTCCTTGCACATAGCCAGCATAGTCTGCACACAACCAGGACTAGGTCTCTGTGCACACATCCAATAGGAGCCTTTCACACAACCCAAAACCATTAGAGACACAATTACTATAAATATCTCATAACATATCTCATTTAGGACTTAATTTAACTACTTAGCTTAGACCAAATCTATCTATTTATAATATGCCTAGCATGCAGATACTATGGTCTCAAATCATGGTTTGAGGCCCACAGTTTACATTTACACTTAATTACATCATAAATTGCAGTTAAAATCCCTTGGATGTCATTTCTGCAGTGCGCACATACAAACGTATAGAAAAAATATTTGGAACCTGTGCCTCAGGGGACCCTACTCCAACAAGATTGAAGGGGTTTTTCCTAGGTCTAAGGTGACCAAACATCTATATGTATTTTTTTGTGTTGCTGGTCTGTTTATCTCCATATTTATTTTCAACATGTGTTGACAGTCCCATGTGCTTTAAT
The DNA here is from genome assembly GCA_034641835.2 of Pinus albicaulis. Classification (NCBI taxonomy): domain Eukaryota; kingdom Viridiplantae; phylum Streptophyta; class Pinopsida; order Pinales; family Pinaceae; genus Pinus; species Pinus albicaulis. The sequence goes on from CM076573.1 coordinate 548,728,459, forward strand.
CTGAAAATGGGATTTCCAGAATTCTATATGCCGAATGTAAGTTTATGGGAAAGGGAATTTAACTGAATGGGAGTGATATGGTGAAATTAAAACTAGGTTGGGATTGTAGGAAAAAATTTTAGTCATCAAATTTCAACATCGTATCCCAACTATAGGAAAAAAATTGTAGTTTTAACAACAAACAGTAATTTTGGAAAGAAAGGTGAAATTTCATACATACTGAACTTTCAGGACAACAAGGTGTGCTGGAAAGTTCATTTATCCATTTTATTGGTTTTGAAATTTTGGACAGCATTCAAGGTCATGTTCTTAAGGATAGAGGATAGACTAGATGGGATATCCAACTATGTCATTTAGAAGGACATAATTTAAATAGTGTTTGAGGAGGCAATAGTTTGGGACATAGTGTGACAAGAGGTTCTACCTCCTACTACTGTAGATGAACTTGCTAAGTTCATAGAAAATAATGCAAAGGAAAAAAGGATTTTTATGGACTGTCTGAAGGATTATGTGTTTCTTAAGGTGAGAGGAAACACATATGCATATCAGATGTGGACAGATCTAAACACTCTCTACTAGAGTACCAATGAGAGAAAGAAGATGGTACTCAAAGAAAAATTGAAGAACATCAGGATGACAAAGGCTAAAAGTGTAGTTAATTATATTGGCAAGGTCAAACATGTATGTGATGATTTGACTGCTATTGGTGAGGTAGTTTCACCCATATAATTAGTCACGATAACCATAGCGGGACTTCCTAAGTCTTGGGAGGTCTTTGGAGATACTATTACCTCTAGGTAGAATCTTCCTAATTGGGGTAGATTTTGGGATGATTGTGTGCAGCATGACATACAAAACACTGGCAGTGCTGGGGTGAAGATAACAGATGAGGATGATGTAGCCTTGAAAACTAGGGGGAAGAACAAAGGGAAGGCTAAGAAAGGGACCTCATCATATGTGGCTAGTGAAAAGGAGGAGGAGGAAAAGAAAGACACAGATATGTCCAAAGTCAAATGTTGCGCATGTCAAAAGATGTGACACTATTTTGCTACATGTCGTGAGATGAAAAACAAGGGGAAGAAGGGTATCGCAGCTTCAACATATGTGGAGCTGTTTGCTTCACATTTTAACAGGGACTTTGCATTTATTACTTCTAAATATAATAGGAGTACATCATCTGATGTGTGGTACATAGACAACAGGGCTTCCCGCCATATGAGAGGTGCACGAGGGTTCTTTTTAGAGCTTGTCGGGAGGGAACTTGATATTGATATTGTACTAGGATATGAACACACTGTGAGAGGTGTTGATGTCAGGACTGTGACATTTGAGAGGGAGTATTTTCCTCCCTTGAAGGTCCTGAAGGTTTTTTATGTTCTGGGGATGAGAAGAACTTGATTTCAATGTCTTCTATGGAGGACAAGGGGTTTGAAATCACTTTCTCAAGAGGGCAGGTATTGATGCATCCCTGGGGAGATTCCATCACTTTGGACAAAGTGATTGGAGTATGCTCTGGGAAATTGTACATGTTTAATTTTTAGTCAGCAGGAGCACTGGTGAGTAGCACATCTAGTAGCACTAACACTAGTACCGCCAAAAATAGAGACTTGTGCAAGCTATGGCACTAAACGATGGTGCATATGTATCATGGAGCTTTGACAGTTCTGAGGGAGATCACTACTGAAGTTCTTTATTTCAGTGTCGAGCCTTATGAGGTCCACAGAGGGTATGTTTTGGGAAAGTACAATAGGTTACCATTAGCGAGTGATAATAGATCTATAGGTATACTAGACTTGATTCATACTTATGTTAGTGGTTGGATATCTCATGTTTATTTGGGTGGTTATGAGTATTATGTTATATTCATTGATGAATACTCTAGGAGGACTTGGATATATTTCCTCGAGACCAAGGGTGAGGTCTTTAGTCTCCCTAAAGAGTTAAAAGCTCTTGTGGAAAAGAAGACATGTAAGAATATTTAGGCCTTGAGGTTAGACAATTGTGGTGAGTACACCAATGATGGGTTTTCTGACCTCTATGCATAGGAGGGCATTAGGAGAGAGTTCACGGTTCCTTACAACCCCCAGCAGAATGCGGTGTCTGAAAGGAAGAATAGAGCTATTGTTGGGGATGCTAGAGCGATGATTCATGATCAGGTGTTGCCTTATTTTTGTGGGTTGAGGCATGCAATACTATTTTTTATATTTAGAACAGAAGTCCTCACATATTATTGGGGAATATGACTCCAGAGGAGGTTTTCACTGGAGAGAAGCCTCATGTGGGATATCTTTGTAACTTTGGATATCTCACATATTATTATATCCCCAAGGAGTAGAGGACAAAGTTGGAACCCATGGTAGAGAAGGGTATCTTTATGGGTTACAATGAGACTTCAAATACCTATTGGATCTTCATTCCTTCTAAATGGAGAATGGTGATTAGGAGGGATGTGAAGTTTGAGGAGGAGGGGGCCTATCCAAGATCACAGAGTATGATGAAAGAGATTCACAGACTTCTCCTTAACAGGGAGGTTAGGTACAGGGAGCAAGACCTCAGGGTTCTGAATCCACTGGTGCAGGAGGTACTTCACTGTCAGTGACATCTGGTGCACCAGTGGCGTGTTCACCAAGAAATCCTTTAGGTAATCCACTGGTACAGAGTTCACATGCCACTTCAGTTGGCATAGGCATGGGTTCTTTGACGACATTTGTTGGTACAGGCACACCAGGGTTAGTTGGAAGACATTCAAGTTCACTAGACTTGGGGACAGAGGATGAGGTTCCCTACCGTGAAGCTTCTTCAAGGAAGAGAAGGCCCAAGTAGCTTCAAGACATCATGAAGGAAGTAGAGCCCATTGGTCCTTCGAAGAGGGTGAACAAGAAGAGTGTGCTACCTCAGTGGTTTTCTAATTATGTAGCCAAGGCTACCAAAATTTTTTACTCTCAGCCTACTAGATATAAGGAGCCTACCGACGAGGATGTATGGAGAGAGGCTATGGTGGAGGAGTATTCCTCTCTCATTAAGAAAAATGTCTGGGATGTGGGGCCTAGGCCTGAGGGAAATTCAATTGTGACTTTGAGGTGGCTATACAAGATCAAGCATGCTACAGATGGTAGCATTGAGAAGTTCAAGGTGAGGTTTCTAGCTAGAGGGTTCTCACAAATAGAGGGAGTTGACTATGATGAGACCTTCTCTCCCATATGTCGGTACACTTCTATCCGGTCGCTTATTTATATTGCTGTAGAAATGGGTTGGAAAATCCATCAAATGGATGTGAAGACCACATTACTGAATGGTGTTATAGAGGAAGAGGTGTATGCTGAGCAACCACAAGGCTTTGAGGTACTTTGGAGGGAGACCCATGTATGTTGGTTGAGGCAATCACTCTACAGACTTAAGCAAGCTCAGAGAGCTTGGTATTCGATGATTGATACTTACTTGTAGTAGATGGGTTTCACGAAGAGTGATGTAGATCCAAACCTATACTACATTTTTTTAGGGGATGATCAGCTCATTCTTGTGCTATATTTTAATGAATTTTTCATTACTGGAGCAGAGATACTGATTAGTGGTTGCAAGGAGGATTTTTCGATGGAGTTCAATATGAAGGACACTGGGCTGATGCTGAAATTTTTCGGGCTTGAGGGGTGGCAGGAGGAGGGGTATATATTTCTAGGGCAGGGATTGTATGTTTTTGATGTGTTGAGAAGATTTCACATGGAAGATTGTAGACCCATGTCTACACCTATTATCACCAAGTGGAAGAAGATTTATGCTTTAGACTCTAGTTTCGTGGATCCCACATTGTATAGGCAAGTTATTCGATCCTTGATGTATCTGTTCAATACTAGGCCAGATATATGCTTTACAGTGAACACACTTAGCCAGTTCATGGTTGAGCCTAGGAGGCTGCACTGGGTAGCTGCAAAGCACATTATTTTCTACTTGCATGAGACTATTGATTGTATAGACTATAGGTGCGTAGACGGAGTTAGGTGTGTAGGTTACACAGATTTAGATTGGGCAAGGAGTGCTTCTGATAGGAAAATCACTTTAGGTTGTTGCTTCAGATTGGGTTCGGCAGTTGTGTCATGGTTTAGTGAAAAGAAAATTTTAGTTTCTTTGACCTCTTCTGAGGCTGAGTATATGGCTACTAGCCATGCTAGTTGTGAGGCCATTTGCATTCACATTTTATTGTATGGCCCTTTTTTTTAGGAGTTGATAATGATGATTATTCACTATGATAATCAGAGTTGCATTAAACTCACGGAGAATCTATTTTTCCATGACAGGTCAAAACACATTGAGATATGCTCCGAGTAAATTTTTGATACCCTTAACCAAGATCTTTTACTTCGGCTGATGTGTTAGGATTAAAATTATCAAAAGAATTAATGAACATAAATGAACATCTGCATGTTTTAACATAACATGCATGAGTAACATAAGACATTGATAAATGAGTTCGTCCAAGAGGGACTACATCTCTGGGCCTCGATGTCAAGATGGTGTATGATGTTGCATTAAGTTCTATACGGAGTGAATATGTACATGGTGTTGGGCCACTAAATTGTCATTCTTATTACCATTTATTAATATATATTTCATCCATTCATACCATTCTTTTATCACATTATTTATCATAGTTTCTCATTTAATCCCATTTTATAATTATTTATGCTGTTAGGGATAAGTAATATTTATTCTCCTTTATTTTTAATAAATTTAATATTATTATGATTTATTTTGAAAATGATGATTTATTAACGAATTTGTTATAAATCATGATTTTATCCACCAAGATCTCTTTCAGATTGCAAATCCGATCTTCAAGTTCATAATTAAATATTCCAACTCAGAAATTCATTGGAATAAAAAGTGATAGTTTTGCGTTGGAAATTTCAAGAAAATGGAGAAGAATATTGAAAATATGAGACATGGGTTTTGTGTAGAACGAACCAAAATAGTTTTTTTATGAGAATTTTTCCAAAATTCGGCCTTCATTGCGAGAAAAACAAGGTTCTTCGAAGGACCTATTTGCATTTTTTATGTTGTGGCTGTTTTCCAAATTTTCGTAATTAGAATAATCAGATTTGACTTGTTACACCATAATCATGGTGGAAATATCTCTTAGATTTTGTAATCACTTGGTGGGAAATATCCCTTTTGTATCTTTTATATTGGAAGGACACAAATTAGAGAGGAGAGGAGATCATCATCTTGACTCTATAACTTTCAATGATCATAATATAGAAATATTTTGCTGTTGTTACATGCATTATCTGATTTAGTTTCCGTTAAGTTCTCTCTCTTCCTACACCAGGCTAGGGAGGAAGGGCCCTCCTCTTTAGCAAGGATTGCAGCGGTTAAGGTAGTTGTGTATACGTATTTCTATTTTGTTTGTGTATCGGTGGAAGTGGTGTTGTTGTTGTTTTAGCTGTGAAAAGATCTGCTTCAATTCCAATGTTTTATATGTTGTTACACATATGAGATCATAGATACCAGCTGGGTAATTGTTGTGTGGCGCACTAGGATAGATTAATTAAGGTGTGATTACAGTCTTGTAGATCATTTTATCTCTGCATGAGTGATTTCCTTCCAACATTTACTTCAGAAACGATTTCCTTTATTTGGATTTTCTTTTGGTTGGGTGTATTGGCATAGACAGTGCAACTGTCATTGACATAAAATATGTCCCTAGATTGTAATTTATATGTATTTTTTTATTCATTTAATAGTGATTAATATAGGCCAACATTTTGGCATCATTGCTAGGGATGGCAATGCCGATCCAATCAACCAAAGTTGTTTGTTAGAGGATAGAGTGTACCTAGTCTACAATTTTTGGGCGGTAAGATGAGAGGTAAGATCCTGCGTAGTGCTCTAACGAACTTGAGCAGGCTCACCAATGCTACACTGGGGAACTTAGAAGTGCAATTTCTATTTTTTCTTCTTAAGCGTGTCTCTAACGACACAATTGTTGGGCGGTAAGACGAGAGGTAAGAACCTGCACAATTCTCTAACGAACTTGAGTGAGCACACCAATGTATTTTTGGGACACTTAGAAGTGTGAATTTTTGGGTGTTTTCTTTAGGGTGTCTTCAGCTATACAGTCGCTGGATGGTAAGACGAGAGGTAAGAACCTGCACATCGGTCTACCGAACTTGAGCAGGTTCACTGATGTAGAAACTGAAGCACTTGTAGGATGAATTGATACACATAGGGTCCATGTGTGCTAGTAGGATGATATAACAATCCATAAACACCCCCCACTCTATAAATCCCCCAAAAATTCATGGGATGAAGTCAAGGAACAAAGCATCAACACAATCTGGAATCCAGTCGAAGAACTTCACTATATAACAACTATGGGAAATCAAGACTATATTGAAGATTGGTTTCACTTTTTTTTTTGCTCGTAACATTACTCCATACTTCAACAATTCTTGGCACCATCCTTAATGGGGAAGTTGGTCTCTCATACCCTAGTACTTATTAACATACATATTTCAATTATGGGTATGTGCATACTTGAAGCCTTATTTCGAAAATGGCTTCATTGGAGGTACTCCTATAAGTAAGTATATTTTATTTTTCAAGGTAGAATAGTTTAGTGTAGAAAATACAATAAATGAAGACATAAATAAATAAATTTCTTTATATGTAAAAATAGTTGTTTTTGTTGCAACATGCTGTGAAATTTGACATCAGTTATAAATATTTTAATTTATTTATGTATGTAGATGTGTTATATTGGAAAATTAAATTTCTACAAAAATTCATATTCATTTTGATCACCTTCTTGGAAAAATTCCTTGATTATCATATCTTATGGCTTGCAGGCTTGATGAAAATTATGGAAAAACAATCGGGACAATCATGTTTTGAGGGACCAAATGGTCATATTTTCAAGACATGTTTTGATCCTACATAGAAATTTATGTCTAATTTCTAAGCCAATTTTAATCACTCAATTTATATTTGGAACGAAAAATTTAATACCAAGACAATCATAGGATGTCTAGTAGGTAGCTCAGGAATAGATTTGGGACAGTCTATTTTTGGAAGACTAAATGACAAGATTTTGGAAACCTATTTCAATGGGATATTACCCTATGAATCTAGTTTACAATGCAACTTGAATCGCTTTATTTTGATATTTTATGAGAAATTTATGACCAAAATATTGATTGTTTGTCGTAAATCATCACTCTTGAAACTCTGTTTTCCTGGTTGTTCACTAGCGTATTTGACCTATCAATTCTTCTTCCCTTAAAAACATGTTAGTATTGGGGATAAATACGTGAATATAATTAAATCTCAAATTTCAATTACTTCAATCCATCATCAAATGAAAAATTTATGCTTAAAATATCAATTATTGGTTTGAGCTAGAAAATAAAAAATGACTCTGTTATGCAGGTTGTTCTAAGAAAATCTAACATACCATTGCATGGAATTTTTAGGACTTGATTCTATTGGAGACATCTCGCTAAATTGAATTTCATTTTTCTTTGGAATCACACAAATAGGATGAAAAATAAATAAGTTATGATTGAAACACTGCTGGTTAGTATCGTTGGCCACCACTCTGCAACAGGTAATAAATTAATTTTTCTTTGTTTCTCATTCCGTGGATATATTTTACAGAGTAAATAATTGTTATTTTTTTGCATATGTCTTGAATTGGGGGAGCCCTTGGATCTCTTTTCTTCCATGATTTTATGTTTTATTGCAGGTAGATGCTCGTTTGTTTTACAGGTCCCAAGAGAATAAATGAGGTAAATTTATGAACAGGTGATTTTTGAAGACAATGATGATGAAATGAGAACATTGTCAAAGGCATTTCCTCACATGGAGAAAACAACATGAATAATTTTAATCACTTAAAGAATTTATAACATGATAAATGAGGAATTGTTTTCCATTTGAAGATCCAATTCATTTCCGAAAAACCATTTTTCCATTCGTTCACCATTCATAAATAACATTGCTGCAACAAAAATCATAACCATTGTAACTTAAGTTATTTATTTATTTATTGGTTTTCAATAAAGGGTAATTTATTTTCTAATTTCTCTTAATATTTTATGCTTCAACTATTTTTTACTTCAGGGTTACATTTTTGTTTTGTTCTCAAAATAAAAGAAGTGATTCCTTAAAGTTTCACAATGATGTTACTCCAGAATTTTTTTCTAAGTGTTGGATGTTGTTACACCGTTAGTGTTGTTACTCCATTATTGTTGTGACTCTGTCACTTCTGTTACACCTTCGGTGTTGTTACTCCATAACTGTTGTTACACCATCAGTGATGTTACTCCATTACTGACATGACTCCATCACTGTCGTTACACTGTTAGTGCTGTTACTCCATTACTGTTGTGACTCTGTCAATGTCATTACACCGTCAGTGTTGTTACTCCATTATTTTTGTGATTCCGTCACTGCTATTACACCATTAGTGTTGTTACACCGTCACTGTTGTTACACTATCAGTGTTGTAAATTCATCAATTTCGTTACTCCATCATTTCTATTACTCCTTCGATGTTGTTACTCCGAAAATTTTTCCAGTATCCAGTGTTGTTACTCCAAGATTTTTTCGAAGTGTTTGATGTTGTTACTCCTCCAGTGATGTTACTCCATGGTGATATTTTTCAAATTAATTGGTGTTGCTACTCCTCTAGTGTTGTTACTCTGCCAAGGTAATTTTTCAGGTACGTCTTCGACTGACTTTGTGGATTTCATTGATATTTTACTTCTGACATGACCAACTATGACTGATGACAGACATAATTTAGTTTGGGGGAGGTCTCATATTTAGACTTAATAAGGATGATTAGTATGGTAGGTCTTGTCAGGAATGATTCACTCTTGATTCCTCATTATTTTTTAAAGTGACTAATCCTCCTTCGTGTCACCTTCCTAACATATTTTTTTTCCCCTTCCCCTGTTATTACCTAAGTCATGGTTGTTATTACCATAGCACAACTATTTTTGTTGGCCAATTTTCACGTTGAATTCAACTCATGAAGGCCTTTCTGATATTTTTTTATATTTGGGGAATGGGAAATAATTTTAATGGTCTAGGCCCTCTTTGAAATAATGATTGGGTTGTCAATTTGCCTTTGTTTATCTATAAAAATAATCTTACTTTTAAGGAAAAATTATGCAAATATGATCTCATCATGCCATCTTTCAACTTTCCTAATGGGTCAAGTTGTTGTGAAACCAACTCCAAAAATAGAAGAAAAGAGATATCAATGCCTTAGAAATAAGCCACTTCGAGGGGGCAACCTCCAATACATTACATGAATGAACAATTATTGGATGATTCAAATTACAAAACCTCCTTTCTATATATAGGAGTCCATGGGGCCACAATGTAATCCTAGCCGACCTAACAATACTAATTTAAGGGCAAAATAATAACAATATGGGGGTTACAAGGGTACAATAATAACAATAAGGGAGTTACACTAACAAAAATAAGGGACTATACTAGTAATATAGGGACCTAACATGCCCCTCTCCTTCAAAAACATGTTGTCCTCAACGCTTGAGTAGCTCTAGGTGCTTCTGTATAAAATTCTCATCCTCTCATGTAGAATCTTCAGTGGGTAAGTTCTTCCACTTGATGAGATACTCTGAAATTGATCGATTTCGTAGCTATCGAGTTCTTTTTTCCGTGACTGCTTCAGGTTCCAATATGATTTTTCCTTCCTCACCAAGTTCTACCAATATTGTTTGAACTAGAATATTTTCATCTATAACCTTCTTTAAGCATGAAACATGGAAAATTGGATGCACTCGTGAAGAAGCAGGAAGCTCCAATTTGTATTCCATAGTACCAATATTTTGTGACACCTTGTAAGGACCATAGTACTTTGGCGATAATTTATTATCCTTCTTAGCTTGCTTGAGGGACATTTGTTTCTATTGTTGTAGCCGTAAAAATACCTAGTCTCCTACATAAAAACTTCTCTCGCTGCAATGTTGATCTGCCTATTGTTTCATTCGATTTTGTGCCAAATTTAGGCTGTCCTGTAAGAGTTGGAGAACTTCTTGAACACTCGATGTGATCTTCCACTGCTTTAACATTCAAATTTTATCTTTGTTGCATAACCAGCTCCAAAAATAGAAGAAAATAGATATCAACGCCTTAAAAATGAGCCACTTCGAGGGGGAAACTTCCAATAAATTACATAAATGAACAATTCTTAGATGATACAATTTACAAAACCTCCTTTCTATATATAGGAGTCCATGGGGCCATAATGTAATCCTAGTGGGCCACAATGTAATCCTAGCCGACCTAACAATAATAATTTAAGGGCATAATAATAACAAAATGGGGGCTACAAGGGTACAATAATAACAATAAGGGGGTTACACTAATAACAATAAGGGACTATACTAGTAATATAGGGACCTAACATGCCCCTCTCCTTCAAAAAAGTGTTGTCCTCAATTCTTGAGTAGCTCTGGGTGCTTCTGTATAAAATTCTCATCCTCCCATGTAGAATCTTCAGTGGGTAAGTTCTTCCACTTGATGAGATACTCTGAAATTGATCGATTCCGTAGTTGTCGAGTTCTTGTTTCCGTGACCACTTTAGGTTCCAATATGATTTTTCCTTCCTCATCAAGTTCTGGCAATATTGTTTGAACTGGAAGATTTTCACCTATAACCTTCTTTAAGCATGAAACATGGAAAACTGGATTCACTCGCGAAGAAGCAGGAAGCTCCAATTTGTATGCCATAGTACCAATCTTTTGCAACACCTTGCAAGGACCATAGTACTTTGGCGATAATTTATTATCCTTCTTAGCTTGCTTGAGGGACATTTGTTTGTATGGTTGTAGCCGTAAAAATACCCAATCTCCTACATCAAAACTTCTCTCGCTGCGATGTTGATCTGCCTGTTGTTTCATTCGATTTTGTGCCAAATTAGGGTTATCCTTTAAGAGTTGGAAAACTTCTTGTTGATGCTCGATGTGATCTTCCACTGCTTGAACCTTCGAATTTTCCCTTAAAGATGATGTGATCGATGGTGGATGATATCCATAAAGTGCCATAAATGGGGTCATTTTTGCTGCAGTATGGAAGGAAGTGTTATACCACCATTCAGCGAGAGGTAACCACTTGACCCATTGTATTTGTTTATCATATACAAAACAACGAAGATATCCTTCCAAACATTTATTTACTATCTCAGTTTGACCATCAGATTGAGGATGATAAGATGAGCTATGAGCTAATTGAGTACCCAAACAAGAAAATAACTCCTTCCAAAAATTTCCAGTAAAAATGGGATCTCTGTCGCTCACAATAACCCTTCGGCTTCCATGTAGCTTTTGAATTCTGTCCATAAATGTAGTAGCAACTGTACTTGCTTTAAATGGATGAGATAATGCACAAAAGTGTGCATACTTGGTAAGTCTATCAACTACCACCATGATGACATTCTTTCCTTCGGAGTTAGGTAAACCTGTGATAAAATCCATTGAAATCTCCTCCCAACGTTGACTTGGAATGGATAAAGGTTGTAGAAGTCCCGGGGTCTTAATTGTCTCCACTTTATTCTGCTGGCAAACCAAACATTTTGCCACAAACTTTTGAATATCAGATTTAAGGCCATCCCAAAAAAATTCTTTCTTCACCCTGTGGTAAGTTTTTAAAAATCCTGAGTGTCCTCCTAAAGGAGAAGTGTGCAATTCCAGAAGAATATTTTGTTTTAGTTGGGAATTCTTACAAATATATAAACGATCTTTGTACCATAAGGAATCATTTTTCCAACTAAATGTATCAGATGTAATAGGATCTTGCTGCAACTTTTGAATGAGTGTCCATACATCTTTGTCCTTCTTCCATTCATCTTTTGCTTCGGTTATCCAATCTGGTTGGATAATAGAAATGGCACAAAGCAATGCTTCCACCTCTTCATTCTTTCTTGAGAGTGCATCTGCAACAACATTTAGCTTCCCTTTTTTATAGATTATTTCAAAGTCATAACCCAACATCTTTGTGACCCATTTTTTCTGCTCTTCTGAAGATAGTCTTTGTTCCAAAAAGTGTTTAAGACTATCATGATCATTTTTTACCTTGAAGTGTCTTCCCATTAGGTAAGTTAGCCATTTATTTAGTGCATGTAGTATTGCTAACATTTCCTTCTCATAAATAGGTTTCTGTAAATACTTTCCTTTGATTGGACGACTTTCAAAAGAAATGGGTCTTCCTTCCTGCATTAAAACAACACCAATTCCATTTCTCGAGGCATCACATTCCACAATAAAGGTTTTTGTGAAGTCTGGCGTAGCTAAGACAGGCGCTAGGCACATTGCCTCTTTAAGATGTTCAAAAGCCTTAGTTGCTTCGGGAGTCCATGAAAATGCATCTTTCTTCAATAATGTTGTTAGAGGTGCTGCTATTCTCCCATAATTCTTAACAAACTTGCGATAATACCCTGTTAACCCGAGAAATCCTCGCAACTGCTTTATGGTCATGGGGACTTTCCATTCCTTAATGGATTTAATTTTGTTAGGGTCTACTTTAACACCCTCGTGAGATATAATATGACCCAGATATTCCACCTCTTGTACTCCAAAGAAAAATTTGGATGTTTTTGCATATAATTGTTTCTCCTGCAATAGTTTGAGTACCATGTCAACATGTTCAACATGATCCTTCCAAGACCTGCTGTAGATTAGTATATCATCAAAAAATACTAGCACAAATTTTCTAAGGAAGGGTTTGAAAATGGAATTCATCAACCCTTGAAATGTAGAAGGTGCATTGGTAAGGCCAAAAGGCATGACCAAAAATTCATAATGACCCTAATGATTTCGAAATGCTGTTTTTGGATTATCTTCAGTCTTCTTTCTAATTTGATGATATCCTTAACGAAGATCCAACTTGGTAAAATAAATTTCTCCATGTAATTCATCCAATAATTCATCAATCACAGGAATGGGAAATTTATCTTTAATGGTGAGCTTATTGAGCTCCCTATAATCCGGACACATTCACCATGATCCATCCTTCTTGTGTACCAAGACTACGGGAGCAGAGAAAGAACTTTGACTAGGTTGAATTATACCCGCCTCTAACATTTCTGCAATCATACGTTCAATTTCGCTCTTTTGGAAGTAAGGATATCTATAAGGCCTGATGTTTGGAGGAACACTTCTGGGAATCAAATGAATAGCATGATCATGATCACGAATAGGTGGGAGTCCTTTGGGAGTTTCAAACACCTTGGAATGATTGTCCAAGACTTGTTGGAGATCTGCAGAAATAGATGATTTTGATGTCGGAACTTCTAGTGAGCATAATTGTGCAATTAAGCCTCGTTGTTCTTTCTTTAGAAGCTTTGTCATGACATTAGAGCTTATTATCCTTCCCGGCTTCCCTTCAATACCCCGTAATTCGACTTCCTTTCCTTCTGAAAAAAATTTCAAGAAAAGTTCTTGAAAATTAAAGCTACCGTCCCCAAAGATTGTAACCATTGTACTCCTAGTACAACATCAGCACCTCCCATAGGAATGGAAAGCATTGGACTAGTCAATACATATTCCCCCATGGTTAGCTTGATATTATGGCATTTTCCAGAGAAATTTATAGTTCCTCAATTTGCAACCATCACTTTACATTCTGGTGCTGGGTATAGGAAACAATTTAATTCCTTGGCTACCTTACAATGAATAAAATTATGGGTGCTACCTGAATTAATCAACACTATTACTTTTTTCTTCTTGATTTGTCCTTCTATATTGAGAGTTTGAGGAGTGGTAGTTCCTGCCAGTGCATTACACGATATGGTCGGATTCATTTCTTCCTCTTCTAGGGCTAGTTCCTGGTGTATATCCTCTTCTTGTTCATTTTCTTCTTCCTCTACAAAATCTATGTAAAATAATTTCTTCTCAGCACACTTATGACCTTTAATGTATTTTCTATCACAACTGTAGCAAATCCCTTTTGATCTTTTTTTCTTCCAATTTTTGTGGTGTCAACCTTGTAGGTTGTGGAAATCTAGGCGTAGCAACACTTCCTTCTTTATAGAATTGAGTGGTAGGCTTCCTTGTCGCCATTATTTTACATTCAAATTTTATTGCCAACTTGAATGCATTCTCCAATGAATCTGGTTCCAAAAAGTGAACTTCATGTTGGATATTATCCTTTAAAGTGCCTATGAAGAGATCGATCCTATGTTCCTCTGGAATATCAGTTACCCTTATATTCAATTTTTGGAATTCCTCAATGTGCTGCCCCACTGAATCCTTTTGTTTGAGATTTATCAATTGGCTAAAGAAGGTGTTGCTCTTTGTATCCTCATAATGTGCTATCATTTATTCCGTAAAAATAGACCAAGTGAAAAAAAATTTACGAGAGCAAAGCCATCGATACCATACAAATGTATTTTTTCTAAATGTAAAGTTGCAATGCGTACCTTTTGTGTGTTTTGCACATTATGGAGATCCAAATATTGCTCCATTTGTAGTATCCACGTTACAGGATCCTTTCCATCAAGCTTACTCATATCCATTTTTGGAATATGGTGGTTCTTCCCGCCAACATTAGAGTTTATTAAATCACAATTAATATTGATTTTGTTCTCATCATGAGGTTCTTCTACTATCTTTTCACCATTAGGAAAAATTTATTGTATCAACTTTGTCAAACCTTCGATGTCTATTTTTAGATCATTCTTCATGTTATCCATCTTAGCTTCCATGCCAGCTTCCATGCCATCCATATTAGCTTCCATGCCATCCATCTTAGCTTGCACGCCATCCATCTTAGCTTCCACGCTTTTCTTCAAAACTTCCATTTCATTTTATTTTTCTCTTTGCGAGAGTGAAATTTGTTGCACTTGCTCTTGTAATTTTGATAGATCATGTTGTAATTCTTCATCTTCATGAGTCATAGTAGAGCCTTCTGAAGGCTTAATGGGTGTTGAATTATTTCTACGGGGCATATTTTATAACCCAATACTGATATCTATTCTAAGATATTCCCTTGGAATCAATTCAAATTGATTCTTCAAGACTTATGCAATTCGGAAAAAAAAATACACACTTTTTTCTTGCTTTTGAGGAGCTCGATATTGAAATTGGATTATATTTGTGATTGCAGTACTTCAATATTTTATTTTTAGTACCAACATGGCCCTCTGAATTATATTTCGAATGCCATAGGTTTGACCTGATTTGGATTCTCCAAGACAAAGTTGTATCCAATCTCCCACAATGACCTAATTATGGACTGGTTCAGTAGAGAAAACTTGTACGACTTGCCACGTGTCACTGTTTCATCCTTCGTCTCTGAAATTGATAGCTAATAAACTACGGTCTGTGTACTTCTCACCACTTTTTACGGCACTCCAATCCAATGCCCAGAGAGAGAGTTATTGAACTTTTCTTAAGATCACCTCTTTCAGATGAAATTTAGGAGCTTGAAAAAGCACTACATTCCACAGATCATATATCCAAAAATGTTGTGAACCAAGCTATAAATTTTTTTGAAGAATTTCTTCTGGATTTAAAATTCACACCATAGGAATTTCAGATTCTGAACCTTCGTAGAAAAAAAGTTATAGCACAAATTCCACGATGACCTGTTTAGAAGCCTGGAAAAAGACCTAACTTCCATAGATCATATCTCCACAAATATTGCGAACCAAGCTCTGAAATTTTTAGAAAATCTTCCTCCGGATTTCAGCTTCGCACCCTAAAAATTTCAGCTTCTGAAACATTGTAGAAAAAATGTTATAGCGAAAATTCCACGATGAACTGTTTGGAGCAGTGAAACCCTAGAATCCAAAGCTCTGATACCAAATGTTGCGTAACTAGCTCTAAAAAGAGAAGAAAAGAGATATGAACGCCTTAGAAATGAGCCACTTTGAGGGGGCAACCTCCAATACATTACATAAATGAACAATTCTTGGATGATACAATTTACAAAACCTCCTTTCTATATATAGGAGTCCATGGGGCCATAATGTAATCCTAGTGGGCCACAATGTAATCCTAGCCGACCTAACAATAATACTTTAAGGGCACAATAATAACAAAATGGGGGTTACAAGGGTAGAATAATAAAAATAAGGGGGTTACACTGACAACAATAGGGGACTATACTAGTAATATAGGGACCTAACAATCTTAAAGATGATGTGATGGATGGTGGATGATATCCATAAAGTGCCATAAATGGGGTCATTTTTGCTACAGTATGGAGTGAAGTGTTATACCACCATTCAGCTAGAGGTAACCACTTGACCCATTGTGTTTGTTTATTAGATACAAAACAACAAAGATATCCTTCCAAACATTTATTTACTATCTCAGTTTGACTATCGGATTGAGGATGATAAGATGAGCTATGAGTTAATTGACTACCCAAACAAGAAAATAACTCCTTCAAAAAATTTCCAGTAAAAATGGGATCTCTTTCACTCACAATAACCCTTGGGTTTCCATGTAGCTTTTGAATTGTGTCCATAAATGTAGTAGTAAATGTACTTGCTTTAAATGGATGAGATAATGCACAAAAGTGTGCATACTTAGTAAGTCTATCAACTACCACCATGATGACACTCTTTCCTTCGGACTTACATAAACATGTGATAAAATCCATTGAAATCTCCTCCCAACGTTGACTTGGACTAGATAAAGGTTTTAGAAGTCCCATGGTTTTAATTGTCTCAAATTTATTCTGCTGGAAAATCAAACGTTCCGCCATAAACTTTTGAATATCAAATTTAAGGCCATCCAAAAAAATTTCTTTCTTCACCCTGTGGTAAGTTTTTAAGAATCCTTAGTGTCTTCCTAAAGGAGAAGTGTGCAATTCCAAAATAATCTTTTGTTTTAGTTGGGAATTCTTACAAAGATATAAGCAATATTTGTACCATAAGGAATCATTTTTCCAACTAAATCTATCAGATGTACTAAGATCTTGCTACCACTTTTGAATGAGTGTCCACACTTCTTCGTCCTTCTTCTATTCATCTCTTGCTTCGGTTATCCAATCTGGTTGGATAATAGAAATGGCACAAAGAAATGCTTCCACCTCTTCATTCTTTCTTGAAAGTGCATTTGGAACAACATTTAGCTTCCCTTGTTTGTATATTATTTAAAAGTCATAACCCAACATCTTTGTGACCCATTTTTTTGTTCTTCTGAAGATAGTCTTTGTTCCAAAAGGTGTTTAAGACTATCATGACCAGTTTTTACCTCGAAGTGTCTTCCCATTAGGTAAGTTCTCTATTTCTTTAGTGCATGCATTATTTCTAACATTTCCTTCTCATAAATAGGTTTCTTTAAATACTTTCCTTTGATTGGACGAGTTTCAAAAGCAATGGGTCTTCCTTCTTGCACTAAAAAAACATCAATTCCATTTCCCGAGGCATCACATTCCACAATAAAGGTTTTTGTGAAGTCTGGTGTAGCTAAGACTGGTGCTTGGCACATTGCCTCTTTAAGATGTTCAAAGGCCTTAGTTGCTTCAGGAGTCCGTGAAAATGCATCTTT
The DNA here is from genome assembly GCA_034641835.2 of Pinus albicaulis. Taxonomy (NCBI): domain Eukaryota; kingdom Viridiplantae; phylum Streptophyta; class Pinopsida; order Pinales; family Pinaceae; genus Pinus; species Pinus albicaulis. The sequence continues at coordinate 548,745,987 of CM076573.1, forward strand.
CTTCAATAATATTGTTAGAGGTGTTGCTATTCTCCCATAATTATTAACAAAATTTTGATAATACCGTGTTAACCCGAGAAATCCTCGCAACTACTTTATGGTTGTGGGGACTTTCCATTCCTTAATGGCTTTAATTTTGTTAAGGTCTACCTTCACACCCTCGTGAGATACAATATGACCCAGATATTCCACCTCTTGTACTCCAAAGAAACATTTGGATGTTTTTGCATATAATTGTTTCTCCTGCAATAGTTTGAGCACCCTGTCAACATGTTGAACATGATCCTTCCAAGACCTGCTCTACATTAGTATATCATCAAAAAATACTAGCACAAATTTTCTAAGGGTTTGAAAATGGAATTCATCAACCCTTGAAATGTAGAAGGTGCATTTTTAAGGCCAAAAGGCATGACCAAAAATTCATAATGACCCTCATGAGTTCAAAATTTTGTTTTCGGAATATCTTTAATCTTCATTCTAATTTGATGATACCCTGAACAAAGATCCAATTTGGTAAAATAATTTTCTCCATGTAATTCATCCAATAATTCATCAATCATAGGAATGGTAAATTTATCTTTAATGGTGAGCTTATTGAGCTCCCTATAATCCGAACACATGCGCCATGATCCATCATTGTACCCATACTACAGGAGTAGAGAAAGAACTTTGACTAGGTTGAATTATACCCGCCTCTAACATTTCTGCAATCAAACATTCAATTTCACTCTTCTATACATAAGGATATCTATAAGGCATGATGTTTGGAGGAACACTTCCCAGAATCAAATGAATAGTATGATCATGATAACAAATAGGTGGGAGTCCTTTTGTAGTTTCAAAAACCTTGGAATGATTATCCAAGACTTTTTGGAGATCTGCAAAAATAGATGATTTTGATGTTGGAACTTCTAGTGATCATAATTGTGCAATTATGCCTGGTTGTTATTTCTTTAGAAGCTTTGTCATGACATTATAGCTTATTATATTTCCCAGCTTCCCTGCAATACCCTGTAATTCAACTTCCTTTCCTTCTGAAAATAATTTCAAGAAAAGTTCTTGAAAATTAAAAGCTATCGTCCCCGAAGATTTTAACCATTGTACCCCTAGTACAACATCAGCACCTCCCATAGGAATGGAAAGCATTGGACTGTACAATAAATATTCCCCCATGGTTAGCTTGATATTATGGCATTTTCTAGAGAAATTTATAGTTCCTCCATTTGCAACCATCACTTGAAATTATGGTGCTGGGTATAGGAAACAATTCAATTCCTTGGCTACCTTACAATGAATAAAATTATGGCTACTACCTGAATCAATCAACACTATTACCTTTTTCTTCTTGATATGTATTTCTATCTTGAGAGTTTGAGGAGTGTTAATTCCTGGAAATGCATTACACGATATGGTCAGACTCATTTCTTCCTCTTCCTGGGTTGGTTCCTGGTGTATATCCTCTTCTTTTTTATTTTCTTCTTCATCTTCACAATCTATTTAAAATAATTTCTTCTCAACACACTTATGACCTTTACTGTATTTTCTATCACAACTGTAGCAAATCCCTTTTTCTCTTTTTTCTTCCAATTTTTGTGGTGTCAACCTTGTAGGTTGTAGAAATCTAGGAGTAGCAACACTTCCCTCTTTAGAGAAAATGAGCGGTAGGCTTCCTTGTCGCCATAATTTTACATTAAATTTTTCTTGCCAACCTGAATGCCTTATCCAATGAATCAGGTTCCAAAACACAAACTTAATGTTGGATTTTATCATTTAAAGTACCTATGAAGAGATCAATCATGTGTTCCTCTGGAATATCAGTTACCCTTATATTCAATTTTTGGAAGTCCTCAATGTGCTCCCCCATTAAACCCTTTTGTTTGAGATTTAAAATTTGGCTAAAGAAGGTGTTGCTCCTTGTATCCTCATAATGTACTATCATTTCCTCGGAAAAAATTGACCAAGTGACAGTTTTTTTACAGGAGTAAAGCCATCAATACCATACAAGTGTATTTTGTTCTAAATGTAAATTTGCAATGCGTACCTTTTGTGTGTTTTGCAGATTATGGAGATCAAAATATTTCTCCATCTGTAGTATCCATGTTACAAGATCCTTTCCATCAAACTTCCTCATATCCATTTTTTGAATATGGTGGTTCTTCCCGCCAACATTAGATTTTATGAAATCAAAATTAACATTAATTTTTTTCTCATCATGAGTTTCCTCTACTATATTTTCACCATTAGAAAACATTTCTTGTATCAACTTTGTCAAACCTTCCATGTCTACTTTCAGATCATTCTTCATGTTTTCCATTTTCTCATCGATCTTAGCTTCCATGTCATCCATCTTAGATTCCATGCCAGCTTCCATGCCATCTATCTTAGATTCCATGCCATTCTTCAAACCATCCATCTTAGATTCCACGCCTTTCTTCATACCATCCATCTTATTTTCCACGCCTTTCTTCAAAACTTCCATGTCATTTTTTGTTGCTCTTTGTGAGAGCGAAATTTGTTGCACTTGCTCTTGTAATTTTGATATGTCAAGTTTCCATTCTTCGTCTTCATGAGTCATAGTAGAGATTTCTAAATGCTTAATAGGTTTGAATTATTTTTAGGGGCCATTTTAGAATCAAATACTGATATCTATTCAACAATATGCCCTTGGAATCAATTCAACTTGATTCTTCAAACAAGACTTATGAAATTCGGAAAAAAAATACACGCCTTTTACTTGATTTTGAGGAGCTCGATATTGAAATTGAATTATATCTATAATTTCGGATCCTAAATATTTGAAATTTGGCCTTGTAGTAGCCCTCTGAAGCTTCTTTCAAATGCCATAGGTCTTATCTGATTTGGATTTTTCAAGGCAAAGTTATGTCCAATCTCCCACAATGACCCAATTTTAGACTAGTTCAGTAGAGTGAACTTGTACGACTTGCCACGTGCCACTATTTCCTCCTATGGCTCTAAAATTCATAGAAAAAAAAACCACAGTTCGTGCAATTTCAGCCACTTTTTACCACATTCCAATCTGTTGCTCAAAGAGAGAGCTACGAATATTTTCCCACAATCACCTCTTTGAGATGAAATTCAGAAGCCTCAAAAAGCCATAACTTATACAGATCATATATCCAAGAATATTGCAAAAAAATATCTGAAATTTTGCAAATATGTTCCTTAGGATTGTGGCTTCGCACTCAAAAAAATTCAGCTTTTGAACCTTCGTAGAAAAAAGGTTATTACGAAAATACCACGATGACCTGTTTAGGTTAAATTCAGGGGTCTGCAAAATGACCTAACTTTCAAAGACCATATCTCCAAAAATATTGCGAACCAAGTTCTAGAAATTTTTCAAAGATGGTCCTCAATATTTTTTCTTCGCACCCTAAAAATTTCAGATTCTGAACCTTCGTAGAAAAAACGTTATAGTGAAAATGCCACGATGACCTGTTTGGAGCAGCGAAACCCTAGAATCTCGAAGCTCTGATACCAAATGTTGTGAAACCAACTCCAAAAAGAGAAGAAAAGAGATATCAATGCCTTATAAATAAGCCACTTCGAGGGTGCAACCTCAAATACATTACATGTATGAAGAATTCTTGAATGATTTAAATTACAAAACCTCCTTTCTATATATAGGAGTCCATGGGGCCATAATGTAAAACTAATGGGGCCACAATGTAATCCTAGCCGACCTAACAATAATAATTTATGGGCACAATAATAAGAATATGGGAGTTACAAGAGTACAATAATAACAAGAAGGGGGTTACACTAACAACAATAAGGGACTATACTAGTAATAAAGGGACCTAACACAAGTTGCCAATATTGTAAAATTTATGATGATGACCACAAAATTGTATTTAAATCTTTCTTCCATTATCTAATGAACTGTTGTTCAACCCCAATATCAACGATGAAAAATATAATTATCGGCAGCCATTTGAAGATTATTAGGTTTTTAGAAGAAAAACTATCAAAGATGAAAATAGTTACTACACTAATTTTTACACCATCCCTAACTCTTAAGGAGTTGACCTGCCACCCCATCTATTAAGTAATATTTTATTAATTAAAAATAGCCATAGTTGAATTTTAAACATGAATATTCAACTAGAGGATAGCAGGTCTCATCATGAGCCTACCTACCATGATCCTAGCTCCTAATAAATTGACATTACCACCACTGGTTACCAAGCCACGATAATGGCCTTCGGTCATAAAAATGAAGGACAAAAGGTCTCATCACGAGCCAAAATTTTCAATTTTGTTAGCTCCCATGAATGGCACTTTTATTAACTGCTTACCACGGTAGACCAATGATATTAAGTTGACATATAAGTGAATTGAAAGGGCTTTGTAACTATGTAGTCATTTCTAATAGATGGGACAATGGTATCTTAATGGGTTAAAAAGGCATCCCTGTCGAGGCTATGGATGCTTGCTGGCAGCAGTGGCTATGCCTATCGTATACAAGTTAATTTAATACTATAATCTACTTGGTTACCTTGTTTTCTCAAAGCCAATTTCTGATAAAGCTGACTATTGCATATACAAGGTTTTCCAGAACTCATGGTTCATGAGGTAATATGTAATAGATTCTTAAATGATGGTGGTTATGGTTTATATCTACTATTGAGTTATAAATTTTTATTTTACATGTCAGGGATGAAACTTTTAGGATATTTGATAGTTGACATTTTGTATCGTCTAATCCATCATTCCTTTATTCTAAAAGTATCATATCTTTAACTAGAGATAATTTCTTTGCCCAATCAGTAACCATTTATTCATATCCTAACAACACCACCACTTTTTTGAAATGAAATAAAGAGGCCTAATTCTGATTTTGAATCCCAAGTAATTGGACAGACCTTGAGAAGCATAATTTTTGTGCTCATAAAAAACAAAGATTATTGGTATAGGGAATGCATATTTTCTCTTCTTATCCATTATTATCCCATGCCATTCACAATATGATTATGTCACTTTTACATGTAATGAGGTAATTAAGGTGACGAATTACTAATTAAGGATACTCATGAGATGCTTTATAGATGACGGGGAAACTAATCAGTTTGGTGGAAGGAAATACTACTACACTTTCTGATTACTTTTTTCAGCTTGCATGGCTTCCACCTTTCACATCACTTTCAACATCAGCTCAACCAACATCATCTTTAACAAATGTCAATCCATAAATGTGATTCCACATTTTTACGAAGATAAAGCTTGAGGTAAAATAGCATAAGTTTTCATTTGTTAAAAGTTTAGGAGAATGTCAAAAAAAACCATTGAGCGTTATTCAGCCATATTTTGTAATATCCCAAAAAGGGAGAATTTGGTAATACTGAAACACAATATGACAACTACAACAAACTAAACAATAAATCTAAATACACATCTGAATGCACAAAAATGGTTGATCCATTTTATTATGTTGGAAGTGAAAAATCAACTACAATATTGCTCAAAATATGAGACACTCAAGCCACAAGAATGGCCGAGAATTACCCTGCAGTGATTCCCAAAGAGGGACAAAAAAATTACTGAACAGCTAGAAGGTAAACTGCATTTTCCCTGCTGCAACTATTGGGACTACAACTGCTTGAAAGATAAAAAATCACATCTAGGTAGAATGGGAGCTTTGATGATGCTGAAATTGTAGATTTTCGCTCAATGATGGATTCCCAAGATAACCCAGAAGGGATTTCTCAGATTTGTAAGTCTAAGAAAACCACCCTCTTAGGGCCTCAGATATATGCTATTGGGAATGCAGATCTGAAGCTAGATATGATGATATGATTTAACTGCAATGATTCACAATCAGATCTATGCAAGAAGGGTTGATCCCTTCACTAGATCCTTGGGCTAAAAGCTCAAGATCTAGCTCCTCCAATCTCCTCCACTAAAAATAGCTATTGAATAAACAACAGCTTCATAAAGTTGTGCTATCAGAGAGGGAGGCTCCCTAGCCTACTGCTAGATGTGTCAAATCATCTCCTGATTGATGGGAACAATAGATCTAATGTGAGGAGGTTATCCTTCACATGATTTCCAGCTGAAATACTGGAAAATTCCTTCCTCCAGTAGATCTACAGGACTGAACTACGTAATCCTTGAAGGGACTGCTGCTGCATGGAGTTAAAACACAATGGCCTGAATGCCAGATGTAGATCTGCTACTCTTTTTTGACACCTAATCCTATGGGATGGGTGTGGATATGTATTTTTGTATAATAAATAATAGTAGGAAATAAGGAAGGCCAAGAGTCATTGGGAGATGAATCCCAATAGCCTCACCTCCATGTATAAATCCATATGCATTCTTCAGCTAAGACACATTCTGATTTTGAGGAGTTACCTCCTGGTTTGACATGGTATCAGAGCCAGCTCCACTATTGGCATTTCTGCCTGTGGTGTAACTCCCTCTCCTTTGCTCAGTCAATTTGTTATTAATAGTTTTTGCTGCTCCTTAATTGCTAGACTGTTATTCTGCATTTTTTTTCTCTGTATAGCCCTGACATTTGCAGCTCTAGCTCCTGCAGCTCCTGAAGACTCTGCAATCCTGCAGTTCCTGAAACACTGGAAATTGCAGGCTCCTCTGCCATTATGCAAAGATTCCATTTCAAAATTTTTTGTAACGGCCTTTTGGCCTCCTCCATTCTCCATCGACTCACTCCATTCCCTCAGCTTTCTCCCTACATTCCACATTCATCCCTCACCTCTCAACTCTGCGCCCTCTCCCCTACCCTGCGTCGATCCTACCAGTGCGTGTATTTTTCCTCTTCTCCATACCCGTCTCCCACATCGACTTCCCCTCCGCTGCACATGCAACACCGCCCTCCATTCCCTTCTGCAACGATTATATACAAAGCCATCTGCATTTTTACAATACTGGTATCAGCGTTTATATACAACACTATTTGTGGTATCGTGTTTGGCGCCGTTGCAACGCAATACGCACAATGCTGCCTCCATACGCACAACGCTATCATTCATATCGTGTTGATTGTCATTCATATCAGTTATACACACTCTTATACGCACTCTGCGACTCTTATACGCGCAACGCTACCTCCATATCACTTACGCCCTTTCAGATATATTTAATACGCTGTCATTCCAATACACACAGTCGTCTTATCATACAATGCTGCCTCCTGGTTTTCTGTCCATACAACAGTTACGCCAGTTTGACATATTCAATACGCCCCTGTTCATATTCAACACCGACACTGTTCATATTCAATACCGCCGGTTTGACATATTCAATACCGCCATTGTTCATATTCAATACAGCTGGTTTGAGATATTCAATACCGCCACTGTTCATATTAAACGTTGTCCATTGATACGCTGTATTATTCCGCTGTCATATATATGTTTTATATGTTGTATGTTCCATATATATTAATACAACCCGCTCCATTTGTAAACGCAGTTTATTCCTCTGCTCCATCATTTATAACATTCATACAATATTCACTCCGCTCCATTTGTAATATAACATTTCATTTGTAATACTCCGCTCCATTTGTAATATTCACTTCCCGTTACGCCCTTTACCTGAATTATAATACCCTCCCATACCACTTCCCATTTTCACAATATCGCCCTCCCATAAACATTCCATATCAACCTCCCATACAATTTTTCTATCCAAAAAAATATATATATACATATATTTTTTTGTGCAGAATTCAGTCTCTTAGCAAAGAGTTTTTTGTCCATTTAAATTCAGTCTTTAGCAAGAGTTTTTTTTGCAGAATTTAGTTTCCAGCAAAGAGTTTTTTAAACTCAGAGTATTTTTTCAGCAAGAGTTTTTGCCCCTTTAATTGAGCAGATTTCAAGAGTTGAAAGTTTTTATAGCAGAAATTTTTCCTCTTCAAAAGATTTTTTTTCCAGCAAAGTTTTTTTTCTCTCCTCCTTCAAAAGAAGATGACAGTCCCTTCATCTTCTAAAGAGGCTGCCTACTTGGCACAGAGAGAAAAGAGACATGCTTTAGGTCCATCCAGAGGAAGAGAAGGCAGAAGACGAAGAAGAAACTTCAGAGAAAAGGGAGGCAGACAATCTAAAGCTCAGCAACAAACAAATCAAGACAAAGGTAAAACAAGTGACAAAGACAAAGGTAAACCATCTAAATCAGCTCATTCTGTTCTAGCACATTGTAACAATGGAGTAACTGAAAACCTATTTGATGTTTCATTTACTTCATGGAGAGATGATTGGTTGCTAGATTCAGGAGCAACATGTCACATGACATTTAGAAAAGATTTTTTTGAAGAATTCACTGAAAAAGTTGATGGAGCAGTATATTTCGCAGATAAATCCAAACTCAAGCCATCAGGGCTTGGCACAGTCAGGCTTAAGTTGCCTGGTCTTCCAGATCATATTCTACATGAGGTTCTATACCTCCCTGAGTTGAGGAGAAACTTGCTGTCCCTGGTCCAAATCCGCCAGCAAGGACACTCGATTCACTTGTTTGATGGCAAGGCAGAGGTCAGAAAAGCATCAGATCACTCACTTGTCATGGAGGGAATAGAAGAAGGGAGACTCTTGAAGCTGAAAGGTTCATCTGCTCATGCTCAAAACTTTGCATTCGGTTCACATCATGATGAAGGTACATTCCCATCAAGTCTTTTATGGCATGCTAGATTTGGACACTTAAACTATGAAAGCCTTCGTTTGTTGAAGAAAAATGGTGTTGATGGACTGCCTACAATTCCTAGAAAACCTAAGGAATGTGATGCTTGTATTCTAGGAAAGCATAACAAACAACCATTTCATGATTCACACTCCAGAGCACATAGAAAACTTGAACTTGTTCATTCAGATTTATGTGGCGCTATGCCTATTGCTTCTGCAAGTGGAAACAAATACATGATGACATTTATTGATGACTACACCAGAATGTGTTGGATTTGCTTACTGAAGAATAAGTCTGATGCTTTTCAAACTTTCAAGAATTTTCATGCATGGATTGAAAATGATGCACAAACACATATTGGCTCTCTACGTACTGATAATGGAAAAGAATACACTTCAAACGAATTTGAAAATTATCTTCATCAACATGGAATCAAACATCAAACAACTGTGCCATATAATCCACAACAGAACGGTGTAGCTAAAAGAATGAACAGAACTATTTTAAATATGGTCCGCTCCATGTTAGTTTTCAAGAATGTAAAATTGATGTTTTGGGCTGATGCAGTTCTATGTGCTGTTTACATAAAGAATAGGTGTCCTTCAAGTTAAATTAGAAACAAAACTCCTTTTGAAATGTGGCATGGCCACATTCCTTCGGTAAAGCATTTCAGGGTCTTTGGGTCCACCTATTATGCCTTGATACCCAAGGGTCAAAGGAACAAACTTGGTGCTAGAAGTCGCAAATGTATCTTCTTGGGGTACTCCAATACCTCCAAAGGATATCGTCTCTATGATGAAGCAAATAAGAATTTTGTGATAGCAAGAGATGTCATATTTCTTGAATCTTCCAAGAGTGACAAGGTTGTTGAGCAGCAACTTGATCGCCTGGATAGATTCACACATGCAAAGTCTTTCCAAGAATTTGATAATCAGATTCCACATCTTGAAGGGGGGATTCCGATATTGAATCAAACTGTGGAATCATGTCCTGAAGCACTCTCCCCCCCCCACATGAAGAAACAACCACGGATGACACATTGGATGATGTGATTGACAGAATTGGGAGATTGAATCTTGAATCAATCCCAACTCAGTCAAATGACCAGCCTGGGCCATCTCAGAAAGGTCCTCCCAAATGACTGACAAAGACACTGGAGAATGTTCATCCTGATGAGGTTGGAAAAACAGGAACAAGAAGTTCCTCTCAACAAATCGAAGGTGATGTAGATAATTCTGATTCCCCTGTTGATATGGATATTGCTTATAACTGTGAATTGAGTTTGTCTACAGATCATGAACCAACTTCCTTCAAAGAAGCCGCTTCTCATAATGAATGGAAAGAAGCGATGCAGAAGGAGTATGATGCCTTGATAAAGAATGGCACTTGGAAGCTGGTTGATCCGCCTTTGGGAACGAAACCAATTGGCTGTAAGTGGGTCTACAAGAACAAGTACAAAGCAGACGGCTCACTTGACAAGCACAAGGCCAGGCTTGTGGCAAAAGGATTCGCAAAAAAAGAAGGAGTCGATTATGAAGAAACTTTTGCTCCCACAGCAAAATGGACCACCATCCGGACTCTCTTTGCCTTAGCAGCTCAGAATGGATGGAAAGTCCATCAGATGGATGTAAAAACAACCTTCTTGAATGGAGATCTAAAGGAGAAAGTTTATATGTCCCGGCCAGAAGGATTTGTGATAAAGGGTCAAGAACACAAAGTTTGCAAACTTGTAAAATCCTTGTATGGCCTCAAGCAAGCACCACGAGCCTGGTATGAGAAATTGACCGAGCATCTTCTGAAACTTGATTTCAAACATTTTGATCTTGATGATGCAACTTTGTTTGTTAAGAAAGTTGTAAAAACAGTTGTATATCTTGTGGTATATGTAGATGATCTTTTGATAACAGGAAATAATGAGAGCTATATTGCATCCATGAAGAAAGAGTTGAAGAAAGGTTTTGAAATGACTGATTTGGGTCATGTTCATTACTATTTTGGTATTGAAGTAAGTCAACATCCTAAATTCATATTTCTTTCTCAAAAGAAGTACATTGGAGATCTCTTGAACAAATTTGGCATGGATGACTGTAATCCCTTAACCACTCCAATGGAACAAAACTTGAAGCTCACATCTATTGAAGGGAAGGAATTTGAGGATGCAACTAAGTATAGACAACTTGTAGGAAGTCTTATCTACTTGACCACCACCAGACCTGACATTTCATTTGCTGTTGGAATCCTCTCAAGGTTCATGCAAAAACCTTGTGAAGGACATTGGTCTGCTGCGAAAAGAGTGTTAAGGTACTTGAAGGGGACTCGAGACTTTGGACTCAAATATACACAGGTAGGCGACTTCAACTTGATCGGATACTCTGATTCAGACTTTGATGGCGACAAAGAAACAGGGGTGTCTACTACAGGTTACACCATGAGTCTTGGATCAGGAGCTGTCTCATGGAGATCACGCAAACAGTCAGTTCCAGCAGATTCCACGACCGAGGCAGAATATGTGGCAGTAGCTGAAGCAACAAAAGAAATTGTGTGGCTCCGGAAGATCCTGGAAGATTTGCAGATGAAACAAATGTATTCCACTCCACTCATGATTGACAACACTTCTGCAATAAAGTTGGCCAAGAACCCAAAGTTCCATGATCGAACAAAGCACATCAATACAAAGTACCATCTAATTCGACATCATGTTTAGGCCAAAACCATCCATCTACATCATTGTTCCACAAATGAGAAAACTGCTGACATCTTCACCAAAGCAATTGGAAGAGAAAAGTTTGAAAAGTTCAGATCAATGCTTGGGCTCACCAACATCCCTTCGGATTAAAGGGGGGAATGTTGACACCTAATCCTATGGGATGGGTGTGGATATGTATTTTTGTATAATAAATAATAGTAGGAAATAAGGAAGGCCAAGAGTCATTGGGAGATGAATCCCAATAGCCTCACCTCCATGTATAAATCCATATGCATTCTTCAGCTAAGACAAATTCTGATTTTGAGGAGTTACCTCCTGGTTTGACACTCTTGAAAGGCTAGATCTGAACGAAAAGGTGGTACGATGAACCCTCCACTGGTTTCCTATATGAATGATGGAAAAAACCTCCTCAATATGGTGCCAATGCCTGATATGGAATGAAGAACAATCCTCTTTCTAGAACTACTCAAATAAAGAGGTGGGATTCCCGCTCGGGAACACCCTATGCTAAACAGCATTGCAAACTCTACTAAACAACCCAAGCTTGCATAGAATTTCCTAAGACAAATCTAGATCTAAACAGATCAAAAAATGAGTAATCCAAATCATTCCTTCCATTGTGCCTTCACCTTAATTATATGCATAAGGCTTCCATAGCCTAGGCCCACTCCAAATTTGCGTTGTACATGTCGAAAAAGTCTCCATGTTTGACTACGTTTTTGATCCATGTCCCCCATCATGTTCATATGGGGTGATCACCCTCTCCATCATACATGCATTAAATGCACCACTTCCTCCACTGTCTTATCATAAGTGCTTCATGATCTTCTTTCAATGCACTATGATCTTAGTTGACTTTATGAAATATCATCATGATTTTATATTTGAGATCCATGATCTTATTTGACTTTTTTGTCCTCCATTTTTTATCTCATAAATGAGACATGATCTCCATATATAGAGTTGTTCCACTACTCCATGTTCTAGATCTAGATCTAAAATATCCACGTACACACTTTAAAAGTGGTTTTTATTCATCGTTGAGGTTTTCGGGTCCCTCCACCCTTTTATTTACTTAATTTATTAAGAAAATCAAGGACTCTAATATTCCAAATATGATGTGGAAATTTGGGAATATTACAGTCCCCCCCCCCGACAAAATTTTTCTTGCCCTCAAGCAAATCCAAAAGTAGATGCAAAGCCATCTATTCCCCTCCAAATGGCATCCACATAATGAAGGCTTCCTCCACTTGCTGTAATGTGTTATGCATGTTTGGTTCCAAAGTTGTCTTTGAAAAATATAGAGAATGACTTCCAACTACATGGTTAGATGTCATCCTTACATAATGAAGTAAAAAGTTACAACCATATGATGTCCAACATCATCATTAATACATGAGATACATAAAATAAAGTGGTTTTTTCCACAAAGGAAAAGCTTCATCTCACAATACATCTCTTCATCCCATGCTTTATGAATTTGATTGAGCATTGATATTCTCTCATCCTTAACCCTGTTGGCCTTGTTAGGTCCAAGAATCATTCCAACATTATGCAAAAGAAAAAAGGAAGGAGTTATATGGGTAGACATGTCAAACCATATTCTCCTAATAGTAACCACCAGAGTAAGGCCCTTTCCTTCCATCCTCCATCTCCTCCATGTAAGATGAACAAGCCAAACTCCCCCAAACATAACCAAAGAAACAAGAGATCTTGCTGCTTTCTCTCCTCCTCATGTGCATCATGGAGAAAAAACACAACAATTGACATGTGGAATGTCAAATAATCCCAATACAAATAAACACCACCAATGCACATCATGAGAGCATCATGCCAAGCTTTACCCAATATAAACACATAGACATAGGAGATGTCATGTGGTGGAAAAACACTCTCAAGGGAGACCAAAATGAACATGCCTTCTTTTGCTGCATTTTATCATTGATACACAAGGCATGAATCAGAAAATATAAGCTATTGGGTGGTAACCATACTCACCCAAGAGTAGCCAACGCAACCATGACTCCTTCTTCATTTCATAAGTGCTTTTCAACGCATGGATCAAGGAAATAGGAACCTTTGGGTAGTGACAGAAATCTCCCAAGGACAGCCACCATAACCAAGCTTGCTGGCCCATGTCATATACCTACAAGTGGTCATGAAACCCCTCGCTTATCATCTGCACCCACTCATCCCAGTGTGGAAGATGAATGATGTGTTGCATATTCATGGTATCCTCCATTTGTAGAATACCATCCTCCCCAAACTATTGAAGAAATTTTCACTTCATGAGAAGTTGAAGTACACCTCCAATGAGATCTCTCAATGAGATTTTATTTTCACCAAAGGCCCTCCAAAACCACTAAAGTTTTGGATCTGCTATAGGTATAAGTTTCTGTTTGAGCTATGAGATGCTCATTGAGAAAGTGTCATCTAGAAAGGAGAAAATATTTATCACCTCAAGGTGCCTACCATTTATCATCTTTACCTCCATTTCTTCAAGAGTGAAGCTACCTTCAGAATGCTACAATAATTATGGGGCCTCTTCATTTTCACAGCTACTAAGTGACAACGCTATAGATCTGCATAGTAATACATGGGCTATCTCCAAGAAAGGCACAATATTGATCTCATAGCCGGTTATTGTACATAGGATCATACTCATCACATTTTCTAAAACTATACACTTCAACTCAAAGGGTTGAATGTAGCTCAACAATGATGAACTGGGATAGTCCTCAATCTACTCCTTGATTAGATCAAGGGTCCTCTACACTGTGATATGTTGCTGCTTCAAATCAGCATTTTGTTCTAACCCTTGGTTATGAATTGGTCCTAGTGGCATGTCCTCATAAGTTTCAATAAGATCTTCTAAAACAATATGAGATAAAATTTCATGCATCCCTTGGATCAAATGATGTGTGGAAACTTCTTTCCAAAACATAAGAGTTTCTCCAACTGGAATAATAGTGTCTCCAACCGCTCGTAAGAGTGATGGCTACTCTTCTCCAAGTGTACTAGCACTAGAATCTTCCTCCTTCTCCTCATGCATCTCATGAATCATGCATGGGACTCTATGTGTCAAGAGCTCAAGACTATCTTGCAAGGTTTCAAATGTCTCTTCTCCAGATGCAATTACTTTTGCGGCTGGTGGTGACTATAGTGACTTCTTGTCCAGAGCGAAAAGATTGACATTCTCCTTTGCTTCCTTAGGGGATGTCACTTTGTGACACATCTCTGGTTTTCTCACATCAAATTCCTTCCTCAACTTGTGAAAGAAATCTGAATATTCAGTCACCTTTGCATGCTCCATGTGACCAAACCACCAATCATTAGCTTCATCTAAAAGATGAAGTGCTTCAATTTGAGCAACCTCTCCTTAAACAATAGGATGTAGCCTGAAAAATGCATCTAACCCTCTCCTCCAAGCCTTAATAGTGCTTAAGGAAGATCCATCAAATGTATGAAAATAAAATCTATTATGCCTCTTTCTTCTATTGTTGCTATAGGATCCTCTTTCTTCTTTGATTTTGAAGAATTTTTGGAGAGTTAGCTTCTCCTTGAATGCTCTAAACTGTGCTTTGTACTCTTCAGGTATAGACTAAGAGTCTCATGAGTCTCAGGTTCATTCCTTTCATCATTTCCGCACCTTTCACCTTCTCCAAAGAAACTGGGCCTAGTTGATCTATGAGGAGATATAGGATTCTCTGGTTTTCTTCTTTGCCGATAGGATGTGCTTGGACCTTCCTCATCAAATCTTCTTCTTGGATCTTCTTTCCATCCTTCCTTCTTTATTGGATTGACCTCCTTTGAGAGATATTGCATGGATCTATGGAAAGGAGTGGCAGAATTATCATCCTCCATGATAGATCTCATCTATCTTCTTCTTCTTTTGATTTAAAAGATGAAGTGTCCACAAGGTAAGACAAATATCATGCTATGATACCACTTTAATATCCCAAAAAGGGATAATGCAATAATACTGAAACACGATATGAGAACTATAGCAAAGTAAACAATAAATCTAAATATACATCAGAATGCATAGAAATAGCTGAGCCATTTTATTATGTTGGAGGTGAAAATGAAAGTACAACAATGTTGAAAATATGAGACACTCAAGCCACAACAATGGCCTGCAATGACCCTGCAATGATTCCCAAAGAGGGATTGTGTAACTGTTGAACTACTGGAAGGTAAACTGTGTTATCCCTACTCCAACTATTGGGACTAAAACTGCCTAAAAGATAAAAAGTTAGATCTAGGAAGAATGGGACCTCTGATCTTGTGGAAACTGTAGATCTGGGCTCAATGATGGATTCTTAAGGTAACCTAGAAGGGATTTATCAGATCTGTAAGTCTAAGAAAACCACCCTCTTAGGGCCTCACATATATGTTATTGGGAATGCAGATCTGAAGCTAGCTCTGATGATATGATAGCTGCAATGATGCACAATCATGTCTATGCAAGAAGGGTTGATCCCTTCACTAGATCCTTGTGCTAAAAGCTCAAGATATAGCTCCTCCGATCTCCTCCACTGAAAATAGTTGTTGAATAAACAACAAATTCAGAAAACTATGTTGTAAGAGAGGGAGGCTCCTTACCCTACTGCTAGATGTGTCAAATCAGCTCCTGAGTGATGGGATCAACACATCCAATGTGAGGAGGTTATCCCTCACAGGATTTCCAGCTGAAATACTAGAAACTTCCTTCCTCCAATAGATCTACAGGACTGAACTACGCAATCCTTGAAGGGAATCCTACTGCATGGAGGTAAAACCTAATTGCTTGAATGCCAAATGTAGATCTACTACTCCTGAAAGGCTAGATCTGAAGAAAAAGGTGGTAGGATGAATCCTCCACTGGTTTCCTAGATGAATCCTAGAAACAACCTCCTCAAGATGGCACCAATGCCTTATATGGAGTAAAGAAAAATCCTCTTTCTGGAGTTACTCAACGAAAGAGGTGGGATTCCCACTCAGGAACACACTGTGCTAAAACACACTGCAAACTCTGCTAAACAGCCCAAGCTTGCATAGAAATTTCCTAAGACAAATCTATATCTAAACAGATCAAGAAATGAATAATCCAAATCATGCTTTCCATTGTGCCTTCACCTTCATTATATGCATCAACCTTCCATAGCCCAGGCCCACTCCAAATCTGCGATGTACATGTGGACAAAGTCTCCGTGTTTGACTGCGCTATTGATCCATGTCCCCCATCATGTTCATATGGGGTTATCACCCTCTCCATCATGCATGCATTAAATGCACCACTTCCTCCACTATCTTATCATAAGTTCTTCATGATATTCTTTGAATGCACTATGATATCAATTGACCTTATCAAAGATCCTCATGATTTTATATTTGAGATCCATGATCTTATTTTATTGTGTCATCCTCCATAGTTTATCTCATAAATGAGACATGATCTCCATAAATAGAGCTGCTCCACTACTCCATGTTCTAGATCTAGATCTAAAATATCCACATACACACATTAAAAGTGGATTTTATTCATCTGTGAGGTTTGTGGGTCCCTCCACCCTTTTATTTACATAATTTATTTAGAAAATATGATGTGGAAATTTGGGAATATTAAATATTTTTTAACCATTATTCCCCTTCTTTACCACTTCCCATTTTTCAGAAACACAAAATTTCAGTTTGGGGGAGTGTTACTTTCATTATCATGAACATGCCATTAATATTATTTATCATCCATTGATCTCCTTATTCATTCGCAAAATCTCTTATATTTTATGTTATTATACACCAAGCAAAGATCTAAAAAATGATCATAGAAACCACCTCAACTTGTTTCCTAGTATAGCATGAGGACATGTTAATTTTCCAGTTTGGGGGAGAAAGAGTTGTTATGTTCCAAGAAACCAATTTTACCTACAACTATTTTGTTGATATATTGAAATTTGTTCATTTGGTTCTATTTGATTTTTGGTATGGAGAAGTATTAAGAACAAACCTGTGAAATTTCATGAAAATTTGATTTAATTTTTTTCGAGAAATTAAACATCATTACCTACAACTATTTTGTTTATATCTCAATATCTGTGCATCCTATAGATTCGATTTTCAGATTCAAGAAGCATTGATATAGTAATTTAAAGTTTGCTTGCAATATTTCACCAAAATCTGGTTTGTAATTTTTGAGAAAATGGTTAATGAAGTTTGTTCTTACTTGTACCATACTTTGTTTCAACTTCATATACATTTGGTTGAAAATGAAAATTGTTACAACTCCATTAATTTAACATCTATTATTTTAAGGAATCATTAAGGGAATAACCATTTTCTTCCATCAATATCATGAGTTGAGGTGCACCTTGATTATTTGAATTACAGCTTGGCTAATACAGAGGGATTGGGTTGCATGAGGTCATGCAACATGTTCAGTTTAAGGGAGGAGAGAGTTGCTATTTTTCAAGAAACCAATTTTACCTACAACCATTTTGATGATATATTGAAATTTGTTCATTGGTTTGCTTTGATTTTTGGTATGGACAAGTATTAAGAACAAACCTGTGAAATTCCATGAAAATTTGATTTAATTTTTTTTTCGAGAAATTAAACATCATTACCTACAACTATTTTGTTTATATCTGAAGATACGTGCATCCTATAGAATCAATTTTAGGATTCAAGAAGCATTGAAATAGTAAAAATTTTCTTGCAATATTTCAGCAAAATTTGGTTTTTAATATTTGAGAAAATGGTTATTGAACTTTGTTCTTACTTGTATCATACTTTGTTGCAACTTCATATACATCCCATTAAAAATGAAAATTCTTACAGCTCCATTAAATTAACATCTATTATTTTAAGGAACCATTTAGGGAATAACCATTTTCTTCCATCAATATCATGAGTTGAGGTGCACATCCTGGTTATTTGAATTACAAATTGGCTACTAGAGAGGGATTGGGTTGCATGAGGACATGCAACATGTTCAGTTTGGAGGAGATGTTGGGCCAATAAATAGTCATTCTTCTTACCATTTCTTAACATATATTTCATCCATTCCTACCATTCTTTTATCACATTATTTATTATAATTTATCATTTAATCCCTTTTTATAATTATTTATGCTCTTATGGATAAGTAATATTTATTCTCCTTTATTTTTAATAATTTAAATATTATTATGAATTATTTTTTAAATCATGGTTTATTAATGAATTTTTTATAAATCACGATTTTAGCCTCCAAGATCTCTTTCAGATTACAAATCCGATCTTCAAGTTCATAATTAAATATTCCAACTCAGAAATTCACTAGAATAAAAAATGACAGTTTTTCATTGGAAATTTCAGGAAAACGAAGAATAATATTGAAAACATGAGACATGGGTTTTGTGTAGAGCGGACCAAATTAGTTTTTGTATGAGCAGTTTTCCAAAATTCTGTCTTCATTGAGAGAAACACAAGGTTCTTCAAATGACATATTTGCATATTTTCTGTTGTGGCCATTTTCCAAGTTTCCTCAATTGCAATAATCAGATGTGACTTGTTACAGCTAAATCATGGTGGAAATATCTCTTAGATTTTTCTATCATTTGGCTGGAAATTTCCCTTTTGTATCTTGTATATTTAAAGGACACAAATCAAAGAGGAGAGGAGATCATCATCTTAAATCTGTAACTTTCAATTATCGTAATACAAAAATATTGTGTTGTTGTTACATGTGTTATCTGATTTAGTTTTCGTTAAGTTCTTTCTCTTCCTGCACCCTGCTAGGAAGTAAGGGCCCTCCTCTTTAGCAGGGATTGCGGTGGTTAAGGTAGCTTTGTATACGTATTTCTATTTTTTTATGTACTAGTGAAAGTGTTGTTGTTGTTGTTTTAGCTATGAATATATCTACTTCAATTCCAATGTTTTATATGTTGTTACAAATATGAGATCAGAGATACTAGTTGGGTAATTTTTTTGTGGCGCGCTAGGAAAAATTAATTGAGGTGTGATTATAGTCTTGTAGATAATTTTATTTCCACATGAATGATTTACTCCCATCATTTACTTCCGCAATGATTTCCTTTATTTAAATTTGCTTTTCGTTGGGTGTATCAGCATAGACAATGCAATTGTCATTGAAATAAAATATGTCCCTAGATTGATAATTTATGTGTATTTTTTTAGTCATTTAATAACGATTAATACATCCCAACACATGGATAATGTTTTCTTTGTCATAAAAGGAGAATTCACTCAGGCAGGAGTGGTTGGACCTCTCTACGATATGTTCCACTATAGGAACTCTCATTTACAAAAAAGGACTCCTATCAGTATGATATAAATCACACATTTTGACTATGAGTATACCGCCAACATGGAAAGGAAATGGATCTCAAATGAAATACATGTGACAGTGAGTATCTCGCCAACATGGCATCAAAGGGATCTCAAGCATAATTAAAATCCATGATAGAAAGTACATCTCACATCAAGAACAAATAAATATCCCACATCAAAGATCAAAAAGGATCTATACAACACAATGCATCTCATAGACAAAGAAGTAAATTAGATCAATGCATCATCTACCTCACGTTGAAGATGAATGAATAATAAGATGCTCTGCTACTAGATCTGAAACCACCATCACAATTGTGGCATCGAAAGGTGTGAAATTGATTACTCACTCACTGAATGATGACACCTGCAACTTCAATTCAAAAAGTGGCCAAAAAATGTAAAGCTCAGATGGAAAATCTGAATATTCCATTAGATTCGTGACATCGAATAGTGCAAAATCGACTGGAAAATTTCTGAATTATGACAAAATGAAAATCTGGGGCAAAAAGGAATCTTTTAGATTACCCCTTGATTCCTAAAAGATGCTTCTCCATGGGTGGACTGGAAATCTGCAACTCGAAAGGTGAATCCAACCTCGACATTTCTTTCCCTGTGAAAAACCATGAAAAATGACTCTAAACTTGACTATATTCTGACATGGAGAAAAATTACCTCCCTTATAAAATTTCAAGGATCGTGGTTCTGCTCCCTATTTCTAGGCCTTCTCATGGTTTCACCTACAAATATAAAAATCACTGCCTCGATCTGCATGCACACTCTGCTCTATTCTGTCCTGGGCACACTATGCAAATGATGGGTTTTATAAAATAAATGTGCACAGAGTGTACAAGACAACCCATTGGGTGCATTGGTTAAAGATCCAGATACTGAGGGAGGAGGTTGGGTGGTCAAACCCAACCCCCTTTGTAATAAGGTGTAACTAGTTCTTTAATACCTGCACAAAAATTGTTAAAAGAGGAAGGTACGAGGCTCAGGCCTGCATTAGGCGGCCCACCCCAACTCCACCACCGGAACGTCCACCAGTCTACTCAGGCAGCGGCTCCATGTACTCCCCCTTCCAATCGAGAGAAACTTAAAAACTAGATTAGGCAGCTTGAAGTCTATTGCAAGATTCAGTGGATTGTGGAGGACAAGGCAAAGATCTAGTTCGATTTTGTTTGACTGAATGGCATAATATTCATCTGGTGGGAGAGAAAACTTCAAGGCAGTAGTAATTTGGGTAACCTTCTTTCCTCACGGTAAAATTTCATTGTTGCACTTAAATATAAATTCTATCCCTTGAGTTATAAGCAAAAATCATTAACCGAGTGGCAGTACCTAAGGCAAGGAAAAAGACAAAATGTGCAAATCTCTATAGAGGAATTTAGAAAACAAGCACAGAGTTTGGGCATTTCCTTATATTCACCTGAAGTTGTAACTAAGTACATTGTGTCATTACATAGTTACATAAGGCATTCATTATTTTTGTTTAAGCCTCCTACTATCGATGAGGCCAATGTGAAGGCCATGCACATAGAAAGTAGAGGAAGGCATGAATAAATTTACCTCCCAGAAAGGATTGCCGCAGCTAAAAGAAGGGGAGAAAATTCCTCTTGCACACATTGTGAGAAAGAAGGGCATGACGAAGAAAATTTCTATAAGCTGCATCGTGAGTTGAGACCTGAGAGGGATGAAAAAAATGGGAAGCAGAAGACCGCCACCACCATAAAACCAAACCCAGATTCTGAATCCAAGGAAGATGAAAAGGTCACAGCTGCAGGATTTGCATGAGGTAGAACAGTTGAATTGGGGTCTGATTCCAATGATGAAACTAAGATTGCATCCTTTGGGTTCAACACAAAAGGACCCATAGAATTGGGTTCCGATTTAGGCAATGTAACAAAAATATCAACAGATATTATACCAAATATGAAAAGGACACTTACTGTGGTAGAGTTCCAAGAACTTGAAGATATTAACCAAAGCATCCAAGAATAAAATGTTGAGCTAAGAAAGCTCCTATAGGATGCAAGGGATGAAAAACAAAGGTTACTATGCTAGTCACAAGCTATGGATGAGACCTTGGAAATGTTGTGACATAACCAACTTGAGGTAAAATGAAACACTTCAATTTCATGTCCTTTTCATGATGATGAATTCAATTCTTTTGAAAAGCATACTACAGAGATCAGGTCCAAACTGCTGAAGAAGATGGAAAACTCCCTTGCATTCATGGCCAAGGCATCGTAAACCCCATTGAATTCGAGGAATTTCCACATTGTGAAAGACTCGTATACACCAGAAAGGAAATGGGAGAAAGTTCCAATATAACTAGTGACCAGCCAATGACAACAGTCCAATGATAGTGAGGGCTCCATGAACACTTATCGAAGGAATATCAGGGGAAAGTGCTACAAGGCGACCCCGAAGTTTGGAGGAAAAAGAATCGATGTATTCGCTACAATGAATTGGGACAACAACAAGCGAGGTGTCCAATGATCCATGCTCCAGAAGCATCGATAAAGGAGCCGAAAGGTGAACATGTTCAACAAATGAATCCACCACATTCACGGTTGTCTTCTTTGTTAAGTTTTTCTTTTATAGGTAGTAGCTTGTTATGGCCACCTTTGTAAATCATATGTTGCAAGTAAATGTAAAACATGATGGTATGTCCCATCACTTCGAAACACAACGATTATGTTTTGGCATTTCCTTATGATTAGTTGAGGTATTTATTGCTTTATGTAATCCTTGGTGAATGAGTGTGTGCTATAAACTCTCTAAAAGGAGGGGTTGCTGAGTCATGTGTGGTGTTAATGATTGCAAATGATGTACCAGCTTTGCATGCAGGAGATTGGAAGTACGGTTTTGAGTGTGTTAATTCTTTTTGGGTTCAAAAGATCTTTAGTGGGGAGGAATGATCTAGGTGGATCATACAGGTCCAGGCACAAGTGGCTTAAGTTCAAAGGCTCAAAACTCAAAGTGTTTGGAAGGGGGAGTACATAGAGCTGCCATGTGGGTGGATCGGCGGACCCACCGGTGGTGGGTTCGACTCCCACCAGCTTTGGTTTATATATATATTGTATTATGCGGTGGGGTGGCAGGGGTGGTGGCTCGCCACCCTTTTTTCTCATATATTTTTGTTTCATATAGAAAAAATATCCTTTTTCAAAAATTTCGAAAATAGGCATTAGTGAGCATTTTAAGTGTCCCACAATTTCACCCGGAATCTAGTAGGAGCTAGCCAGAATCTGGTGGTCGGTTTTCAGCAAAATTGTGCCTTCTATAAGCCTAGCCTATCACCAATTCAACCCAAAACATTGGCAACACCTAACTTTCGCATACAAACCAGGTTTTATGAACCATTTGCACCATCACGATCATGATGATGAGATATTCAACTTGAACCTAGATCAAGAGAAATTCAAACACTTTGATATTTTTAGCTTCCATAGGCTCACTTTGTCTTGTGTGTGTCTCTGGAGCCACCTGGATCAACATAAGATATCATTTCATCAGGGACTATGTCCAAAAGGGGGCAATGAAGTTAGAGTATATATCGACAGATGAGCAAGAGACCGATGTTGTCACGAAGTCCTTTCCAAGAGGCAAGCATGTCTATTTCAGGGACAAGATGGGTGTGGTGAGAAACACTTTCCTCGGTAAGTGGGAGTGTTGATTTTTAATGTACCTTGGACAAGTGGTTTCCCATGGGTTAGTCTCTACCTAGGGAAAAATGTCTAAAATATTTATTTTCCTAAGTGCACTAGTAAAAAATGATGAAATTAGTGACTAGGTGACTAAAAAAGTTAGTCACCACAATTATTTCAAGTGAATTACTACTAAATTTGAGCAATTTTAAGTGACTGAACTAAAAATGACTAACTTAAATGACTAATTTAGTCTAGGGATAAAATATATGACTAGATAATAAGTGACTAAACTAAAAGCGACTAACTTAAATGACTAATTAGTCATTTTTAGTTTGGTCACTTAAAATTGTTCAAATTTGGTAGTAATTCACTTGAAATAATTGCGGTGACTAACTTTTTTAGTCACCTAGTCACTAATTTCATCATTTTCCATTGGTGCATGTGGCATCAGCTAGGTGATTGATGAATTCCTAGAGGACTTAAACCAAATTGATCATGGAGGTTAAAACTACAATTGGAAAAAGAACATTACCACACACGTGATAATTCACACTAGAATTCATCCTCTCGTAGTCAAGAGTTGATGAATAAAATGTTAATTCTTTGATGAAGCCAGTGAAACCAAGAAGATACTTATCAACCCTTACTTAATTATGAAGTTAAGAAAATCTTCACAAGGAGGATATGTATTTCATCCAATTAAAGATTGAAAGACATGCTCCTTTTTATTTCAAGGAAAACTTTATGGAGAAACTTGAGATCAACAACTCATTAGAGTGACTTGAGCTACACTTGAGATGAACTAAAATGATTTCCATTGTAACCCAAGAGTATATTCAATATGTTTCAAGTCCATAATAATAACATACAATTAAACGAGGGTCAAGAAATCTCTAAATACACTTGTGGGGTGGTCACACTGCTTGGGGAAACTACCATTCTAGATCGAAAGTCATGTTCTTTTTCACTTCTAGGGAAATTTTATAGAGAAACCAAACAATGGTAATTAGTCAAAGTGTTTTGAGGTACAGTTGAGATGAAATGGAATGATTTCCAATATAATCGAAAATTTTATCCAATATGTTGATAGTATATATTAATAACTTTTGATTTTGTAAGAATGGTCAAGACGTTTGCACATACACCTGCGAGGTGGTCCTACTCCTTGGAGGCTTCTACCTTTCAAGTGTTATAAAGATAGGAAAAATGTCTTATCAAGAATTTGAACCTAGGTAGAAGAATTAAAAAAATAAACAAATATTATAACATTGATAATAAACAAATTAAACCAACCAACCTATTAATATTTTTCCCTTAATAATCCTTTTTACCCTAATTTATTACCCCTCTTATCAAAATTTATCCATAAAATTCTTTAAAAAACCCCTTATCATGGAATTTTTTCAACTATAAATTTTACCCTTCCTTATATATCTAAATTGATTGTCTCTCTTTACACATATAAAGTTTAATTTTCCACATCACTAAAAATTAAAATACACATTCAAATTTTGTTCCAGAAAACAATAAATGATAAACATTTTTGAAAATAGGAAAAATAAAGACCATCAACATTATCTTTCAAAGCCACTAGAGAATTTAATAGCTTTCAAAATTGGAGCTTCAATTCCCGCCTTAAGCAGAAATCACACCACAGCTTTCAAAATTGAAGCCTCAATTCCCGCCTTAAGCAGCAATCACAACATCACACAGTGAGTTTAACAGATTTCAGAACTGGCGCCCTAATTTGTGCCTTACAAAGCCATAATCGCACCATCACATAGAGAGTCTAATAGCTTTCAAAACTGGCGCCCTAATTCGTGCCTTATGAAGCTACAATCACATTCAAAAATTTGAGGAGGAAGGTTCAACCCACTATCTCTATGGAGAGTGGCAGGAAGAATGAGGGCAATGGCATGCCGACAATGCACAATTCAGGAGACGATGCAGTGGTATCTGAGAAGACTATTTTGATTCTGCGAAAAAACGGATGAACGCGTGCCCTACTTCGTGCCTTATGAAGCCGCAATCACATTCAAAAATTTGAGGAAGGTTCAACCCACTACCTCTATGGAGAGTGGTGGGAAGAATGAGGGCAATGGCAAGCCTACGATGCACAGTTCAGGAGACAACATAGTGGTATTTGAGAATACTATTTTTCTTTTGCTAAATAACTGATGAGACTAAATGGTACAATGAAATCACCCATTGAAAATCATTCTGGCGAGTCCATAGTAAGAGGAATGACCATTATGGCTTTTAGGGTTGAGGATCAGTTATTGAAGAAGAACATAAACATTATTGACAAAAATTCGAGCCCCTTTTTCTATAGTTTCTGAGCCATTGAATGGTTGATTCAGCATCTAGAGGTGTTAAATGCGACTCTTCTTTCCTCCTCTGCTCTTGTTATGGTTCTACTCCCACTGGGCAGCTTCAATCTTGGTATGAACAATGAAATTAAATGTCAATTGTTGGTGATTTCTGCTATTGTTGAATGTTTTTATGTATAATATTATCATTCCTAAAAATTTTAACTGGTGCAAGTTTCATTGGGATGACCTTCTCTTATGTTTTATCATTGAATAGATCGTTTGTTGAAAGTATACATAACAAATTTACACTTGCAAAATACATTGTTTCTTTATAACACATCAAATTGTACATGCACATTCCTATTGAGGCCCCAGCTATTATAGAAGATCAGATAGCACCGGATAATGGATAAATTAGTGGCAAGATGGAGTACCTAGCACACACTGCCCCATACTTTTCCTTGTTTTGGACGATGAGCACAAATATTGACAAAAAAAATAGGATGCTTAGCACTAAGAAACTTTTCCTTGTTTTGGACCATGATTACACACTTCTAAATTCAACTAAAGGTGTCATAAAAATATAAACCATCTTATTATAATTTTGGTAATTCCTAGGCAAAGAGGGATATGAAGTAAATAAACTGATTCATGATAATGTGAGTATATAAATGTTTCTAATTCATGATTATTTTTTTCCAACAATTTATTGAAATAGATCATGTGCACAAGGAAATGCTAAGGAAGCAGGAGCAAGACCAAGAGAAACCTCAACATCAGATTTTTCGCTTTCCTTATATAGGAATGTGGACTAAATTGTGGCCTAACATCTGAAAATTTTTGGACAAGGTTAGTATAATTTGGGTTGAGCTATTGATATCCTTGCAAACTGTAGTTCTTATAGGAAACATTCGATTTAAAATGTGGTATTGACAACTTGTGTATGCTAATAGATGAATCTATTATTTCATTCTTTGATATTTTATGTTGTAGGAAAAAAAGTTGTATGAACTACATGTTTATACAATATGCAACAAAATTTATGCCACAAATATGGCCAAAGTACTTGATCCCACATGAACTTTATTTGTAGAATGTGTTATTTTGAATGGTGATGAGGCTGATCTAGATGGAGATGATAGGCCACCTAAAAGTAAATATCTAGATGGTGTTTTTGGAATGGAATATTTAGTAGTAATTATTGATGATTCTGCAAGGGTTTGACCTGATCATATATATAATTTAATTGTGGTCGAAAGGTAAGTTCATTTCAATTCTTTTTTAGTGTCCAATCAAGACCTTACAATTGTTAATTTTTGTCTTTCAAAAGTGGTGGTTAAAGATATATGTTATTGTTCCTAAAACTGAAATACTACCATGTATAAATACATTTTTTCTCCCTATAGTAGGTGCCAATTTGGATTTCTAGGGTTGTCACTGTTAGAAGTAGATGTTTATGAGAAGCTAGAGGATGGAACACTGGCATCTTCTTTAGCAGTGAGATGCTAAAAAATAATCTCTAACACACAATGTGTTTGTGACACCTCAAAATTTAGAGAAATTTCCTGAGTTTTCACTGTATGGTTGCTTTTATAATACATATACCCTTCAATTCAAACATAAGTGATTGAGAAAATTAACCATAATTTTTTCTCAAACAAACAGTTGCATGAAGTGGATGTCTGGGATTTCTTGCAGTTGAACAACAAAAAGTTTTCAAAAATTGTAAAGTGGTTTTCAATAGAGTTTGTCCAGTTCGAGAAGTGTAGCTACATCTTCACCTTTTGTGGCATATGGCTGAACAATTTGATGCAGTATGCACAACAAAAAATGATGGTAAAGTGAATCATGTTGTAACCCTTTCCCCTAGGACTGACAAGCTATGAATTTTACCTTCGGTCTAGTATGCAAGTCTTGGCATGCATTTTTTTCCCCAAGAAAAATCGTAATTTTATTAATGAAAACAAAATTACATGTTGTAGATGCTTGCAAAGCATTCCATCAAGCCAGTCAATACTGGTGATTATAGAGCCAATAAATAAAATACTTTAATATGCAGAGAAACAGGCTACCCTTTTATCCATTTCTTCTTTTCTACTTTCTACCATTCTCCTTGAGATGGGGTGGTTGATACAAGTGGCAGCTAGTTCTCTACATATTTTCTTTGATTTTCCTTATATCAGTCTGAGTTTTTAGATGCATGGTGACGTTTGATACTCCCTAGTTCCTTTTCTTTTCGAATCCTCTTCGGCTGCACTTTTGGGTGTGGGTATTCTGATGCTTCATGATTTGATTCTTCCTTTTCTACACTTTCTTGTGGATTCTGGACTTCTTCATTGATAAAGGGGTCCGTTTCTTCTTCCTCCTCTTCATCCTCAGGAAAATGCAGTGGAAATTTCTATCCTTTGGGTTTTTTTCTGGGTTTCTTCTTCCTTCATGGCTCTTTCTTGGCATCAAGAAATGTATTTTGAAGATGACCCATCTATTGACATATTCAAAATTTGAAGGTCGTGCTCTCAAAATCAAGGAACTATGTCTGACACTGCTTGTTGTGTGTCAAAAGGATGTGATCTGGAAATCCTTTGCTAAGGTCCACCTCCACACAGATTCTAGCAAAAGTGTAGATCCCCTCTTTAAGTCTTTGTGTATCTATCTTTATGTATCACCCTAGGAGGTTCCCAATGCCTTCCAGTACTTATGATGCTAGAAGTGTAGGGTAATATTATGCAACCTGACCTACACCAGCATTCTTGAGACTACCATTGTGTTTGCATCAAAATATGGAAACCATGGGGTAACAAAAAGTCTTGTAGATCCCCAAAACCATGGGCCTTCTCACAAAATATATTCTCGTTCCTTTGATGATGAAAAATTTACTATGAAGAATCCTTTGGAGTAGAGGTGGATCTCACAATTTATTGTCCAATTTGTGAAGATCCAATGAAAAAGATCCATTAGTTTTGGCCAAAAACTATTGAATTCATTGATTTTCCAGGACCTTGGGTATAGGATAGAGTCTTAAAAATCTCTGATGCTACCAAACCAAGAGTCTAAACATAACTACTTTTCACAGCAGGATATAAACAATAGTGGATAACATATGCACAAAATATATACAAATTTTTACAAATTTTCAACCCAACTTCATTATATTAAACAACATATAATACAACAATCTATGGCTCCCATACCTGGGATAATGACCCTCATAAATCCACTAGTATAAGATCCAAAATAAGATACTCTGACCATCTGGTTGTAGATGCTCTCACGACTCTTCTTGGTCATACCTTATACCTACCTGGTCCTTCGGCTCCTGATCTGCAACTCTTGCCTCTATCAATGCTCCAATTCCATCTGGCTACTGAAGGTCATCTGTCAATATAATCACTAGTTTTACCTTATTCCATCAAGGGCATAACACATTGAGACTCCTGTTGAGTTGTTCACAACTCCAGTTGTGAACAACTCTCAATTTTCCCACGGTTTCTCCTCAACTACTCAGGGACTTCACCCACTATGTTCTTCTTGCGCTCCTCCGATGAAGACCAACATAGGGCACGAAGGGCTTCCACCCATCACTGGAAGATTTCCATCTCCCATGATGAACACGGCCTAGGAAGACTTCTGATCATCTATTGTAGAATTACTTCTCCCCACACAAGTCTCGGGCTCCACAAACTGCTCTTGGCTGATTAGAAACTTGAGCTTCAACAACTGCCCCTCTAGCAACTACCTTTGTCCATCAAGGTGTTGCACACTGGGTTCCAACATGGACACTATCACGATGTCCTCCAATAGAGCCTAAATTCCCAATCCACATTCACACTTGGTCCACTCTCATGTTGCCCTCCAATAGTCCATGAGTGACCAAGTCCACGTTGTAGCATCTGCACCTAGTTAGGGCATCCTTACACCTAGGATACCCTTACACATGGCTTCCAATAGACTTCACCAATCTGCCCTTTTCTTTGCAATAGATGAGCTATTGCACTAATGTAGGAGCTAATCTTCACTGTGGAAACTACCCACTAGTTAGGGCTTCTAACATGCCATGTCAACCCTAACTCCTTGGCTTCCACAGGCTGCAAAAACTTTTTCCACACTAGGACACCTACATCACTCCATAGCGGGATCTTCTCCTAGTTGGATTTCCTTCATGCCCAATGAAACTCCAAAAAATGGCTCCCAACAATCAACAATATAGACTGATCCAAACTGATCCTTCAAAACACCACAAAACCTACCTTTCTTCACTTCTGGACTGATGTGCCTGTTGTCACCTTAGCTGCCTAGTTAGGGCTTCCTAACAGTCCTTGTTAGGATCCTCCAAATAGCTCCTAAGGCCTCCTATAGCTTCTCATCAACTGATCCAACACTGGTCACTACAATGACCCAACATAAATGATAAGACAATAAAGTTAATAACTAAAATTACCATATCAAACATATTTACAACCTTGAACATGATTGATGGACCCGCACATGATATTTCAATGCCTTCCTTAATGGAATTTTCTAGTATGGTCTTTGAATACTTTAAGTGAAAGCCTTTTATCTTCTTAGAGGTAACAATTTTGGAAATATTGTAATGCTAGCTCATGCACAAACTATGATGAATTAGCTCTGTAGAAGGGAAAATATTCATGCATCTTGTAAGCTTTTGGGTATTATGAAACATGCCTTTATATCGTAACTTTTTGGTTTCTCTAATAAGATTTCTACACCCGTCTTGTAATATGTGGTGTTTATGAGTGCAAATATTTTTTTGTGTACATCCTTTGTGAAGGTCTTAAGCATGCTAGTGTAGATGCTTAAATTTCTCTCTTAAGGAACATATTTAGGTTATCCTGGAACAATTCATGGCCATTGGTTCCAAGCAGTAGACTGGGAAAATATTGGAAAATCAATTTGGTCATTTGATCTCAACAATCTCTTCTTAGATCGAGACTTGTGGAAATACCATGCTGCACATGATATCCTTTTCAAAAAAAATAAGCTTAGGTGTAAAGGTTGCATCATTTCAAAATTCATATAGATATCTGAAGGTTGATCTCTTGCTTGGTTCCCACATGTATTTTTTCTACTATACATATGTTCTTATGTTATACTTATGTTGCTTTCTTGCTTTGTATTATTTTTGACACTTTCTAGGAGTTGCACTAGCACTCCCACATTGTATTCATGTTGGTTGTACTCTTCATTCCCATTGCCCTATTTTTGTGGTCATTTGTTGGATATAGTAACATTATATTATCTTATATAAGAATTGCAAAAGTTCATGATTACCTTGTATGTAGATTCCAATTTACTCCTTTTGGAATAGAGTCTACTATTTACCTCCTTTAATTATAGTCAACCATTTATTATGCATTTTTAAGTCCCACGGTGTTTGCTTTAGATGTAACTCTTAGTGCCATTAACCTACTTTGTGGTCATTTGTTAGACACTATTAAAATTATCCTATCCGGTGCCTAGCTTCTGCTTTCTCCAATAGCATGGACTTCTTTCATCCATATTTCTCTGTTCAGTTTTAGCTCTGCACTTATGATTAGGGTGTCATCATTTTGGAATTTGCTCAAACTATAGTGGGAAAAAAGATCACAGACTACCCATCAGAAAGTATTCACTTGAAAGTCAAGTTTGCTCCAAATAAAACACATTTAAAGGTTACATAATCCACTATTGGTGCTACGAAATTCATAGCTGCAGTCATCCATATGAAGCTGATTCTGACATATTATATTTCTACATCATTTGTGGCCAAAGATCTCAAGGAGGACTTCTTGAGTGACACTGATATCTGTATGCAAAAATTATTGAATACTTCTAACTAATTCGGTGTGCCCTGGAGTCAGGTGTAATATCCCTACTTCATTGTACAAACTTTGCAAGAGGGAAAATTCTTTCGCACATTTAAGACTTGTTGTGCCTTCAATGATTGTTGTCCTCTTTGAAATTTGAATATGACTACTATCTTCTGTGATATCATACTTAAAGTATTCAAAATAAACAATCCCTCTTATTTGTCACTGATTTTCTCTATTTCTGATGAATAGAGCTACCTTGTTAACTCCATGGGATCAACCAACTATGAAAATACATGAAGTAGAACCCTTATTTCCTTCATTTTCATATACTGGAATTTTTGTGCAAACCCCAACATAAACAAGTGGATAGCACGCCTCACCCATGGGATTCAAAATTGGAACCTAATGGTATGTAACTAGCAAAATGCCTAGTAAAACTGGAAATGACCAGTTATGCCAACTCTTTGAGCTTGAAAATGCAAGAGGAATATTCAATCCTGGACAATAGGCCTATAAGAGGTTGTGTCATCTATTCAAAAGATATAAAATTTTTATATCCTATATTCTCCAATGAGGAAAGCAAGGGAAACTCTTAAGGCAAGTATAAATATGCATGTGGCCCCGAGTCATTCATGCTGGAGCCTTCCTAGATTTCCATGAGAGCCACTTTTCCTAACCCAACCCAGCAACCCCAACTGATTCAATGAGATTATCCTCCCAGAAATGGCATTATGAAATGACATTCTGACAAAATAAGAAATACAGTAAGTGTCTAAGTCCTTAGGAGCCATGTCTGTCTAAGTTTCAACTGTGTTATCATGTGTCCTTGCCTTCTTTCCCCTGGGACACTTGGCTAAAGAGCCCTGGCAGTGCAATGATTATTGAAACTTGGGTAACTCACGATAAGCTGAGCTTGATTAAGTGAAATGACTAAATCCATACTAGTTATAACACACATAGAGCTTAGAGTAATGAGTTCCCATGCATGACAGAAGAGGATATACCCCTCACAATATTGTATGGTATAATATATACTTGACATTGAGGCAAAATGCCTACTGATCGATTCAAACTTCATTGCATCTGCAAATCAGGTTTTATTATAAGTTAGATAGCTAAAAGTAAACTTACTCGTATGCCATCTAGATCTTGAACCTGGGGGGTCATCATCAGTTATTTGGATTACTGCCAGATCACAGCCCCACCATGGACATTACTCATGGCCTGTGGGAGAATACTTTTTGTAATTCCTAATTTCTTTTTATAATGTGCCTCGTTGGAAAATTCAGTGACAATAGCATAGGATTTGAAACATTGAAGTGTGTCAAATGCTTTTCTTGCCCACAATTTATAATTGTTTGGACTGCTTGAGTGACACTGATATATGTATGCCAAAATTATTGAATAATTCTAACTAATTCTGTGTGCCCTGGATTCAGCTGTAATATCCCTCCTACCTTGTACAAACTTTTGCAAAAGTACAAATTCTTCCACACATTTAAGACTTGTTGTGCCTTCAATGATTTTTATCCTCTTTAAAATTTGAATATGACTACTATATTATGTGATCTCATCCTTAAAAGATTCAAAATAAACAATCCCTATTATTTGACACTGATTTTATCTATTTTTGATGAATTGAGCTACCTTGTTAACTCCATGGGATCAGCTAACTGTGAAAATACATGAACCCTTATTTCCTTCATTTTCATATTGTGGAATTTTTGTGCAAACCCCAATATAAACTAGTGGATAGCACGCCTCACCCATGGGATTCAAAATTGGAACCTAATGCCATGAAACTAGCAAAATGCCTAGTAAAATTGGAAATGACCAGTTATGCCAACTCTTTGAGCTTGAAAATGCAAGAGGCATATTCATTCTTGGAAAATAGGCCTAGAAGAGGTTGTGTTATCTATTGAAAAGCTATAACAATTTTATATCCTATCTTCTCCAATGAGGAAAGCAAGGGAAAAACTTAAGGCTAGTTTAAATATGCATATGTGCCCAGGACATCCATGCTGGATCCTTCCCAGATGTCCATGAGAGCCACTTTTCCTAACCTAACCCAACAACCCCAACTGATTCAATGATACTATCCTCCCAGAAATGGCATTCTGACAAAATAAGAAAGCTAATAAGTGTATAAGTCCTTAGGAGCCATGTTTTTCTAAGTTTCAACTATGTTGCCATGATTCCATCCCTTCTTTCCCCTGGGATACTTGGCCAAAGAGTCCTGGTAGTGCAATGATTATTCAAACTTGGGTAACTCACTGTAAGTTGAGCTTGATTAAGTGAAATGACTGAATCCATACTAGTTATAACACACATAGAGCTCAGCGTAATGAGTTCTCATGCATGACAGAAGAGGATATACCCCTCACAATACTATATGGTACAGTACAGAGTCGATAATGTGGGGAGCACTACTTGCTGATCGATTCAAACGTTATTGCATATACAAATCAGGTTTTAGTATAAGTTAGATAGCTAAAAGTACCCTTACTCGTATGCCATCTAGATCCTAAACCTATGGGTTCATCATTAGTTATTTGTCTTGCTGCCAGATCACAACCCCACAATGGACATTACTCATGGCCCGTGGGAGAATACTTTTGTAATTGCTAATTTTTTTTTATAATGTTCCCCATTGGAAAATTTAGTGACAATAGCGTATGATTTGAAACATTGTGTCATATGCTCTTCTTGCCCACAATTCATAGGTTTTTGGACTACTTGACTGACACTGATATATGTATGCAAAAATTATTAAATAATTCTAACTAATTCTGGGTGCCCTGGATTCAGGTGTAATATCCCTCCTGCCTTGTACAAAATTTTGCAAAAGGAAAAATTCTTCCGCACATTTAAGACTCGTTGTGCCTTCAATGATTGTTTTCCTCTTTGAAATTGGAATCTGACTACTGTCTTCTGTGATCTCATACTTAAAAGGATTCAAAATAAACAATCCCTGTTATTTGTCACTAATTTTGTCTATTTTTGATGAATAGAGCTACCTTGTTAACTCCATGGGATCAACCATTTGTGAAAATACATGAACCCTTATTTCCTTCATTTTCATATTCTAGAATTTTTGTGCAAAACCCAATATAAACTATTGGATGGCATGCCTCACCCATGGGATTCAAAATTGAAACCTAATGGCATGAAACTAGAAAAATTCCTAGTAAAATTGGAAATGACCAGTTATGCCAAGTATTTGAGCTTGAAAATGCAAGAGGCATATTCAATCTTGGACAATAGGCCTAGAAGAGGTTATGTCATCTATTCAAAAGCTATAAAATTTTTATATCCTATCTTCTCCAATGAGGAAAGCAAGGGAAATGCTTAAGGCTAGTATAAATATGCATGTGTCCCCGGGCCATCCATGCTAGATCCTTCCCAGATGTCCATGAGAGACACTTTTCCTAAACCAAGCCAACAACCCCAATTGATTCAATGAGATTATCCTCCCATAAATGGCATTATGAAATGGCATTATGACAAAATAAGAAAGCCATTAAGTGTCTAAGTCCTTAGGAACCATGTCTGTCTAAGTTTCAACTGTGTTTCCATGAGTCCTTCCCTTCTTTCCCCAGGGACACTTGGCCAAAGAGCCCTGGCAGTGCAATGATTATTGAAACTTCGGTAACTCAGTATAAGCTGAGCTTGATTAAGTGAAATGATTGAATCCATACTAGTTATAATACAAATAGAGCTCAAAGTAATGATTTCCCATGCATGACAGAAGAGGATATACCCCTCACAATACTGTATTGTACAGTACAGAGTCAACATTGAGGCACACTCACTGCTGATCGATTCAAACATCATTGCATCTACAAATCAGTTTTTATTATAATTTAGATAGCTAAAAGTACCCTTACTCATATTCCATCTAGATCCTAAACCTGGGGGGTCATCATCAATTATTTTTCTTGTTGTCAGATCACAGCCCCACCATGGACATTACTCATGGCCTGTGGGAGAATACTATATGTAATTCCTATTTTTTTTTTATAATGTGCCGCATTGGAAAATTTAGTGACAATATCACAGGATTTGAAACATTGAAGTGTGTCAGATGCTCTTCTTGCCCACCATCTATAGTTGTTTGGACTACTTGAGTGACACTGATATATGTATGCAAAAATTATTGAATACTTCTAACTAATTTTGTGTGCCCTGGAGTCAGCTGTAATATCCATCTTTCCTTGTACAAACTTTTGAAAAAGGACAAATTATTTTTCACATTTAAGACTTCTTGTGCCTTCAATGATTTTTGTCCTTTTTGAAATTTGAATCTGACTACTGTCTTCTATTATCTCATACTTAAAAGATTCAAAATAAAAAATCACTGTTATTTGTCACTGATTTTCTCTAATTTTTATGAATAGAGATACCTTGTTAACTCCATGGGATCAGCCAACTGTGAAAATACAGGAACACTTATTTCCTTCATTTTCATATTCTGGAGTTTTTCTGCAAACCGCAATATAAACTAGTGGATAGCACACCTCACCCATGGGATTTAAAATTGGAACCTAATGGCATGAAACTATAAAAATGCCTAGTAAAATTGGAAATAACCAGTAATGCCAACTCTTTGAGCTTGAAAATGCAAGAGGCATATTCAATCTTGGACAATAATCCTAGAAGAGGTTGTTTCATCTATTCAAAAGCTATAAAAATTTTATATCCTATCTTCTCCAATGAGGAAAGAAAGGGAAACGCTTAAGGCTAGTATAAATATGCATGTGTCCTCGGGCCATCCATGCTGGAGCCTTCCCATATGTCCATGAGAGCCACTTTTCCTAACCCAACTCAGCAACCCCAACTAATTCAATGAGATTATCCTCTCAGAAATGGCATTCTGACAAAATGAGAAAGCCAGTAAGTGTCTAAGTCCTTAGGAGCCATGTCTGTCTAAGTTTCAACTATGTTGCCATGAGTCCTTCCCTTCTTTCCCCTGGGACACTTGGCCAAAGAGCCCTGGTAGTGCAATGATTATTGAAACTTGGGTAACTCACTGTAAGCTGAGCTTGATTAAGGGAAATCACTGAATCCATACTAGTTATAACACACATAGAGCTCAGAGTAATGAGTTCCCATGCATGAAAGAAGAGGATATACCCCTCACAATATTTTATGGTACAATAGAGAGTCGACAATGTGAGTAACACTGCTTGTTGATCGATTCAAACTTCATTGCATCTACAAATCAAGTTTTATTATAAGTTAGATAGCTAAAAGTACCCTTACTCGTATGCCATCTAAATCCTGAACCTGGGGGGTCAACATCAGTTATTTGGCTTGCTGCTAGATCACAGCCCCACCATGGACATTACTCATGGACTATGGGAGAATACTTTTTGTAATTCCTATTTTTTTTTATAATCTTCCCTGTTGGAAAATTTAATGACAATAGCATAGGATTTGAAACATTGAAGTGTGTCAGATGCTCTTCTTGCCCACCATTTATAGTTGTTTGGATTGCTTGAGTGACACTGATATATGTATGCAAAAATTATTTAATACTTCTAACTAATTATGTGTGCCCTGGTGTCAGGTGTGATATCCCTCCTGTCTTGTACAAACTTTTGCAAAAGGACAAATTCTTTTGCACATTTAAGACTTTTTGTGCCTTCAATGATTTTTGTCCGCTTCAAAATTTTCTTCTGACTATTGTCTTTTGTGATCTCATACTTAAAGGATTCAAAATAAACAATCCCTATTATTTTTCACTTATATTATCTATTTTTGATGAATACATATACCTTGTTAACTCCATGGGATCAGCCAACTCTGAAAATACATGAACCCTTATTTCCTTCATTTTCATATTCTCGAATTTTTGTGCAAACCCCAATATAAACTAGTGGATAGCATGCCCATGGGATTCAAAATTGGAACCTAAAGGCATGAACTAGAAAAATGCCTAGTAAAATTGGAAATGACCAGTTATGCCAACTCTTTGTGCTTGAAAATACAAGAGGCACATTCAATCCTGGACAATAGACCTAGAAGAGGTTGTGTCATCTATTCAAAAGCTATAACAATTTTATTTCCTATCTTCTCCAATGAGGAAAGCAGGGGAAAATATTAAGGCTAGTATAAATGTGCATGTGTCCCCAGGACATTCGTGCTGGAGCCTTCCTAGATGTCTATGATAACCACTTTTCCTAACACAATCCCGCAACCCAAATTGATTCAATGAGATTATCCTCCCAGAAATGGCATTATGAAATGGCATTCTAACAAAATAAGAAAGCTAGTAAGTGTCTAAGTCCTTAGGAGCCATGTCTGTCTAAGTTTCAACTTTGTTGCCATGAGTCCTTCCCTTCTTTCCCCTGGGACACTTGGCCAAAGAGCCCTAACAAGGCAATGATTATTGAAACTTGGGTAACTCATTGTAAGCTGAGCTTGATTAAGTGAAATGACTGAATCCATACTAGTTATAACACACTTAGAGCTCAGAGTAATGATTTCCCATGCATGACAGAAGAGGATATACCCCTCACAATACTGTATGGTACAGTATAGAGTCGACACTGTGAGGCACACTGCCTGCTCATCGATTGAAACTTCATTACATCTACAAATCAGGTTTTATTATAAGTTAGATAGCTAAAAGTACACTTACTTGTATTCCATCTAGATCCTGAACCTGGGGAGTCATCATCAATTATTTGGCTTGCTGCCAGATCACAGCCCCACCATGGAAATGACTCATGGCCTGTGGGAGAATACTTTTTGTAATTCCTAATTTGTTTTTTTAATGTGACCCATTGGACAATTTAGTGACAATAGCATAGGATTGAAACATTGAAGTGTGTCAGATGCTCTTCTTGCCCACCATTTATAGTTGTTTTATGAACATTGAAATCCTTCCATGATAATAAAACTAAGCCTGTCTGAGGAATTTTACGAAGTTGAAGACGCTTTCTTGCAAATAGGAGTTCTATTTTAATGGATCCTTCCTAAGGAAATTATGGTATTACTTATCTTGGACATAAGTAATAGATTTTTGAAGGCACTAGCATCTATAAGATATTTTAAACAACTACATCGATTAGCCCTTGGGGGATTTTACATTGCTATCAATTTAAATTCCCACTGCGATGCAGTTTCATGAAAGAAAGTTAGAAAGCTATTACCAGTAGTGGACCTTTAGAGTTTTAGTTGGAAAATCAATTGTCTTCTAGTGCTTCTACCTTTTATTGTGCTTGGATGTTGACACTATCTATGTCCATACATATGCTCCTCCATTTTCGAATCTTTATATTTATAATTTTATGGGCATTCTTCTCTATAGATTGTGATGAAAACCCTTATAATGGAGTATACTTTGGGAATACAAATATAGAGTTGTTTTCAATCATGAATATGTTACTTTTGCATAACAAGGCTATCTGCTGAACAGTTTGTGAGGATATGGGAAACTAATCTATCACATAAAATCATAAGCAGTTCAGTAAATATCTGCTTTTTTCTGTCATACTATGTCTGCATTGGGGCATATTTCCTAGCATCATGCCATGGATTCCCCTTTTTATCTAAGACAACTCCTGTCTATCTCAAACACTATGTTTGGATATCATTCACTTTCATAGATTTGAATCCAACAGTGAGAATTTCATTAAATTAAAATGAGAGTTTTAACTTTTAACTATTGCAATCAACCTTGTATAACATGTTCTTTGTACAGTTGGGGTAATGAAAAGTTCACTCATGCCTTATCCATATCAAGAGAGTTTTACATGTGATAGAAATTTGTTTCAACTAAAGAGTCAACCAAAGTTGGTCAAAACCATCTGCCTTCCTCTGAACCAAATATTGGGGGGCTTTGCATGTTGTAAGTTTTCATGTTCAAGATATGAGGTTTGCAGTGCTGGAAGGTAATAAAGATGCATCTGACTATTTTGATGGATTATGCTGGAGAATTCTAATCCAAGAGCTCGAATCAGTGTAAATTTGGTCTCTGAAGCTGGGGTTGGAGTGATAGCAAGTGGTGTAGTAAAGGGCCATGCAGATCATGCATTGATTTTAGGAAATGATGGTGGTACTCGAGCATCTTGTTGGACATGAATAAAAAATGTTGGGCTGCCTTGGGAACTTGGGCTAGCAGAGACTCATCAGAAATTGGTGGCTAATGAAGTGTATGGTTGGACAATTCTACAAACATATGGTCAATTGAAAACATGAAGATATGTTGTCATAGATACTCACCTTGGTGTAGAAGAGTTTGGTTTTAGTACAACACCTATTATCATTATGGGTTGCATCATGATGTGTAAATGTAAAAAAAACACATGGAATTCAATGGTATGACAGCAGAGAGGTTTTGTGTGAGGAATTTAGGTGCTAAAGCTTAAAAATATATGACCCAAAAAATTCCCCAACAGTATATTCGCCAATGGACCAATAAATCAGTATATTCCCCAACAGACCAATATGGATCTTAAAATCAGTCACCCTAAGAGTCACGAAGAGATGAAGTTTGGTCCAAAAGGTATGAAGTCAGATTTGCAAACAGACAAGGATGTTGTGTTATCAATTAAATATTCCATTCCTCCATCAGCAGGACTGCCTACATATAGACATCCACTTTCAGGTTCTTTTTCTTTAAGTGGTTCATGCCCAATGAATTTATACTCATAGATGGCAATTGGCTCATATGGTAACATTTCATATACTTTTCATCAACCTTTAAAGACAAAAAATGGCATATGAAATGATCCATGCCCATTAACAAGACAAAATAAACTGGACACGATCCATTCTGGTGAGATGCTAGATATATTGAAGCCATTCCCACAAGCTTCAGAAACCACTCTGGCTCTAGTTCAAGTTCTGGATGGAAAGACAAATTCCTTGCTAGAATCTCTTGGAAATCAATCAAGTTCTCTTTCAGTTTCATTTGTCAACAATGAAGATAATTGTAGTTTACAGTTTTCCATCAGTCCTCCATCTGAAGTATTAACTATAGATAAAGGAGATGGAGTTAAACTGTCACCAGTGAACATGCCTGCTGCGACAACATGTGATATCTCTGATGGTATGATTTCAAATTTTTCTGTAGTTTCTGCACTTGAGTCTGGATTATATCATCATACTAGTGAAATGCAGAAAAACATATCTAAAAAACAAGGAGGTCTTTCAAAAAATAAATGTTCAAATAAGATGACAAAATCTGAGTACAAGCCTAAAAAGTAGCAGATGCAACAACAGGTGTCATTGGTAGGAAGCTGTTCAAATATGGAAAGGGAGTCAAAAGGAGAGGTGGTTACAGAGGAGTCTAAACTTAGTGGTTCTAATAGGCAGGTGGAGGAGTTGCTTTTGAGTTGGACTTCATCATCTACCTCAACAACTCCTTTAACGACATCCCTATAGAAGACAATTAAAGCTATTGATGGAGGGGATAATTCTGACCTAGCTATAGAAACGGTTACTGCATTCTTCACTACCAGAGCCTGATTCTGCAACCCATCCTTGTGGTTCATTTAGCAATCCCACAAAATGTGAAAATATACTATTGCCAAAGAAGTCATCAGGAAACATGGTTAATGTTGTGGACACTCACTTGTTAAGGATATCGGGAGTTTCATCATCTGTAGATGAGATCACCGAAAGCGATATTTCGAGGGGAACCTTGGAACCTTTACAAGATTCAGAATCTATGAGTGAATTGATCATTTCTGATAGTCTTCATCTTTGGGAGGCTCTGGTAAGGGATATGAAGGAAAAATAGAAAATTTTGGGCTAGTTATAGAGTTTTCTACAATGGATGCTGGAGTAGTAAAGAAAGCAGCGGAAGATATGAAGTTTGATAACAATAATGTTCTTGTAGGAACATTGAAGAACCCAAAATGCAGTGTGGATGGCATTAAATCAGATTCAAAACCTAGAAATGTGAAGAATAAACATTCTGAATCATCAAGCGATAATGCTAGAACAAGTCGCAACAATGATTTTGTTCATTTTGTAATTGGAGAGAAGAAATATCTTGGAAATGTTGTCCATCCTGAGCATGGGATTTTTGTGATTTTTGATTCCCCAACTGAGTTGTCAAGTTTACCTGATGCTCACATAAACAAAGAGCTGAATTATTTTTCCAATTCTGTCATTGGAAAAGAAAAAGCTAGTTTGCATGCTGAGGAGAGAAAAATCAATGGAATGCATGAGGGTAGGTTGGCATCTCAACTGGCTACACATGATAATGGAATAGTGGTTTTTGATCAAAATATGCTCAAAGATTCTAAGGGTGAAGTGTTAGTTGTATTTGAGCAATTAACAACAGATAGGCAAGGTGTCTGAATGGGAATTAGAATAAGAAGCTATATAAGTGGTCGCTAAAGCTGATATGGATATTTTGGAGGAAAAACTAGGTTTTCTGCCTGGTAACAAAGTTTTTGACTGCAAAGAATCTTCTGGATATAGAAACAAAGGTAGGGTTAACCATGATAGTGCTAAATTACTTGGGGAATGTTTAGCTGCCAATGTGAAGGAAATTGACACACAATATAAGGGTAAAGTATCCACCACTAATAGTGATATTTCTGAAATGTCTGCTCAACTTCAGGTGTCATATTTTCTTGTTGAAAGTGAAGGAAACAAGGATTTAGTAGATAGACTGATAGAAAAGGAGAATAAAATCTCTTCCAATGTCTGTACAAAGAATAATGCTGCAAATATTGGTGATGCTGCCAAGGTAGTAGTTGTCAAAAAGAAGAAGAAAAAAAACATTTTTTTCAGTAAGGAAAATGCTACAGCTCCCACCCGGATTTATATAATGCTTATAAGGTTCAAGAGGAGAAGGAATATGTGAACCTTCTAGAACCATCCAAAATAGTAACCGATGTTGTCAAAAGTAAGACTTCTTCAAAAGACCCTGAGAAGCAAGTCCAGAAAAAAGTGGATGATTAGGAAGATGCAGCTGAGATTTTAACTCCTATGAATCAAGTAGCTATTTTAGTTACTAAATTTTTCAGGAGATAGAAAGTACTCCAGAGATTTTTTGTTGACAATTAAAGATCAGTGAAAAGATCTACCATATCATTTTGAAATTTTTCCAGACACTATTGAATTACTTGGAAATTCCCAAGCACGTGCAAGTCATGTAGGAGAGGTTGATGCATTGGAAAGCACTGTAAGAGGACTTGGCAGGCAGCTGAGTGTGAATTATCTACTTGAATGTAGTGGGAGAAATATGGCCAGTTTGGATGATGATAGATGGGCCAAGCCGGTGGATGTTGTTGCTGCTGGCTGTGATATGCAGATGGATGCGGATCTTAGTGGTTCCTCTGCTGCGTTTAGACCGTGCCAAGATTATAATATTGGCTTTGAAAGAAATACCTGTTCAACAAAAATGCGTGAATGTCATCCTTCGTGGAGGGCCTTATGTGCAAGCACCACTTTCACAAGTTGGACTAGTGAGAAATAATTCTGATGCTGATAGGTGGCAACGTGCTTCTATTTTTCCGAAGGGTTTGATTCCTCCTCCACGACCTTCTCTGCGCACAATTCATATATCAGAGAACCGATATGAAGTGTGCAAGGTTTCTAATGAGGATCAGTTGAAACAAAGACAAATTAAATCCATCCTTAATAAATTAACTCCCCGAAAATTTGAGATACTTTTTGAAGAGGTCAAAGAAGTGAACATTGACTTTGCATCATGTCTTCATGGTATAATATCTCAAATATTTGACAAAGACTTGATGGGGCCGGATTTTTGTGAAATGTATGCAAAATTCTGTTTTCATCTTGCTACAGGAATACCATAATTTTATGACGATAATGAGAATGTTGTTTTCAAGCGAGTTCTTTTTAACAAATGTCAGGAAGAATTTGAAAAATATGAAAGAGAAGAGGTAAAGGCTGAGAAAGC
This sequence comes from Pinus albicaulis, assembly GCA_034641835.2. Taxonomy (NCBI): domain Eukaryota; kingdom Viridiplantae; phylum Streptophyta; class Pinopsida; order Pinales; family Pinaceae; genus Pinus; species Pinus albicaulis. The sequence continues at coordinate 548,789,333 of CM076573.1, forward strand.
AAAAGAGAATGGTGAAAAAATCCTTTCAATAGAAGAAATATGAGAGAAGAAGGCTGCAACACGATGACGAATGCTAGGAAATATAAGGTTTATTGGTGAGCTTCATAAAGAAAGTATGCTGGCCGAAAGAATTATGCATGCATGCATCAAGAAATTAATTGGTGAATTTCAACATCCAAAGGAGGAAAATGTTGAAGATTTGTGCAAATTGATGAGCACTATTGGTCATATGATTGACCATTCAAAGGCCAAGGAACATATTGATGCTTACTTCTATAGGATGACAAAAATGTACAATAACCAAGGGCTTCCCTCTAGGCTGAGGTTGATGTTGAAGGATCTGATTGGTCTGAGGATGAATGGATGGAAGCAAAGGAGGAAAGTTGAGGGCCCCAAGAAAATAGAGGAAGTGCATCAGGATGCTATGAAAGAACTACATGGACAGGGATGTCGCTCTCGAGGTATGAATATGGGACATTTAGGTCGGAGAATTGTGACTCTACTTGATCATGGTGTGAGAGGACCTACGATGCCACCTTACATGGCAGGTGCACAGATGGGTTCACTTCCACATATGGGTGGGATTAAAGGGCCACAACCCCAAATGGGATCATGTGACCATGTATTCACCAGTTAGGATGCTCAGATTGTGGATAGGGCTCAATTTGAAAATCAGTCTATGCCAAGCCTTTCAACACATAGAGCTTCTGATGATGCCCACTTGACTCTTGGTCCTAAGGGAGGTCTTCGCAAGGGAATAGGAGGGAGGGCTCAACTTCTGCCATATTCTAAGAGTGCTCTAGCAGATATTCCACCATTCACATCTATGAGTAATATATGAACATGTGCAGGTCCAATTTCAAGTTGCAGTTATGACTAGATGCCAGTTGGTATGAGAGACGAAATTTTGACGAGTACTTATGCTACAGAAAAGCCTTTATTTGCAAAATCATGAGTCCAGGAAAGAAATGTTTTGGATAATGACATAAGAGAGTTTAAGAATTCATACTCATCAGGTGATAGAGGTGGGAAGACTACAAATGTTGAATTTCAACTGTAAGAACATTCTTCTCAAATAAATTTGAGTTCACAACTCATTGAGGTTCAACTTAGGAAAAAGGCTGAAATGGCAATCAAAAAATATTATAGGTGCATTCCTTTACAAAGCTTCCATGCATTTTCATTATGTATTTTAGAGAAGTCAACAAGGTTCCATGAATTTTTCTTAATTTTTCATGACATACCTTCCAGTGTGAGAGATTTGAAGGAGGCAACTTTTGGTGTGGATGACCTTAAAGCACCATTGTTCCATTCAACTATGGTTTTGCTTTAGATATTAGATTCTTTTGTCAAGAAAGATGTTGAAATTGATCTTCTAGGGAATCTACTTACACATTTATGTAAGTCTAAGCCTTTCTTGCTAGATCAAGGACAACTTACTGAAGGGTAGTGTGAAATTTTATGTTTGTTCTTATTCAAGTTTGAATTTATTTCAGGATTGCTACAGTCTATGGTCATTTGCGATTATACATTATAAGTATATGTAATTTTGATGTTTCTAGGTTGGATACTGTACTATTTTCATTGGAGGATGCTACTATTGATGCGACCAAGGCTCCTGAGTTCCTTGGTAGGATTCTCGCAAAATTGGTTGTTGAAGGGATATTCTTTATTCAAGATATAACAAGGGAAATCAAGGATGGAGGTACAGAGCCATGAAGCTTATTAGAAAATGGTCATGCAATAGAAGTTCTTGGAACTGTTTTGGAATATATTAAGAGACTGAAGGGGGAGCATGTATTATCTGCTTTGTACAACAAATCAGGAGGTCATTTAGAAAGCTTCATGCCCAAGAAACAAGGGGATTTTTTGGGATTTATCAAGAAGAAAAATATTCTATTTTTATATCCAGTCGACATTAGTAAACATATGTAATTAAGCAAATTTCAAGGTAGCCTGATCACAATTTTTCCTGATCAAGTTTGTGGTTATCTATGCTCTCTCATGTTGACAAGTGAATGGTTGGTTGTTTTTTATCTTGTGCTCTGACTAAATATGCATAAAAATCTCACCGTCAACTTTTTTTATTGTGGGCAGGTTACAGGAAATATGATTGGAAGAAGGATGGGGAGACAATGCATATCACGTCTTGGATATGGTTCATTCGCTGTTAGAGATCACTTAGACACCTAAGCCATCGACTTTGAAAACGTTTCTAGTAGGAATTCCTATGGTTTTTAATGTTGTGATATTTCACTTCATAGTTATTTTGGGCAATCAAATGTTTTAGGAATGCCAGACACGACATGAGTGGACAGGTAAACGAATTTTTTATAATTGCAATTTCCTTTCCATGATATCCTCTCTTTATTGTTTGATTGTTATATTTTGGACGTTTATTTTGATTTTGTTGTATTTTAACTATGAAATTGAAAATACTTAGTATCATGTCCATTTAAAAAACAACCAAAGCTTGAAGATGAATTTAGTATTACACTATATTGATTGGAATCCTTATAGCTATTTTGTGTTAAAATATTTTCATGACTATCAGAAAAAGTTACTTTCATGTTGTTATTTGAGTACATGTTGTTTATATACTTAACTAAGTTCATGCGTTAGAAAATAAAATATTTTCATGAATAAAATGAAAATGATTAAATATCACACCTCATATTATTTGTTTTCACAAGTTATCTACAACTTGATCTTTTTAGCATATAACTTAGTTGACATGATTCTTCCGAAGCTTTCCTTGAAAGTTGAATACTAAGTTATTAAGATGTTCATTTCTATATATGGTGACATTTTATTTTCTTTCTTTATACAGGTTATCTAGCCACATTATAGTGGCCATTATCAGCCCAATGAAGAAAATTTGTTTGAGTTGTTTACTTGTACGGGGAAAAATGGCTTTGACATTGCTGATGTTGAGGTATATGTCGTATAAACTATTTATAGTCTAATTTAGTTTATATTCTAGTGTTCATTGTCTTTCATGTTTTATACTCTTCATTATATCTTATTTTGTTTTCAGAAAATGAACTCAGTATTGATGGTAAGAAGTAGGAATTGAAAAGAGAGAGGAGCAATAGCATTGGAGCGACAAATGCAAAAAGAGAGGAGAACTGGTCTGGTGATATGCTTAGAGCCAATATCCCACATACGACACACGTATAAAGACTTATGGTTAAGTCTTCAGAGTTGGTGAATTCACCTGCAATGCCTTGAAAACAGAACGATAATGTTTTGAAGTGATGAAACACCATTTCATGTGTAAATTATAGTCCGACCAATATTAAGTTGCAAAATCATATTGTAATACTTTAACATTTCATATAATATAATTTATGTGGTTGAAATTATTTATATTTCCACTTGATATTTTTTAGTATTGTAATTAAAATATGCAAATTTGTGTTTTCATATTATATGAACATGCACATTGTATGCCATTTTTTAAATCATTCAAATTAATTTATGTTGAGTAATAAGGAACACAAAATCAATTTAAAACTATTAAATTAGTAGTTTATATTGATTAATGATGAACACAAATAAAATGAATATACAACTAAATTAGTCATTTATAAGGATTATTAATTAAAATAAATGAAATGAATATAAACTACTAAATTAGTCATTTATAAAGATTATTAATTAAAATAAATGAAATGAATATAAACTACTAAATTAGTCATTTATATAATGAATAAATGACTACTGCAAATGATAAATTTGTAATTACAAATAACGACTAAATTTTGCATATATATGACTATTAGTAGCTAATTTACAGTATCTTATAACACGACCAAAATTTAGTCATATTTATTTGGTCATTAATTGGTTTCAAACGATGACTAAAATTTTCATATATATGACTATTAGTAGCTAATTTACAGTATCTTATAACATGACCAACATTTTGGTCATATTTCTTTGGTCATTAATTGGTTTTGTCGGGTGATCATATATTAATATATTTTGTTGTATATTTGGTCATTAATTGTTAAATCAATGATTAAATCAATGACCAAATCAGTGACTAAATTAATGATCCAATCAATGACTAAATCAGTGACTAAATTAATGACCAAATATACTACTAGACAACAAAATTGGGATAACCAATTAATGACTAAGCTAAAAACGACCAAAAGTTGGTCACATTATAAGATACTGTAAATTAGCTATTATTGGTCACTGATCGAAAAATAGTCATTTATATGCAAATTTTAGTCGTTTTTTTAGTAACTAATTAGCCATTTTGTACTAGTGGTGTGACTTTATAAATTGAAAGTGACTTTATAAGTGGTAAAGTCAATATTAAATTATAAAGTGAAAGTGACTTTATAAGTGGTAAAGTTAATATTAAATTATAAAGTGAAAGTGACTTTATAAGTGGTAAAGTCAATGTTAAATTATAAAGTGAAAATAGACTTTAGACATAAAGTACAATGTGGGTACTTTATTTAATGGGTGAGTTAAAAAATAGAAAGTGAGAATTAAATGCACATTTGTTCTCATCTCTTGATCTAAATGAATCTGAGCCATTAGATCTTGGGGTTTACCAAATGCCATTTAGGGAGAGAGACCACATTCGTTCATTCTTCATGAGCAGATTGGAGAAAGGAGATTGAGAGCTCGAGAAAAGTTCTGAAAGAGAATTTTTTTGCAGAAAGCTGAAGGACTGATTTCTGGGAAAATTTGGGCATAGAAATCAAGGAAAAAGAGACATCATAAGGTATAGTACGAACACCATTTAATGTTGCAAGTTTCACGCAGTTCGAGAGAAATTTGAGCAAAAAAAAATGCGAAAAAAACCATTATAGTTGGTATAGTAGTACCGAAATATTTATAGTCTGTACGGAATCCATACAATACAATCTGCATTCGTACAATATATTTTTGGTAGTTTTGGGCTGAGGAGATAAGTTTTATCTTCTTGTTTTGTTTTTGCTACAAATGTATTTTTCCTGAACTTGAAAGATAAATAAATTTGAAGATTTCTCTAACAGGTTTTCCACAAAGAACATTGAATGTGTTTTACCTGGGTCTATGTTCAAAAATTAGTGTGTATTTTTTTATGTGTTGCTGGTCTATTTATGTCCATATTTATTTTCAACATATGTTGACAGTCCCATGTGTTTTAATCTGGAAATTTCATTTCTAGAATTCTATATGTTGAATGTAAGTTTATGGGAAAGAGAATTTAACTGAATTGGAGTGATAAGGTGAAATTAAAGCCGGGTTGAGATTGTAGGAAACTTTTTTAGTCATCAAATTTCAACATCTTCATGTATCTTTCTAAAGGAAGAGATTCTTCTTCAGTTATCATTCTCAAGAGATAGAGAATTTTATTCTTTCTATCTCCAACCATATGATGACATGACTTTATATATCTATAAAATATATACATACCTCTTCATTCATGTGGCCATCTAGACTTCCTTCAAGTAGCTTCCTTTCCTAGCTTGAAGATGAAAGTACTTCAACTAGATCCTCATAATGTACATGTTTTTCATCAGATCGTCATCCTTTTAAATTTTAGATTCCACAAAATGTGGAATACAAACAATCTGCAAGACACTTACTTCTTCTTAAGTAGAGGTGAATCTTTTAACAAACATTCCAATGGAGGATGTTAATGATCATGATTTTGCATATGCTCCTTTGTAATGATGATGAAATATGATGATATCTTTATCTTCGATATTGTTGGGTGAATTTCTCCAACCATAATGATTGTTACTTTAGTTGTCCTTATATGTGTCCAATGGAAATGACATGATCTACTTACTTTCTATGAGGCTGACTTCTACAACGATGTGGACTTTCTACTTCTGTTGTAATTCCATGATTTTATGATGATTCCATATTTATCTTGCTATAATGCTTCCTATCATAAGTGTGATGCTTCTTACAACTAAAAAGAACTAAGTGAGGGAGATTATTTCATCCATAATAAATATTTTTCACTTCCTCCTTTGATTTCCTCTTTTCTGATTCTTCCACATTTTTGGAAACAAAGGCTACAATTCTTTCTTTTATTTTTTCATTTTCCTTCTTGGGTTTATGACAATTTCCCTTAAAGTGCCCATATTCATTACATTCATAGCATTGGACATTTGACATGTCAATCAAACTTTCTAAACTTCCTTTAGAGTGTTTTATTGACTCAGTCAGGAAACAAATATGGCTAGTATGGTATGTGGTCCTAAGAAAACTTTAAATATCAAGTACCTTATGCACTATGTTATAATGCTTTCATATTTAAATGCAATAAGATAACGACCATCAATCATACAGTGTATTGTAGTAAATATTTACACAACATTGTCTAAGGATGGTATTTTTTTCAAAAAATTAGGTAGTTGGAGTGTTTGAATTTTTATTTTTTTTTAATGGTAGAAATAGATTTAGCACAGTGAAAAACTCCTAAAGCACCCAAAATCCTAAAATTTAATAACTATAATAAATATTTTAAAAAATTTCTGTTATTTTTTGAATTTCTTGCCTTTAGATTTGTTTTTAGACTAGGGCATTTTTACACACTTAAATTCCAAACACATTTACATCTCGTAAAGAATATATATATATATATATATATATATATATATATATATATATATATATATATATATATATATTCTCGCGCGTACAGAGATTTAATAGTAGAATAGTTGATGAGTCATACATCGATGCAAAATGGTTAGTCGTTGAACAGGCATAACGTTTGAATTTAGTCCACATCTTCTTGTTATCTGCGTTTCAACCAAATCTCATCATTGCTGGTAATGTTCACGAAGTATGTGTCAGTTTTTTAAAGGCCACTATGATGTCTTACAGATAATTTTTCAACATGGAACAATGCGGCTTTATATACTTAAATATAAAAAGGGTGTCTTTCTTTCTTCCACTTGGCTTCACATTTGGTTTTTAATATTTTGTGGTATCTTCTAACGATGATTACGATGATAGTAATGCATAAAATATGTCGTTTTTAAACCTAATGTCAGGATTTTATATCACTTTCTTGATTCCAGTTGAGAAAATTAGAGCTTAAATCATGATTATTTTCAAGGATGATCATCCTAGATCTACTAAAATATGATTAAACAGTATATAAGCCAATAAGATTCCGGATCTTAGTTCTATTATTTTATATTCCATTGTAACTTGTAACTATAAATATGGTCATTACTCATGGATACCTGCCAGAGTATTGTCTGAGTTGTTTCCTATTAGTTGGGAAACTTGAGTAGAAATCGCTCGAGAGATGTGTCTTTTGATCACTTTCTCTTTCCTCGACTGTCCCACTCATGTCACCGCAATTTGCAGTTGAGAGAGATTGTAATCAACATTTAGCAGAGAGAAATATGATAGCAAAGAGAAAAAGCAATGGCCATCCCATGGTGTTGACCAATACCGTTGTTGAATGTAATAGGAATGGCCATTCTGTGATGCACAATATCGTTTCAAAGGTTATTGAGAATGGGCATTTGCAAGAGCCGATCATTTCAGAAAACAATCATGACAATGTAGTAATATCGTTTAGAGGGTAATAATGAAGACAACGTAGTAATATGTCTTATTTTCGTTATTCCCTTCTTTATTGCATTTTTTTTATATAAGTGATAGAAGCAAAGTTAGATGCATTATACAACCTGGATGAAACTGGGGTGATCCATTAGCTAATCAAGACTCTATGTGTTGGAAAAATAATACAATTTTTGGAAATTTTTTATTATAATTATTTAGTTTCAAGATTTTGGATGGTGATAAATCTATTTTAGTTTCAAAATTTTTAATGATATTGAATCCATTTCAACCATCCATTAATGAAAGTTAAAATTTTCAAAATTTTATATCAAGGTTATGAGAAGGGTCACTAAAAATCATTTTTGACTTGCCTTAAGTAATTCCTTGTTTTTATATAGGGCAAAACGAAAAGTAGCAATTGTTACAAGAGGTGGGCGAGGAATCGGCGAAGCTATTGTTCAGCTTTTTGCAGAACATGGTCCAAAATTTATAACATCCGACATCGATGACACTGCAGAACATGGTCCAAAAGTTATAACATCTGACATCAATGACACTGCAGGCGAGAAAATATCCAAATCTTTGGCTCCTGCTGCAACATACATGCATTGCGATGTTAGTGGAGAAGAGGATGTGGCAGAGTTCGTCAGCATAACCATTGCCAAATATGGGAAACTAGATATCATGTATAGCAATGCAGGAATTCTGGCGTAAGAGAATCATTACTTAGATGGAGAGGAATTTAATAGAATAACTAGCCTAGATCCATATTAACTACGAATCAAATCTATCGAGGTGCAAACCTTTCTTTTTAGTGAAAATTTTGAGAAAATTTTTCACCTCGAGAGATTTGATCCCTCTCGGCGCTTGATAGATCCGTAGTTAAGATGGATCTAGAATGGTTTCATTCATGTGCGACCAAGGAAAATATATCAATAATATGAGGAACATATGATTAATTTTATCAATAATATGTAAATACATATAATATTAATATAACCATGTTAAATATGCTAAATATGTGGAGATTTATCAAGTCATTTTAATTTTAAATTTTCTTAGTTACCTCAGTTTGTTGAGATGATTGTAAAATAACTTTAATGATGAAATAAAAATTTTGAATGCAAAGTGGCAATGTAATAATATTGATGAGAGAAAATGTGAATAATAAGGATGTAGTCAATTAAAAATAGTCTTCATTGTGATCAATCTCAAACTATTTTCTTGTACTATTCTTATTGTCACCCTTGATAGTTTTGTCATCTTTTCATAACAATTATATGAAAATGAAAGATGGAATCGTAAACCATATAAATATTTAGCTCAAGTTATTGTAGTAAACACCATATTATGTTTCTCTTGCTCTCCAATATTAGTAGGTTTAATTACTATAACACAAAAATCAATGTACATTGTCAACATTGTTTTGTGCTTACATTGAAATCAATGCACATTATTAATCCAATGACTTTAAAATTAATGTACCATCATACATCGAATTATATCAAATCATAAATCAACATATACACTGAAATCAATTCATCTTGAAAGAAATCAAATACGATAAGAAAACAACATCTACACTGAAATCAATGCATCTAATGCAATAATCAAATAGGATTAGAATCAAAATCTGCACTCAAGTCAATGTATCTAGTGCAAGTAGGAAAATATGATTCAAACCAACATCTACACCGAATTGAGCGCATCTAGTGCAAGCAATAAAAAAGGATTAGAAATCACCATATACACTGAAATCAATGCATTGAGTTCAAAAAATGAAATAATATTAGAAATCATCTACATTGAAATCAATGCATCTAGTGCAAGTAATAAAATATAATTATAAATCAACATCTACATTGAAATTAATGCATTTATTGCAAGAAATCAAGTAGAATTATAAATCACCATCTACACTGAAATCACTGCATTTAGTGCAAGCAATCAAATACGATTATAAATCATTTACACTGAAATCAATTCATCTAGTGCAAGTAATCAAATATCATTATAAATCAACATCTACACTAAAATCAATGCATTTAGGGAAAGCAATCAAATATTGTTAGGAATCACCACCTACATTGAAATCAATGCATCCAGTGCAAGAAATCTTCTTCCCTCTCTCCCCTCTCCATCTATATCTATATTGTTAGAAACTTATATATTATGGAGCAATGCAACACATAAAATATGTGGAAAATAAAAGCACACAAAACACATAAAAATAGAGAGACACAAATATACACCGTTCACCCAGTTTGGGCTACGTCCACCCCAAACAACCAGTCCTTCCTTTCTATTATCCAGCAAAAATGAAGAGACAAAACCTGCTGGGGGCGATCCTGCCATATTCCCATGTTCTCTCTCACATTTCTCTCTCTCTCCGTTTCTCGCTCCGAGAATACACACAGAAATGCACACCGCGTAACACAATACCTCACATATACAAGGCTTAGAAAAACCATAATCTAAACATAACTTCTACCGTGAGATCATTTTCCTAATGAATGGCCCAGATTGACTAGAAATTACTATACTTTTACAAGGCAATTTTATATCTGTTTTTAGCTTCGGGGGCACTGCTCCCGAAAAACCCTGCTACGCGGGGGCTCCGAAAAGCGCCTCGCTACCCCCCCCCCCGGACCCCCGTTGCGTCGATTAGCTCGCGTGCGCAGTGCCACGCCCGCAGTATAGGGGTCCAATGCTGTAATACAAAGTAAACAAGATAATCAGGCTCCACACCCAACATATATCTCCCTCCATCTCTCATTCTTTGTATATTTATCACACCCCAAGAAACATACACACTCTCTCACTCCATATCTATTATTCTCTTTGTCCCTCCCTCCTTTTCTCCATATATCTCTTCTTTATCTTCACCTTCCATCTACATCTCTATATCCCTTTGTCTCTCTATATCAACCCCAAAACTAACACTCTCTTTATTCAATCTATCTATCCTTCATATCCTCCTTCTCTCCCTCCTCCTATCATCTCTCCCTCTCTCTCCATCTTCCTTAAAACTCTCTCTCTCTCCCCCTCTTTCTCTTCACATTTCACTCTCTATATATTTATTCTTACCTCCCTCTCTCTCCCCCTCCATCTCCATATCTCTTTCCATACCTCTCTTCACTATCTCTCCTCCTTTCTCTCCTACCTATCTCTCTCTCTATATTCACCTTCCAACTTTGTTACTATATTCCTCTATCTCTCCTTCTCTCCCCCCTTATCTCCATCTCTCCTTGTTTGTCTCTTTATCTCACCCCAAACATACATACTCTCCCTCCACCTCCCCCTTGTCACTCTGTATCTATCTCAACTACTAAATCTTTATGTCTTTATTCTTCCCTCCCTCTCTCCCCATCCATCTCCTTCTTTCTCTCCCTCCTTCTCCCCACCTCTAACTCCATATCTCTATCCCTCCCTCTCTCCTCCTCTCTTTAAATTCCTCTCTCTTTTCCTTCATCTCTCTCACTTTCTCTTATACCTGCCTCTCTCTTCCCCCATCTCTCTCTCTCTCTCTCTCCCTCTCTCCCTTACAATCCTCTCTCTTTCTCTCTCTCAAGTCCTCTCTCTCCCTTTTTCTCCCACCTCCATCTATGTGTGCCCCTCCACACCTCCCCCCCACCGCATTCTCTCTCTCTATCTATTTTCCACTCAATCCTCTCTCTCTATCTCTTTCTCTCCCCTCTAATCCTCTGTCTCCCCACAACACTCTATCCCTCTCTCCAACAATGTTAATATATCCCCCCCTTTCTCATTCTCTCTCCTTCTCTCCCCGATTATCTCAAATACTCCTTCTATGTCTCTTTATCTCACCCTTAAACATACACACTCTCTCTCCATCTCTCTCTTGTCACTCCCTCTCTCCCCACTTCTCACTCTCCATGTATTTCTTCTTCCCTCCCTCTCTCCCCCTCCAACTCCATCTCTTTATCCCTCCCTCTCTCCTCCTCCTCTCATCCTTCCTCTCTCCATTTCTCTCCTACCTCCCTCTCCCTTCCGCCTTATTTATCTCTCTCTCTCTCTCTCTCTCTCTCTCTCTCTCTCTCTCTCTACCCTCAAATCCTCTCTCCTTCTATCTCTCTGACCTTCATCTTTATGTCACCCTCTCCATTTTTTACCCTTCTCTACCTCTCTCACTCCTCTCCCTCTCTCTCTCTCTCTTCATTCCTCCTCTCCCCTCTCCTTCAGTTTATCTCCATCTCTCCCTTGCCACTCCCCTTATTTCTCCACCTCTATTATATGTCTTTGTTATTCCATCCCATATATATCTAGAGTTAATATATATATATATATATATATATATATATATAGATAGAGAGAGAGAGAGAGAGATAATTTTGCATTAATCTAAATTTATTAAATTTGATAATATTAATATGAATATTAGATTTAACAATAATAATATTATTAATATTAATATTAATAATTGAATATCAATGTTAGGGTTGATAACGTTTTTTTGCATGGTATTAATAATAATTTGGTCCATGGTATTTGGGCCATAGATGTTGATTTTTAATCTTATTTGATATATTTTAATTTATTTAAGTTACCACTTTATACTTCTTTTATATTTATTTACTTACCATACCTCGAGAGTAAGTATAAAAATACATTTTATTTATTTAATATGTCTAATTATTTAGAGTATCTTTGTTTAGTGTTCGTAAACCTCTTCATATTTCAATAAATTTATTTTTTAATGAATTTTTAATTGTTTATTTATATGATTTTGTAAGTTATTGTTTAAGCCGACATTATTTAGATTTTGTTTTTAAAATTTGCTTTAGTTTTTTATTTATTTTGGATTCCGACATACTTACACATCAGGGTCATACTGGGCTGTAGAATGTGCCTCGTGACACAATAAGTATCAATGTGAAAGGAATGAGGCTTGAAATGAAACATGTGGCACAAGTAATGGTTCCCATGAGAGATGGGTGCATTATTTCTACTGCAAGTGTTGCAGGTGTTCTTGGAGGAATTGGACCTCATGCGTACATGACATCAAAACATGCTATCATAGGTTTAACAAAGAATGCTACATGTGAACCTGGAAAATATGGGATTAGGGTGAACTCAATATCTCCTTTTGCAGTTGTAGCGTCCATGTTGATAAATTCTTGGAGTGAATACTATGCAGAAAATGGAGATATGTATCTTAGACATATCTTGGAGCCATGTAAGCGGCCATAATTTAGTAGTCAATGTAGGTGTTACAAATGTAAAAAAATGTATTGGTTTGTGACCCATTTCCAGACAATTTGTACACTTAATTTCTTCCATTTGATCAACATTATTTTCACCCATTTTTAATAAGAGAAGGATTTTGGATTCCACGAGGATTCGTATTGATCGAGTTGTCTGTACTTTAAGGAGCCCTATATTTTATTCATTCAATGATTTAGTTATCTAAAATAGCTTTTATTTTACCATATTTTTAATTACTCTACAATTTTTTATCATTTATGATGTTAATTATAATTTTTAAATATTTTGCAAATTTTTATCGTTTATGACTTTAGTATAATAGAAAAGGTTTTCCCTTTTGTTAGAATGTGTGTGGTTAACAACAACCCTTGGTTAACAACAACCCAAATTTAAAAAAATAAAATTATAAATAGGCTATGGAACATATATGGTAAAAGAATTTTGGGGAGGGGTCCATAGTCGAGGCAAGTGGCAACATATATGGACAATTGCATTGGAATTTTGAGCAATCGAAACAACTAGCTAGCGATAGTAAATTGTAAACATGTAAAGGCAACACTGTATTTGTTAGAAATTATAGCAGAAATAATAAACAATTTACTAAGAGAAATAAACATAAAAGGTAAGAAAAAAGTCATAAACATAAACAGAGATGTTTATCAGGGAAAACCCCAAATCCTAGGCAAAACCCAAGCAATGAAATTTCATTAAGCATTGGCCAAAACCCTGCCCAATCTGGCCAAGTGAGCCTTCACCGCTCACCTCCAGACCTGCATTACAATGAATTATTCCAAGCCTTTTATAGGCTCCATTAAGTGCAATACCATGGGCTGAAAAACATGGGTGCACAATACCATGTGCCCCAAAACCACTACTATTTACCCTAGTCAACATTGACTCTATCCTGAGTCAAGTTTACCTAACAATTCCCCCCTTAAAGTTGACTTGGTGTTTCTTGACTAAATCCAGCCAAAATTACTAATTGAGACAACCCCGCTCTTTCTATCTCTTCCCCCTTGAATTTTTTTAACTAGGGTAAATGTTAGCTTGACATCCCCCCCTATCACCTAGATCTAACTCAGACTTTACCAGTGATTACCCAGGGGTACGAATGCCATACGAGGTCTTACAGTAGTATGCGCATTTACATGTAATAAATTAACTCCATTAATATTTTTTTTGTTTCATTGTTTCTATTCTTTGTATGATCATTATCTACATTCATGATGTCCTCTCCAAAGAGGACAAAATAGTTGTACATGAATTTTCCCACCAACTGCAATAAAAGCCATTAATTTTTTATGAGCTTTTCCATGACCTCTCTGCATATCTTCAGCTCTATGATCTCTTAACTCATGATCTACCATTGTTAAATATTCTTTTGATTGAAAAATGATTTGATATGTCTCAGAAATTGCATTCAATCATGGATCTCTTTCACAAGACCATCTCATCAAGGCAACAAATCACTATCAATGGATGTAGACCCATGTGAAACAACAGCTACATACACCACCTTTTTACTTCATAAGAGTGTGGATCGCCTACAATGCATCCCATGCATCGATATTACCTTATCCAACAAAAAAATTATATATTAGAGATAGAAAATTCATCTTGCGTCCCATTGCAAACTCGATCATCGAACCTTTGGGCACACACACAATTTTGGATTTACCTTCGACTAGCTTTGTCACTGCCTATATGACACATTTTTCTTCTCTAACCCTGATCTGTAGATCATCGTTCTCGGGCATAATGGAATCTACATGTCTCTCCTCATTCTGATACCCACTCCAATTAGGATCCCCTCGCTAGATTCGAGGTCATTCTCTTGGTTTTTTACTACAGCAAAGTGAAGGGAAGGGGTGGTAGGGATTTACTCTTTCCACCCATCGCTTGTCATGGGAGCCTCAGATCTGGCCCAAACTGAAACTTTGGCACTTTTTTTTTTCTTATGTTGGCTATAGTTTGATTAATAATGTACTTATTAGCCACTTCCACAAATAGATTGTGATTGCATTTTAAAGGTATCCATGTTTCCACTTCACAGAACTTTGATGATGGTTGGAATTATGTATGGATTCATTATATTGTGAGTAGGACTAACTCTGACATACAAGCCCTCCTACCAATGGCCTCATCGACCAGATCACATGGATCCAACACAACCATGGCACCATTCTCCATGCTCTTATTGAAAGCGTCTCGAGCATCTTCGACAGCTCGAACTACTAACCCATTCTTGTCAAAGAATCTCCGCTCCTCATATGGCCTTCCACCCACTAATTCAAAACTCATGGAATAAAAAAAATACAAAATACACTTCCACCATGTCAACATACTCACATTTGACAACATCAGCCTCTTTCAAAGAAACACTATGATCTTTTAAATTCGCAGGTGTAGTTGGTGAACAACACTGAATCGTGACAGATCTATAAACATAAAGTCATCCCTTTTTATTGAACTCAATTCTATGCTCTACAAACACCACTAACAACCCTTTTCAATATCATATCTAATGTGATACGTCTCCTTCACACGTAGAACTAGATCTTCAAACATCATATCTGGCATATTTAAACAAATTTCGCACAATATCCAACTTATTTGCATTGGTGGTTTCACTATGCAGTAATGAAATTAAATTTCCATCTCAACGTGCTCATTCATGTTACTCTCATGAGATCATTCCTCCAATGGTTTATGTAGATATTGGTTCTCCTCTACACAAGGCCCTTCTACTCGTGTGAATGGACAACATCATCCTATTTCACAACAACACCATGCTCTGTATGGACATATTTGCAGAAGCCTGCATTGATTTCTCTATTCACCAGGAAAATAAAACCCTTGGCTACAAAAGCGCCCCCTGAAGCCAAATATGCCTCTGATACCAATTGTTAGAAATTATGGCAGAAATAATAAAAAATTAATTGAGAGAAATAAACATAAAAAGTAAGAAAAAAATCATAAACATAAATAGAGATTTTTATCATGGAAAACAACAAATCCAGGGAAAATCCCAACCAATGAAATTTCATTAAGCATTGGCCAAAACCCTGGCCAATCTGGCCAAGTGAGCCTTCACCGCTCACCTACAAGACTGCATTACAATGAAGTATTCCCAGCCTTTTATAGGCTTCATTACGTGCAATACCATGGGCTGAAAACCATGGGTGTACAATACCATGTGCCCCAAAACCACTAATATTTACCCTAGTCAACATTGACTCTATCTCGAGTCAAGTTTACCTGACATCTACCTAGCAACAATACATTGCAAACATGTAAAGGCTGCATTGTATTACTTGTAAATTGTAAAAATTTGATTGTGGAATGTGATGAGCTTACAAATATTTTAAAGGAGTAATGTTCCAAGAAAAATAGATTCATAAAATAAAATAAACTTTGGAAATTTCTTAACATGGGGTTGATGGTTCTTACAACCTTTTCTCAGAATGGAATTATAAAATCAAAGAAACTTTGAAAAGTTCTTAACATGGGGTTGATGGTTGTAACAATATTTTTTAAAATGGATTTATAAAATCAAAGAAACATTGGAAAGTTCTTAACATGGGGCTGATGGCTGTTACAACCTTTTCTCAACCTTAGCATATTATTTTGATTAGATAAAGGTATAGTATTTTTATGCCAAATGTTTGTACTAGTTCCTTATTAATATCAATTAACATTATGTTCGAACAAGGAAACCAACGAATGGAGGCCCAATAATTTTCTTGATTCAGGCTATTAATTTTTTCTCTTATAATAGTATACTTTTGGACAATTTTTCAATTTACTTGAAAACTATGAGATGTGCATCCGATAAAATGATGTCACCTTGGAGAATTGTTTATAATAGATTTTAATATTACATAACCATCAATGTTCTTATCTTTTTAGGAATACTTCTTCCAATTGTATTATTAAATGTGTGTTGAACATTTCTAAAAATCTAATTACTACTGTCTAAACTTCTAACTACCTTTATGCCTAAAATTATTCTAACAATAGCTAAATAGCTTGTTTTTAATAAATCCAGAAATATTTGACATTTAGATAAAACCATGGGTCAGTTAAATTGGCGATCACCATGTAAAATTATTATTTGAATCATGAAATCAAGGTTCAAATATCTCATGTGTCAAACCAAAAAAAAAGGACATTTAGCCACAATCATTTTTTTATACAAATAATTCTTCTAAAATTTTATTCCATTGCCAATGAAAAATTTGTTTATCCAACTTACATTCAAATCCTAATAGAGAAATTTCATCCACATGAATATATATGAGAGTTATTTATTATGCACTTTTTTTCCAAGGTAAGGAAGGGTGACATGAAATGGTGATCCCTTGACTAGTAGACTATAACACTTTACTCACCCGATTGTCGAGATCGAGGATGCAATGAAAAATAGTTTGGTTTGTATGTTGAACATAAAATTATGCAAATTCAACTTGCACATGAAGAGCCTCTTCACTAGAAGGCTGCAAATCATTCAATTTTTTAATTTCCACCATTGGATACACAACATCACAAAAATGTTTAATGTCTTATTCAACCATATCCCATTGTTGTCCCACCTCTAACATAATATATCACTATCACATGTGATAATGACACCTCAAGCTTCCAAGATGCGACCTTGATTGTATCCAAGAAATGTGACTTTCACTATGAAAAGGATTTGTGATTGAACTAGACTTGCTCCTCTCCTTCAGTTACAGGTCAAAATTGTGGTTATTATGGTCACTCTACCTTAAGGATGCAACTTACCTTATAAGAAAAAATTCCAGCTAAGCCTAGACGCACCTACCGGATCATTTTTTTCATCATAAAATGAATCTTCCAACACTATTAAAGGGAAACCAATCACATCACCTTCTTTTCCCATCACATGTATTGTTGCTAAATGTCTAAGATATCGTAAAGGTTGGACAAAGAGAATGGAAGGATCCTATAGCATATTCATAGTTACTTTTCATAGGCTTATGTTAGTGTACATTGGAAACCACAACAATTTGTGAACGCTCTAAGGAAGCTACAACATGCAAGTAGAAATGGAGAATTTGTGAGTGTATTGGTAAATGTAAAACAACATTATGTATATATCACTTCAGATGGTTGTTGAGGTTGATAAAAGTGTTTCCAGAATAGAGGAACATGGCATGAAAATATTAAAGGATGTATTTTGAAAATTTTATGATTTCTTGAGAAATTTTTGGCAGGACATCATGAAGTTAATTCCCATCCTACATCACAATCAATCACCTAGAAACACTCACGACGTGTCGTGCGGTAATAGGTATTAAAATGACTCCTTGGAGTGTTAAATATACAATTGGAATAAAGGAGTATATGTAATTGATATACTTTGTGTTGGGAAAAATATTGAGAGGGGGGGGGGGGTGAATTAGTATTTACTGCATATTCAAAACTTTTACTTTTTCTTGCTTCTAAAACCCATACGCTACTTTCCTGAAACAGACTTGCGTATATATGCGGATACCCTTTATGAAACTCGCGTATACACAGATATCTAATTATGTCATTAGTTCTTTACTTAAATCATTCCATCATTCATTCATCAGATGTTTAATAAACAGTAAACATATGCAGTAAGAACAGAGTACACCATCACACAAAGCATCACACATGAACACCAGGATTTTTAGATGGAAACCCAAGTCGGGAGAAAAACCACCGCTTCCATTGCTCAGCCTTCAATATTTTATTATGGAGAAAACATATTACAACATATGTGCTGGTGCAGACTCCTACCAGCACGCAGGCACCCACCTGCGCTCGTTTACCAGCCTCTCCTGGAAGGGAGCTCCAACCCCCTGACTCGTTTACCAGCCTCTCCTAGAAGGGAGCTACGACCCCTCGATCTCGTTTACCAGCCTCACCTGGAAGGGAGCTACAACCCCCTGACTGAAGGCTACAACCCTCAGCACCTCTATGGACCACGTTTCATCAATTTTCACACTGAATCCAAAGCATCCTTTAGGACACCACTTGCAGGCCACGTTTCATCATATTTTCAGACTGGACCCACTCCATACATTTAAGCACAGTCAACCATGAAATAGATACATATAACTCACTGACAGATATCAGTAAACCAGCAGAACAGATCAGACATTTCTTACCATAGACTTCAGCAAACCCTAGTTTGCATACGTTCTTTCCTTTCTCTGATGTCGCGTATATACGCGCTTCCGATCACATAAACCCGTGTATACTTTAGTACAAATTACAGAGCTAATTTTATTGCACATACGCGCTTTCTCTTCAGTGAAACCGCGTATATACACGCTTCCTCTGCGGTGAACTAGCGTATAGATCTTCAAGTATTATAGAGCAGCATATTTCTTCAGATCAGATATTCAGTTCAGATTTACCCTTTTTCTTCAGACAGATGTTCGCTTCATCTCAGATCTAAGCCTTCTATGAACAGATCTAACAGATACAAGTACAATACAAATCTAGATCCCCGTCTTCATCACTCCTTTATTGCTGCATCATACATTCAGATCTTTCATTCAACTGTAACCCTTTCCATTCAGATATGCTCCAGAGAGAAGTATTCATTGAAGCTCAGAGATCTTGCACCCCACACTCATTCTTTGCACAATGAATTTCTTCTCCTTATATAGGTTTACCCTTTTTCAATACCATGAGCCAAAACCACATTACATCCGATGGTATTCCTGGACGGGGTCAATTAGGCGAATCATTACCCAATACAATGGGTTAATACCATGGTGGTTACCCCTGGTTTTGCACTTTTTGAGCGCTTTTGCCCATACGCGACTTGGCAAGTTGTTTCCCGCATGCATACGTGAATTCCCTTAGACATATCCGCGTATGACTTGAGACATACTCTTTTCACCATAGATTTTGCACAAGCTAAATTCCTTTCTTCCTTGTCTTCTGTACTCACTGTAGATACATTAGATTTAGTTCATCAAATCATATTCTATCAAGCACAACTGCATCAAGTAAGTTTCCATCATCTTCATCAAGTGGGTTTCCATTCAAGGACAACACTCAGCATCAAACATCATTTCATATCAGAGTTACATCATTTATCAAGTCCATCAGGTCAAGAATAACTTCATCAGGTGGATTGCCATCAAGGACAACACATGTCAACAGTCGCATGTCTTCAACTTCATTCAGTGGGTTGCCATCAAGAACAACACTCTGCATCATATTGCCAACAATATCCCCCTTTGCACTTGATGGCAACCAAGATGGTGTTTGGTTACCACAATAGATAGGTACATTAAGAATACAATGACACCATGTCACATGCCCCATTTTTGACTTCATTCAAACACCATGTCACTCTCCCCCTTTGACATCAAGGGCAAAGGGTGGATCAAAACCAACATACTCTCCCCCTGTTCTCTGCATGTGGAAGAAGCGTTCTGCAGATCTGATATATACTGAAGTGACCAAGCTCCCCCTGAGTTCATGCTGAATCTTCAAACATATTTTTCAATGAAGTACATGACTCTATGAACTTCCTATCACCAAAGACTCATACTTACATCAAATATCCAACCAAGTGGATTTACATATAAGACTCAAGTACCCAACCAAGTAGGTTTACACATTTCAACTCAGCTACCCAACCAAGTGGGTTTACAAAATTTGACTCAGCTACCCAACCAAGTGGGTTTACAAATTTGACAAGTCCTTACATGACTGAATATTACAAATTTTACATCATGGGTCTCAACTTGACCTTTTCATCAAACTACAAATATAACATTAAGACCAACACCAGAAAGTCCTCAAGAAAGAGAACATATTTCAGAACCGTCATAATGCCAACAATGCATTATACTCAGCAAAGCTAATGCTCCCCATGAAACTGTGCATCCAATCATCCTTTTCATAGGACTAAAGCTCCCCCTTAGTTTGTTCATCCTGAACACTTTCACCAACAAATCATCAAGGCATCTTTATCAAAACATTAGAAATAGAATTATGAGAACTGGAACACCACCTAAGATACCAAACAGTATCAGAGATACCAAACAACACTGTAGCTGTGCTAAAGAGAGCTGACTCCAAATAGAAAATTGTCAGCAATCAGACATACGCAGTTTTCTGTGCATGAACTCGCGTATATACGCGGCTGTGTTTCAGGAAACCCGCGTATCCAATCCCATCTTCTATATTTTAACCAGATCTTATCCTCTTGTGAGAAAAAGACAGTGTTCAGCTTCTTTCTGGGATATTTGAATGCTTCCCTGGACTACAGATAGATAGAACAGTGTAGTTGTGTCTTCAAGCGTCATCCAATGGTTGTAGCATAAGCATATTAATAACCAAGCCTTCAGATTCTTTGCAGAATCAATACAATATTTTCAAGAGAGATTATCATACCAGAACAACATCTTCAAATATGTGTCAAGCAATCATCCATATGGTCTAATATCATCAAGATCTTCAAGATTTAACATGAAGTAACATATGTAGGCAAAAGATCTCAACCATAGTAACAAACTCTGCATGATCTATTCTTATTTCTGAATCAAACGACATCCAACTCATACAAAAGATACTTATCAGCAACCAGGGCTCAAAATCTCATCATAATAAGCCATGTACCAAGTCATCATCATTTGAGCATGAGTATCACAAAAACCAAAGAGTAAGCAGTCATATTGCCAACAATGCAATCATTAGTTTTCAACCTGCTACTCCCCCTGAACCAGTGCTCCTTCTTAACTTGTGCAACCTGAATACGTTCATCAGCAAGTCATCAACAACAATCTCTGCATGAACTGCCCTTATCTCTGAATTATAAGACTTTCATCTCAACAATGAATACTTTTCATCAAAAAGCAAACAGGACTCATCCACAATCTTCAACATAAGAAACCATGTATCATATCATCATTATTTAGAACTGAGAAACTAAGTTGATATTGAGTCAATAATACAGTTATTAACAGTAAGACTGATGCTCCCCCTGAACATCTGCTCCAGATCTTCAGATATCATATAAATTCTCTTATCATCAATGCATGCGCGACTGTGTCTGCTGGAACTCGCGTGTATACGCGAATTTTGTTCATTGAACTCGCGTATGGAAAGTGAAGCATAGAAATTTTTCACATTCCTTCATCTCCCCCTGAACTTGTACTTCCTGTACCTGTCTTCTTCATATCAGATGCTCTGTCAGAAATACATATAACCAGAAAAATCAAATCAACCATGAGAGTCATCATACATTGCTCCCCCTATGACGATACATTACTAAATCTCATAATGTATCCCACATCAATTCTGCAGTCAATAAGAAAAGTAAGATTCAGAAGCGGATGACTGCAGTAGGGTCAGAATTCCCTACGTTTCTGATTGGTCCTCCATCTTTTTCCAGATTTGTTTGAACTTTTTATTTGTGTGTTGGAAGTTATCCAATTTCTCATATCTGTTCAACCAGCATTCCTTTTCTGCATGTCCATACTTGTTACAAGAATAACATCTCATGTGTCCAGAGAAATAAGCATAAGAATCTTAATGAGTATTTCTAATCTTCCTCCTTTTACAATCAGCTTCTTTATGTCCATACTTGTTACATGAAAAACAATATCCCTTGAAGAAACCAGAGTACCTTTCTATGTAGGAATTGTTTGATTGAGGCTGAAATGATCTGCTCCTGCAATTTGCTGCAACATGCCCATAATTATGACATTTAAAGCATTCAACTTTATTGACTGATTTCCTTTGATATTTCATCATTGTTGGTTGACCTTTTGTTTCTTTCAACACTTTAGGTTTTGCATTGACATCCTCTGAATTTTTAGCACTTCCTTGTGAGCTAGATTCTCCTTTAACAGTTTCATGGAAGCCAAGACCAAGTTTGATAGTAGGAGACCTTTGATTACTCAGAATATTGTCAAAAATGTTAGTACTATCTTGAAACCTCAAAAGTTTAACTTTTTCTTCTAATTTACCTTTGAGAATGTTTACCTCAACCTCCAAGGCTTGACATTGCTTTGTCATGCTTTCTTCTTTCCTTCTTCCATCTTCTACTTGATCCTTCAGATTTAGAATCTCTTCTTTCAACCAATTTTCATTTTCCTCACAGGTTTGTTGCAACTCTTCATTCTTCTTGTTTGATTTTTCCAGATGTTCTTTGAGGGAGATGATTTCTGCTTCAAGAACTTATTTTTCAAATGATTGTAGAGGTTCCTTATTCCTCTTATTTGATGTTTCGAGATCTGCTTTCAGAGAAATGATTTCTGCTTCAAGTTTTTCACCTTGATTAGTTGCATAAGTGTACAACCCTTGATACTTGTCTATATGTACATTTAGTGTTTCTATCTTTTCATTCATCCTAGAGATCACATCTTTGTAGATAGCTTCCTTCCTTTCAAATTGACACCAATCATTACTTTCATCATTTGCTTCTAGACTTTTACTATCTTTAGATGATTTTTGCTGATCTTCAACTTTAATCTTGACAGCTTCTTCTAGATTCATACTGTTACTTTCACTATCTTTACCTGTGCATGTACAATTAAGTGAAATACAAGAACAATGATTAATACGTGTTTCATCTCCTTCAATTTCTGCTATACAAGATTTCTGAGATATCTTCTTGTTTCGAGTAGCCTTCTTCTTTTGCTTCTTTTCCATGAGTACTTTCAGATCATGGTCAGAATCTTCTTCATCTTCACTGGACACTTCATCATCATCTTCATTTTCATAATAACTCTTCCTCTTTTCAAATTGTTTCCCTTTTCCATGTTTTTCTCTATAAGGACATTTAGCAGCATAGTGACCAACTTTTCCACACTCAAAACATTTGAAGGGAAGCTTACCTTTGAATCTTCCAGTACCTAGTTGGAGCTTTCTCACAAAATTCGCTTCTTCTTCTTCAGATATATAGCTGGATTCTTTGACAAATTCCTTTTCTTTTCCTCTTGCAGATACCTTAAAAGCAGGTTCTTTGATTTGAGATGGACCTCCTTGTCTCATTTCAAAAGCAGTCAGAATACCATGTAATTGAACAATAGTAAGAGTTTGCAGATCTTGCCTTTCTTCAATAGCTGAAACTTTAGAGTCAAATTTTGAAGTCAAGGATCTTAAGACTTTTTCCACCAAAGTAGTATCGGTTATGGTTTCACCCAAATTTCTCATCCGATTTACAATATCATCTAGATGAAGAAAGAAACTGGCAACACTTTCATCACTATGCATCTTCAAATTTTCATATTCAATTCTAAGAGTTTGGAGTTTTGCACTTTTTACCTTTGTGTCTCCTTCGTAGCTTAGAATGATTTTGTCCCATATTTCTTTTGCTGAATGTAGCTGCATCACTTTAGAAAATTCTGATTCAGACATGCTTCCTAACAAGACATTTACTGCTTTGGCATTGATTTCATACTTCTTCCTTTCTGCTGCATCAGTAGGAATACTTGCTGGGTATTGATAACCTTCTTCCACGATTGCCCATACATATGCACCAAGACTTTGCAGATATGCTTTTGTTCGTACCTTCCAGAATATCAGATTGCTTCCATTGAATAGAGGTGGCTTTATAGACATTACTCCTTCAAGACTTCCCATTGCGACGGATCTCCTTCAAGCGATCAAGCTTCTGCAGAAGGACCTGGCTCTGATACCAATTGTTGGGAAAAATACTAAGAGGGGGGGGGGGGTGAATCAGTATTTACTGCATATTCAAAAATTTTACTTTTTCTTGCTTCTAAAACCCATACGCTACTTTCCTGAAACAGACTATTGTATATACGTGGATACCCTTTATGAAACTCGCGTATACACAGATATCTAATTATGTCATTAGTTCTTTACTTAAATCATTCCATCATTCATTCATCATATGTTTAATAAACAGTAAACATATACAGTAAAAACAGAGTACACCATCACACAAAGCATCACACATGAACACCAGGATTTTTAGGTGGAAACCGAAGTCGGGAGAAAAACCACCGCTGCCATTGCCCAGCCTTCAATATTTTATTATGGAGAAAACATCTTACAACATATGTGCTGGTGCAGACTCCTACCAGCATGCAGGCACCCACCTGCGCGCGTTTACCAGCCTCTCCTGGAAGGGAGCTCCAACCCCCTGACTCGTTTACCATCCTCTCCTGGAAGGGAGTTACGACCCCCTGATCTCGTTTACCAGCCTCACCTGGAAGGGAGATACAACCCCCTGACTGAAGGCTACAACCCTCAGCACCTCTATGGACCACGTTTCATCAATTTTCACACTGGATCCAAAGCTTCCTTTAGGACACCACTTGCAGGCCACATTTCATCATATTTTCAAACTGGATCCTTTCCATACTTTTAAGCACAGTCAACCATGAAACAGATACATATAACTCACTGACAGATATCAGTAAACTAGCAGAACAGATGAGACATTTCTTACCACAGACTTCAGCAAACCCTAGTTTGCATACGCGCTTTCCTTTCTCTAATGTCGTGAATATACGCGCTTCCGATCACATAAACCCGCGTATACTTTAGTACAAATTACAGAGCTAATTTTATTGCGCATACGCGCTTTCTCTTCAGTGAAGCCGCGTATATACGCGCTTCCTCTGCGGTGAACTAGCGTATAGATCTTCAACTATTATAGAGTAGCATATTTCTTCAGATCAGATATTCAGTTCAGATTTACCCTTTTTCTTCAGACAGATGTTCGCTTCATCTCAGATCTAAGCCTTCCATGAACAGATCTAACAGATACAATTACAATACAGATCTAGATCCCCTTCTTCATCACTCCTTTGTTGGTGAATCATACATTCAGATCTTTCATTCAACTGTAACCCTTTCCATTCAGATATGCTCTAGAGAGAAGTATTCATTCAAGCTGAGACATCTTGCACCCCACACTCATTCTTTGCACAATGAATTTCTTCTCCTTATATAGGTTTACCCATTTTCAATACCATGAGCCAAAACCACATTACATCCAATGGTATTCCTGGACGGGGTCAATTAGGCGAATCATTAGCCAATACAATGGGTTAATACCATGGTGGTTACCCCTGGTTTTGCACTTTTTGAGCGCTTTTTCCCATACGCGACTTGGCACGTTGTTTCCCGCGTGCATACGCGACTTCCCTTAGACATATCCGCGTATGCCTTGAGACATACTTTTTTCACCATAGATTTTGCACAAGATGAATTCCTTTCTTCCTTGTCTTCTGTACTCACTGTAGATACATCAGATTTAGTTCATCAAACCATATTCTATCAAGCACAACTGCATCAAGTAAGTTGCCATCATCTTCATCAAGTGGGTTTCCATTCAAGGACAACACTCAGCATCAAACATCATTTCATATCAGAGTTACATCATTTATCAAGTCCATCAGGTCAAGAATAACTTCATCAGGTGGATTGCCATCAAGGACAACACATGTCAACAATCGCATGTCTTCAACTTCATTCAGTGGGTTTCCATCAAGAACAACACTCTGCATCATATTGCCAACACTTTGTACCTCACGATGTATCATTATCAATGATCAAGAAATATATGATGCACTCTAAAGATCCTAAATTGCTGAGCAGTTTATTTAAAGGGTGTTTCTCTTGGAAAAAAATTCCTCAGAGATTTTTCGAAAAACATATCTCCATGCCAAATTTTAAACATGAATTCCTATCGTACAAGGAAATTATACATGACAAGGAATTTTTGGGCACTTCACAAAATGAATATGGAATTCAAAACTAGCTTTCCTAAAGGTTGCTTTAGTTCTATGCAGAAATTGGGAGGATTTTCAATGTGTGAAATTAGAATTGAAATTTCCTAGACCACAATGATTGCATGAATTCCCTCATTATTGGATATATATATATTTTTTACTAATGATGTAATGATACATGGAAATGTTCATTGTCTTCAACACAAAATAATAACTCTTTTTATAAATTAAGCATGTAATGGTTGGTTCATCAAATGGTCTTGTATTGATCATAACAAAATTATGTTCCCTAGATCAGAGAAACCTATTCTCAATACTAGATAATAAGAAATTTATCTAAAGAGTTACCTCATTAATGTTAGGTCCCTATATTACTAGTATAGTCCATTTTTGTTGTTATTTTAACCCCCTTATTGTTATTATTGTACCCTTGTAACCCCCACATTGTTATTATTGTGCCCTTAAATTATTATTGTTAGGTTGCCTACGATTACATTATGGCCCCACTAGGATTACATTCTGGCCCCATGGAATCCTATATATAATAAGGAGGTTTTGTAATTTGTATCATCCAAGAATTGTTCATTCATGTAATGTATTGGAGGTTTCCCCCTTGAAGTGGTTTATTTCTAAGGTGTTGATATCTCTTTTCTTCTATTTTTGGAGCTAGTTTCACAACATTTCGTATCAGAGCTTTGGATTCTAGGGTTTCGCTGCCCCAAACAGGTCATCGTGGCATTTTCGCTATAACGTTTTTTCTACAAAGGATCAAAAGCTAAAATTTTGAGAGTGCGAAGCCAAAATCCTGAGGAACATCGTCGCAAAATTTTAGAGCTTGGTTCACAATATTTTCAGAGATATGATCTGTGGAAGTTACGGCCTTTTGCAGGCTCTTGAATTTAACCTAAACAGGTCGTCACGACATTTGCGTGATAACATTTGTTATACGAAGTTTCAGAAGCTAAACGTTTTGGAGAAAGAAGCTGAAATCCTAAGGAACATCGTTGCAAAATTTCAGAGCTTGGTTCGCAATATTTTCAGAGATATAATCTGTGGAAGTTAGGTCTTTCTCAGGCTCCCGAATTTCATCTCAAAGAGGTTATTGTGGGAATATCTTCATAACTCTCTCTCTGAGCATTAGATTGGAATCTTGTCAAAAGTGGCCTCAAGAACAAGGACTATAGTTTCTTTTCTATTAATTACAGAGCCAAAGGAGGAAAAAGTGACATGTGGAAAGTCGTACAAGTTCTCTATACTGAACCAGTCATTAATTGGGTCATTGTGGGAGACTGGACATAATTTTGCCTTGAACAATCCAAATCAGGTCAGGGTTGTGGCATTCGAAAGAATATTCAGAGGGTTACTTCAAGGCGAAATTTCATATGTTGAAGATCCGAAATCACAGAGATAATTCAATTTCAATATCGAGCTCCTCAAAATCAAGAAAAAGGTGTGTATTTGTTTTTAAAATTGCACAAGTCTTGTTTGAAAAATAATTTCTAGTTGATTCCAAAGGCCTATTGAGCATAAATATCAGTACTGGGTTCTAAAATGATTCCTAAAAATAATTCAACACCAATTAAGCCTTCATAAGGCTCTACTATGACTCATGAAGACAAAGAAATGCAACAGGACATATCAAAAGTCCATGAGCAAGTGCACCAAATTTCGCTATCGCAAAGAGAAACAAAAAATTAAATGGAAGTTTTGAAGGAAGGCATGGAAACAAAGATGGGTTGTTTGATGAAAGGCGTGGAAGCTAAGATGAATGGTTTGGAAGCTAAGATGGATGGCATGGAAGTTGGCATGGAAGCTAAGATCGATGAAAAAATGGAAAACATGAAGAATGATCTAAAAGCAGACATGGAAGGTTTGACAAAGTTG
The DNA here is from genome assembly GCA_034641835.2 of Pinus albicaulis. Classification (NCBI taxonomy): domain Eukaryota; kingdom Viridiplantae; phylum Streptophyta; class Pinopsida; order Pinales; family Pinaceae; genus Pinus; species Pinus albicaulis. Next base: position 548,817,715 of record CM076573.1, read on the forward strand.
ATACAACAAATGTTTCCTAATGGAGAAAATATATTAGAGGAAACTCATGATGAGAACAAAATAAATGTTAATTGTGATTTCATAAACTCTAATGTTGGCGAGAAGATCCACCACATTCCAAATATGGATATGAGGAAGTTTGATGGCAAGGATCCCGTAACATGGATACTAGAGATGGAGCAATTTGTTTATCTCAAAAATGTGCAAAACACACAAAAGGTATGCATTGCAAATTTACATCTAGAATAAAATAAATTTTAATGGTATCGATGTCTTTCCTCCAGTAAAAAAGTTGTCACTTGGTAATTTTTTACGGAGGAAATGATAGCACATTATGAGGATACAAAGAGCAACACCTTCTTTAGCCAATTGATAAATCTTAAACAAAAGGGTTTAGTGGGGGAGCACATTGAGGACTTCCAAAAATTGAATATAAGGGTAACTGATATTCCAGAGGAACACATGATTGATCTATTCATAGGTACTTTAAAGGATAACATCCAACATGAAGTTCACATTTTGGAACCTGATTCATTGGAGAAGGCATTCAGGTTGGAAAGAAAAATTTAATGTAAAATTATGGTGAAAATGAAGCCTACCACTCACTTGTACAAAGAGGGATGTCTTGCTACTCCTAAATTTCAACAACCTACAAGGTTGACACCACAAAAATTGGAAGAAAGAAGAGCAAAAGGGCTTTGCTACAATTGTGATAGCAAATACACTAAAGGTCATAAGTGTGCTGAGAAGAAATTATTGTAAATAGATTGTGAAGAGGAAGAAGAAAATGAACAAGAAGAGGATATACACAACACACCAACCCTAGAATAGGAAGAAATGAGTCCGAACATATCATGTAATGCATTGACAAGAATTACCACTCCTCAAACTCTCAAGGTAGAAGGACAAATCAAGAAGAAAAAGTTAATAATGTTGATTGATTTAGGTAGTACCCATAATTTTATTCATTGTAAGGTAGCCAAGGAATTGAATTGTTTCCTATACCCAACACCAGAATGCCAAGTGATGGTTGCAAATGGACGAACTATAAATTTCTATGGAAAATTCCATAATATCAAGCTATCCATGGGTGAATATGTATTGAATAGTCCAATGATGTCCATCCCAATGGGAGGTGTTGATGTCGTACTAGGAGTAAAATGGTTACAATCTTTGGGGACGGTAGCTTTTAATTTTCAAGAACTTTTCTTGAAATTTTTTTCAGAAGGAAAGGAAATAGAATTACAGGGTATCACAGGGAAGCCAGGAAATATAATAAGCTCTAATGTCATGAAAAAGCTTCTGAATAAAGAACAACTAGGTGTAGTTGCACAATTATGCTCACTAGAAGTTCCAACATGAAAATCATCTATTTCTCCAGATCTCCAAAGAGCCTTGGACAATCATTCCAATGTGTTTGATACCCCCAAAGGACTCCCATTTATTCGTGACCATGATCATGCTATTCATTTTATTCCAGGAAGTGTTCCTCCAAACATCCGACCTTATAGATATCCTTATGTCCAAAAGAGTGAAATTGAACGTATGGTTGCAAAAATGTTAGAGGTTGGTATAATTCAACTTAGTCAAAGTTATTTCTATACTCTTGTAGTATTGGTACACAAGAAAGATGGATCATGGAACATGTGTCCCAATTATAGGGAGCTCAAAAAACTCACCATTAAAGATAAATATCCCATTCCTCTGATTGATGAATTATTGGATGAATTACATGGAGAAATTTATTTTACCAAGTTGGATCTTCATTTAGGATATCATCAAATTAGAATGAAGACTGAAGATATTTCAAAAAAAAAATTTCGAACTCATGAGGGTCATTATGAATTTTTGGTCATGCATTTTGGCCTTACCAATGCACCTTCTACATTTCAAGGGTTGATTAATTCCATTTTTAAACCCTTCCTTAGAAAATTTGTGCTAGTATTTTTTGATGATATACTAATCTACAATAGGTCTTGGAAGGATCATGTTCAACATGTTGACAGGGTGCTCAAACTATTGCAGGAGAAACAATTATATGCAAAAACATCCAAATGTTTCTTTGGAGTACAGGAGGTGGAATATATTCTTCATATTGTATCTCACGAGGGTGTTAAGGTATACCCTAAGAAAATTAAAGCCATTAAGGAATGGAAATTCCCCACAACCATAAAGCATTTGCAAGGATTTATTGAGTTAACAAGGTATTATCTCAAGTTTGTTAAGAATTATGGGAGAATAGCAGCACCTATAACAACATTATTGAAGAAAGATGCATTTTCATGGACTCCTGAAGCAACTAAGGCCCTTGAACATCTTAAAGAGGCAATGTGCCTAGCACCAGTCTTAGCTACGGCAGACTTCACAAAAACCCTTATTGTGGAATGTGATGTCTCAAGAAATGGAATTGGTTTTGTTTTAATTCAATAAGGAAGACCCATTGCTTTTGAAAGTTGTCCAATCAAAGGAAAGTATATACAAAAAACTATTTATGAGAAGAAAATGTTAGCAATACTGTATGCACTAAATAAATGGAGGACTTACCTAATTGGAAGACACTTCAAAGTAAAAACTGATCATGATAGTGATAAACATTTTTTGGAAAAAATACCATCTTCAGAAAAGAAGAAAAATTGGGTGACAAAGATGTTGGGTTATGACTTTGAAATAATCTGCAAAAAAGGGAAGCTAAATGTTGTTGCAGATGTACTCTCAAGAAAGGATGAAGAGGTGGAAGCATTGCTTTGTGCCATTTCTATTATCGAAACAGATTGGATAACCGAAGCAAGAGATGAATGGAAGAAGCACGAAGAAGGTTGGACACTCATTCAAAAGTTGTAGCAAGATCCTAGTAAATCTGATACACTTAGTTGGAAAAATGATTCCTTATGGTACAAATATTGCTTATATCTTTGTAAGAATTCCCAACTAAAACAAAATATTCTTTTGGAATTGAACATTTCTCCTTTAAGAGGACACCCAGGATTTTTAAAAACTTACCACAAGGTGAAGAATGAATTTTTTGGGATGGCCTTAAATCTGATATTAAAAATTTTGTGGTAGAATGTTTGGTTTTCCAACAGAATAAAGTTGATAAAATTAAGAACCCGGGTCTTCTACAACCTTTATCCACTCCAAGTCAACGTTGGGAGGATATTTCAATGTATTTTATCACAAGTTTACCTAGGTCCGAAGGAAAGAGTGTCATCATGGTGTTAGTTGATTGACTTACCAAGTATGCACACTTTTGTGCATTATCTCATCCATTTAAAGAAGGTATAGTTGCTACTAAATTTATGGACACAATTCAAAAGCTACATGGAAACCCAAGGGCTATTGTGAGCGACAAAGATCCCATTTTTACTGGAAATTTTTGGACAGGGTTATTTTCTTGTTTGGGTATTCAATTAGCTCATAGCCCATCTTATCATCCTCAATCTGATGGTAAAACTGAGATACTAAATAAATGTTTGGAAGGATATCTTCGTTGTTTTGTATTTGATAAACAAACACAATGGGTCAAGTGGCTACCTCTCTTTAAATGGTGGTATAACACTTCCTTCCATACTGCAGCAAAAATGACCCCATTTATGGCACTTTATAGATATCATCCACCATTCATCACATCATCTTTAAGATAAAATTCAAAGGTTGAAGCAGTGGAACATCACATTGAGCATCAACAAGATGTTCTCCAACTCTTAAAGGAAAACCTGAATTTGACACAAAATCAAATGAAACAACAGGCATATCAACATCGCAGTAAGAGAATTTTTGATGTAGGAGACTGGTTATTTTTACAGCTACAACCATATAAAAAAAATTCCCTCAAGCAATCTAAGAAGGATAATAAATTTTCACCAAAGTAATATGGTCCTTACAAGGTGTTGCAAAAGATTTGTACTATGGAATACAAATTGGAGCTTTCCGCTTCTTCATGAGTGCATCCAATTTTCCATGTTTCATGCTTAAATAAGGTTATAGGTGAAAATATTCTAGTTCAAACAATATTTCCAGAACTTGACGAGGAAGGAAAAATCATATTGGAACCTGAAGCGGTCACATAAACCAAAACTCGACAGCTGCGGAATCTATAAATTTTAGAGTATCTCATCATGTTGAAGAACTTACCCACTAAAGATTCTACATGGGATGATGAGAATTTTATACTGAAGCATCCAAAGCTACTCAAGCATTGAGGAGAACACTTTTTTGAAGGAGAGAGGCATGTTAGGTCCCTATATTACTAGTATAGTCTCTTATTGTTGTTAGCGTAACCCCCTTATTGTTATTATTGTACCCTTGTAACCCCCATATTGTTATTATTGTGCCCTTAAATTATTATTGTTAGGTCGGCTAGGATTACATTGTGTCCCCATGGACTCCTATATATAGAAAGAAGGTTTTGTAATTTGTATCATCCAAGAATTTTTCATTCATGTAATGTATTGGTGGTTGCCCCCTCAAAGTGGCTTATTTCTAAGACGTTGATATCTCTTTTCTTCTATTTTTGGAGCTAGTTTCACAACAATTAACAAATGAAGTTATGATGCAAAAACAGTAGTGAGAAGCCACTGTATCCTATAAAAAATTCCCCGGGTTCAGATGATGTCAATAATTTAAATAATCAGTTGAAGGAAAATCCTTTTTTAGTGGATCCGGATAGAATTTCGTAGCCTACTTATCATGGACCGTTGACTACATTTGAGTAAATATTGATCTAGAAAACCACTTCCTAGTTATCAAGGGATGCCAGTTGATTCTATTTTTTTTTGGTAATGGTATACCCCCTGAAGATTGAGTGGAATTAGTAGTGTTATAGGATATTTTTCACATATGGTCAATAGGCCTACAAACTGGATCAATAAACATTCACGAACACCTTGTCATCATCCCTACACAAATCCCTAAGCATGAATCTCCCAAATCCATGAGTTTATTACCTTGACTACTTCATTTCGATGTATTTAAGGCCCAACACACCTTGGCCCTTTATGGACCTGTGTTTAGCAACAAATTCCTCAGTTATACACCTACTCTGATTAGAGCAAGTTTTCCCTTATTGGGGGTGTGTTGATTGTAGAAATTTGGGAAAAATAAAAAGAATATCGAATCTTCCTCTTCCAGAAGCTTCTAGAAGTTGTTACAACCATTTACCTTGGATAAGAAATTCAAATCGTATATCATCCTACCTTGGATATTTTACCTCTTATCCCCTGAAATCATCATCCCATCAAGAGTGGATCTTAAGCCTAGATTGAAAGATGGATAAGAATTCTTAAACTACTATCCTCTCCTATATCTTTACTACCATAAAAAACGTAGGGTTTGGCTATTGGATACTAATCAAAACTTTATGTTGCTAATTTTAACATAATAGAGTTATCATTCCCACGGATTAGGGGGAATTTGAGGTGTACATTGTGGCAAGTAAGGACAAGTCAACTTGGGGAGACATCTACAAGATCAACTTCCAATTTTAGTTGTAAACTCTTTCCTTTCATATTAATAAAAAGAGTATATTGTTTTCCTATATGTGCTATGTTATGTTTCTCTCATGTATGTTAAAATATTACATCATTGGCTGGTAATCATATGGTGTCTTCCACGTTATAATTCAACTCACTAATTCAAATGGTTAGACTCATACATTAGATGATCGAATGAATGATATAGAATACCCCAAATATAGTTATATCCATCCAGGATGCTATTTTAGGATTAATGAAATATTACAAGTCATGATGGGTATGATATACATGACCTATTAATCATTGCACATGTAATTTTAGCTTATCTGTGGACCATAGGTATGCCTCCCATAGAAAATATATCATGTTGAAAATGTATTATAACAAAGGATGATCCGACGGTATGATCTTGATCTGAACTTGCCACAAGGTAAAGCACTTCAGTCATAAATTTTCATTTCTGAATTTTCTCTTTAGGGGAAAATATTTTATAGGAAATTTTGTCACATCTGGTCAATAGGCCTACAAAATGGATCAATCAACATCCATGAACACCTTTTCATCATCCCTACACAAAAACCTGAGCATGACTCTCCCAAATACCTGATTTTTTGACCTCTATTGCATCATTTTATATTTTTAAGGCCCAACGTACCCTCTCCCTTAAGGGACCTACTTTAAACAATAGGTTGCTCAATTCTGCACCTTCTCTGATGAGAGAAGGTTGACCCTTGTTGGGGGTCCACTGATTCTAGAAATTTTTGAAAGTAAAAAGAATCTTGAATCTTCCTCTTCTAAAAGCTTCCATGAGTTGTTACAACCCTTTACCTTGGCTAATAACCTTGAATACTATCTCATCTTGTCTTGGATATTTCACTTCTTATCCCTTGAGCTCATCTTCCCATCAAGAATGGATCTCAAGCCTAGATTAGTAAATGGATAAGAATTCTTAAATTACCATCGTCATCTATATATTTATTGCCATTCACAAGATAGTGGTTGGATTTTGGAGAGTAATCATACCATTATACTGCTTCTTTGATTATAAGAGAGTTATCATTCCCATGCATTAGGGTGACTTTGAGGAGTACATTTTTGCAAGGAAGGACAAGTCAACATTTCGAGATCTCTAAAAGATCAACTTCCACTTTTGCTTGTAAAATATCTCCTTTCATATTAATACAAAGAGTATATCATTTTATTATATGTGTTATGTTATGTTTACATTCATATATTTCAATGTTGTGTTGATCCATTTAATGAAGTGATTGGATAATGCTACATAGATGTCATAGATATTTGGCATGTTGATTATTTTTGCAAGTTATAATTATAGAAATTATAGCTATAGTTGGAGCTTACAAACCAAGAGGAGAGAAGGGCTTCATATGGATCACAAGTAAGGATATTTCCATTCCCCCATTTCTCTAAGGATAACTTTATAATATTTTCTTTTTTTTGTTCTAGATCAAGACTCTAGGTGTAAGGGAGATACTTTTGTCTATAGTCATAGATTTTGTATAAAAAGTAGGCGCCACAATAAATCCCTATTCATAAAAAATAATGGATATATACATGCAATTATGAGAACATTGTTTTCTAGCACAAATTTTATGAGGAATGAAATGGATGGTGTCTACCTACAATTTATAAAGTGAACTCATTGAATGTTTTACAATAGTGTAAATTTTCAAAGATCTTAGTATCATTGGCCTTATGGGATGGTATGTGAAATGTAAAATATGGGGCTAACATGATATTTACTTATGTGAATCAAAATGATATGAAATGGAAACATACATAGTGTACACATGTTTTAAATATTCATGCATATTAGATAATTTGTGGTGGACAGTTTATTAAGTAATCTCTATATCTATTCATAGGAACACTTCACAAGGCTATTCACCTATCTCAAACAAAACTATGAGTGAAACTTTGTCTCAAAAACAAGAAACTTGTGTATGTTCCCAACGGCTAGTTTTTTTGAAATACACTGAGAATTATCATGCCCTTTCTCCAGTGGATGTGTGGGTATTCAACTGGTAAATTGTCTTCATCCTATAACTATCATGGAATGAGTGCATGAAAATTGAGGATAAATAACAACCAATTTCGTCAATGAATGATGGTAGTAAATGACCTTGTGCATCATATTTATTAATTCATATGGTGAAATATTATTTTTAGTTATTATCATGTAAATGATAAATTCTAAACCCATCTATTAGGAGTTCAAGAGTCACGAGGGTAGGATAAAGGTCATGGTAGGTGGATCGTCACTTTATTTCTATAAATATACCATCATGCCTCATTTGTATAGGGACTTTAGCACTTGACCTAGGGCTAGCGATTGATAGTTATTTAGGGTTTAAGGATGTAGAGGCACTCAACTCTTGAGAGAAAGTAGGGCAAGTTTTGGTGAGGGTAGGGTTTTCTCTTGAAGATTGTATTAGCAACCCATGTTCCACTACTAGGATTTGATGGATTTTCTTGACATGTACATTGAATTTTCAGCATGAATAATGAAAATTTCTTCACTTTCCACATTTATTCTCATCCATATTTTTAGTGGTTGTATTATCTATTTGGTATTTCCATTATGTTTGTACGTGTGATTTCATGTATGAGATATATTTATGAACTAATTTTTATATGTCACATGTGATTTTTCTTTCGAATCTATTCTCTTTTATTCCATTCTAATGATGGTAATTTATTGCTAATAATTTTTCAAATAACCTCTAGAACTCTCTTAATCTTATTTCTTGGATGGTTTTGGTTAATCATATCCTCTTTAAGATATACTTTTTCTTATTATTTTTTTGTCTTTTTCTTGTACATTTCTTTGATTTTGTCTATCGTGGGATGATCTTGTCCCCATTATTTGGTAATTTCATTCTCACCTTCACTCTAACACCTCTACATTTGACAGCTAAGAGTGAAACAATCATGGTGGAATTTGAGCCCACATACCAGATGTAGCTCCTATACCAGACAATGTGAGGTATAATTAGGACTTCACACTAGGGATACCCTTTGACTGTTCATGAGACATCTTTCTGTATCAATATCTATCTAGGATAAAATATATTTATTAATGTGAATGTTTTACATTGCATATTTTCTTTTATAATTAATAATATGTTTGGAATAATTATTTGTACATGTTTAAAAGCTATTCTTGGTATCAATATATATTTTTTTCAAGGAGACACCTTTGTTTCTAAGTGGTTCGGATGATACCTATGGTAGACCATGTTATAGTTGTAGATTTACAGACCCAATTCCTATTGCAAAAGGAATTGGTGAGAATTTGAAACATAAATATTAAGCTATTCAATAATTGATAAAGATTTGAGTTATCGAAGCTCAAAATGGAATATTTGTTGGTTGAGAGTGATCAATGGATCGTTATGGATCTATATTATGCACTAATGGGGATGTCAAAAAAATATTGGAACATGTTGGATTGAAAGAGAAACAACACAATATGATTGTCTCTCAGATTTATTATTAATGAATAGTTTAGTAGAAGCTACAAAAAAGGATTTGTGGAACAAGTTAAGATTTTACATTAATTTAATTCCTTGGTGAAGAATGTTTTCCTATGGAAAAATATATGTAACATTAGGATGGAGGATAAATAATAAGTGCTAGAGCATCTTAATTATTTCAATAGTGTCATAATTAAGATATTATCTGTTGATATTAAGGTTTCCGATGAGGATAAGTGTATCATTTTTTTGTGTAATTTATCAAAATCGTGGGATGGTTTAGCTATTTCCATAGGTAGTAATGCAACTATCTTAGGTTTATATGAAATTTTATCATCCTTATTATCATAATTCATGAGATGAAGAAACATTCAGTATTAGAAACAAAAATGTGTTATATGTAAGATGGAACTTCTGGCATAGAAAAAAAACAACTTCTCCATTTAAAGATATAAATCTAGAGGAATATATAAATCAATAGGATAATATGTTAAGGTATGTTGGATATGTGGAAAATAATGGAATCACATGAAATATTGTTGATCTAAAATTGTTGAGAAAGGGATGAAATATGAATATTCTTCTTCTGTAGATGCAAAAACCTCTTTAAACAAACGAGGAAATTTGTAATCAAATTCTTGAAGTATACATGTAGGTCATGAGGCATGGATGGTTGACTCAGGTGCATCCTTTCATGTGACTCCTCAAAGGGATTGGTTTTGTGAATAAGAAATATATGATTATGGTAATATTTTCATATGACTTGATATAAATAATAATAGTATGATGAAATTCAAACTGAAGCTTACGAGTGGAAGGATTAGAAAATACCTCGATGCTCTATAAATCAAAGGGTTTCCCAAAAATTTGATTTATGTAAGAAGTATGAGTGATGTAGGTGTAAAAGTAGTGATTGATAAGGATATCTAAAGGATGTTTCGAGATGAAATAATATTGTTGAGGGGAGTATTGACTGGAACTTTGTATAAGTTGTTGGGAAGTAATATTAATCATGGGTGCAACCATTCTGTTGTTCCTTAGAGTGGTGTTGAAGAATCAAAAACTCTTAAGGCCTGTGGAGAGTAGACTATGTTATAGCATCAAAGAATAGGACATATTAGAGTGAGGGGCCTTCGAGTAATTCATAGTAATTTCACGATAGAAGGTATGTCTATTTTCTCTATAGATTTTGATATATGTGAAAAAAATTTATATGGGAAGAAAAATCAGTTAAGAGTGTCCCTTGGTTCTATGAGGTCAAAGGGAATATTATAGTAGTTATTATGTTTATACATCTGTTAGTTCCATCAAAGGGTAAATCTATGTACCTAATTTATAGATGAATTATTGACGAATACATGATTTTATTTCCTCAATAAGAAATATAAATATTTTTACAAATTAAAAGAGTTTAAGGCACTAGTAGAAAATCAAATAGAGAAAAAAATTAAAGTGTTGAGGACAGATAATGGTGGAGAATTTTGTAGGGATGAATTTGAATGATTCTAAAACAATTTTCTTATAAAAAGGAAAAATTTTACTCTATATACACTTTAAAAAATGGAGCTGCAAAAGGGATGAAAAAGAACTTTATGAATAAAGAAAAGAACATTCTCATTGGTTTTGGGTTAGGACAAGAATTGTGGGTAGAGGAAATGGACTTGGCATGATATTTGGTAAATAGATTGCTCCCATCAACATTGGATAAGAAGAACATATATGAGGTATGGTATGGTAAGAAACCTTCTCTTAAGCATTCTTCTCATGGTAATTTTTGATATTCCAACATATAATGACAACCCATATTTAACTCAATGTCAGTCAATTCTTCTGATGGTTGTTGTTTGTATGTTAGCACATGTTTGAAGACATTGAATGTTTATTTTTGTAAAACAACTTAAAATATACAAAAATGAAGTCTAGTTAAGTTTTTATAAGGAAGTAAAAATTACTCACAAACATAGATATCAACCATTTTCTTCCTTGTCATCCAGTTTTATGTGCTGAATGGGTTCCATTTCTTTTCTTTTCTGCAAGAAAATACTTGAAAATTAATATTAATGCTAAATTGTTTATTTATTGTACCTAATCGAAAAATTCGATGATTACATATTACATTTAAAGAATGTTGTTGTTGAGGTGGCTCCTCGTGCGATGCAATTATGCCCATTAATTTTACCATCTCCTTGTACACCTTTTTGGACATTCGTACTTGCATATTTATGATATCAACTCATTCATCCTTTGATATTTTCATAATCTTCCTGAAAATGTAACATGACAATAAACTATTTAATTTTAATATCGATATATGAGATGTAGATATACAAAAAGTGATATTTATAAATGATTCATTTGTAGTAATATATACATATAATTATAGAAAATAATTGAAAGGAATGTTACTTTTTCAATCCTTACTTTTTTTGTTCTACTTTTTTGCTATTAAAAGTTTAACATGTCTCAATCACCAATTCTCTGGAAAATCATCCTGTAGTTTAAATAAAATTTGGTTCTTGGAATCGTTGGATTGATTTTTGCATTGTAAGTGGAAAGAACATTTATACATTCGTTTCACTAGATCCCTCAAAGTTTTGTAAAATTTTCTCCCCCTTTCGTTAACCTCAAGCACCACTCCATATGAGCTAAGGATCAATTCATTTTCATTTGCATGTTCTATTTTTTTTCTTTTCTTAGAACAACATTCCTTTTCTTCATTGCTGGTCCCTATAGAACATTAAACATATCTAAATTGATAGATTGTTTGAAACATGTTATTTTATATTTTTAATTATATTATTAATGAAAATTCAAAAAAGAAACTCATATTGGATCAATACTATTTTTCATTCACCTGATTCATCCTTATGCCACTTTTCCATCAAGATTTTACGCCCTTCTGGTCTTAGATCAGAAATAATATTGTCGAGCTTCATCATTTTGTGACTCTGCTTGATATACACTAAACAATACATATTAGTTAAAATTACATATATTTCAAAAATAATAATTTTTGTAAAGAATTTACAGATAACTTGTGTTTTTTCCTTTTTTGGATGTGCAATCAGTAATTTTGTTACTTGAACCCTTGTCAGCCATTTCTTTATCAATATGAAGCATGTACCATTCATTAATATATTTTATAAATAAATCACATACATTGCACATTAAAGAAAACAAATCAAGGAAACGGTGTGCCTTTTGCAACTTAAGCACCGAACACAGTGCAGTAGGTTATTATAAATGCACTGGCAATAGAATAAAAACATTGCATGATGCTCTTTGTCAACAAGGAAACCTAGTGTGTTGTATTAATAATGGAGCACAGATTAAAATAAACATAAATTAATAAAAAAAAAAATTTATCAAACAATGTTTTTTGTCAGAGCGCGCCTGGTGCACTATACTATAATTACTTGCCAGTGAGATATTTTAAATAGTGTGCATCGATTAAAAAAAATATTTTTTAAATAAATGTGCAAGGGCCGACAAGGATTGGGATCCGACTTTGCAAGTGGTCTCATGGGTTAGATGTCATACGTCTATATATATATATATATATATATATATATATATATATATATATATATATGGTAATGCAAACCCTATAAATCTAAATTGAAAATCCCTAATTGTGAAGTCACATAAAGAAGAAGAGGAAAGGGTTTAATGTAAAAATGGATTTTTTTGTTTTTTGTTTTTATAATTTTAATTAAATGTAAAAATAAATGGAGATTGTAAATGATTTTATTAGTAAAATGCATAGTAAAATTAATTTTTTTACTATGCATGTATTAAAACTAATAGAAAGTGTAAAAAAAATAACTACTATAGAAATTTTACTATACTACAAGGTTTTTGTGTGAATCATGAGATGTTTTAAATTCTGTTTGTCTGAATAGTGTTGTTGTTCAAAAATATTTTGCTACTCAACAATGCTCTCATGCTCTCTTGCTTGAAGTATGTCTCTCCTGCAAATCCATCCCTGAAAATTTTTCCAAAAATAATGAAATAATGAATATCTTTTACTATTTAAAGAATTTTTTTATGAAATTACATTTCCAAAAATCATTTTCTGCTCATTTTACAATTTACCACTTTTCCTCACTTCAAAAAAATAAAGATTATTTTTTTTTTCCTGATATTCGGTGTGTTTGTTAACTAATAGAACTAATGTGTCTGTTGATTAAACCGCACCGATGTGGTTAACATTACATTAGCACCGATAACAATAATCCTTTTTTAAGGAACCTAAATTACTTTTAGGTACACACACCAAAATTTATTGTTGATTTTGCTCAAATGTAGGGAGAAAATCTCATAATTATATCAAATGGACAATTCTTCAAAATGCAGCTCATTCCATAATATTTCTTAATGTCCATCATGGAGTTCTCACTATCCATCTCCAGATGTAACTACTTCATATTTTATTTATATTTTCATTATCTAATTGAATTTATTTATTTTATCCATGTCAATCAGCCAAATAAAATTAATGTATACAAATTTTCAGGTTCATGCAGATTCAGAATCGAGTTCAGATGCACAAAATATTCAAACAGTTCCAAAACATCAGAAGCTCTTTTTAGGAGAAGCATACTGTAAGGCGCAGTTGGTAGTTGAAAATGGACAACCGCTTCTCCCTTCCAATTGTAACATGCCATCTTCTAGACACAATCCTGGGACAATGATGGTAATAATAATCGTTTTGTATAATGTAATTATTTCAATGACAAACTAATGAATCATGGGTTAGCGTGCTTATTAATTGATATCATCAATTTTGTACTAATCATGTTCTAATATATTTTTTGAAATTATTAGGATTCTAGTGATGATGACCGACCTACCTACCATATTTTGTTGCACACCACGAAAATATAGAATTTATAGAAGGCCGAATTAAGAGAAAAACTGAGAGAGAAACGATACCAAGAATGGTTAAATAAACCACCAATTTAATTCTCACTACGTCGAAATTCACCAATTAGGAATGACTACAGAAATACTAGTTCTTCATAAGCTGGAAATGGAGGTAATCAAATAGAGGTTTGTATTGATGATTACACAAGGGATAAAAAAACAATGGAGACAATGTTGTTACATGAATTATAGAACCATGATCAGCTAGGGGTTGATGCTCATATTGCTAATACATTTTTCGAAAGCCTTAAATTTTCTTCCACCAACCATCTCTTTGGACCTAGCGGTTAGTCAAAGTCTACCTAGTTGGGGAAAACAATGTTACTGTACAAATTGAAAGCAAATTTTTTCTTTTCAAATGCATGTTTCTCAGAAATTTTGAGGTTGTTGACCTTCAAATCCCTTATATTTTGAGAAATATTGTCGCACAATCGACATTATAAATGGTCAATTTTATGAACGTTAATAATTATTGGCATTAATGTACATTTAATATTTTCGATGACCAACTACACATTATTCAAAGACAAGGTTCTTCCGAGTGATAATGTCTTGCCCAGTAGCTGCAAAGAGGCAAAGAAATTGTTGAAAATGTTGGGTGTTGAGCACATATCATATCATGCATGTCCAAATAATTGTATTCTGTATAGAGCATAACATGTAGACAAATAGATATGTCCGAAATGTGGGCATGATAGGTATAATAAATAAAAAAATAAGGATAAATCACGTGGTCCTCCTTTTAGGATATTAAGTTAGATGCTTATAATCCCAAGTATTCAAGGCTCTTTCATTGCAAAGAATTAGCTATGTTGTAGGGATAGCATGCCTCACACATAAGTGAGTTGGGAGTTATGATAATCCCAAAAACTTCAATAGCCATAAATCATATAGAGGATACATGGCCTGACAAATTAAAGGATGATGTACGAAGTCTACGACTCAAATAGTCATGGATGTTGTCAACCCATATTCCCTCCAAACTACCAACTATTCTGTTTGGCCTGTAGTAGTGATTAATAATAATATCCCCCCATATTTGTCTCTGAAGAATGGACATATTATGTTAGCTCTCATAGTCCCTGGTAGAAGACAAGTGAAGAATATGGATGTCCACTTATAACCACTTATAGACGAATTGAAGGAATTATGGCATGGGATAAATGTATACAATGTATCAAGGCCCGTCGCAACGGAGAAGATTTTTACGTTGTATGGCATATGTGCTTACACGACACATGATTATCCAGGCTTAGGAGTTTTCTCTATTAAATTACATGTTTATTTATTTCTTTATATACGTAACAATATTCTTTACTTCGTTGTATTTTTTTATCTTCATGATATTCTTTAATGTGCCATGCAAATTGTATAAAATAATTTCACAAGTCTTGTAACAAAAGGGTATTATGGATGTAAATGTTGTGGACCTTCTCTAAAATCTAGATGGTATAATAACCTACGAAAGTGATGTATGACTGCTCTAGGGTATTCCTCCCAGAAGAACACACTTACAAAAGAGAAACATTTGCTTTCAATGGTAAACGAGAGAGAACCCAAAGTCCTGCAATAACAACACCAGTTGAATGGATTAGAGCATATTAGAGAGAGAGAAGGAGAAGGAGTTCATAGAAATATTCGATTCAAATGGGGAGTCTATGTTCAATGATTGATAATTATTTGATGCCTATGTGGAGAAACTACCCATTGGGATGAAAAGGAAATCTATCTCTTATAACCTCCAATATTGGGATCATCTTAATAATACCCACTTATTAGATCCCATGCATATATTTAAAAATGTTTTATCTTCTTTATGGAGGCACATATCATTGAAATAAAGTGATAGATTAGATGTTAGGAAATATCTTATTACTTCAAAAATTAAAAAGAAACATTGGCCAAGATGATTAGAAATTACAAGATCATAGGTTGGTCCCTCTAATTGGTATTTCAAAGAAGGTGAAGTCCCATGGATTTTAAAAAATGATGATATTTATTTGGAAAAAGAAGTGATAATGGGTGTGAGGGTTCCATCATCATATGGTTCTTCACTATGTCACTACTTCAGCGTGGAAGACCATTTATCGAGGTTGAAATCGCATGACCATTTGAATCTTCTAAGAGTACGTATAATGTCAAAAGCATGATTTTTTTTTTTTAATTAATAAATTTATCCCATGCAGGGATGATAAAATGTAACTAATTTTGTATATTATTGCATATGTTTATAACTTTGCAGTGTCATTATCCTTTTCTCATGTGTGGGTGTGTGAAGCATAACTTCCCCCAAGTCCTAGCACGTTAAAGGAAATGTTGGCATATTTTCATTGATGGAAAAGGCTTTGGCTACAAAGGAGCATCTGATCAGAAGAATAGAGGAAGTATCGGTCAAGGAGTAGAGACAAGAAGAGACAGAGTAGGAAGAAGGGAAGTCGACGCGTAAAAGAGGAGATATGTTGGAAAATTGCCTGTTCGGATTCTTAGGGTATGATCTGGAACAATAAAACATGGTATGGCAACTGTAAATTAGTGCTTGTGGAACTAGAATGGAGCATGAAGAGGCGGAACCACAAATCAAGAATGAATTTAAGGTCGCAAAGGGAATCTGGTGTGAATTTCTTGTGTTATATATTATGGATATGATCCCTGTTACGAAGATTTCATCGAACTGGTGTCAAGCCTCAATAAACAAAATGATGGGTTAATCTGTTGATGAAGAGCACAAGCGATGTCACAGTAAATAAGGAATGAAGCCCCTGCAGTGTTAATCGATCTGTTCACTGCATTAACTAATGGAAGTATTCATGAAGCATTTTGATACAAATTAGTCAATTTACAATAATCGAGAAGGGGGTGTGGAACCTTGAGAGAAGAAGGTGGTACCTTGTGAGAGGAATAGTAATGGCGATTTTCGATTTTTATCGCACCACTCTCGACGAGCAAGCAGTATTCAAGAGGTTGGGAGCGATTCCATAGAGTGATCGACACACGTTCATGTACGACTTCACAAAACCACTTTTCATCGTGCATTATAGTTTGACCCAGGATGCCCAGCGATATCGTTGAGCGTCGTTGATCTAGGAAGGGGTTATCAGACGATCATCATTTGTTGAAGGTGCGTGAATATTAACACAGGTATGGCGGGCCATCACACGTTAACGTTTGGCATCAGAAGTTGAGCGATATGCATATGTGCCTTTGATATGGGAAGGGGTCATCGAACGGTCATCATTTGTTGAAGGTGCGCGAAGATTAACACAGGTATGGCGGGCCATCACACGTTAACGATCGGCATCAGAGGTTGAGCGATATGCATATACGTCATTGATCTGGAAGCTGGATAATCTAACGGTGATCGGACGCTAGACTTGCGCGAAATTTACTTATGGTACTGTGTGCGTATTTGATTGGCTATTGACTATAGTTGTGGGTCCGGGGTCAAAGGTTTATCATATTGTTTGAAAGCATTAAAATGTGAAAGGTTAACCTTAATCCTAAATTTAAGTTCAAAAGCATTAAATTAATTATTTAATTACCAAGATCAATAGAACAGTGTGAGTTATGGAGACCCCGCTGGATTATCTATTCTGACCCCGTCCACGAATACCATTGGTAGTGGGATGGTTTTTACTTATGGTTTTAATAAAGGGAAAACTATATAAGGAGAAGAGAAATAGACAACAAGAGGTGCATCATAAGGGTTGTGAATGAAAAATTTCTCCAAGGAATATCTGTATGGGCGAGCTATGTTCTTAACTGATAAATCTGAAACTATGACGCACCCATGGATATAATGATCTGACGATGATGAATCTCTGGTTTTGAACGATGGACGAAATCATGAAGAACTGTTGTGAGTGTACTTAATGAATAAATCTGGTGGCCTGCAAGGTATGTGATGTGGAAACTGGTGGATCTAGTGTGAAAATTGATGAAACGTGGTCCGTAATAGTGCTAAGGGTCGAAGCCTTCAGTGAGGCATTGTAACTCCCTTCAAGTGGTAGCTGGTAAACGAGAGCAGGGGGTAGTAGCTCCCTTCTAGGAGAGGCTGGTAAACGAGAGCAGGGGGTAGTAGCTCCCTTCTAGGAGAGGCTGGTAAATGAGAGAAGGTTGTAGCCTTATGCAGGTGGGTGCCTTCATGTTGGTATAAGTCTGCACCAACATATATTGTAAGAAGTTTTCTCTATAATAAATATTGAAGACTGAGATTATATTAGTGGTGGTTTTCTCCCGAATTTGGTTTCCACCTTAAATCCTGGTGTTCATATGTGTTGTTTATGTTTGATGGTTTGTTCTGTTATTTTTGTTCATGCTTAATGCTTATCTGATGAAATGTTGTAAGTAAATACATAATAAGATATCTGGACATACATGTTGGATGCAGTACTGTAACATATGGTTTTAAGAGAAATAAAAGAAAATTTTTTCATCCCTAAATACTAATTCACCCCCCCCCTCTCAGTATTTTTCCCAACAATTGGTTTCAGAGCAGGTCCTTCTGAAAAAGCTTAGCCGCTAGAAGGAAGATCAAGCAAGATGAGCAATCAAGATGGAACAACATCTATCAGGCCTCCCTTCTTCAACGGAAACAATTTAATATTCTGGAAAACAAGGATGAGATCCTATCTTCAGTCTTTCGGAGCAGAGGTATGGGAAATTTTTGAAGGAGGATATCAATATCTAGCTGCAGTACCAACAGATCCGATGGAAAGAAAGAATTATGAAACAAATGAAAAGGCGGTCAATGCTCTATTGGGAAGTCTAACTGAATCAGAATTTGTCAAAGTCATGCAGCTGAATACAGCAAAGACAATATGGGACAAAATTATTCTAAGTTATGAAGGTGATGCAAAGGTAAAAGGTGCTAAACTCCAAACTCTTAGAATTCAATATGAGAATCTAAGAATGGATAATGAGGAGAGCATTGCCAATTTATTTTTATGTCTTGATGATATTGTAAATCGTATGAGAAATCTGGGAGAAAAAATAACCGAATCTACTTTGGTTGAGAAAGTCCTAAGATCACTAATGACAAAATTTGAGTCAAAAGTCTCTTCTCTTGAAGAAACGAAGGATCTTCAAAATCTTACTGTGGTGCAACTTCATGGCATACTAATTGCATATGAAATGAGAAGAGGAGGACCATATGAAGTCAAATAAGTAGTCTTTAGAACTTCTACAAAAGGGAAAGAAGTACAAAAAAAAAGGATCAGGATATATCTCAGAAGAAGATGAGATAAACTTTGTAAAGAAACTTCAACTTGGCACAGGACGGTTCAGAGGTAAGCTTCCTTTCAAATGTTTTTATTGTGGAAGAGTTGGTCATTATGCTACTAAGTGTCCTTATAAAGAAACACATAAAAAAGGGAAGGAAGTAGCAAAAAGGAATAAGAATCGTTTTAGCACTAGAAAGAGTTACTATACTCATGAAGACAGTGATGGGTTATCTGATAGTGAGGAAGAATGTGAACAAGATCTTAGACTTCTCATGGAATTTGAAAAAGAATCTAGAGAAGAAAAGGATACTTTTTTGGATGCTCTAGAAGACAGTGATTTTCTTGATGAAAACAATAAACTCAAAATCTGCTTAGAAGAGAGTAAAATAACCATAGAAAATCTGAAAAATCAGCTTGAAGAAAAAGAGAAACACAATGAGAAATTAGAATGAGAAGTAGTAAGTCTAAGAAAATAACTTGAGAAAGTAAAGACTCTGAATCTTAGATTTTGTAAAGGATCTGAAACCTTAGATGAGATTATCAAGGTACAACGTTCTCTTCTTATAAAGACAGGTCTTGGATATATCGGAGAATCTTCTCAGGCTTCAGCACCAAATTATCTAAAAGCAGTTGCAGCTTGTTTACAACATGCTGCCACTCAGCAAGGGAATAAAGAATCTTTACAGGTAAAGCATGATCATCTCAATTCAAAGAACACTAACAGGAATGCCTTTCAAAGAGACACCAATCAATAGGTAAATTCATGTAGAATATTTTATGATCACAGAAATTTCTTCTTGAATGGACAATGTTTCTCATGTCACAATTTTGGTCATAAAATTGTTCAATGTGTTGCATATAAAAGCATCATGACAAGAGAAGCAAGAAAGTAAAGGATTGATATTGAAACAAAGAATAATACTTATAACAACATTTCTCCTCTTAAAAATGAAGTTGAATGTGCTTATTGCAATAACTTTGGCCATGAATAATCTGAATGCAGGAGCGAAGTTCAGCCAAAAGAACATGTTCCTTCAAGATCCAAGGTATGGAAAAAGAAGGAATTACAGGTTGAAAATTGTGGCATAGCGTTATTTGCAGAAGATGAAGAAAACCAATGGTACATTGATACTAGATTCTCAAGACACATGACAGGTGATAAAGACAAACTTCTTGCATATAGTGCTCTAGAAAAGGAAAAGAATGTTACATTTGGAAATGATACTCCTGCGATCATTAAGGGAAAAGGGTCTTTTTTTCTAAAATAAAAGGTGAAAGCTAATGAATTCATGTATGTGGATGGATTAAAGCATAACTTGTTAAGTGTAAGTCAAATGTGTGATCAAGGAACTGAAGTTGTATTTAGTTCAAAATAATGTGTGGTACGTGATCTTGATACAAGTAAAGAAATTATAAAAGGAAAAAGAACTCCAAACAACCTGTATATATTGAAGAACTGCAAAGAACAATGTTATTTGAGTAAATCTTCAGAAAATTGGCTATGGCATAGAAGGTTGGGGCATCTGAGCTTCTCTCAAATCAACAAATCAAGTAGACTTAAAGCTGTTTGTGATCTTCCCAATATCACTCTACCTGAAAATATCATATGTAAATCTTGCCAATTCAGTAAGCAAACCAGAGTACAATTTAATGCCAAGGAAGGATCATCAAGTAAGCCTCTTGAACTCATTCATACTGACATATGTGGACCTATGAGGAAAAAGCCACCATGTGGCAAAGAATACTATATCTTATTCATTGATGATTATTAAAAATTGGAGAGAGCATTCATTGAACAGGATTCACACACAAATAATTAATTTTCTATATTCAAATAATCAGAGATACATCAAATATATATAGGTGAACTAATCCTAATATTAGAGAGAGAATTTGAGAGAATCTCTCAACTTCCTCAACAACCCAATCCAAACTAAGTAAGCCTAATAATGGAG